>OZ012645.1:9889735-10493441 GCA_963942575.1 Priocnemis perturbator | reverse complement strand
TTTGTTATCCTATTAAAAGTTCCCGTGTTCCATCTTCGACGCGAGATTATTATCGCGGTGCCCATTATGCGCGACAGGTGACGTATTTCCACTCTAGATTGCAATAACTTCTCTCACGGCGCGTACCCATGAGCTAAATTCACTTTCGCGGTTATCAGGAATATACTTCATCTCCGTAGTCTCGTTATAAAGGGACTACAAGCCGTCGGTACCCAAGGCTCTGCGGATGGAATATTAACAAGACGCTCATACGTCATTTCTAAGTGTAACTTCATCGTCTGCCAATAATGAGAACACAGTGATCCTTTGTCGACGAGCATTGATCGCTGCGTCGCAATAATCGTAGACTTCTTGCTAAACGACGTAACGCGAAATAAATGTCGCAGAGGTGTTCCTACTAACTACGCTACGATTTTCTTGGAACAGTGAACGGTCACTTCTGTCTCCATTAGATTGCAACCGCTTTTCTCCTTGGTCAGCGGTAACAAGTTTTCCCTTTCCGATCGCTGACGAGGAAGAAAACGATCGGGTTGAATAGTGCGAATAAGGTATTAACGAGCAGATATAAGGCGAAAACGTTGATTACTTGAGGCGTCGTAAAGGCGCGGACCGGAATCTTCGTCCACGATTATCGTCGGTGCTTTGGCAAAAATGCAACTTTCCCGTGTAATGAGTAGTACGTTAGTAGGGGGCCCGTAATTCACACTTTTGTTGCAATTTGATGTGCGGAAGAGATTTTGCGGCCGCGTATCGCCGATGCATCGAGGACAAAAGATCACACTTTCCCCTGTTGGCCGCAAATGTGCGCTGACGTTGCGGACCGTTTTTGTCCGCACTAACTAAAATGATAATGAGCAACTTTGCTTCCACCCATAATATCCAATCGATACTTTAATCGGTTCTCAACAACATATATACAGCGATCCTGCGTTAATCAAGGATGCAGTGAACACCGCACACCATGACAGAAACAACGCGATAAACACAGAAACATGGAAAGTGCTCGTAAGAAAATGTATGAGCGGTAAAACAAGGATCACCGGAACCGCGGCCATTAATTACTTTTCACTCGGCCGCTATCAAAATCGTCATCGAAAAGGAAACTGACGCAATTATTGGCGCGTGACATTAAAAGCACACGGGCCCCTCACTTTCATTGGAGAGTGAGCACGATGCGATCGTGCGACCTGCGCATAATGCAGATATCGTCGCAAATACCGCGCGTCGCACGGACGCGATCGCCCACTGTGCATCGCGAGAGGGTCGCGCCAACAATAATGGCCTAACAAAGGATCATTATTAGCCTGCCATTAGTGCCGCAGAATAAGGCTACACCGATGTGAAACTCGCCTCGGCAAAGATGGAAAACGCGTTAGCCAACGTTCGTTCCGTAACGACGATCCGCTACGATCTTTCTCGACGGCGTTAAAGTATCTCGTAACAATTGCGAAATTTCCATTACGAACGGAGAACTTTGAGCGGCGACCGGACTCTCGAATATCATTTTCCTCGATTAGCGCGCTAATTCCATGTAACGCGGGCGCGAGTTCGCACGAAACCGCGACTATAATGATTTTCGCCGCTCGACCACGGCTTAGAGGCCCTGTAATCAGAGTCACGAAATAGTCACGAAATAATCACAGTTAAGTTGTATAGAGTACAGAGTAACACAGACACGTGGATGATGAATACATATCGTGTACAATCGTAGTAGATCTAGTACTTTTGTTAGCAAATGGCGGTACCTATCACAATCGACCTTAGACCATATATACTAATAGACACGGCTTCAGGCAACTGCATTGAAGCACTCTGTTTCGTGGATTCCTATACGAAAGGCGGGTCTAAGCCAGGCCAGGGCAACTGGTCGGTGGCCGTAGGATCAGACCCGTGGCCGCTGTCGGCCGGGTAGTATTTCAGGCTCCTTCGCGCGCGTCGAGCCAGGGCGCTCACTTGGAGCGTCCACGGGAGTTTCCGACCAATCGACAGATGCCTGGTCGAGCGGCCGTAACTACGCGAGTAGCTTGGTAGAAATCTGAATTGAAACGAGTGATCGTCACTCAATTTACACAATTTAGCGTCCTTTGGCTTTTAAATTCTTCGTAGAATTCGGCGCCGCTTGAAAATTTGAATTATTCCCCTGGATTCCCCACGGTATTGGGCGCCTCACGCCATACTCGGGTGCGTCGCGGAACTTAATTCGCGCACGAAAATTCCCGTAACGCAGTGTGGTCCAAGCACCGCACCTAGGTGCGATTTCGAGTCCCCACCCGACTACCGTTGTCATGGTGACGGACGACGCTTGATACTATTTCGCATGACTAACGCGATGCGAGAGTGAAGGACAGAAATACTTGTAACTAGTGGAGGGGGCAGTAGCCGTGTGAGGGGCCCCACCCGTGGACCACACTGCCGTAACGCTTCCCCCACGAGTAGGGATGTGGCATCGGGGATGTTTTAGTCGGTGGAAATCCGGCACTATCCGGGCCCCGCGATGTCAAATCAATTTCCTCCCCGTATCTTGTCAAGATTTCCTCACCAACAAAAAAAAAAAGGCTTGGGCAACTGGTGGCCTGCGAGCCACATTCCCCTTCTTCTTCCACTTCTGACCGACCCTCACCATATTCCATCTTATCCTATATCCGGTAAAGTATTCTTTTCGTATCTAATCGTATATATATGATGTATATACGGTATAGGATAAGATGAAATAAGGTGAGGGTCGGTCAGAAGTAGAAGAAGAAGGGGAATCTGGCCCGCGGGCCACCAGTTGCCCAGGCCTGGTCTAAGCAATCGACAGATTCATTTCGTGACTCTGATTGCAGGGCCTCTACCACGACTCATCGGAGCGCGGCTCCTCTGTTTTTCGCCCCGAGTTTTGCTGCGACAGGAAGTTACGCTCCTGAGTTTCAGCGTGACTAGGGAATTCTGGCTGGCTCACAAAAGAGAGATAGAGAAAGAGAGAGACGCAGAGGGGGCAAACGAATTAGACGTAACTGCGCGACTTGCGTCGACATGAATCGTTTCGTAAGCGAATTCTGCCACGGATTTTAATTCGCGGCCCGGTGTGTGCCTGCCAGCCTGGCAATCCCTGCGATATCTCGAGGCACGTTCCCGTCCACGCGCCGTCTGCGGCCGAATAGCATTCGAAAGTGTTACGCTCGCCGGCGCAAATGTACTAGGGCAAGGCTACAAATTCTGTTGTCCGTCATTCGAGCGCGCCAACGCTGGCAAAACAATCGGCCTGGCAATCCTGGCATCGCTCGAGACGACCGATGGATTACCAGCACGGAATCCCATTTTCATCAATTTTCCGCCTTTTCATATCGCGACCTACCTCGGAGAAGCATGTGTAAAAATAGACGATAATCGTTGCAGTGCGCACAGACGCGTCCGTGTGTGCACAGAAAAAGCCTGGTTAAAAGATTAAACTCGTCATGAGGCTGCACTTCCACTCTTTCAGCAGAATGAAATTTCCTTGTTCGTAATGTGAGACGTGTAATCTTTGGAACGATCATCTTCGGGATTGAAGTACGCTCCGCGGGAGATTAAAAACGAGCACGTGAAATGGGCCAGAGACTACATTACGATCGACGTGTATTTTCTTTTGACGATCGTCGGACGTAAGAAAGGCTAGTGTGGCCTTCGTCCAATTACGTGGATATTATAATCCGACGAGCTGTCACGTATCGGAGGATGAAAAATGAGGCCTGGTAACGAGGAGTGATAGAACTCAATAAAGTATGGGACGCGGCGATCCTTGTAAACTGTATCGGGCTGAACTCGTGGGGGGAAATAACATTGGGATGATATCATAAATCGTGCGCATTGTCAGTTCGGTGCGGCCTACGGTCATTAAATAACAGAACAGATGAAACATTGTCGGCTCGTCGTCGAACGGAACACATCCCGTCCAATTACGATGCTTAGTAAACACGGGTAATAACATTACTGATTATCCGAGCATGCAAAAAGCGTAATAACACCGTACATGAACCATTTAGAAGTACTATCCCTCTGGCAACACGTCTTCTACTCGCTTCTTGCCGCACCTTACCCGGCTCCTTGCTGCACAGGCTATCGACTTAATATCATTTAAATTGAGCCCGAGTCCGCGGAAGGAGGGGTGATTCGACAAACTTCGGTTAATAGGCGAGCCTATAAGGCACGTAGTGCAAAAAGTGACGACAATTTCCGGCGCGTATAATAATTTCAATTAAGACGATGGGCGTCTATTTACTTCCCCGTCGTTTTGTATGCGCCGGCTAGAAAGCAGGTTCTTGCATCTACATTTCAATCGACGCAAATTCGAGGTGGAAAATCGGACGGACGTAATAAAAGTCGCATATTTTTGACACTGAATAAAGCGGCGCCGAGGGTGAAATGACGAAATGATCAAACGGGCGAAAAGTTCCGAATGTAATTAAGGGAGAGAGGGTATTCTGAAATTGTCGACTGCGTCCACCGGTCGCTGATTGGCCAGTCCCTCGTCTCCCCGAGAGGCGCAAAAACTGACTACGTGCCAAAACTACTGCACTGACCGGTCGTATTTTTCGCGCGCTTGCGTAATGTACCGATACCAACACAAACGTTCGAGTAATATTCCGATTCGAACACACGTGTCCCGACGCGAAGTTCGAGGTAAACAGACGTCGATACGATTATTGGTTTGTCTGATGAGTCCACGGTAGCCGGTGAATTAAGCCGGACTTTATCACTGATGTTTTGCCAGAACCCCCGTGAGACGTAGTCACGATTTTACAGGGATCGTAAAAAAGCGGGCTAAGTCTGGTTCCAGAAGGACGGATCGTGAAACACGACTACGGGTTACTGCACCGTCTGTGCATCCCAGTTTATGACCCGGATATTTATGGTCCAATAACGCACGGGACGGTTTACCCTTCATTCGTCCCATTCTAAAGTCACGGTAAAATCAAAGATGATTCTCGTTTCCCAACTAAATGATCCTCCTTCCGGCCGATAGCATCGGCTTTTACGCAAATTGCGCGGCGAGAGGCGTTTATTATACACGGCAATATATCCGACGCCATTAAGGGCATTCAGATAGATTTACAGCATTTTGGATGAATTCGACGTAACACGGGCGACGATTGGTGTTTCGAAAATTGTGACAAGGGATTGTTTGGTATTTCGGAGCTGAGAAAATAATAATCCACTAATCAATGGGCCGGGTGAACGATGAATTTATGAATTGAGCCTGAAAAAATGAAATTACGATGCGAAGTTTATAAAAATTCTTAACTGCCGTCGACGCCCGTAAATAATATGTGCGTAATGCGATATTGCGGTCTGTTTTCCGAGAAGAGTTATGCCGAGAGTAGTCGCTAGGGCAGAAAGATCGAGACCATTATTGCCGAGCTACATATTCGCGGTGGTAAAACTAGAAGGAAGAACGGAGGCGTATTTCTCTCTCTCTCACACATTTTCTCTTGCAAGACGCGCCCTTTCGATTTGGCATTGTATTGGCTGTTAGCATCGGGAGACAATAAAGCCCCTGGAAATACAGCACGAATGCAGAACTGAACGTCTATTGAAATAAACCCTCTCGCGTCGGTAGGAGCGGAGAAATCTCTATAACGATGCATTAAAATTTCCATAGCATCGGTCATCTCGAATACGAGCTTGCTTCGACTTTCAGCTCTCGAATAGTAATTTTGCTTGGGGCGGTTCGAAAGTGTTCGAAGAACCGCCGCGCTGTTATTTAAATTGCCGGCTAAATTCATTGCGGGCCCACGGTTGTCCGTTATTTTTATTTGCGAAACTTCGACGAGTATATTGACGAACTTCAACGGGTTACGCGTAAGTCTTCGGGGGGTAAGTGCTGAAAATCGATCGGTGCGTTTCCGAGAGGTTGTTAGGAAAATTTTCGATGAATAATGTACTCGATAATCGGGCGTTTCACAGGCGATTAGCCGAGCGAAACAGTACGTCGCGATCAAAGGAATATTGGCAACGCTCGGCGAGCAGAAGCGTCTAATGAAGAATTCCGACCGATCGTAAATATTATATACTACTCTACCCACCGAATATTTGACATCGTCGGTGCTTTACGGCGATTACGATGAAATTTTCCCAATACATAGCAGTTCTCCCAGAATGGCGCACACCCTAGTTTCTCATCTTTCCAACATAAATTCACGTGACCGCGCCGTCGATTTCACTTACGTAATTCAAAGTTTTGAGGCTCAAATCAATTTTTCCGCCTGTGCGCTTGCATGCGTTAGATTAATGTGTGCGAAGTACACGTAAATCATAAACGGAACCAACGTTTGTTCTCAGATCACGGTGCGAAATAAAACGGCACACAGTTCCGTGCAAAAAGTAAGCCAACAAAGTCCCGTGGCCGCTAGGGCAGGGAATACAGTAGTGGTTTCTCAGTTGCGTACACAGCTTCCAGACACCATTCTCAATGCGACCATAACGTCGCGAACGAAATCGAGTTCAAGGAAAATCGGAGCCAGTCATATCGGCTCCTAACTCAGACTGCGGTATCTGGATGACAATCGTTCCCGTGCCAAGAGAGCGCGCGGCTATTCGGTACGTTACGGTCTGTCCATCCGTATCTCAAGGAGACATAAAAAGGGACGATAAAAACTACCGAGGAGAACCGCGCAAAGTGTTTAACACCGTTTGCCCTCGTTCGATCACAAGAATTCGTCGCTTTCACTAAATAAATCAGTTATCTACCTCCTCAACAAAACTTCTCCACGTAACATTTCCTTGCCGCGCTGTTTACATTCTTTCATAATCATTACGTTATGCCAGGTCCTACCAGTCATTTAACATATCCAATTGCCACTACAATGACCCAACTCGCCCCACCACACAAACATCTAAAACCGATCGATACGACTATCTTACATTCCTCTCTATTCCGATAATTATCTCCAGTAAAGATAAAGATTTGTCGGCAGAAATTCGAATAATATCTCGCACTCTGATTCATCACATTCTGTACATAACAATCTGACCAGTAAAGACAGAAGCAGACTGCGTTTCTGTGCCGCACTTCTGGTCAAAGTGCTTGCCGCGGATAATAAGGGCTTAGCTACCGGGAGTAGTGGATGACTCACATAGCCAGACATTGCCACGGGGCGCAGTGTGGAGCAGATTCAAGTGGAGATTGAAGTCGAGACCGGCCAGGTCCTGTCGCAGGTGAGTGCTGTCCATGATCAGTGCCCTCTCCGGCAGCAGGAAGAGGTGATCGCTTCCCTCCGCGGGCCCCAGGGTTCGCGGTACGCCGAGCCCAAGAGGCCCAGAACGGGCTGTCAACATTCTACCGCTACGATTGGCGAGGATCGCGTTTGCACGCGATGGAGCATCGTCCGGCTTAATCCCCGACACGCTGATCACTGATAACCCTTGCCTCGTGTCACACCTCTTCGACCGACCACTCGAAATCTCGCTGACGCTGCACCTCTGACACTCCGTAAACAGGCCGGTCGTCGGTCTATTGTACGGCCAGAATCGTCGGGGCAACTTCTCTGATGTACTCGGACGCCAGGGGACAGAGTAGGGCTCTCTGCTTCTTCTCGTTTCGGGCTTTTTTAGCTTCTCTGCTCCGCTGAACAAAGGGATCAAGGCAGGTAACGGTCGAGAGAGAAAAAGCTCATAGAACTTTCCCCCTTTTCATCGCTCCCTCCTGCTCAAGATTGTTTATAGTCCAATTACTCTCGGGTGCTTTTTAATTACCCGCAGTCGGTTGGTATAGCGAGCGTTGATTCTTCTACGTGGAAACGTGGAATTCGACGCTTTGCTGCTGGGCGAGGTCTTCGCGCTTGCGAGATATGCCGATGGAACGGTAGCGAACGTCGGCGTCGTTAAACTGTTTGGGATTCAGAGAGTCGGCGAGCTGAACCTGTTCCCGGCGACGTCTCAATAGTTTCCCTCTCGACGGCGAGCACGATAAATCAACTGGCCGGTCGGTGTATGAGGCGAGCGCATAACGCGAGAGAGATCAAGAGGGAAGCAGTGTGAGAGGGATCGGTGGGCGAGAGAGGGAGAGCCGATGATATCCTCCGATCAACTCGAGGAATAGCTCGTAATCTTATGACTCACACTCGGTCAGTCAACTTTCAACGCGGGCAAAAGACGATGATGACGACGCACGGAGAGGGGCGCCAGTGATCTCCCACGTCGAGTTCGTCGGAAGACTCCTTCTCTCGCGACTTTCCAAATCGACGAGGGGTGATTAGACCAGAAGCACTGTTCAGGAAGGTGAGAATTGGTCGAAACAACACACACTTTCGTCGGCAATGTTGGAGGAGAGCTCGCTGGCAAAAACGTGATTACGTGGCGCGTGTTTATCAGCGTACGAGGCTAGCAACGTCAGGGTCTCGACTACTTGCACGTCTTGTATGACAGCGTGGTCGCGTGGACTCTTGCCACCCACTGCCTGCACAGGGGAAGAAAGTAGCGAGTACGTGCGGTGCGTGCTTATTTGCAATACCAGCTAGCGCACTTGAATCGATCTGCTCGTACACCTCGTGCTGCTCATGCTAATTCATGCGTACAACTGGTTCGACTAGCCTCGACACCACGTTTGACCGGCTAGCACATTTTCGGCGTAACTCAGAACTCGATCGAACCGTCTCTCGCATACACGCGTATCCGAATACAACTGCGCGAAGCCACACACACGGACGGAAACAATTGTGCGGTCACTTTACCGAGCGCGGGCGGTCCAAATGTTTGGTCAACGTAGCAGAGAGACAACCGAACCGAACACACGCGATGGCACACGTACACCACCTGCCCGCGAACGCATACAAGCGTTCGCCCGCTGTCGCTTCTGTAATTGTCACTTCTGTAATTGTTTGGCCAAGATCAGCCACGTAACGTCGATACTCCCGAGAACGGCGCGCTATTTGCGCGGTGGTGGCCAACTGTGCTCAGTCTAGCTGCTCGCGTGTATATCTACTCCCTTCTCCGACACTGCTCACATTCCTCTCCTCGATGTATAATTAACGTGACTAATACGTCTCAGCATCCGACGGCGAAGCTGCTTCGAGTCTCGCAACGGCAAATCTGGATTAATTCTATATCCGTATTTGTGACAAACACTTCCGAATTAATACCAGACTCCAATAATTCGTCAGCGCCGCGAATAGCGAGAAGAAAAACGCAGCTGTCCCGCTCCTACACACACACACACACACACACACACACACACACTGCCGACCGTCTTCTCAAGAGATGTTAATTAAAGAGATCTCACGATCCCGCACGAGACACAAGCACGAATCCACGAGGAACGACGCACGTCGAGCGGACCTAGAAACTCGTCGGGTGGATCGAAACGCAGGAGGGTCGAGGTCGACTTTAACTGTCACTTCGACAGCTGGCTGCTGACAGTCGATGCTCGTGGTGACGTGCGGATACCGAACGTAATACGATCCTCTGTACGTGGCAGTCAGCGTTCGACTGACTGGTGGCCGGCCGTGATGCGGTGGCTCGCGCGACTCGTGAGCGCTTCCGAAGGGTGACGGAAACTGCCGAAGACGGAGACCCGACAGGCCGCGAGTGCTACCGCTGGCAAACAATTTTCGCGCTTTTACGGAAACTGAGGAAAAGGCCAAGGGAAACGGCGCGCGGCGGTGGGAAAGGGGCTCGACTCTTTTTCTAGACAACGACGTTCCCGTAGAATGAGTGTCTGTCTACGCAACTGTGTGGCGAATTTATAACACGGCGAGACTGTGTATGTATGTATCTGTTTTCGGCATTTCCCTCGGTACGATACGCCGCTGACAAATGGCCTGACAATCGAGGGCATATTCAGGTCGTTGGTAATGAGATTCGAAGTTGTAGTCGCGTCTCCCTACGTTTCATGGGTTAACCGTAATATTTGCGAAAAACGTTGGACGTTCGGGGCAGACCGAAGGAAGCACCCCCCGCGAGCGTCACGAATTCCACACAATTCGTATATGCGAAAGTACACGTCGGTGCGCATTCAGCAGCAACGACTGGAAATCCTTTATGATCGGAGATTGCAATTCTCAAGTATTCTTGCTCGTCGTGCTCCATCTTACATCGAAAAACATTTCCGTCTCATGTGCCCGCACGACTTCGACTCGCTACGCACATCAAAAACGTTTACGGTATCTGGAGAGACGGACTCCTGTTCAAAAGAGGATGAAGAAAGGCGGCCGCGCACGTTTCTGCAAATCGCAAGAAGTATGTGAGTGGAGAAAAAAGCGTGGAATTGCGAGGCGGAAAGATACGTGTGGGTGGGATGGTCTAGTGGCCGAGAGCTCTGGCGCGCGAATGAAGAGTCGTCGTGTCTCGGAGTCTGAGCAAAAGATGGAGCGACAAAGTGCACGCGCGCGATTGCGAGAGAGAGAAAGAGAGAGGACAGAATGCGGGGCGGGAAGAAACGTCCAGCTGCTGCGGTCGGCAATTTGCGCCGGGGCTTCGCTTTTACAGCCAGAAAATATTTCACGAGTCTGTACGCCGAAACAGCGCCTCGGCTGGGTGGCTCTGTCGAGCGTGATGGCCGGTTGAAAGTTTTCCGAGAACGATTCCCGACGCTTTTGCCACCATTCCCCGAGGTCCTTCTCGCGCGGGCAAGGCGATCGCGCCGTTTTAACAGTTGCGGAAAATAGTGGTTACGCTTAATAGGTGAACCGTTATTTGACGTTCTCGCTGCTTTATTGGGTCACTTTTTATCCCCGCCCGCTCTCTATCTACGGCGCTTACCGAGAACACATTCCGATGGCCGCTCTAGGGACAATATACACGCAGCGAAGCCCGATACGAAATTACGGTACATTCTCTCGATAAACCACTACCGGCTCCATGCGCAATCCGAAATTACCGTCCCAATTGGCGGGCAATAAAACTCGTCGCTTCTTCGTCAATTCGAGAACGCACAGCTGTTGCCCGATAATTTTTCATCGCCGCGGCCGAAGTCGTGCGGCTTCTGCGCTCTGCGAAGACGAGGCGCGACGTCGAATCGCATGAAGGGTGGACGTGTACGTGACGCGCTCGAAAATGAATATCCCCTCGCTCTCTCGTTGCGTAGAGCGGATTTCACGAAGCTGAAGTTTCATCGCCGGTTGCGCGGTGCCCTGTTACACACAGCCGACGAACTTACTCGGGCGGTTCTTGCCGGCCGATCTTCCGCGTGCGTGCCTCGCGTATAAAGTCGCTCGCGAGTCGACGATCGATGACCCTTTTATGGGGGCTAATATGCCAAGTCTCGCCGCGGAGTCTTAAGCCGGCGAGAGAGGAATACGAATACGAACACGAACACGCGAACGACCAGGCGGCCTCCGTCGCCAGTCATCGTCTGGGCAAGGGCAGGCGCACGAGTGATTGACGGAGCAGATTCTTAATGTCATTCAATGGTTACGGTACCTCGGGGCGCTCCACTTCTTCCAAAGTGTTCTCCGTGCCGTTCGAGTTATCAGGCTCATAAGTATCGCTTACGCTGGCGATGTTGCGAAACGTGTGCTCGACAACGTGCGTAATGGGTATCGAGCGATGAGATATTAATATAATACGTTCGTGCTGGGAGGAAGGATAAGAACTGACACAGTGCTACACCTTGTACTCAGGTAATTAATTACCTCGCTTGTCGGTATGCTACAAACGCTGGCCGAGGAACAGTTGCTCTAGGCAGTACGGAGAGCAAGAAATAAAGGATAGACGTAGGCAGCGATGTGTAAGATGGTAAGAGCGTATGGTACAGGAGTTGTCAAAAGTGAAACGATGATAAAAAAAAGAGTGTCGGGTCGAAACAAAAATCGTTATTACGCTGCCGAATGACGCAAAGCGGCTATTGCATGCATGCTATAGCTCACGATGCTTCCAGGTTCAATAAAATGGTGCCGCCGAAACGTGACTCTAATTCCCGATAGACTACGGCAGACGCAAGCAGTGCGGGGCGTAGTTTCCGTAAATCATATTCGCCGTTACGCCAGCACTCGAAAATCAATAAGGCTCCGGAAAATGATTCGAAACATTTCGAATTACGTACGTCATTATACGAGAGCGATTCTAAAGGACAGAGTTAGTCTCGTGGCCTCAAATCATGCCGCATGAGATCCACCGAATCATTCTGAATGATATCATTAGCCGAGAAAAGGGTTAACGACTCAACTACTCTCATTCTCTTCCTTCGATCCAATTTTGCGCGCCGGGTACCAGAGTGACGCAGAGGCACGCTCAGCACAACAATTCACTCTTGCATCCCGTGAGACAGAAAGGAAAACGTACATTACGACATCGCTGATGCTTTCCCCGACGAGACGTCACTGACGCGGTGTGACAACACGCTGCAACGTCGTTCTAATTCGTATGCTCATACTCCAAACCAGCGACGTTTCCTCGCAACGGTTTCTTCTTCACCCGAGTGATGTGTCGCAATAGCATTTTTTTCTCCGCCGCGCTCGCTCCGTTTCCGTGAAATTTCTTAAATAACCCGTCTCATCTTTTTCACCGCGGAAAAGAGTAGAGAAAATAGTAGTAGCGGGAAGCATCATATTTCGCAATGCTTTCAGTTCAACGCGAATCTCGGGGGAAACCGGCGTAGCGGGAAAGCAGGAGCACCTACGCCGGGACGTGTCTGCGAACAAATATATTCTAGATCATAAAACCCTAAAGGCACGATTCAATCTTTCGCGCGTGGAACATGTAGACGGAGTTTCGTAAGCGTATGCACGATCCAACGAGATGCTCGCGCAAATTCGCTCACTTTTCGCGCTAGGTACACATCGGAACGGCGGTGCATCCGACCTATCAAAGCTCCCATTTATACGCCCCCGCCATTACTGGCACACGTGTGCGAATCGTCCCGACCGCGTTCATCTTGGCGAATAAATACGTCGGGCCGAAACGACCGCATACGTGCAGTCGGTCGTCGGGATTGTATTCTCAGTGGATGAAATTCCGCGCGCATTAAGCGACCCTCGTCAGCGTATATAAATAGTCGGTCTGAATCGCAACTAGCGACAAAACGCGCGAAGAACTATTTTACCGTCGACCAGCCGCGTGCAGCAGTTTCAATGGTAGCGCGATTGATCAAGATACGTGGGAGAGAACTTCCACGATTGCCATCGGCCGTCTTTTTCGGCATTAGAAATGTTTCTCTCCCAATTACGATCGCCCTCTAATTCGCTCGACTCCGGCTAGTACGTCCAATTAATGAGGGAAAAAGAACGCAACGGCATGGAAACGTAGAAACAGAAATCGCTCGAGTCAATACCCCGGTTCCTTCCTTTCCTCGTCCTATCCCCACTCAAATCAGCTCCGGCCGCGACTATGTTTTAGTCTACGCGCTTGGTCCAGAGATTTATTTTTAGTACTACCCCTTCCACCGGTGGAAAAGGATTTCTCTAATTCGCAAAGATAAACGAAGACGCGCGCAGTTTCCGATGTGCTTGGATTCGTTTTTTGCCACTGCAGAATGTCTCTGCTAGCCTCTTCTGTACGCGAGGCGGTACACAACACACGTTTCTCCAGCCTCGATAATTCCTTCTGATCTCATTGTTTATCGTCGAACAGACAATACTCGTATCACGTACGGCTGACCGATGCTGATACAGGATTCAATTAATCGCGCGCGCGCCGACAATGTTTCGCTCGCAGACGCTCACCTTTATCACTGCGCAACATGGCTACTTTATCTATCCGTGCTTCCATTGCACCTCTAAATTGTCTATCATGGTCATTAAACAAATTGGCTGCCGTCGGTTTCGTTTCTCCAATTTTGTTTCACTCGCCGCGATGCGGTGTTGATAGAGCTTTTAACAGGATCAAACAGAACTAATTTTCGCTGTCCAAATAAATCAGCCCGCGACTGCGAGACGCGCGAATCGTCTTAAATCACGCACTGGACATGCGTGAGAAACCGGAGCAGCGATTCGTTTTCCCAGAGAAAGCGTCTCGGGCCAGGGCTCGAGTTCTTCGTAGAAACGTTTGATTATCTTAACGGGGCAAAGTGGAAAACGTCGAGTCTGCCAGTCGAGTACGTGCCCGAGAGTTCTGTCCTGCCTTCCTCGGCGCGAAACGTAACGGGAGCACTCGAAAGAAATTGTTTGAAAATTGCATCTTCCCCCGACTGAATATCTCGGGCACAACAACGGATCGATCAATCTGTATAATTTATTGAGCCCGCGAAGAGTGAGACGAGTGGACGACATCGAATGATACTTGAGTGTCGGCCGACCTAGTTTTTCTTTCTTTTCTTCGTTACGGCGACCGTTCTTTTTATCTCCAGATTACCGGGAGGATCGAGGAACGAAATGGCACGACGCGGGTGCCCCACTAACGGCCGTGCATCGAGAGTGTTCACGCGGATAATCGCAGATTATAGGGATTTCAGTTTCAAGTTCTGCCCGTGCAACTGATCCGATTAGGATCGATCAATCGGAAACGAACAACTCTCGGCGGAAAGGACACTTTAGGAAACAATGAGCTCATTTTCGATGCACTGCGGCCGCGATTAGTCGGAAGACCTAGAAGACAGCTCTGGGAATCGTTCTTGATAACGGGAAGTCGGGAGTTATCGGAAGTTCAAGACAAAGGACTGCCACGTGAGCTGATACTTCTGATATTGATGCATAATTAGGAAGAAGATCTGATAAGGAATAAAGAAGACCACGTCTCAATTTTTGTTTACTCTACCCGCAGCTATACCATTCGATAGATAATACTCTGCACACAGCATTGTATGGGAATCTAATAATTTTTCATAGGTAGTGTGGGTGTTAGTGAACACTGGAAGAAACGCTCAAACATGACCACGCTGATAGTGAATGTGTTAAAGGAACTCCTGTACATCGTGACTATACCAACATACCCTCGGGACCGCCATTACACCGCGATAGGATATTCTAGACAGATACCGCGAAACTTGATAGCGCACTAGATCAAAATCGTCCTGGAATCGCGGTCAAGTCGAGGCATCGGCTAATCACATAGTTCGTTTAACGCTCGGCAAGTCCCGGAAAGCGTAAATAACCCCGTTTTATCGCGAATCGCCGGCAGGATCGACGGGCGATAACTCAGTTCCGCGGTCATAAATTTCTCGCCGGAGTCTCGAACGCTACCGAGAAAAGGTGTCCTCCCACCCACTTTACCCATTTTTCCCTCGACTTCGAAAACTTCCTCTTCCTCTCGCGCAGCTAAGGCCGTTTAGCACTTGCGGAGGGCCGAAGAAATTGCGGGCAGCACAAGACGAGAAGAAGATCAGGAAAGTTATTACGCGGGAGAGCAGTGCTAACAGCTCTTCCTCTGTATACGGAAAGCGACAAGTGTCAGGATCGCGAGATAACCGAGAAAACAGGTGTCTTGAGTGGGACAGAACAAGACGGCGCGCGACATACAATTGAGAACGACAGCGAGCTCTTTCTTGTAAGCGGACGTCGCCGACAAGAATAACTCGACTATCTTGTAAGTCGCACGAGGAAGCGTGACATTTAAGACTTACGCGGGCAAGTCGCAGTTTATCTAAGCAAGAGAAACGGTCAAGAGTAGAAGAGCGTCGAGTAAAGAAGGCGAGTATCAAGATCAAATAACCGGATCCATAAGTCTCGACGTGCGAGCAGCGAAGAAAGTCCGCAGTACAAGTACGTCGTGCGAGCGCGGATCGGTGACACCGAGCATCGAACGTAGTCGGGCACATATTTTAAGTAAAGAAGGAAGAAAATTGACTTCGTCATTTTCAAAGACCCTCCTTTCACCGTGGTCGGAGGATCGGAGGGGTATCGGAAGGGCGCGCGGCAAGAAGCGTCGCCCGTAGTCTGACGCTCATAAATGACAAGCGCGCAAGATCAAACGACGCGAGATGCATGGCTCCGAGAAAAGTGCGTGGAGGTAAGCCACTACTTTCCGCGTGGGCGAAATTCACTTGGCGATTCCGCGGAAAGATTCTTTTAGCCGGCGACGAGGGGTGGGAGGAGAGAAAGTACGAGGAGATGAAGTTTCTATAATGCAACAAATGGACGTCGTTGAAAATTGAATGACCGTGCTGCGTCGAACGACGACGAAGCGGAACCGGGCAGATCTTTTCGAAACGATAAGAACAACTGTCGGAAGTGAATGGTGAGTGAGAAGCGTGAAGGGAGGCCGTCGAGTGGGCAAATTCGAGAAAAAGGTACGCGGTCCCCAGGCGGGATGCACTTTGCGTCGTGTGGCTGTGATAAGCGTGCCCGACTACCTTGTCGTCGGAACAAAACAACCCGGTGTTGCATACTAAACGGCCGCGTCGAGTGAATGTGGAGCAACGCGTCTGGGGAAAAAAGTCATGCATAAAGATAGGCCAGGGATGACGAACGGTACGTTATCAGCTTTACCGGCATGGTCGGCGGGCTTCCTCCCTTCTATCGATCGTGCTTCTTTTTCCGAAGCAAAGACGACGGCGAGAATTGGGCCGAACGAATGTGGGATTCGAAATGAGAAAGAAGCCTCTCGTTTACTCTCGAAGACCGGAAGAATGACCGTTGTAAAGCACCCACATATGAAGATCGAAGCGCAAGATGCAAGTGGGGAACAGTTTTCCGATAAACAGAGACTTCGACGAAATTACGGCATCGATCGACCTCGGAAGTCTAGGACAGATCGTTGGGAAAAGTCTGTAACGAATGTTGGTGGAATTTCATGTGACAATAAGTACGATCGTGGTCTGACTTAGAATGTTGAAGCCGTAAGGATCGTTTGGCACAGGAGGGAGAAGAGACGTTATCACAACGGGTAAATGCATTTCGCTGATTTTCACTCACGAACGTGCTTCCCTCATTTTCTTGTTATTTTGCAAGAAGAAAGTTGCGAGTCCGAGTGCTGAAACGAAGCGGAATCGACAAATGTCTCTCTCTCTTTCTCTCTTTCCACCCGTCCACCCCTTTTCTTCACGGACCTTCTGTTCGTTCTTTGAATTCAGCCGGAGCGCACCTTATACAAGTCGACGTTAGTCCGGGGAAGCAAGAAGTTGAGACGACGGATGAAGGAAATCCGCTGAAAAGATTCGTCGCAGAAAAGTGGCAGGAATAATAAAGGAAGGTTTTCGACGTTCTCATGAAATCGTTACTTTTCACGACTTTAAAACGGGGATATATCGGAGCGTGACGCGTATAATGCAAAATCCGTGGAAAAATGAATAATATCCATTGCATGAACCTCTAACTATACCAACGGGACAATGCATCATTTATCGTGCATGCGAAGCATCGCCGTACCGACAACGGCATTGTTCATTCCAATATGACAAAGCCGTCGATTCGTCGACGACATAAAAGTCAAATATCGCACGACCCGCTCTCTCCCGACAGATTGTCAGAATTTCCCAGCAAATGAGCGGCAACCGTGAAGAATCCGTGAACACTTTAATCAAACCCTTTGGGCCGGCGGGCAAACACTAGCGGAGCGTAAAACTTTTATTCTTCGAGACGTGCCTTCAGTCTCTTCTCACCCGAGCACTTTAAATCACCGCCCCGTCGTGTGCAGCGGAATTCATTAAAGTCGTCTTACGCTAGCAAGATTACCCCAATTGCGGAACAGTTTCCTTCTTGAAAGTCCCATCGGAGTGGGCGTGATAATAATGCGCTTCATTGGACGGCCTCTTTGTCTTTCTAATCTGGAGAAATTAATCCAACGTATCACGTTCGCGTCGCGCTTGCTTCTTCACCGTACGTCTCGACTGACTATGAGACCTCTCGATAAGGATCGAATCAACCAGAATCCTGCAACGCGGCGCAATCCTGACGTTCCTTCCTCTTCGTCGACGGCACTCCGTCGTTTTACCTCTATTCGATTAAGCTTCTAACAGAACGCGCCGAATAACACTGGGCAACGGAATGAACGTGTAATTGCACGAATCGTTCGGCAGACAGGCAACCAGGAACTGCTTCTGGTCGGAGGCAAGGAACAAAAATGCTCAACGCGCTAATTAATACGAGCAATTAATTACACACATTAATTACTTGCCACGGCTACGCGCACACTCGAGCGAATTGAGCGAAACCTACGCGTTCCGACTCTTTCCATTCCACCGTATCTTTGATGAACGTTTATATAAATCCGCGAAACATATGTTTCGGCTGTAATTATATTTATATAACGGCCGATCGAGTAGAAAGTCGATAGAGCGAATTGCTTATACGCAATAAACGAAATCATTCTTGCACGTGCGAGTGATATTCCTAAAACTCGTCGGCCGGTGCAGATGCAGCCCGATTCTGCCCGTGAACGGGCCCCTCGTTACTTGTCGCTACGCATGATCCTGCGAGGCGTTAATTTCCTCGAACGCGAATTAAAGGATAACACGGAGTAACACTGCGGTCTCATTAGTTCCGTCCTCTTGAGTAAATTGCCAGCAACTGCTTGCGGTCGGAGAGGGGGGCTCGGGCTCGTTTTGTGGCCCGCAGATATATATTCCTGGCTTCGCGGTCCGCGAGATTGCCTTATGCTCCGGTAATTAGCACGGGCCCCGGCCGCTCGTCGAAGATCGGCGCAAAGACGCGAACACGGATACGTCGCTGTCGACGGGATCGGATGCGTGCCAACTGTAATTCACTAAACGTCGTTCGCCGCAGATATGCCGCACCGGCAGGATAGAGGCGTGGTGCCCTCGCCGTCAACGGCACTCTTTTGCTTCTTCTTAGGGGCGTTCACCGAGGTGCGAGATTAACTGCCTCATTTTTCCCTCCACGTCGCTCACGGCGCCTTCAGCAGCTTTCGAGGAAAGCGTACCGCAAGCCGCCCGAGGCAATTTTTTCAAACACTAAGCGCTCAACGTTTTAATTAAAGTCTGACCGACGACTCTCTTTTCAGAAATCGTCCCGGCAACGTGCACGTTCGCTCGTCCGAAAGCCATTGCGAAACTAAAGTGACAACTTCATAATAATTAAAAATATAAAATACAAAAAATATGTATAAAAAAAAAACATAACGGTTCATCGTTAATAGTCACGTACGTTGCAGAGTCTATTAATAATCGTGTCTCATGCGGGCAGAGCCGCGGGCGGCTAAAAGTGACGGCTGTATATTCTCGCTAAGACGCGGAAAACGTGCGGGGGAATGAGAGGAGGCGTTATGCCGGGCAGAGAGTCGTCTGAAAGCCATGCAAATGTGTCGGCAACTAAGAACGCGTGTGGAATAAGCGAACTCTACTCGATCATCGCCCGGCGACGCGCATTTCGCGTCATAAATTTCGACGCAGCGGTGTTGCGTGCGTTTGCGGATTTGGTCGAGCCGCTTTTGCTTAGAGGACGCAGGACGGACTTTTGACGTCGACAGAATCGGCGAAGCGGAGCGAAAGCATAATACAAAAGGGGTACAAGTCGCGCGGTGGTTCTGACCCAGATGAAAGGATCTATCGTTCGATCGATCGGCGTTGGGGTATATGTCCTTTTGCTTGGCGTGCAACCGACTGCCCCGGACAGCTGGCCTGTACACACCGCGGGCAGGCTGGAGAAAACGCAGAAGTACGCGAGAAGAGTGCGTCCTGCTAGTGATGCTCGTGGATCGATGTAACTTTCGTCGTGAGTATGGGATCATACGCTACAACGAGCACAATCTGATGAGTCAGTTCCTGGGAAGAAAATTATTAAACTCCGTCGCTACGCTCGGCTGTCGTATACGGACAATATCTAAATTGTCATACGTATTATGTAGAATGTACTGCTGAGACTATAACATGATTTACGACAATGGGTATACGAAATTAGACAATTATTTGATGTGATACATTGAATGAATTTAATCTGGTAGCAGGAACATATCCAAAATAATCTAGCTATTCCCCGGTCGAATCGATCGTCGACGCACTCCTAATATTAAATTTTCCCGAAATGCCCTGCCTAAATGTTTCACGTAACGCCCTTTACATAACATGCGGCGCCATAAAACTTTGTGTCCTTGCGTACATCATCCGCAAAAATTACCGACAGCCCATCGGCACACCGTGGGAGGCCACGTCGTTATTAATGGACGAGGGAGTTTGCTCTAGCTCACTTCGCGCTCGATATATTTGCTCGTGTGCAGAGGCACGCGACTGCGTTCGTCGCCACTTTTCTCGCGCATTTTCCGTTTCAAGCGCAGGTGAGTACAAGTCTCGTGATTTTGCATCGTTGACATGTTAAGGAGAAAAAACCTCTTTGCGTTCGTTTTTACCGTTTCAGAAGGATGCACTAGATATTTTACCATAAGCATGTTAGAAATATGTTGGAAATTTTAAAAATGTAGCTCGACTCAATGGTTCTGGGGGAAGTGCCGTGTTCCTTGTCACAGTCTTCTTTCCAGAGAGTTCAAAGCCTCTCCTCCCCACTCCGTGGCCAGATCCTTTATTCGACTGCTTATCACTTTGCACGTGCAACGAAGCATCGATGACGTCGGGCCATCGGCCTCGTGCACGCGCCTTCTCAAAGAATTAGGCATCTCCTTGGCGGCTAGCAACAAGGTGTCGGGCCCTTAGCTGCCGCCTCGGATTCCATGCGTGCGCGATACTGTATATAGCATCGCGATCCCAAGAACCGACGACGACTGCCACGGTACTATCTAAATATCATCGACCGATATTATTGTCTTGGCTTCAGCCTTTATAAAACAGCCGACACCGCCAGGATTGACCACCCAAAACGTGCGTCCTCCCCCTTCTTACCGCGGTGACGCTAACAAGCAGATGCTAGTCGCGTTCCAGTACCTAATATTTAAATCATGTATTACATGGCACACATAGGTTTCTTTTTGAATATATCAACGGAAGACCGAACAATATGAGATTACTCTGATTTGCTAGCCCTTTTAATACACCGAAAGCAGAACTCGAGTTTGGCGTCTCTTCTCTCTTCGTTGCGAAACACTTACCACACATTTTTTTTCACTTACATACTATATACCTTTACAATGATAGCGTTCAATCATATCTATCAAGCAAAATATCGTTTCTACTTTTAGAGCGTGAGAAAAATGCTGATAACGCGAGTTCTGCCGGGATAAGATTGTCGTACAGCAGTACGACGAAGGCTAACGTGCTTAATTCAAGGAAGGCGTTTCGACGAGAGGGAAAAACTCGCCCCCCGGCTTCGAGCGACGATGTGACTCCTGCGGAGAGACGAGGATTCGCACGCTCGAACGAGCACACGCCGAAGGAGCACGCTGAGAAAGTACATAGCCACCCGATGCAGGAGAGTACTCTCGCGATTTAGCACGGCAGGTTCGACAGGCGCATGAACATGAAACTACGACGCGTTGTCGATCCCTTTTAACGACCGGCGCGCGGCAACATGTTCCATGCTAATGCTTTTGACTTAACCCGTCCTAGATGCGCTTGTCAATGGATCGAGTTAATGCCCGCGGCGGCTGATAAATATCTTAGCGGCGCGGGAGTGCGGGAAATCGCGACCTATCGATGCAATCTGCTAGACGCGATATTGACGAGATAAGCAGTACAAATACGTACGGTCCTTCTTTTTCTTGCCGCGGAACATCACGCGATGCGCGATTCCGCCGGCGAATCTGATAGCGGTGAAATCGCGGACGTATCGAAAATATGGCATATTTTGTCAAGTTCGTAATCATCCATTTTTTCCCGGACAACGATGGCCTTCATCTACGCGAGAGCTATGAAAGTCAGAGATACTGCAGGTAATAATTCGATGTCGCAATGATCGATTTACGATTTGTTCGTCGAATATTATTACAGCGTAAGTGCAGCGTTATTGGCGCTAAATGACATTCGTCTATATGCCGTGTCGAATTAATGCCGGAGACGAGGCACGCAGCAGCAGCAGCAACAGGCAATTCTCGTCTCCCCTGCTACCCAATTCTCGTGCGCAGTCTTTGAACGTTTGAACACGCAAGCGTCGTTGTGCAGTCGTTTAAGCTCGGCTGAAACGCGACTCTCGCAGACTCTCCGCTTTCACGCTGGCTCGCATTTCAAATGCGACAACTAAATGCCTGGCGTCAAAGGATCGATGTTGCCCTGGCAAAAGGAGAACATCTACGACCGGACCCTGAAGGGACGCTTGAGCGTCGCTAGTCTTCGAGGAACCAGGCTCACATCGAAGAATCCTTGAGCTCTCACTCGACATAGTTTTCCTCGGAATGCGTCCTCAGATGCGCAACAATGAACGATTTCTGCGAATCCAGGATTCTACCAACTTCCTCTGTACTTCGTCCGCCCTTTCTTCTTTTGTCTCGCCTGTCAACATCCGACTTCTCAGCGTCATTATGTTCGTGAAGTATTCGCGTTAACATTCGGGCATTTTGAGTTTTGCCAGATACGAGAATAAAACAGCGAACGCTCGGTGCATTTTCTGGGGGAAGAATTTTTCTACGTGAAAAGATATCTGTTGCATGCATTCATTGATCTCGACGTCCCGATGTCTCACGGAGGAGTACTCTCGATTTACTTTTCCACTCGATAGAGATCGTCATGCACACGCGACTGATCGTGTAACACGGTCGGCACGCGATATATGTACAGAAACTCGCCTTGCGAGCGTTTCTCGCATCAGATGTACGACCGACCTCGCGCCTACTGGCATTTACGACGGTTAATTAGCGGCCGCGTGTGTTCGTGTCGTCTTCTTCTCCCCGCATCGTTTTATGTATAGCGCATACGAACCCTCTTCGCTGTCTTTCCTTCGTTAAAAGAACGATAGGGCGTTGGTCGAAAAAGAAACAGGAAAAGCGACCAGACTTGGTCCGAGCGAGGAATCCCGTCACGCTCTCCTCAAATTAGAACGTATTTCGTATGCGACTCAAGGAATTGTGTCATTGGTCAAAGGAACGATATACCGTAACTCGTCTATTCTTGTATGCCACACACGTCGAAATTAGCTCAATGTTACGAATTATTTTTAACGAATTTTTATGACAATACTTCAACGTCGCGGAATGACGTCCGCGACAATGTCGTACAGTTGACGCTAAAAGTTTATGAACGACGTGGAAATATGTGAGAATAATCCTGGAAGCTCCTTAACCGTTGGGCCTCTGTGCGGAAGGAGAGACTTATTCTGATTATGGCTAGCGAGCGCGTGGGTGGCTCTGTTCTCTCAGGCCGCATTCCAGTTTAAGTCTTACATGTGGCAGGCTTCCCATCAAGCGTTTCGCGGGGTCAAAGCACACTAGACATCACGTATGCGCAGCCGACGGACATCAAAGACTTTCCCAGTGGTCGGGCTTTGTTCGATCGTAATGAAAAGACTATTTTGGAATAGCCGAGATCGGCATGGGTCTTGGAATCCACTAAATTTAGAAGGTAGAAAAGAAATGTGCAAACCGCAGTACCTACCACTATCTTTCTTTCATCGAATACGCATTTAAATTGAAAAAGTTGACGATCTTGTTCTTTCTGGCGTGCAAAAAATGTCTAACGACAATGTTTACCGACGGAATGAGCCAACATTGACAAGTGCAAATAAGTTGAAGCGGCGCTCGGTCAGCATCATCAATCTTCGCGAAGATCGGATTTCTCGCTAATGGAATAGCCCAGACGCGTCGTTCGAAAGCTATCGCGATCCAGCAGTCGACGATGCAACATATTGTGCGGAAGAACGGAACGACGTCGACTTGACAAATGTATCATATGACGCGGGGCAACAAATACTTTAAAGCAGACGCCTACGTTCGCGGAGGAAAGATTTCGTGCATCCCTCTCTCTCTCTCTCTCTCTCTCTATCCGACACTGGGGAAAAAAAACTTCGTGCCGTGACGTGAAAAGATTCTATTGGATTCTATCCGCGACGATATGTACATTCCGAAGTCGCAATAGGGAATGAAACTTCGGGGAGCTCTTTGGGAAGGAAAGTTTGGGCGTGCGAGGGTAATGTTAAAAATCCAATAGGGGAACGTACGCGGAACGGATGAGACTGCAGACGTTATTGACGCTGGATTTCCATAAATTTCCCTCGCGGGCACGTCGGCTAACTCGACGCAACGCGAAACTGTCGGGGATGTACATGTTTCATGCAGGGTGTTGTGCGAGAGCAACAGCGCCGCTCTGAGAGTCCACTTTTATAATCGACGTCACTTAGAACGATTAGCAATTTGTTACAGATACTGTCAGTGCGATTCGAGAGACGAAAAAGGAGAGAGAGATTATCGCGAGACATCTTATTACCATTGCACCTGAGTATTCGAGTGCCTGCGACTGAGTGCTTGATTAAGATGACAGTGGTCAGAGCGACGGGCAAAAAGTCATCACCGCCGTGGGTATAAATTTGTGCACGCCATCAGCATCGGTTACTCATAATGAATACGCCGTCCGCTCATTACGCGTATTGCTCATAACGCGTGACACCATTCGATCGTCTTGATTGCGCCGGATCGTAATGATACGGCGCCGATTAAGATGACTCAGTTAGCATCGAGTAACGGTTACATCTGACGACGAAGAAGGAGCGTCTGGCCGGTAATTAATTCCAGCGCGCTCGTGCATTCCTGCTGCTCTCGAGTGGCTACCCGACGCCGACGTGCGAACGGTGCCGCGCCGATTACGAGTTCCTCACTTTTCATCGACGACGTATTCCCGCGCGAGAACCCGTAATTATTGCGTCGAGGCGATGAAAGGATGACGATCAAGCGACGAGTCGGCTCAAAAAATGCACCGCTCGCGCGATCTCCCGTCGAAACTGAACAGACGGACGGATAACGGATGAGTAATACGCGTGGAAGTTGATATCTCGCCGTGAAGCCGAGCGAAGGAGGAAGGCGTACGCTCTCGGGCTGGTCTTACCGACTTCCTGCTGCACCTGTGCGTCCGTAACCGACGTAATAGGTTAATTCCCGTCGCTCGTCTTTGGGTTGGGCCGTCCTCTTCAGCGTCGAGCCAATCGAGATCCAATTATAGTCGCCATTACGGATTCCGATAGCTAATAACGCGAATCTCGAGCGTCAAATCGCAGATAAATAATCCGCCGGGGCATTGTGGATAAACATTAGAGAAGGCATTGCGCGCTGATCGAGTTTCGAGGAGGTTAATGGGCTGGGCGAATTAAATTCTTTTCTTCGTCGAAAGACGAACAGGATACGGGGATGCGCAACGGGACCGAAATGTACGGATGTCGCGGTCGATTTTTATACGATCGGAATATACGTCTGTTAGAGTTGCGGCGTAACGCGTCTATCGACAACTGTCGTGGTAGTACGTCGACGATCATGAATAGTTTTTTTTTTCCCCGTTCCGCGCACACTCGTAAAGGGCACATTCAAATTTCATCCGACATTTCATGAAGTAACCGCAGCGCTTCGCCGAAGCACGGAATTTATTGTGAATAAACGCGCGCGTTTGCGCCCCTCCGATTCTCCATGCGACAGCCACGAGGAGTACAATATCGTGAATAATACAGAGCCCGTGGTTCGTGGAACGGTTCAAGGGTTGCCGGATACCGAAGACTGGATCAATATTTCTTGTTATTCCGGTGCGCGGACGGTAAATACAGCGTGAAAGAATGAGTCGTCCGACGCATTACGGGTCTGCGAAGTATGCGATCGATTTCATTACCGATCAAACGTACGTTCGATACTCCTCGCGTATTGCCTACGCGCGCAGTGAATGAGTTGAAGCAAGCGGGCATCGTGCAATCAGGCCGCTGCTGAGGGCCATCAATCGATCGAGCCGCATCGAAAATTATCGAGAACGTTGGCCGATTCGTCATTACCGCGGGCGTCATCGATCTCCCAACGCCGACGAGGCTGAACTTGTCTTTTGGCGGGAAATCGATTAGCGGGTTAAGAGGGAACAGTTAGATCGGGCAACTAACCGCGGTATCGGTAACACGCACCGCGTCGTTTATCTCTGCCGGAACTAATTCAACGATAACTCATCATCTCTCCGCTCCTCGAGTAATGGCGCACTCCGCGCAAGTGAATTCTCCCCGTGCACCTCCGTAAAATTATCCGCTCGTACTAATGATTACCCACGTGCACTGCAGTCGCTCGTTTTCCCGGGGCGAGATACATAGTGAGGCGCCTCCGCTCATGGTGGCCGGCCATCGTCGGACGGACCCACTAAAGCGAGGAAGATAATTCACGGCGGAACGCTTACGCGAAATATTAGAACGTAAGTGATCGCGTGATCACGTTGCTCACGCGCGGCCAGCCCTCGACCTCCGCGAAATTATCTGCTCGTATTGATAATTACAGAGGAGAGGATGAGCCACATCCGAAACGTAAAACCAGTTATTCGCGGCGCGGAACGGTTAGTGGAACGGAAGAATAATCCAATTTGGCACCCCGTTCGGCCGCGCACGCTTCAATCTCGCGAAACGTCTTCATCCGGAGACACGTGCGTTGCTGGCCTTTTCTTCGGGACGCTCGAAGCCGCAAGAGAATTGCAGCACGCGCGAGCGTATTACGTCGATAGACATGTACAAATTTTCATCAGGGCACGAGTGACGAGTGTAACGTATTCCAGCCCTGACCACAATGGCGACCTCTTATGTGCGACCGTGTAATTTCCTAAGCCGCATATCTCGCGATAGATCTTTACGTGAATCCGGATTAAATGGGGACCATTGGCGTGACTGAGCGCGTCAACAATGGCGAAAGAGCGCTATCTGTTAATCGGGGTCAAGGGAGCTCGTCGGGAATGCGCCAATTCACGGGGAACGGAGTCGGGATTCATCATTTAGGCCGCAAGACGTCGAGGACGGGAAACGTCGCGACGGAGAGGTTCACCGTCAGCGTTGAAAGAGCTTCAGTCTCACCCCCGGAGCGTTTGAGAGGGACGAAAGACGGGAGGCAATGTACTGTGTAGTGGCCCTGGGCCATGGATACGAGTGCGAAGAATAGCGACGACAATCACGCGTGTCAGGATAGACGACGCGTTTAGCGGCAAGACTATGTACATATCGGCCATGTTGTGGAAACATTTAAAGTACACAGTCGTTGAGAGAGAAGCAACAAAGGCGCTGGGGAACAAAGAACATGGGGAGGAGTGAAAAATTGTAAAGCACAAACGCAGCGAGAAACTGCAAAGCGCAAACGTGCCGAGTAATTGGCTCCCTTTTTGCGCTACCGCTGCACTTTGATTTGACGGCCGTGCGTGAGAACGTAATTTACCGAAATAAGATGGTCGGTGGAAAGTTCGAAGGCAATGAGCGTCGAGTGAGGCAACGAAGAAAGTTGTGAAAAGTGAATACATTGTAAGGTAATAACGGTGCTATTTCAGATGTTTGACGATTTTTTCATTTTTAAATGCAATTGAATCATACTGTGGTTGTCTTATTGTTAAACGCAAAAACTATCAGCTCGATATTGATTTAGAAGTGTGAAAGAATGACAACTTGTTATAGAAAAAAAAACCGACAAATATCCATTTAGCAGCAAGTTTTTGGACCACCTCCGTTTTCGTTCATCTCTCGCATGAAGGTAAATTCAGTTGCACCGCAGACGGTGGTTGTTCTCTGAACAGTACCATTTTAACAGCACGCGTGCTACTAAACGTCTTCGCCAGAAGGCACTTGTCTTACAATTGCTCACATCGTTACCCCGTACACTCTAGTCTTACCGCTATCTTCTTTCACTGTATCCACAGCCTCGGGCCGAAGAAAATGAGCACAACTACATTACAGAGAAACATTTACACTCGACCTGAGTACAAAGAACAAGCTTCTCTTACTGCGGCGCTACTCTTGATATAACCACACTTTGCGCGCTGATCTTCATCCCTCGTTACGCCGGAGCTTAGCCTCGTGAAAAAAAGAATCCTCGTTACGTTATAGAAATGAGTGATAACAAAAAGACAAATTCATTTGCGCAGAAAGCGTCTTTTCACTCTATTAATACCTTTTCGGTTCTAATCTTCATCCCCTTTGAAAGGTCTGCAGTCTAAGTCTAACGAGGACGAGCGTGCGCTGCGTTACAGCAAAATCCCACTACGGTCTAGTCGACTACAAAGAACAGGCCCCTTTGCTAGGAAAACTTATCTCCGTTCTCTACCTCGTATCGTTGCTCTTCACTCTCTTTCACCCAACCACTACCCGCTATTCTCCTTCACTATGCATGTGGCCCAAAATGCTGTGCTTAAAATGACACAGTCTAAGACTAACACCCGATTAGTTTCGACATATAATAAATCTGACAAAGAGCCTCAACAAATGCAACAGTTACGGAACAATTTATTACCCAAAATAGAAGTACACCAACAAGTATCTCGAACTGCCGATCAAAGAATTCTATCACAAATTAAAAGCAAGTTACGTTAGCTTCTCTGACGGCTGTTGTTGACGCAATTATCGCCGCGCCGGAAGCCCTGGGGCCTGATAAACATGCAAATATGGGAATGTCCAAGCGCTGAACTTTTCGGAACACCCTGTGCACCGGAAATATTTTCAGCTCATCATCGCTGTGCTCACGCGCGTGCACGAAGAGACGCGGCCACTTTGCATAGAGGCCGCGCGAGCGAGCCAGTCGAAAGTCATGTGAGCACGCTAGAGCCGCACGATGGTTTCTGGACGCTAATGAAGTGGAGCCGAGTCGAAAAGAGGATCCTTCCCGTGTGGCTCATTCGGCTATGGCGCCGGATACACAACAGAGCGCCGACGAGCTCTCTTCTCTCCTATGCAAAAGGAAATGGGCGAGGGTTGCCAGGGTGACGCCAGCCGGCGCCCGACAGGGAAGGGTCGATACGACGCCGACGACAAGGAGGAGGACGACGACGATGGCGACTACGTCACCGATTCGTTCGCCGTTGTCTGAAGAACGACAGAAGAAAGTCGGAAGGACGGCGCCTGCTTTTGTTTGCGGGCAGGTTTCACCGGGCGAAACGCGAAACCATTCTACGGATCAACTCGGGGCGACTGACGTTGTACAACGTGTCATGTAAGAATCGGGCCATGGAAGGCCTTGCAAAATTCCCAGCGCCTTCTTCAGTAAACGTTATGTCATCAGTGTCATGTCCTGTATGGTTGAATTTTATAGATAGTACAATATTACATACGCAATGTTAAAATGCGAAACGTGTGGTGGACTTTCTGGAATGTCGATTGTAAGTTATGTTTATTGTACGATCCACGTCACTGCGTACTCGCGCGATTGTTCTCTGCACGCCAAGCGAACAAGGCTCGACTTGAGCCCCGGAATAGAGAGATTAGAGTTCCTGGCAAATCTGTACGTTCGACCGAACCAATATTCGCATAACGATTTTATTTATATCGGACTAGGGTGTGACGCGGGAGATACGATCGCATTTAGTAGGCGAGGCCGACGCGACGTGCGCGAGCGTAAATCCGTATCAGCGCGATCAAAGGTGTCCCGGATTATTTGCGAATCGGGGTGAAAATCGCGAGACGGCCGCGATACGGTTAAAGCAGTGTCCCCTCCCGTCAGGTACGGCTGGCCGATAAAAATATTGCACGAAATCGATCGATCGTGAGTCGCGCAACTTTTGCACGCTAACGGCGCTAGTCGACCGACGACGCTGATCGGAGGATTTACGAGCGGACGCAGCTCGCCAACCGAGCGCGTCCCAGTAACCCGCAAAAGCGTAATTTAACGGCGGAAGGAAAATCGCACTCGTTGGCGCCATTGTTTTGACTTCGGCGAACCTATAAAGATATCGTCGTCCCTCCGCTATTACTGACGTCACCGATCCGTATCTGCGGATCACTCCTCCGTGACGCTGCGAAACTTCTTTCAGAATATATATGTATGTATACAAGCCGCGGCAATGGCGATCGTCAAATTTCTCCGCCGTCTTGACGCGTACGAAGCGGAGAGAAGAGTCTAAAAATCGCGCGGCCGACCACGGTTGCATCTTATCGAATAAATTGGTATCGGCGATAAATCGAAATCGTCGCGATCGTTATGTCGGACGACGAGTACAATGGTGTTTCGGAGAAACGGGGTGGCTACGAGAGTTATCATGGCGATCGCGATATGGCTCGTAAACCTCGACGAACTCGAGAGCCTCGAGCCAGATCGATCCTCGGACTGAAAATCGCGGCGCCATTGACGCGTCTGAAAATTACTCGGACCAAAGGGGGCACATACGGAGAGTACAAGCGAAACAGAGAGAGAGAGAGAGAGAGAGAGAGAGAGAGAGAGAGAGAGAGACGAGTAGGAGGAGAGGAAAAAGTCACGAGCGTGAACGGTGCTCGTTCGTGCCGAACGACCCAACGATCGAAACTCTATACGCGAAATATCCGCGGGCTTATTTTCCCCCACTGGTAATGGCGGCCAGGGGTCACGACCCTATCTCTATCATCAAAGAAATTGCTTGCTACGCCCTAGAGCCACCCCCCCCCCCCCATGCACGTGTTATGTCCAGCCACTGTTTGTCACGACTCATTCACCACTACCGTACTGTGCCACTAAACTCAAACTCATTTCGAAGCATTTTTTCAGCGGACGCGAAACTAGGAAAAATGATAATTTACATAAAACTAGTGCTCAGTTGATTAACAAAACAAAAATATGTAAGGTCAAGTTTCACGAGAAAGATCGCTTACGTGGAAGAATGCAAAGGCGGTGGGTAACGGCCATTAAATATTTGTAGTAGTACATTATCCGTCGCTCATAGTTTTAATAATATCATCTACCTTATCGCAGGCAGAATCGCATTAGCGACGACTCTATGTTGCGCAAATTGCGATTCTCAGCGAACTCCCGTGTTTACCCGGTCAATTACGACAGGCGAAACGTGTTCCGGTCACGACCTCATCTCACGTAAAAGGAATTGCCTGCTACGCCCCAAAGCCGTACAGTGGGATGAACTACACCTCGGCCAGCAGTCGCCGTGAAACGCAAGCCGTTTTAACAAATTGAACCGGCGCGATAAATTCGTACATCGAAAACCAATGCCAAAAATCATTATCAACGGCAAAGAAAAAGTACAACCTAAAATAAGAAATTAAAATGACAAAATAGTTTCATACGCACGTGACCCGCGTGTTAGAAATGGGGATCATATTGCCGTAAGGTGAATAATAATGTTATATACACGTGTATTCGCGTACGTTAACCCCCGACTGACGCAGCATTCGAAGCGACGTCGCAACGCAGGGATAAGCATACTGCAGTCAGTATGCAGCCACGTGTCGCAGCATTGTAGAATCGGGCAAGTAGAGGCGACCGCGCATGAGTCAGACAGTTTCGTGAGTCGCAGTTCCCGGGTCCAGAACATTTTCCGACGATGTAACCTACTTTTCGGTCGAATTCGTACGCGCAGATACGTGATAATAACTTTCGACGGCTCTTTCCTGCCGGCCAAGCGAACACAAACGAGGATTGTACTTGAAGAATCGTGCGGTTGTAATTGGACGATGTGTATATGTGCCATCGAAGGCGAATGCGAATCAATACCCGCGGCTTATGTCGAAGCATAAACGTTACACACGAAAGTGCCACTCGTAAGGAATACTGCGTTCCACGACTATCATAGGCGCATCCACTTACATGCAACTTTGTGTAAACATTCATTTCCCGAGAAACGTTAAAACAGAGAGCCTGGGAATTAGATCAAAGGCAGTTAGCGTTATTGATCCGAAGTTAAAGACCTCTCGAACGAATAGGAAGTTATTGATTGGATTCTTCGTGTGCCCTTGCAGCGAGATGATGCTCGCGCATAAAGTAACGAACAGTTGCGACGAGCATTTTTCTCCCATTGCCTCATCCACGACCTCATGATCTGTGCCCTGAGCAACTAGCCATGGTGCCCCGCCCTAGTTACGCAGTACGCTTGCTCGCGCGCTCGCTCGCTCGCTGAAAGTGTAACTAATTAGACACTTTCGAAAGTTACCGCAGCGCCTGACGTAGTATCGCTTTAAACAAACGTGTCGGGAACCGCAAATATTTATAGGTGGCCATCTGTAAGCGAACAATGACAATAAAACCGCATTTTGTGTCTATGTCTATAAGTATGACAATCAAGGATGTGTTGAAAATCTCTGCACCAGCACTCCATCTCCCACCTAATACGGCTTGTAATCATGAAACTGTCAGGAAAAGCGCATTGATAAGCACGTCGCGTGGCGAAAGCGACTAATAGATCGAACAATGGCGAATAAACAGATCTTGCGACCCCCGTCGTCGGCAGACACTCCTACAATTAGTCACTCTCGTTATGCACTCAGTACACGCACGTGTGTTCCCTGTTGTTGTTTTTCGCCACAACGATTCGTGTATTCACTGCCCACGTCCGTACTCGAAGCCAGTCGACATTCGGTCGGAATTAATTAATTTCGTTTTATCGCGACAAAAAGGTCTGGATCACTTTTTTTGCCTCCCGCAAGTGTGACTCTATCCTGACAGTCGCAATGAAACAAGCCTGAACGAAATAAAAAACAAGTCGACGGTGTGTGAGGACACGACGTGGGAACGATACGAACATAACTGAGAGAGAGAGAGAGAGAGAGAGAGAGAGTCTAAACGAGCTAAATGGGTACGCCGCCGAATCGATCGACCGACATACGTAAGCACTTGACGCGCGTACAAGCGGGAGAGAAGTACGTTATTGCTGGTAGTCTGAACCATCAAGTAGTACCGCGCCGGCTGTAGTTACAAGTAACAAAGTAATCGCGGCCGTTGAAAGGCGACGATGGACAGAATTTTTACGACCGCGAACTTTCACGGGCGATAGTTCTCACCGAAATCCTACCAGTTTCTCTCGACGCTGGCGAGCTCGCGCGCGCATTGTCCGCGTCGGACTCGAAGCGGATTGGTACCGATGTATCGCGAGTCGCGTGGATCGGAACGATCGTTATCTCGTTAAGGAACGAGCGCACAAGTTTGCCGTGTGCAACTCGAATGAAATACCGCGCGAGCATTAGTCACGACGCAAACTTTCTTCGTTCCCCATTTCCCGCGATCGGCTCGCGCATTCTCGCAACACCCACGACTCTCTCGCGGCGCTCGATGAAATTCTCGGACAGGTGTAGACGGTGTGGGCAGCGCCTAAGGGGAGGCTGACCGTGATTCAGAGTCCGCTTGTCTGCGCGGCGTGCGCACGCGCCAGGTGTCAAGAGGAGAACCGTAATATCGTAAACCGCGCGTACGAGCCGTGACCTACCTTAAAACAACCTCAAGGCGCACCTGCGATTGTTGATGGCCGTCAATAGTCCGGGTACGCATAAAATCGTCGATCGTTTTAAGCAGATTTCGCACGAATGCATTTAGACGCACGGAATTACGAATGGGTCTATCAGATTCCGAACTGATCGACTACGTGAGATGGATGTAGAAAAGAATGTGCTTCGGTAATAAAATTCAGAAATTTACAAGAAGCGGAGTTGAGCGGTTGAACTTCTGACAATGTTCGAATAAAACAGTGCTGATGATTGATAACGGTGCGCGAATGATGAATGGCTTCTGTGGGAGATGCATCGTGGATTCCTTTATCGTTCAATCCTTACGGCTCGACGACCCTCTCCGGCTCACCTTCCCTTACGCGCTGTTACTAATGCCTTTGACTCGCCCGCCCCAAACCTGACCTGATTCCGTCGACACCCGATATACGCAGCTGCGCAAGGTTCATTATGACGGTTTACCTACTGGTCCTCGTTATTACGACGGCTTCCGGGTCACCGGAAACGTTATCCGTCGAACACGTCATACACTCCAAGTCAGCCTGGATTTTTGCCGAGAGTATCATGTGGAACGTGATTAAATTCGCGGTAGGAGTTTTTTTAATATCAAAATTCGGCTAAAATTGAAATCGCAAATCGATTTGCATTCAATTGAATCTTTGCACATATTTCGACTTCAAATACTGCCCATTCTGTGCAATTTCACAGACAGTGGAGGCTAATCTCGTACAATAGGCAACACCCGATCCGCCTTCGATCACGACCGCGCTGCCGAAATTACACGGCGGCGACAAATGAAGTGGCCAGACGTACGAATGAAACCGACGTTTAAATTCCATATTCTAGCAGTCTCATTCCGCCAGCAGGGAGGAGGCTTTTCAGCCGTGACGCGTAATGACCGTGCGCAGGGGGGCATAATCGGCAAGTAGGTCGATTCGTTCCTCGCCAATCGACTGTCTTCCTACGTACTACTAGATCGATCGATTACGATCGCGAGCGTGACTTACGATCGTCGATTTGCGGCAAACGTGGGTCACGGGAAGAGAAACTGTGCGAGCGCAGCCCCCAGGGACAGGCGGCTCTGTCACACCTACCCACTTCTCCTCCTGCACACCCGACGCGTCGCAAACGGGATGTCTTTAAATTTTACCCACAGACACTGAACGGTTTCCAGCGGCATGCCGCGCCGTGCCAAAATAGATATTTTATTGCCATTCAAAATGATACTTTCTAGTGGCTCAATACTCTGCCCGTACATCCGGCGAGGTAAGTATAATGAATAATCGATGACGAACGATTTTAAATGCCGCGTCAATGCACAGATATCGCTAAGTGTTGATTTAAGGTTTGCAATTATTGGGGAAATTAATTCGACGAACAAGATTAATGATTTAGCGTGTTGAGAATATAGGACTTCCGGGGCGGACGGAATTTGTCAGTCTGTTCGTGCGTTGTGCAGACTCGCCGGATAGGCCTCTCGCGACAGTCAAACGATTGCCATCGACGCTCGCGTCGATCGTCCATCATCCGCGCACATATCCGATACGATATCTTTTCCGCGCGGACGTGGAATATGAAAGCCGGCGCACGAATTATCGGTGACACCATCGTGAGAATCGAAAGTGGCCGCTTCATACGTTTCGAGGCGTGAGAATCTACAGTGTCGGATGAGAACTAATGTAGCCGTATGGGTCGTTATGGACACTGACCATTTGGCACGCGTCCCGCGTTACAGATTTATATTGAATCGTAGAGGGAATTTTGTAGATCGATGAGGAAATGGAAACGTGCGAAAGTAAAACCGGGACCCGTCATTCTCCGAGGTGAGAACGTTGTTTGTCACTCGGGGATGCAATATTCATTCCGCCCACATCGAAGACACGGCAATCCCGAATATTCTCTTTGACTCTCCCTTAGTCCCGAACCTCCTTTTTTGATTCCTTTACTCGACTGATCCGGCAGCGCGATATCTTCCAGATTTCCTCATTCTGCGAGCAGCAGTCGCTTTCTAGGTCAACGGTTGCTGCAATGCATTCGATAGAACGGAACTAGGCTCTTGGTAGCTTCTGCAACTTTAAGTTAACGCTCTCCGGCAGTAGTCGTAGAAACTCGATATTGTGGCTACGTACGTGTAACCGACCACTTCATCAGCTTCCCTATTTTCGGTGCAACCTGACTGACGTGCATAAGACGTTTACGGAAATACCATGCGGCCGATTGTGCGGCACCGCGAACATTAATAGCCTATCGACTTTTTTTACCAACGGGAATGCCGATCACCGTCAATTTCTGCGAGCCGAACGACAACTGCATTGAAGCCCGGAAATCCGGCTGCAAGGATACGCCGGCATCGGTGTACCTCGCCGCGCAAACGGCACGGGATTGCTTGAAGCCGGAACACAAACGTCGCACCACGATGGAGAGCCGAGAGAGATGATTAAATTGAAATCGGAAACGACGAGGTTGAAAAATATTATATCTGCCTTTCGCGCGGCACACACCACCTACCGCGCAGTCTTTCCCGGAAAACATTTCATGAGTTTGAAGTGCCGCTTTATTAGCCCGTCGAAACGACACTCTAATGTCTCGGCGAGCATTAATAACGCTAATAAACGTAACGCCGAGCGTACTGCCGAATCACGCTGAGCACCGTGTCGAGGAAATGAATAGCGTATCGTGTGATATCTTTGTACGGATATCGGTAAGCACGAAACGAGGACGCGTTCTACGCTGCTTCATGGAATTAGCCGTCGCGCACTTGTTAAACGTGGGGAGGGAACGAATGTGACGGGTCACCGTTGTCTAGTTGTTAAGATTGCCGAGACAATATTGAGCAGTTGTTTACAAGCGAGCATTGGGAGAGCACAGCCGAGCGCAGCATATTAACCAGAAACATCCACGCAATTTTAACGGTATCCGTGAGTCATTGCTGCCCGGGCAAAGACGTACTCCTTTTTGCTTCCTCAGACGATTAACCGTACAGTTTTCTCCGCGGATAAAGGAAAAAGGCCGCGAATTGTCCGCCTCGCAACTTCATTACTTTACCGGGTACCGTGATTATCCGTGAACATGAAAAACGTCGTAAATATCATTTCTCGCGTCGACCCCCCTCCGCACAGAAAGGACTCTGTGCCGGAAGAATTTCTAAGTAGTCGCGCTCCCCCTTTTGCCGCGGAACAACTTTTCACTCTAACACTTTTTAAATATACCGGTCGCAATAAGCGAGCGTTCTTTAATCATACGATAGAAAGGCAAATCCGTCTTCTCGTGGTAAATAATTTAAAAGGATAGAATAAATTTAATCGGCCATTTATTATGATTAATATTAATGAACCGGGGCATCGCTGCGAATACGTTCTCGGGGAAATAACTAAAGCTCAATTTTAATCATTTCGAAAAACTGGACTACCGCAATTATCAAATCCACTCCGCCAAAGTTACTGCTATACCCGAACACCGGAGAAAAAGGGAAAAAAAACGATTGCCTTTTCAACACGGTTACACTTCTAATTAACGAGAAAGTGAGGTATTGATTAAAATTCTGCGCTTCTGCAAGAATGTAGACGGAATTTCTGCTGCTTGCTCGAAAGCCCGTACGTTCCGTTTAATTACCGACAATGGAGCCGTCTCGCGTCGTTTCAAAAGATTCATTTCGCGCGGGCACGCGCGAACCATTACCTCGTCAATGACATTTCTCGTTCTGACCTTAATCACCTGTAATTCAATGCAATAATGATTATTAACGGTCAACGTGCTTTTTTGCTTTAGCTTTGGCCATCGTCGGATATTGACGTCGATACTCATCATTTCACTATCAGTCATAGGCGTTTCTCGGAATAATAACCGCATCATTGTGGCAAATTCTGGCGATATAGCCACGTCGCAACAATACAATTTACGAGAAGAATAGGGTCCGATATGCCGCAGTAGACGGACGATCGAAGTGCATCGAGGCAGGAAATCGATAAACGGCTAGCCGGCATAATTATTTAAAACCCAAGCGAGATAAAAATTGGTCGACAGCGAACAAATAACGCGGGCCAAATAACTTGCCGCGAAAACTTTCACGGCCGTGCAGATATCCGCTTATCATCGAGATTCCTTCTCGATATGCAGACTTAAACGTCGCGCGCTACGTGACGGTCGTACGAAATCGTCGCGCCGCAATGGTTTTACGAGTGTATCGGCCAATTCTATTTCTGGAACGAGATCCTTACTTCCATCTCGCCGCTGACAAGAAACACTGCCAGACGAAATTCTCTGGTAAAAGGGGAAAATAAAATATGCGTGGATTCGGATGTCGAAAACTGAATCGTAGGGATCGAAAATTCAGTCATTTCGATGTTCATCGTGGGGTGATTAATTATATCACTGCTGTTTTTTTCGTCGATAGTACATTTTTTGCTTGTTTGACGTACTCCCGAAGAATGTATAACGCTGAGAGTATTCGCGTTCATATTATTCTTAACGCATTCTGTCGAGCTTATTATCCTGAGTGGGGGGAAATGACAAACCGCGCAAACGTCAGTTCGGCTGTAATTAGTCCCATCGGCCGCTGCGATGAAAATTAATCGATGCCGAACCGTATGTAGACTCGTGAATTGAGCCCGGTAACGAGAGACCGTCTGAGCATTGCATGTCACAGGAGTGAACGATGAAATTGACAGATGACACGCATAACAACGTATTCGCCCTCTTCCAACACGCCCAAATTCGATTAACCGTTTTACCTGAATTTGCAGACGAATAGGTACGCTCAATCTGCTACGCGTAATCTCCACTCGACAAACCGCCGGCAAAAATCCACACGATCGTGTTCTCCTCAACTTCGAGACCGAAAGGCCGACTTACCTGAAACAGAAAAATGAGCATAGGTTAGAAAATGATATTCCGCGAATGAGCTCGCTGCCAAGATAATACGCTTTTACGAACGACCTCGCGGAATGAATTTTGCGCAACTATCGCCGGTCGCCTATAATATCTCGATAATTGCCTCTACTGTGAGCAATCCGACCTGATTTTGGTGAATTCCTAGCTCGCCGGAGCGAGACCGACTTCGGAGCTGGCCGCTAATAACCGACACGTTACCCCGACACGGTGCAATTACGTTTTTCCATACCCAGACGGGGATCGTGAACGCGAAAATACTCGTCTGTTAGGAAAAGGATTCCTGGAAAAGCGAGGTTTCGCTCAACAGAAAAGACTTCCTTCTCGTCGGCGACTCGCGCCTATGTTTGCCTTTCATAACGGAACCAGCGACATGTGACGAGTGAGGAGAAGGAGGAGACTGTGCCCAATGCGGCGCGGGTTTGTTGATAATACGGTGGCAAACGTTAGTCAACTATGCCCGACTGCATTCCGGCAGGGAAATTTAATTGAATCGCGACCGAACACGCGTCAATCGTAAACCGAGCGGAAAAAAACCGCTAAGGCGAGCTACGAGCTCCGAGGAAGGAGAAGGCCGAGATGTCTGTAATTTGTATCGTGGCGCAACCACTCCGCGTTGACCGGATTTGACGTGAAATGAAACGAGAGCTATCCTCGTTGATCACCGGACGCCAATGCTCGCACCTTAACCGCCTCGTGATTACAGAGACCGATTGTGACGCTACACGATTTTCCTCGCGAAAATCATACCCCTCGCCCAGTTTCGCGCACACTGCGTGCAGCCGGACGCGGCGATCGCTGAATTTATACAGCTTTTTATCGTTTACTACGTTCCACTTTGTTGTTCGCTTTGATAATGATCTCGCTTCGGGGAACGGGACTGACTGCACCGTGTCATACGCAATGCCATATACGTTATACGAGGAACAATAGACCAGACATCAAACAACAGCGAACGCCTACCTACACGTACAGCAATCAAACGTATAAACAAATTTTCGTACCATAAAATACACACGAATCACATGCTTTATTATAGATTTCCGCCAATCAACCTAGCGGCAATTGACTGCTGTTACGCGGACCTTCGCGGGTTACGGACTGGAGAAAATAGAGAAACAGGCTGCGATAACGAGGGATGGTACTGTTGGGAGCTTTCGTTCGCCAGGGAACATCCAGCCTAAGGGAGGAAGTTCGTCGATGCATCAGAGACCTGCACCACCAGTCGCCGAGGAAATAGAATCGCGACTTCGCTCGCTCCAACGACTTTCCTCGCCGGTCGTTCGGTGGCGCTGTTAGAAGAACGACTCGGACGCCACGGATTTCTAGTGGAAACGACGCGAAGCGTGAGACGCGTGCGAAAAATGCGGCATGCGCGCACGCAACGCACGCGCGCATCACGCTTTTGACGAGACCACTTTTAGCGCACCCGCTGTCGAGGTGGGAATCGAGAGAATCGACCCACCCGTTCGATTAAAATTAGAACTCCAACGTGCTTTGCGCGCGCACTTGGAATTCTCCTCGTTCATCCTGTTTTCTGCGGCCGACGCGTTAGCTGCTGGTTACAATGTGTTCGCTCTGCGCGCCGCATCCACGTGCCTTCGTTTCGCCGTTGGCACGAGGATGAGTGCATCGATCGATTGATGCACTCTTCCAGATAGAGTGTACGGCGGAGGCGAACCGGGTCGCAAAATCTATATTTAACGTTTTTCGCCGTCGCCCCGCATCACGCGTCGGCCCAAATACGGCTCAGCGCGAGATTGTAAGCTGCTCGTCTGTTGCTGCGCGCAAATTTCCAATCTACGCTCATTATTGTACTTCAGATCCTGTCGGTGCGGGACGAGCACGGGCTGCTCTCTTCGACCTTCCGCGAATTCCGGCCAGGAAAAGTAGTAGCTATGCGGTCGACCGCCTGCAGAGCGTTGCGAATCGAATCAGGAGACAAGTGCCGAAGTACAAAAGCGTGCGTGCAGCGCAGCAGTACTGGCAGTGTAGAATCCTCGTATCTCCGCGAATCTATTCAGACTTCAGCGTGCAGCCGGTGCTCTATATTCAGCGCAAATGACCCTCAATCGAATAGTACATACATGTCAGGGGTAGACAAAAAAATGTGATCTTTCCAACCTATTATTTAGCACATTCCTCGAATTATAGTGAATTTTCCAGCGCGGCTGTGGGTTTTCCGAATTATATTGCGACCCCGTTTGTTTTTCAAAAGGACAAGCAGAGAGTATCATTTTTTCGGAAAAGTAGAAAGGGCGCTCGCGAACGCCAGTGAGGATTCGGAAGTAATCTGTCCGAAGGAATCTTGTATATACAGAGTACAATGCACTGTCTCTCGGTTGGATCATTTGATCACTGTTTCCTGTCGCGCGTAATGAGCCCTCTCTCTTCACCACGACGATTCCTCGCCGGTGATTGCCCAACTTCGGGTGCACTGTGACCCCAGTGACAGACCGAATTGTAACGAGTTTGCGATTTAGAGCCTCAATTACGGGAGCGGTGGAACGTCTCCCGCCGGCAGTGGACTGAATGTAAATGCAAAGGGAAAGAGGCAGGCCAGAAGGAAAAAGAAAGAAATACGAGAGCGACTCGAGTAATTAACGGTTATAAAAGCCGACTCGGTAAATGGGCACGGGCAGGGAACCAACGACGCGATCTGAACCAACAACCGACGGCTAAAGTATTCTCGCATACTTTCTGAAAAGTGACCGTTGTACGTCGCGGCTATACCGGACTTTGCCGACAATAAATTTAACGCGGTTCAGCGGCACACGTAAAAACTTGTGATTTACGCGATGCCACGATTCGGACGATTAGTCTCATGCTATTGTTCGGACTGATTGTTTCATTAAATCCTTTCAGTAATGATTATTATATTGCATTACGCGCAGATTCCTCGCTTTCAAGAGTAAAAAAGGGTTGGAAAGATGTGAACATTTTTTGTTTTAATCCACTATTACCGTTGGTCCTACGTGAGAGTATGCTTAAGAAGAGCGTGGGTAGTTTGGACGCTAGGCAACCTGGGTAAAATTGAGAAAAATTCTATGCTACAAAATTTAAGTTTGCACACTGAGCTGGCCATTTGATAAGTCAAAGAGAGATGAAAGAATCTCGGAAATCCACAAACACTTTGAAAAGTTCTCAGTAGTTTTGAAGATACGTCCACAAATAGGTGGAAACCTGTCAGATGTTTTGCTTCGCGATATCGGATCATGTCAGAATTCAGAGAGTACAAATTCCCAGGAGTCTGACTGGCAGTTATTGCAATCAGAGCCCCTTTTCCACTGTCGAGATCGCTCTAATTAGATGTAATCCTGTTGCCACATTGCGAGTGCGATTATGCAGATCGGCCGCATTATGCGCACTCGCTTATTTCGTGCTCCCAATTGCTGCATTTGCATAATTTAATTATCGACCCGCCCTCTTTGCGAACGTCTGGTCTATCGATCCAGAACATCTCATCGTGAGGGGCCCTTCTTCGAATCTCGCAATCTTCGATTCCATTGCATTCGCGATCTCCTTCGCCGATTTTGGCCTGGTAATTCAATTCGCAATTAGCAATTGTAAAGTGCTGCAACAGATTCATAACGGAGTCACTTCCGATACGCTCAACGCGAATTTGAATCCCATCAACTACCGATGAGTGGTCGCCACTGTAATTTTGCAGAAGTAGACGACACTGGCACAGAATACTCGATCTGGCGTGAGATTATTACCAACGAGAAATAAAGCACAATCGATACTCCGTTCGGACACAACATTCAAAATTATCTTCAACAACTGTGTCATATATCCCATTTTCCCCGCAATGTTATCGTGACCTTTATCGATGCATTTAGCGTGTGCAACTGTTCACACAGTGTTCAAAAAACACGAAAAACGATAAACTTATCCTATCTACGGTAAGTGGCATCTATCACATTCGCCGCGTTATCAGTACATTAATAAACATAGGTATAGTCGTGCACAATTATGACTATTATTCATTTGTAGAACATATTGCGTGTAAAGAACCTCCGAAAATGAACACACGTTGCGATTAAGTCGCAGCAACGAGAAATTAATGAGAACAGCAAAACCCCTGTCATTTTTCGCTGACCGCGCGACTTCGCTTATTCGCGCAAAGCCAGAGTAGACGCCAGGAAGGAAGTGATCAAAGAGTTAGGATGGCAGACTCGCTCATTATCTTTCTAATTACAAACCGGTCGTACTCCTCCGTTGACTACGCAATCATGTGACCGCCCTGGCAATTCAGACATCGTGATACGGCCTTTGGACGCAAGCATAAGGACCTCTTCGTCCTTACACTGATCGTCCTTAGGTCCACTCACCATAGAGTAGATCTATACACGCGTGTTAATTGGAACGGTCGCACGCAGATATGAACCATCGTGTCACGGCAATCACATATATCACTGACTTGGATGCATCCAATGTACGCCCAACATGAAATTCGATTTGCCTTATATTTGATCGGGAACGTGAAATGTGAAAATCAACAGTGACAACCTGCTCGACTAACGAAAGTTCCACAAAGATCCTCTTCCCCTATCCTCCCGGTCGTTTTCCACCTATCAGGCAAACATGATGCCTAACCAAACACTACGCCGGCTCACGTGCTGCGCGTTTGCAGCCCCACACACACACACACACACACACCCTTATACACGACAAAGTGGAGCGTACCTTGTTGCATCGTCCTTGCACCCCCTTCTCCACCCCCATTAAAGTGCCTCCTTTATTCAAAACGGCAAGGCTGATACGAAAGAGTTTGATAAACGGCCCCTCATTGGTACCCGGTGTCGATAAGTGCCCAGACGCCCGATCGCTCGTTACAGCACAATAATTACTATTCGCGCGAGTTCTCTGCGACGAGATTATGGGTCCATGCTGCTACCGCCCCATATCGACTGGACAGCCTGTGTTTTCAGCGACGACTTCGAACGATCGTAATGCCCCGATTAGCGATCATCGGGGTCAGATCGTATTATACGATCGCCCGATACGCCTTGCCATTTCTGTCTGTCGTGGAGGAATACGCACAGCACGCCCTCGAGTCAAATTCCATCCATTGAACCCGACGTTTTTTAGGGTTGATGATACATTGAAAATAGCAGAGCATATTCATACACGCGATATACGTCACATTGATCGACGTCGATAACAACGATTTTTTTTGCTGATAAAGCTTGTCGAGTGTACAAAGTATGAAAGCGCTACGACGGTGACCAGAACAATTGCATGAACGTCTCGCTGCTTCGATCTCCGCATCGACAATTGGCGAACGACCCGCTGCCGTTCTTTTGAGCCGTTACGTGACGATTTCAATTGCTGCGCCACGGCGTTTAACGTCCATTGACGAAGCCATGAGCCTTTGTGACAGACATCGTGGCGCTTGGGAACAGTCCCGCGATCGATTTAATAACGCGAGTCCGGCTATTAAACCCTAACTAGTTACATGTGTCTGAAAACCAGACAAACATTTTATTGTTACTGTCTATGCCGACGCAGTACATCTTGCCCTTTCTCTCACAGCGAAAACAATGGGAAAACGTCGGCGCAACAGTGAAATTGCATGAATCACATCCGAAACTAGGCCAGGCTTTGAACTCGGATTTATTTAAAGTCAACCTTACCGCGCAGTCAAATAAACGCCAGAATCGCACCATCTCACAATAGCAAAAGGGTAAACCCGAAGAATCGAGGGAGCCGAGACACGACGGCGTCGAATAACAGCATCAGATGTTTATCCGGAAGCTTCCCTTTGTTCGAAACGCGCTCGACATCGCGTTTCTTCGTTACGTAATTGTTCGCCGTTGCTCCTGTTTCGGAATAAATGCCGGCTAGGCAAATGCTACCTCGAGACTGTTATAGGTACGCGGTTGCGGGTGCGCTACTCTGGCAGGCAGTGGGTATAATTTAACGCGGTTACACGGCGACCGTTTAGAAAGTCTCGCGAGGGAGTCGAAAAATTCGAGGAGCTTTTCGATGTGCCGCTCGTGTCCGGGATAAATTGTATTGCCGGCCGGGACAGGGCACGGCGTTATTTGAATGTTAGAAGGTTGCCAGGCAGGCGCGGGTCACGGGCGCTGACCCATGAATCTCCTTTGGGGACTATAAACCGATTGTGAGGCGAGAGCCGATGTAGAACACGAAACGTACGATGCGCACCGCGTTTACACACGACCCAAGAGACGGCCGATGTCGACGGACGGCGCGCGGTGTCGGAGGAGAAATTAAAAGGGACGGCGAAAGGAGAGCGTTGGAAGGTGAAAAGGCGGTAGGAATCGACCGGAACAAGAACGGGCGCGCGCCCTGTCGACTCTCGGAGAACGTGAGTGAATATTGCGCCGGCGAGTTATCGGGGCGGCTCAGCTGAATTATCGGATAGCAACGATTTATAAGTCCGCCGCGCCGATGTACAACTCGGAACGCGCTCTCTGCGAACAGCACTACACGTGTGCGCGGATACGATAGGTTGTGGGCGGACACGCACTAGAGGGGCCACTGCATGGAAACCTTGTAAAGTCGCTCTCAAAGAGCCGTTGCTCGGTACACGTGGGCAACGATATCTGGTACGCGATAACGATTTCACCATAGATCACCGAGTAAGTGCACGGTGGTGAACGCCGTACGGTAGCGTTGGGCGAGTCACGATCACTGAATGAAATCCTTGGCGGAACTTCTCGGCGACACCGATCGCTCGGGCAAAGCCTTCTCTCTGCCGGCCACGAGTCTCGCCGACGGAAAACAGAAACGACCTACGATTGAGACATAATTCAGAAAAGAAGGTGTGAAATTACAGTCGGATAATTGTGAACTGACGTAACTGGTACCCCCTCTCTCTCTCTCTCTCTCTCTCTCTCTCTCGGACGTTGAGTGCGAGGGGATTGCCGCACGAATCGGCAGGGCAACGAACTCGAGTGAAATCTTCGTGGAAGTTAATCGATGACACCACTGGACGTCTACCGTTCTCTTAACCCCATCGCGTTCTCAGCGTAATTCTCTACTCTCCGTTAACAGAAACACGTACGGCGATCTCGTGAACTGACAAAGCAAATTGCTATGCCGCACGAGTCCTGACACTACACCTTCCTGTAGCCTCCGCACGCGCGTATGTATGAAATTATGTTGAGCGCCTGAATAAATTCCTTGCCCGCGTCATGGATGATTCCGATATCGCGTATATTACGCATTCTGCGCTCAGCGAAGAACGAATGCCTCGACGATCACGAGTATATGTCGGTTGACCGGGACTGCAGTTTCTTACGAGGCATAACATTACGGTCGAGCAATTATGAGTTACGATACATATTCACGTTAGGGAAATTAGATGGGAAAAAAGTGCGCTTTGCCGAGCGCAAGAATAAACTTTGGCTAATATCAAGGCTCCAAGTTTCTAGAACGATTGCACTACATTCTGTAGAGCGAACTATTACAAAAAAATACGATCCAAGAACGTTGCCTAACAACGAACGTATCAATCAACTGCAAGGTCTCAAAATTGATAATGTTTATCTCGGCATCGAAATATTTTCGTAAAATGCCTATCTACTTGCAAAAGGAGCATATTATAATTTACTCCTTTCACCGACGTGTATCGCTTCGCAGATTTCAGAATTCAGTCTTCAATCCACAAAATCCCATTTCCGGACATTATAACTCTCTAAACGTGCCGGCGCCGCGCTCGCCGCGTTAGCAACGAAAATAGCCCACCTACGCGTTGTGCAAACTGCCGACGTCTTTAGACGGCGGACGTGACGTCACGGGCGTGCCAAATACTTCTGCCGCCGCATAACGGAAGTCGTTATTTTTACCGCGGCGCGCGTCTTTTCTTCTGCGGCGAACCCGCTGTCAGTCGACAAAGTCCGTCCGATCGCGTCAATGAAGGCTTTTATTCACGGCAGCAACGAGGCTCGATCTCCGATCGCAACGATTCGGGCTCGACGTTCCGAGCGAACAGTCCCGACGTTCTTAACGCGCCGCGATGGCGCGCGCAATTTTCATGAGATGTCAAACGTGACGCGATCTAGTTCTCGCGAAGAACACGACGATTCTTGCACGGCCGGTTTTTTCCGGCTCCGATTGCTCACGATGCTCGATAGCATTCGTCGAGTGCGAGTAAATAGTACTTTTGACAGTGGCAATAAATTGTTGCGTAACGCAAGCGACGGCAGCGTTTATGCCCTATTTCGAGGCGGTGCCAGGGCGTCGCGAGACAGTGGGTAATAAGTTCTTATCCAACGGCACGGCGCAGAGGATCGTGCTATTCTGTCGAAGCGTGTCGGCAAGCCAATTATTTGCCACCATCGCGGCGCTCCCTCGTAGTCGTTCAATCGGCCATGCCCTCCTTCAAGAACACGCATATCCGCGGAAAAAAGAACAACGAGGGGAAAGCGTACGTTGCCCTTACTTTGCCTCGATACCTCCTCCGCGTATATTGCATTTAAGAATATCACGCGACGTGCAGTAGATTCCCGCAGTAGTTTGTAGACTCTCGCGCTCATACTTTTGTCAACCCGCATCTTCCCATGCTTCCCATTTCTAACTTCTATTTTCGTTCATTCGTTTCGGCAGGTGAACATGATTAACGACGACGGGAATGACCAATTTCGACGATTGAGGGGCTAAAGAAAGGCGCGATGGCTTTTAGTAATATCGACGTCTCGTATCCCGATACCCTCGCGGTGTACGTCTTCATCCAGTTTTACGCTGGATACGAGTTGACACGTTCGACATAATTGACCAGGTATTTCGAACATTGTCGATTTAGTGAACCCGCGGCACGTGTCGCACGACCCACCGCGTGAAATCTTGCCCGGCTGACAATACATATGAACATTGCAAGCATAGAACGAGATAGCAGACATGTAATGCACGATCTATAATAGAAAGCGGCACATATTATAGACCTACAAATTAAATTATAAGTATACGTCCTGTACTCCATATATGTCACATACTTTATATAAGGTCGACGCTGTATTACAATGCCCAATGAATCATAAAGCGAGTCCAGTTTAACAAGGCATCAGAGAAAGCGTGGCCGCGCGGACGGATGATAGGCAGGATTCACCGTCTACAAGATCTCACTATCAAATCTGGACAATGTACAACGTCGAACATGACAAACGCGACGTCCGACCTCGAATCGACGTCTTCGATCCTAGATTCATTTTCGGCACCTCCGGAAGCTTTCGCGCGGCGAACGATACGTCATTGTTTTTATAGACGGGTCAGTGTACTGTCGAGGAGCAGGCAATGACTGTGCATATAAATATATATATGTATATACATATGAGAAAGAGAGAGGAGCCCGGCATCCACGGTTCAATACACGCCTGAGTAGGGTTCTTTTTTCCTTCGAGACAACGCAACGCGTCCCAGATGTCCCGTAAGTTTGAATCCGGTGGCAGCCTTTACGACATCCGGTTAATGCAATTCCTTTTGACCCCGCAGTTACTAGCCGCCGTTGACGCTTTTCTCGAAAAAGACGCCCCGACGTGGCAGATGAAAAGCGTGCATCAACTATCCACGCTCGACAGCGCACAGCGCGAGCATTCCAGAAGAATTTGGCTGATAAATCCGGCACCGCGCTCGCTCCGTCCGCAGAAATTCATCCTTGAATAATGTATCGGACAATTAGGGTCATCCTACAGCGAAACAGCGGCAATCCCTGTCTCCGCTAGATTTCAGCGCAACAAGTCGCTAAGTTATGAATCGACATGGCGCTCTCCACGTTTTCTCTCTCGTTGTAACACGAGGAACATTCGGGACGGCGCACAATATGGGCCTTTGCGATACGCATGCGCGAGCGTTTGACGATTGACGTGCCGTTTCGAGAAATGTACCGGTGCACGCGCGCGTACGTGACAGAAATATGTATGAGGGCCGTTCACATAAGTGGATTAGACGTCTCGTAAACAGTCGCCAAATAAAGGCGCATTAGAGGCGTGTTCGTCACGTTTCTAGCGTTCTAAGACCGCGGTCGGCCTAAGGCACCATTATTCCCATTAGACCTCAACGCTCCATCCTTCCCGCTTCGCCTTTGTCGTCGACGACTGTTCTGTGAGCAAGGTCAGAGCACAGACGAGATTCCACGATAATCGTTTCGCGTTTCCAACCAGACGGCGAAGGTTTGACCCGATACACCTCTCCGCTACTCGCGGACAATAATCTTTCGCGTCACGGAGCAGAGAGTCAACGAGGAACGGAGAAGTAGCAGTGAATTCTTCACTCGCGTTTAAATATATCGCGGACGCAAGAAGACCTCGGGGGTATGTGTACTGCAAGCAATATACGCGTCGACAATCTGTTATTCTTACAGCTACGCATAGCCCCGATTTTCCATTGTTAACCGCGGACTTTAGACTTGCCCCGTTTCGCATTCACGATGAAAGATAGACATGATGAGCAGAACCCAACGCGCCCGCGTCAAAGGTGGAAGTCAAAGAACGTGAAATGGAATTTGATGTTCAACATGCGGGCAACACTCGGCAGCCGCTGCGTTGCGTCACACATGGAATTAAGTCAAGTGAGGAATTAAGGGAGGAAATTGAACCGCCGCCGTCGCCGCAGCCGCCGCCGCCAGCATGTTGCTACTCTCTACTTCGAAACTGTAATAATTGCGATGACGGTGCAGCACTCGCTGTGTCAGCGTAATGTAATGGGACGGAAAAAAGGAAAATCAATGAGGGACGACACTTTTTGCTAGACGCTGCTGTCTTCCGGGTCCGAGTTGGATGTAGTGAAAGAGGAATTAATCAAGATTCCACTTCGCTAACGACGAAGACGATAACGTTGATAAACGTTCGATCAAGCTCATTTTGTCACTTTGATGTATATTAATGAAATTGCTGCAAGAGAGTTGAATTTGCGTGATAGTGCTTCTTGGACGAGTACGATCCATTTTGGGGGCACAGATAATAATCGAAATGCCGCAGCGGCGCTGTTACAGTACGGTAGCGTGGAATTGCGGGGAAAACGGAAAATCGATGACCGCCGCGACATGCGGGCGACATTCTCGACGGACGTTGCGTCACAAGTGGAATTAAATCGAATAAGCAATTCGAACGTGCAATGCGATTAAGGGAACGATTTATGGCGCGACTGATACGGCTTCGTACTACGGTCCGATAGAACAGAGTGGCATTAAGTTTTTAACGATTTACACGCGATTTGGTTCGTGCAAACGAGTGAAGAGGGCATTTCCCGGTTTCGGATATGCCGCAACGTTGTTGGATCGATCGTCCTACGCCTACCGTTCCCCGGTCAAGTACAAATTCGTTGTCGAAGTTTAGGTTAAAAGTTGGCCCCGTTCAAATGAAGCTACGACAACGTAACGACGGTCTGCCCAATCGTCCGTCTTGTTGTACAAGCTACAACTCGAACAAATTCCTAGGTTACTTGACAAATATTCGTGAAGCAAAGTTTCACGGCCCGGCGACGACATTCCAAACGCATCTTCTAAAAATAAGACACCACCCTCCGACGTTCGACTTGACGTTTAACAAACAAACCGCACTGACAGACAAAAGCGGCGTGACCGTGTCGACAACGAGAGCCTTTAAGAGCCAAAAGCATACAACAGTAAAGGTTCCGTTCTCAAGAACGAAAACAGCCGTGTGCAGTCTACGCTGCCTGACGTGCACGCTTTCTCCTAATTGAATCGGAAGTCGATCCGAAAGAGCCGATACACATCCAGCATCCAACCAGCTTGTCTATCCAAAACGTCCGAAGCCGTTTTCAGAAAAACGTCGAAATCACACGAATTCGACCTTGACTCGAGAGGCGTGTACGGTACTGCGAGCGGTTAGCATGAGGCGAGTTGAACAGAGAGCGTGGTGTGGCTGAAAAGCACTTGTGAGAAGCATCTCGGGCGAGAGGACAAAGTCGTGCGCCGGCGAAGAAGAGACAGGAGCCTGTCGCTTTAGAAGCAGAGCGACGAAAGAGGATGAAGTAGAAGAGAAGGAAGAAGCAGCGGACGTGCAGATAAAGAACGTTTACCTCGGACGACGGTAGTGACGGGCCAATCGGAAGCATCGAGCCTCTTACAACACCACATGTTCCGAAAGAATGAGAAAGCCGGGCGTTAGGTCGAGACAAAGCGCGAACAGTACACTCCGCCAGAGCGCCTGGAACGTCGTCGACGCAGGAAGGAGGATTTGAAAGATCGAGCGAGAAGTAACGCGTTGTGCGTGTACGCGAGCCTCTGAGTACCACTGGGATCCTCTGGCGAAGCGTGCGTGAAGAAGGAGAACCGAAAGCCCGTCCGCTCTCCTCCGCGTACTACTCTCTTCCTTTATCTTCCCTCGTTGGCAACGTTGTGCGTGCGAAACCACGAGCCACGTTCAGCTCGGTCGAGAAACGGGGGAGCGCAGTGAACTTGGCGTCGCGACGGACCACGGCGCCGGCAAATGGCGTCCGTGGTCGATAGACAGTGCCTGCCGCTATCGCTATAGGTGGCTGGATTTGGCCGACAGCGCGAGTGTAGGGCTCGCGACATCGCTCGCGCGCAACACAGTTCGCATGGGGCTCCAGAAGATGGTGTTGCCGAGGTGGCCCCGTTCGCGGGACACGAGGAAAGGACCTTGAGACCTCGACCCGTGACCGTAAGCGCTTACAAACGACGCGAGCCACCTACATGGGGGTTGCCATGTTTGATGACGTCAACGTGCCTATGTCAAGGGAAATCGAGGGCTTGCTTTTCTTTACGCTTAGCCTCCAGAGATGTCTTCTAAAAAAATGCGTCGGCCAGAGGATATTAATGTCCTCGGTGCGTCGAAGGCTCTCGTCCTCCAGATTGTCATCGCATTTGCGTTGCCACGAGAACAGAAAAAATAATCGACCCCTCTGCGGCGCGGACGGACTGGAAGGCACGTCAGAGCGTAACTAAATGCGGACTCCGAGTCCCTGACAGACATCTAATCGCGCACGTGAGCTTTTTGCCCCGTGCACATCTCGTCCGAGAATAGATAAGCACTGCCGGCATCTGTCTACCTGAAGGGTGGGTTCCGTGCCCACTGAGCTAATCGTTTTCCCGATGGCAGGAGTCCCGTGGGATCCGCGCGATATCGAGCTACCATCGCCGTCGATCGATCGATTTATGGATCCGACCTTGCTCCTCGTCCGCGGATGGATCCCTCTCCCCCATGGATCGTTGACGGCGAACAAGACCTTTGATTTATGTGAATTTCGCTTAGATTCGCATCCCACGGCCGCTGGATGATAACGCAGTCGGCGGAGAGTGGTGAGCTCGCTCGACCTCAAAACCGTACACACCGTTTTCTTCCTTGATCTTACACCTTACAAGACCTCTATCACGGTCTAATCACTGACGCTCTCAGCGCTCGGGAGACTATTTGTACAATAACACCGACTCGGTGATTTGCGAGGAGAACGGAGATCGCCAGCGACAAAGTGGGTATAAGTGCACGAAGAATGGATCTGGAGTTTATCGCAATACACGCGCGGGGTAAATAGTTTAGCTAGAAGTACACGTGCCGAAGAACACGTGATGTTCACCGCTGACGAAATCATTATAGACATTTTTATTCTTTCCCATTTCTTGTTATAGAAAAACACTTTTTTTCCGTAATTCCCAGGGCAACCCGTAGGTTTAGCCGTCAAAATTCTTGCCGCATCTAATTAACGGGAGTGAGTTTTAATGGGAAGCGCGCTGGCACTCGAACGTTGTTTTGAGACATTTATAGCGTGAACAAGCGAGCGCGCGTGGAATGATCAGAAAAATATCGTTGCAAGAAGAGGACGAGGGGCAAACTAGACGTCGCGACGGGAAGGAGATGTACCATAAGGGCAGTGAGATGTGAAACACCATAAAAGCACGTGGACGCGGGGCTGCTGCGGGCTGCTGCCTGCTGCTGCCCTGGACAAGAATACGGCGAGGTGAACGCACCCGCGTCCTTTGAGAGTCCTTTTATATCCGATCTACTCTGTCCTGCCGTGTACCATTACTCTCCATTCCCTCGGTTATCGATTACTTGGGTTACATGCGAAGGCGGCACCGTATTATTTTTACCGCATTCGTAGCTTCAGCTTGTTTCATCGCGCGCGCGTTAGCACGTCGGCATATATTCGTGACGCCATAGAAAACGGGTTTTGTGCCGGCGTCACGAACGAGCGTGCGAGTGTCATTGCTAAATTGAAAAGACACCCAATCGGCATGCCGCGCCATGTAAATGGGCCAAATAACGCGCCGACTAGGATTCTCCAATCTCTTTTATTTTCCACCGTGCTAACGACATGGAGTCAATGCCGATCGATCAGCCCTCTCGTGTCATACACTCTTCTCGTTCGTAAAAATATAACGAACGTATTAACTTCTCGTCGGCCACTAATGAAAAAGAAAACACAGAAACTGCTGACGCAAACGACACAACATTTGCCTTCAAAGGTTTGACAGTGTGTGCGTCGTTAGCCGCGCGTTGCAATATTCCGCGATACTTTTACAGCCAACCTCGCGCATTTTCCGTTCACGACAAACTTCAAGTGCAAATGTTTAAACGCACAGTCGCGTCGAGGTGGACACGAGTTATCGTAACGGCGCACGGAAAGCTCGTTCGACTGTTGGACGGCTCGATCGTAGCGCGGCACGCTTGAAATTGAACGACCAAATTACGGGTTTGCCGAGGACCAAGGGGCCCAGAGACGAGGGGAAAATAAAGAAAGTAAAGGAAAGAAGGCGAAGAGAGAGGGGCTTGAAGACGAGCCGAATCCTGGGTGAATTCTTTTCGGTGGCGTGCGCGGGACGTGGTCCTGGGACCACCTAATTTATTGCACCCGCGGGACTCGGGGCGTAATTATCCTCGTGCCGAAAACCGAGAGGGAGAGAGAAAGAGAGATAGATAGTTCCCCACAGCCACCCACCCTCAACAGAACTTCGCCCGTCTGTTTCCATCTCGGATCGGCCGCAACTGCCAATGCATTCTCTATATAAGAAAGTCGTGCGCTCATTGGACCGACTCTCGAGGGCAACCATGCGTACAAGAATCGCTTCTAGGAATATACCGGGAAGGCCGTGAAGCGATAACAATGAGCGTGCATTAATTAAGACCGAAACTTGCTCGCGTAACGCTGCAAAATCATTCGCCGCGGTAAGTCTAACAAGGAGAACGTCTCGGTTCCAAATCAAACTTTGGCAAATGATCTCCAGCATAAGCCGACCTAACGGATCTGCCGAATATATTAAATTCCAAGCATCGCACGTGTCGCGTTCCCACAACGTTCACGTTGCCTTTATTTTGGAAACCTTACCTCTTTTGTCGCTAAAATCACAGTCCAGCAAACTAAGAGGACGACTCGCAAGCTCAAAGGAGATATCTCGTTCCGAAAAGCGTTCATCATCCGGCAAAATTCCTAGCGGAAGGTACTCCGCGAGAAGCGGGCTAAATATATCCCGATGTACATAGTTTGTTCGCGGAATTTGCGCCTCTTCCCTCTCAAACGCTACACACCGCGAGCGTGTCGATGTATTTCCCTGCGTGTTTCTCCGCTAACAGCGTGTTTCTTGTAAGTAAAGTACGCGCGTCCGACTGATCTACGCGTCGCCATGCGTGGAATTAGGAGCGGGCATGAAAACGTGAAAACACGCGGAACTAGGAAATAATATGAATATTAGCTTATAGGCACGCATGGCGTTTAATACTTGCAAGTTAACAGATAGCACCTAACGATTCGTGCGAGTGAGACAAACAAAAATGAGGAAACGTGAAATAGCCGATAGGGCTCGCTTATCGCAAACGGAACAAAAGCTAATTTCTGAAGAAGTAAAAACGTCCATCCATACCGCCACTCGCTTCAAAAGCTGAAGGAGAACAGAATGCAAACACTTACATACAGCAGGACGTCCGAAATTGGGAAGACTTAGCGCTGTAACGTGAAACCGAAGTGAAGCGATACGTGGAGGGAAACGGAATTTATGTGGATATTACGTTCTGCCTTATGAAACACTTTCTCATTGACGGAGAAAAACATTCCGGCGGATAGAAAGGCTTCATTCTCGTATTACTTTCGTCGGTACGGTTTTACGATGAGAGCATTTCTTAACGAAAAAAATGCTAAGGTATGAAGTAACAACGAGTTACATTACGGTATCGAAAGTGCTCGAAAGCTGTATGAACCCGTCAGAGGTCAGGCTCGAACAGGCGGCGGCATCAGGCCGCCAGAGAAGCCGTTTGACGAGATCGTTATCGTTCGTAAATCGTCATTACGGTTATAGCGCTTTGCGCGGAATCGGCTACCGGTCTCGATCAACGTTTTTCCAATCGCTCTGCACCCGACGCCGCAGCGTCGCGATAAAGCAACGTACGATCACGCTCGTTTACTATGATTTATCAGAGGTCCAAAGACCTGATTCGCCCCGCATTCATCTGTCCGGGTGCATGATTCACGATCCGCAACTCCGAAAAGCATTCCGATCCGCACGGCACCCGTGCGCGTTCGAATGTCCTTACGATCGAAGATTATGACGGACGCGAATCTACAGCAAAATCCATCCCGTTAAAGAAGCGTTTTAATGACACATACGTCATAAAATAAAGAAACTATCCTCTCAACTTCCGCACTTAAGAAACGTTTATACAGATACCATCGAAGGACTTGCGCTTACAAATTTTTACCGAAGACTCCTCGAAGCACCGCAAAAAACGTCCGATCGTAGCGTGTAGTCAGTCGTAAAGGAAACGTGCGGAGTATGTTTCGAATAGATTGAAAAACGGTTAACGCCAGACCGTCGTCTCGCTGCAGAGAGTCGAACTCCGTGAGGCCGTGTTTCTTGCACGTGCGACTCAGAAAAGACGTGCAACGGGAGAAGGCTTGCGCTCGCGCGCGCTTGTTTCAGGGTAACACGTTCGGCACGGAATTACGCTAGCAGTGTGCGCGCAGCAGCAGCAGCAGCAGCTGATGTGCTGCTCTCCTTCCCGAGCAAAGAGTCGTTGCTACCGAGTCGGAGCAAAATTCGACGGATCCGGCCTGAAAGCAGCACGACACTACTCCGGCCCGACTTTGCTATTTTCGCAGACTTTGAGAGGGGGAAACTTTCCAGAAAGCGAACCTCCCGCGTGGCTCGCCGCATTCCTTTCGGCGAGAAGCACTCACGTCGTCGAAAAAAGAAAAAACAAAAATGAATTTCAGACCACTCGCTCGGTTCGAATCGATATTCCCACGCCTAGCCACGTTCTCGCCCTTCTCTAATCACCTAATTGCGTAACACATTCCGCGCGGCCGGGGAAAACAAATTTTTCCGCGTGAATATCCTATCGCGAAACGGCCCCGCGCAATCTTGGTAATAGTCCGCGCGGTGTAATGAAACGAAAGACTATTATTTTTGAATTACCCGAAGAAATATCATGTTACCGGTGTGCTCAATAACAGTCGGTCGCTGTCGTGCAATACCTGACGATTGCCCGGCGCTCGGATGGAATTCTTCATTTCAACGATTACGGGAAAGGCGGCTTCTTTCGCTCGCCGCGGTACTGTGAGAACCGGCCTTTTCAAGGTTCTGACGTAAGAAGCGCACGTTCAAGGCCCGCTACGAAAACGGAAATGCGTTCTCTGTACGAATGGGTGCACCGGCAAAACTGTTTATACGGGGTGGACGCGGGAATTAAGCACGACGGTAGGCTCGAGATCACAGAAACTGTTAGTATTTAAGTACGTGCGCAGCCAGACGAAACACATATTCCACTTCTTCCACGTGGTCGAGGCACGACAAAAGGCCTGCACCATATGTGCACCATACATTCAGCGGTTGGTCCTTCGAAGATAAATAAACGAAAAATGTTTCGAAAGCGTACTGCACAACGAAATTAACACCAAGTCCCACAACCTAGAAGCTGACAAAATAACGTTGCGAGCATGGAAGACGAGATAGTGCATACAACGAAAGGTATAATATCAAACGAATTGTCCAAAAAAAAAAAAAAAGAACGTAATCGCTTATCACCACGGCTCACACGCGGAATTATTTAACGGATCCAATAAAGTCCAGTTCCAGGCATTCAGCACGTCAGCGCAGCTTTTTAACGGCCGACATGTATGATCGAGCATGAACTATCCGGTCGACGATTTTTCAGCGACATTTTGGCTACAAAATGCCCCCCCCCCCCGTAAAAGTGTAAAAATCATGGCGCGCCAAAATGGGCGCATAATCCTCGCGCTAGATAACTCTAATGCCCAACTCCGACAGAGGCCGTGCGACCAAGTGGTTCTAATCATTTGGCGAGGGTGAACGCTGTCAGTGAAAAGAACGCGTGATAAATTATATCAGCGCGTGCCAGATGCACTGACACCGTTTCTAAAGAACTGACCGCTCGTCGTTACGAAAAGCCATTCTCCGCGCAGATTGCGCCGCCGCCGGTACGTACGCATCGTTTAATTGAGAAAAAAATCCGCTTTCTCTAGGCATAATGACGCATACGAGCGCGCAGACGGATCGCGAACGGACGGGCGGCGGCGGGGTAACGTTCTTTAACTAACGTTTCGCAAGCCGTTTAACACTGGCCGATCGAGCGATAATAATTTATTATCCGCGAAAACGTACCGCGAAAAGGTCAGGTATGACTCGGCCACTTGTTAACTGTCAAACGACTCTCGCTCAATGCTCAGTGAGATTTCTCAATGGCGTTACGAGGAACGGAATGTAACCGATCTCACAGCCTGTTTTTCCAGTACTTCTCGTAATATCCTTAACCGCGGCGAGCTTCATCACTGAGATGCTCTTTCGATTTTCAGCGGCTGACAATAATCGGGAATGTTGACGTTTAATCTGAAAACGGCGAATGATGGACGGTCTGCGGTTGCAGCATGGTGGATAATGGTAAACAATGTAACTAGACGAAGGCGGCGGGTGGTTCGAGGAATGGAGAGGTGCAGTGGCACCCGCGGTCTCGTTTCATCCAACACAGTCACGGCTTGAGGCGTGTAAGCGTTTATTTCGAGAGGGCCCTGACTCATAAAAGAGACAGCCCTGATAGTCCCGCCACCGGGATTCCCCGGGGTTGTAAATGAGCCGTTCCATGTCTGGACGGGTTGTTGCTCGAAGCTCCATCGATCCTGGTTTACTTCTCCGCGAGTCTCGCGAGCAATGTTCTGTTTCCACGAAATGACGTACGCCACTCTGCTCTGCCTCGCCTAGCGAGCGACTGTATAATTCAGTGAATCCATTAAAATTACTTCACCCCACCCGACGGATATCTACAGCCGCACGCGCACCCTCATGCCCTACCGTGGATACTTCAGGCGTTGTAAATAGACAAATAAATGCAAGCGCTAAATCAAAAATGCAAATTCAATGAGCGATGCATTCACCTATCCGATTACCGGTTTGACAATGCCGGTATTAACAGCAAATTAAGACACATATTAACTGCACCTACTGCACGTCTGCGCTCGACGCGAACAATGGAAGTCTTTCACAAAAAGACGCATCGACACAACGCCTGTCCGTATGACAAACTCGCGAAAGAGAGTGAAAAGTTGTTAACGCAGAGGACGCTGAGGGCGTGGCGCAAAATAGACGAACGCGACGCCTCGCGCGAATCTGTTAGCTAACCGCGGAAGTTCGTATAGAGCGTCGAGGGAACAGCGCGAGGCATAAAGTTTTGCCGAGACAATGGGATACTGACGTAACCTAAAGACAATAACGGAGGAGGATTAGTGCCGTTCGATCGTATCGGAATAGGATTATCCTTACAGCGTCTCCGTGCTCGCGCGCCGATACGAGCAATTATAACGCGGACAAAGTGGCGAATCGGGATTTTGACAATAGGCGCTTTCATTTCGTAACTCGTGACGCTGAAAACTCGTTATGCGATACAAAGGACTGCGCGGTTCATACCGTTCAATGTTTTCGATCAGCTCCGCGCGACGGGCATGCATTATAATTATACGTTAAAAAACAGTTTTTAGTCTATAATAGAGTTTATAGTAAAACTGATTTCACCCCCATTGAACAAAGAGCTTTTACGTAACATTGCGTCCGGTGAAAGGTCATTACGCGGGCTGGTTCAAGTAAAAATGTTGTCTAGTCCTTTTACGCGGCATCACTAGATCGCAAATGTTCGATAGGTAGCCCGACCGGCATAAATTGCTCGGCGCGGCATCGATATCAGCTAGAAATGCATTATTAATGTCCATCGCGGATTCAACAACTTCCGACGTGCCTCGCCGGGGTGTCACGTAGAAACGATACCCTGACGGTGCGGTAAGGCCGTCAGGTGGTACAGGAGTCGATCCGAGATCGAATAACCAGTCTATAGACCGGTGAATCCTTAACAAAGGTTTTGCAGATCTTGTCTACCTATCGGAAGCGAGAGGCAAGAACTGAGAGTGGCAGAAAACGAAAAGGCACTGGAGAAATGAGGAAAGAAAGGGAACATAGAGAGAGAGAAAGAGAAGGACGGAGTGAAAGTGCCAATGAAAAATTGATCTCCAATCTGATCGTATCGAAGCTAATCGAAAGTTCTGAACAGACTTTGGCCGAGCAAAATAGAAATTCGTCTGCTTCTAAAACACCAATGAACACGCACGAGCCACGCTACGCGAATCACGGGCAGAGAAAGACTTGTTAACCTGATTATTTTCCCCCCGCGAGTTCTTAACCACACAGTGAAGAGATTTGTATTCAATTCACGCTATCTCGGGAGTTAATGCTTTGCGTTATTGTACGGGTCAATAGAATCGTCGATTAGCTATGTTATTATCCTGAAAATATGAAGTATGATTCGAAAGCGTACGTTCTTAAGAAAATTTCATTACAGGCCCAATTACCTGTGGGATATGGTCTGTTCGGTAAAGTCTCGTATTGTAAGTTCGGTATGAGGTCGCGTCACAAGCTGATACGAGTTTCCCTCATTATTCGACTAATATGTTGCCGGATTTCATCGGTTCGTATAAGGTGAGGCACGGTAGTGAAAACACGATTTGTCCATTCCGTCCGGTGTGACCTAGACCGAGGAGCGAGAACACGACGGGTTACAAGAGGCCTTCACCTCGGCCTTGAAGAGCACCGACCGTCCTAGCAAAGGCGAACCAGGCGCAGAGAGAAGAGGAAGACACACGCACGCGGAAGGGAGAGAGACGAAGAAATAGTAGGTGGAGAGAGAAACACGCCGGAGAGATGTTGGCCGAAGGAGAGAGAGAGAGAGAGAAAAGAAAGAATCTACCTGCAAGTCCATCATCCGACTCCGCGCGCACATAAGTATAATGCACGGTTTCCGCGCTTATGTAAGTCTAGACGTTTTGTCGCGTACCACGTCATCGTGCAGTCGACGGCGGAGTCTCACCATTATCTCTTGGACGGTATTTTATGCGACATTGTTGCGCGTAGCATGCAACACATAACAAGACTCCGTCCGTACACCTATACAGCTAGCCCGTCAGCGGAAAACGGTGTGAGTGGATAATGGTCGGTGAAAATAAACGTGCTCTCTAATTGCGCGAGAACTGGGAAGTCATTACGTCGTAAAATGGATATAGTTGCCAGGCGGACGGCGAGTCGAACTTGGTGCGTTTATATTTTGCGGAGAACGTCTGCCGTAGGGGTAGAGGAGCTGCACTTGGCTACCGGTTACGGGAACATTTCTATTCGCCGGTTCGTCATCGTTTTATCGAGGCCTCGGCAATTCTCGAAGACCATTATCATTAACTCACGCATTTAAGTTCTTGCGGATGAACCGAACGTGTATCATCGACACGTCGATACACGCGTTGACCATACCCACCGAAGGGTACCATTAATTACGGTCAGAGAGGACACCATAGGATTCTCTGTACTCCTTTACTTAATTCCACTGGCGTGGACATAGGTGCATACGCGTCGCCCCGCCGGTTCGCCACCGTCATGCCTCCATTCCGCGTCTCCTTTACAGCGGATTGCCGCCAATTACGCGGTAGCAGTCCGAAGAACTTAACCGGTAGGTTGCCCGGTTAAGCGATCATCATCGTTTCCCGTTAATTGAATTACGTTTCACGGCAGTTTCTCTCTTTCTTCACGCACACTCGTTCCGCGAACTTCCCCAATTGCACGTTTACCGCCGATAAGTACCGACGTCGAAAAGTATAGTGCGCTGCGTGGACTGACGTTAGATGAAGTTTGACGATATGATTGAACTTCCACGTACGATGTTTGACAAGAGAAATTCGCTGGCAGCACTCGGGGCGAAGAAATTTCTATCGTCGACAGTTTCCACGCATATACGCGGCGGGTATCGCTCGACACGAGAGTCGTCAAATAATTATTGACTTTCGACGTTCTACCGACACTCGTTTAGCCGGATTCCATCCTCAGGGCCGTCGACAGTGCCTCACGTTTCATTCACGCGGACCGCTTTGTGACCTTCGCCTTTCCAATATTAGCATGTCGCCCGCCAAAAATGGTTATTTCTGTAAATATGCTGGTGGAACGTTCTACCAGATCGGCCGGTTTCGGTCTCAATCGTCGCGAATTCGACGTTCGTCGATCTTGATTTGATCTGTTCACACCTGTTCCTGCTGTCGATCAACAACATTGCGTTCTCCGATTCGTAGGTAATAATTATTATGTCGCTCACTAATATCGTATAAATATGTGGGGACGGAGTCCCCTATAAAGAACGAAGAGGATCGGGGAAGAAACAAAGAAAGCGCGCGCGAGCGCCTTAAGAGGCCGAAAGGCACAATTTAAGACGTCAAGTGTCGGTGGCGCAGTGTTTAGCGGGCCTGCCTGCGGATCCAAAGGACGTGGTTCGAATCCGCCCGATACGGGGGTTTACTTTTTCCGATCCTACAAATATTTGCTTTCATCCAGCGGATAACTTTCATTTCTATCAATAAACTAAATTGATGGTGAACATGTAAAAGCTAAAACACTATAACGTTTATTTGAAATTCGATTAAATTTATACCATCAGTGCAATGAATATTGCAAACTCGAATGACTTTGAAATAGTCGGATAAGTGCCTGAATCTTTATGTGCGAAATAAGTAATGTATTTATCAGTACTGTTGGAGGAGTCCTAGCAAATTGCGCAAAAGACTATCAGTTGCGCTAACGAGTATAGTCATGATAGTCTTATCGTTAACGTGACATTCGAAATAAATTGCAACCCATATGCGTACACTGTACACACTGTACACTGTCAAACGTCACAACCGAAGAACGAAAGGTATGAATCAGAATTGCAAACTATCGAAGTTATATATCGCTCGATGGAGCCGCACGTGTGTTGAATCTGACGCAGAATGAATCACTTCATAATTGTAACTAACAACGAGAACGTCTTACTTCCAGATCGAACTTTGTGATCCCAGCATATTGTTGGGGCGGCCCTAATATGCCATGATCAATTTGCCAAACTTCGATCAGGAAGAAGACCTACTCCTTGTACGGGGAAACCGGATGCTGGAGCGTTTCGACAAAATTCCAATGCCACGTACGTGAAAACTATTGACGAATCCTCCCACCACCAGTCTCGTATTTCAATTTTATTTTGAATCCCCTGTAACCCCCGTCCCCTCAACAGATAGCGTCAATGATTTATAGCGGGTTACAGCACGACGTGTACTGCCATAAAGTTTTTGCCCAAAAATTGAATGATCTATCACGGCGAGAACGAGTGATTTGACATTTGTCGTATATCAGTTCTCCGGCGTAATACCGTCGATTGATGTTAACAAACAGTGTATGAGTCACGCGGCGTCAAAGAAAAAGTGAAAATGCGTGATAAGGAAAAGTGTTACGTTGCCCAGGCTCATCGCAGCTGTTTCCGACCGTAATGCTGGTTTCAGAAGCAAGTACACAACTGCGGGTAGACGAGTCCAAGTAGCGAGTGATTCAAGAGGTCACCCAGCGACCTGCATAACGTGGTCATCGATGCGTCTAAAGCTTTCCAAACGAGTTTCTCGCGTCTTTCATGTTAATGAAATCAGAATACCACGAAGAGTAGTCAACGCCGACGCGTGATCTAATTCGCGTGGCATCGCGCGTTTTACCGGTACGGACCACCGGCAAACTGGACAGGCGAGTCGAAAGGGAATTCAATTAGATGCGGTGCAGTAATTAACGGCGACATCCGTCGAGTCCGGTTTATCGAAAGCCTCGTTTTTCCCCTTTTGCACGAAGCGCGCGAAATAATTTGCGGCGCGCAGCGTCGGGGACGTAATTAACGATCTCGTTCGCGCGGGTGACACGGATTATCGATTGTAATAATAGGGAGCGCGCGGTTGCGTGACACCTAGTCCCTACGTATTGCGAGGCTCAATAAAATCGATTCTTTCGAAATCAAACGCGAAAATTCACGTCGACAGAATTGTTTTATTCCGTTCGATGCTATCGATTTTCGGGGCACGTGTTACGCCAATGACTACCGTACTCCAGTGACAGACGGAGATTGTAAGTGTGTTGCCTCTTATCGCTGATCGTTCCTCGCGGAAATCGCGCGGCGCAGTCGCGTCGCCTCTTGCGTCAGATCTCTTCTCACTATTGTATTCATCATTCCCAGGAAACGCGAGATACGGCTAGGGGCACGAGGTAAGATTGAAAAGGGTCGCGTGCGATTGCACACAATGAGCCGTAAAATACCGGTGACGGATGGATGCGTCGCTTAACTTATGGCCACGTGGTTGTCAAGCTCCGAAGCTCCTTGGCCGCGCGACTCGAGACTCGTGACACATTCGAAACGCTGCGTCATTGTCGCGCTTCCTTAAGGACGATTCGTTTTACTAAACCCTTCATTACGCCGCGGTATCTGTGACGGAGTATCTCTTTTTTCCTCGCGCGAGGATATTTACGCCACGGCACGTAGGCATCTTTTCATTTAATACCATCGGCTTTCTACATTCCTGACAGCTGAATGGACATCCATCTCGGCGGCGGCATAAGTCGATGAGAAGACGCGAGAGGCGAGATACGGGCGCATATTGTTCTCCCAGGCTGAGCGAACACGAGTACACGTTCGTGGCAGTCGGTCTATGAAGGGTAAAAAATACGTATCGACCTTCGTCGGAGAAAATCCGTTAATTTCGAGCCAGGTTATAAATGGAATGTCTGACTTGACCGTAAGGTAAGCCGCGCGCATCAAAGAAGCGAATGCATCGTGTACATATGCATCCGGCATCTTGGCACCATTCATTTGTCCTCCGCAGAGCCCACCTTCCGTATCGAAGAGAAAGTTCAAAATTTGTCACCATTTTGGGGCCATGTCTCGGTGACAGCTTGTAATTTTTCACGGTCCTAAATAACTGATATAGGTCGAAGGATCGTGCCGATTGCGGAGGTAGTCACACCCAGCTGACTAAAGTGACGTTAAGTGGGCCTTTGCATTTAACACCATTGGCCTCCACACGTCGCGCGTCGGCGCGTTGGCTGACCGGATAACTTGCTCGTTCGAGGCGCTCTCCGGAGCTTTATGTCTGTCAGGTTTATGTAATCGCGTAATGGAACGTGGGCGAGGTCGTTCATTCCGCCTTTCCTCCCTGCTCCAACAGTTAAGGCTGCATGAAAACGTAGAAGACGGTCGACGATTAGCGAAAGACGCGACGTCGAATCTGAAGAAAAACTTGCCACGAGTGTATATGCGATCGACGAAAACTTTATGCTGCCTGTCACTTCATAAATCCTGTATTTATACTCAATAGATCGCCGTTGCCGGGGATTGTTTAAGTTATTCCAAAGAAATTTATCGTCGCCACGTAGGCGACCTGCGTGGTCGTCAATTGCAGAACCGTATTTTTGCACATGACTTGAAACCTTCCGACGATTCAAGCGAGGTTGCACCTTTTCGATGTCGTGATCAATGAGACAGGTTCAATTCGATGCCAGGGGAAAATTCGTGGAAATTCTCGAGCGCGTCGAAGCGGAAGAGTCTGGACAATAAATCATGAATACATAATAACTTTTCGAAACCATAACTCGTGCTGATCCGCTGTTCCCAATAATATACGAAAATTGTCGCGAGATACCTCCCTCCACGATCCTCCAGGAAGTCGAGAAAAACGTGAACCTTCTACGGAAATAAAACGATCCCCAAAACGATCTACCGAACCTCAGACGAGAATGCGAAGCAACCTCGTGGTTGTCCAAGCTCTGCGATTTCGACATACGTGGAGAGGGTGAACGGCCGGCGCGAATTGTTCGCGCTCATGTACAGCAAGGGAACGTTCACTCTCGCGCGGTCGGATTCCTCGTTTGTCGGCATTCGATCCGCAGTGACGATTGCACAAGGAGCCTGAGGCGAAGGAGAGAAAGCCCCCGAGGCCAGTCGTACGCCGCACGTGGGTGGCGTTCGCATCGACATTACGCTCACTCGCGCCCGTGACAGAGGCGAGAGGCATCTCTCCGCGCTCATTGTGCCCAACACACTTCGCACGTGTTCGCCTGCTCGGCCAGAAGATTTCCAGCGGACGGCTTCTATCAACTGCCTTCGTCCAACAAAACCCCCTGTGCAGCCATCCGTGCTACTCTTCTATGCCTCCGTGTCACTGGGGTACCTCCGTGACCCTGACATATCGCTCGGGACAGTTAGGCGTGATTTGACATTTACACTTCTGGCGATGACGGAATAGAATGTTGACGTTACGTTGACACTTTTTAGTATTTCGTGTGAAATTAGATTGTTCCTCGACGTATGCGTAAAGGTCGCGTTTTCCTCGGGGTCGCGTACTAGTGTTACGTGTATGTGTATGTATGGAGAGAATGACATAAGAAAGTAGGTATTGCAATACTGTTATGTTGGCGGCATGTAGAAGGTACGTTGCGTTCACCTTGCAAACCCATGGGAAATATGTCGGTACGAACTGTGCGGTACGCGGTTGAATACCACTTTTAATTTCTATTGTCGAGCACGGCTTTACTTCCGTCATTGTTGTAAGGGTACTATTGAAATAAATATTCTGGAGATTTATGTAACGGCCAAGATGTGTGTATAAGTCGCGGAATCGGTATCTTTTGGAGCGATCATCAAGATTCGAACAATTAGCTCGATGAGTGGCTGCTTATCGCCAGCTGATATCATCGACAAGGTAGAAACGAAGGTGGCGAGAAAAAGGAATGCCCGCCGACACATACCGCGATTGTTTATCGATCCGTCGTAAAAGATTGTCAATTAAGAGGATTTAATCGACGATAATAACAGCATTTCGCCGTCTTGTTTGTTCTTTCACCAATTGATTCATACGGCCATCGCTAACAGTATCGCGTTTTAGCGTTAATGACACGCCGACCTTACGACTGCCGAAATGAAAAAAAAAAGAAAGAGAGAGAACGTAAAATCTCTTTAGCCAGCGCGTGGGAACGTTATCGACGAATTAGCGGAACGATGCGGCGATAAGGCGAATTGGTGCGAGCGATAAAAGTCGAAAGTGAAAAGAAGTCAATGCGGGAAACGTGATTCAAGCGCGGGCCACCGATGGCAATTAAAACAAACTTAACGAGAACGGGCTTATCCTTATTTGTGGACGGGATCCAGAAAACGGTTCCGACACGCTCAAGGAAGCTCATCGTTTCCGCGGTTGCCTAGTTCCTTTTACCCACGGAATCGAACGTACCCGCGAGGCGAGTATCGAAGCCTCTCGCAGAAACAATCTTGACTCGACCGTGCGCAAAAAATAAGCGAACAACCGAAGGAGAGTGTATCGCGAGGCGCGTGATTTAGCTCGCACCGAGTCAAATTATGAATAGCTCGAGATGAAGGTAATTAGAGACGTCTAATTCGTCGGTGCTAATGAGCCGGCGAGACGGTTTGCTGCTCGCCTTAATGCGCCTTGGCCAGGTGTAAATTGCATGGCTTTCCACCCCGTTTCTCCGTCTCCTACCTTCCACGCATACAGCCACGCGGCGTTATTCTCATTCCATCGCGTTCTGTTGGTCACCCACCTTTTAACAAAGTCATCTTCCGTAAACAGCGTATCCGTCTTGATCAGCCTCTCAATACGACGCATTGCGAGCGCGATCGTAAACCGGTATTACGACTCAATATTACAGGTATTGCGATCGTCCAACAAGACGACTAAGATAAATAGAGGCGGAATGAGAGAAGGAAGCGAGATTTCGATCGGGCTCGTTCGTTTGGTTGTTTCGCGCAATTTAAAGCAACGTAACGACTCGATCGAGGGTAATGGAAGTTATAAATTCGCCGAGCCTCGAAGATTACAATCCGACGATGCGGTGGATGTGCGGGAGACGAGAGTCGTGCGCGTCCGGGTAGAAGGCACGCGCGTTATTAGATGTATCTGTGCGTACGCGGAACAGGTTAAATATGACTACGTGAAATTATTGCCCGAGATAACAGGTTCCGCAGTACCGTTTCCACGGCACGGATTCAGCCGATACGCGGTAGAAACGCACCTTTATTGACCTACCTATCGTGAGAACGTCCCGGCGCGGATCGTCAGGAGCCATCCTCCTCTCTATCCTTCCTCATCTCTTTTCCCGCCTAACTCTCGTCGCTCCTCTTCCCCGTCCGTTCAACTCGCTCGACCCAGCGCACGTACGCGGGCTCTATCCGTCTTCTGATGAATTCCAGATCCACGCCTACCCGAGTAATTGCGAACAATTACGGCGGTGCAATTACAGTGCCGCGCGCCGGTTAATGAAGTGCGATCGTTCGTATCGCCTAAATCGTCAGTCTATTCATTAACAGTCACTAATCTTTCAACGTCGGTGTTATGATGACGTCAATTATTAACCGATCTCTATCTTCCCACGCACGGCTAATGGACATGATTTTCTGTACGGTTCGGCAGTTTGCTACATATTTTGCATACCTGTCGGATCGTGCCTTGTCGGTAGAAAATTGAATAAATGAGTCTTTAATACCATCTCACTTTCACATTCGCAAAACTCTCGCGTTTGCACCTCGATGCAGACGTGTCGCGAATCCGAGCAATCCGGGGAAAGTTATAAATAAATGTGCGACAGAGTTTTGCATAACGTCAGTCGAATGGATCGTCCCGAAGTCGGTTATTAGCTCGTCCGAAGGTTCTTGCGGATAATAACCCGAGAGAGGCCGGAGTCGGGAGAGAAATGCAAACTCACCGCCGACGCAGGTACTAATCCCAACTCACCCACAAGGCAGGTATTAATATCGTTCCTTGCCGCTTACCTGAAACAGATGATGCAAACACGTATGTTAGTATCAGATGGAGAGAAAGAATAACACAACGTTAAAGGGGGAACGTGTATACAGTAAGTAGTATGCTAGTACACGTGAGTCTAACTTTGCAGGCCCAATTGTCGCCGAGAAACCGTCGACGTTGTTACACGAAATGTTGACGACACACTAGGTGCAGGAGTGCACCTGCGCCAAGAATGAATCATCTACACTCCTAATTTAATATTGCTTACCGCATGAACCAGCCGCAGCACCGCCACGGTTATAACGGTGAGAAAGCAGAGACAATTAGGGTAAATAAGGTAATGCACGTGTGAAAGGAGAAACATGTGGAGACAAATAAAATGTATACGCGACCTCTCCTATCCGGGTAATTGCGATATACGATCATTATACACCTAGAACGCGAACGCTCTACGACCCCTTGATGGCGCTCCATTATAAATTGAACACCGGGTAACTAGTAGGGAACTCACGGAAGTAAATGTCATGAGCGCGTGCATTTCCGTGAGAAATTCCTTTGATTAATGTACGTCGTCGAAGTCTTTAATCTGTGCGAGATCGATCGCGAATATCTACGAGCCAACTTTAAAGAATTCGGAAACTGGACTGTCACGTCAATTTTGTTTCTGTTTTATGTCAGCGAATGTACGTATGTCTGGCAAACGCAGTCGTGCATAACACTACATTCTTGAGACCAGACGAAGTTACCCAAAGCAAGGTCTGTTATTGCGTGCAAAAAGAAAGTGCATTCCGGCGCGCAATGGCTCATGAGATTTACATCTCCCTAAACAATCCACGTTCTCGTAGCCGGATTTTGTTTTCATTTAACCGGTTGCAATTACTTTCGAACGCACTTGATGACTACACACGCAGGAATCACCGAACCGTGACCTTGAGTTTCGTTTTATTTCGCTGCGTAGGAGAATCGTGGCAATAAGAACATAAAATGCGTACCGAGAAACTAGAGAATCCACTGGCTCCGCGTTATGCATGAAGAATAACGAACTTACCAACAGAAGTGAGTGTATACAAATAAACGGACGGCTCTATAAATACTGTAAAGCGCGCGTGATTCGAGACGTCCAAGAATAAGACCGTCAGTGATGTAAACCCATTTATAACCCTTATGACAAATCCCTCGAATAGCGTGTTTCTAGATTGTGCGAAGTCGCACGAGGAAAGTGCCACATTCGCCGTACACACCCCGACACAATTTCCAGCCACTTCAGAATGCTAAGAAAAGGGACGGTGCGCGGGACAATATGCATCGCTCATACATGCTGCAAAAGCTGAACATACGAGAGGGTGCGCACAAGTCGACCGCTTCACGGCTCCGCATTCTGTGCTAAGTGTATTACATTCAGTGTCCGGCACTTTAAATCTCGTCCGCTGCGATGCATGTGCTATCCCACCGGCGTGACATAACGGCGGGTCTCTATATGACCAGGAGAACGCGTTCGGGGCGAGTACTTAAATCGAATTAGCCGCCTTCTAACAAGAGGCGCAGCAATTTGTTACGCGTTCCACGCAAATAAGCGGTGCGAATAGGTCAGCTGCGCATAACGCAACGAACTAACGACGTCGCGCTAAAAAAAGGCCCGTGCACCCCGTCGCGCGTCGGCTCGATACAGTGTAATACGCGCCGCTCCACATGTGCGCACACGTGCGCGGAGCGGGCGTAAACGGCAAAGTTCGTAAAATCAATTTATAATCGAAATCGCGACGAAGGACGGGAACGAGCATTCTTTCCTCGTTCGCGCCCGTTCCAGAGAGCCGGGCAAACGGAGAAATGAGCGTTGCGCAACGGTAATTAAAGGCACAGAGCCGATGGTAACGGTTAAACGAACGCGGCCTACGACTCGCGGAATGTTCAATTAACCCAATGACTCTTTTCCACGGGCCGGACTCAGGATTGATGCGTGACCACGGGTCCGATCGATCGATCGCTCGTGATCGATACCCCTCTTCTTTTCACTTACACTAACTTCTCTCTAACGAATCTCCTCCAAGTCTTCGTGTAAAACGTCTCGATGGCCTGCCGAACGACTGCCGCGACGTAGCTATTTCAAGAGCGTTAATTACTTTTCCATACGGCACGGTTCACCGAGGCTAGAAAGTAATTCCAACGACGCAGCTCGACGTCGACCGATTTTGTTAGTCGGAGAAGCCAAATGTCTCGCTTTGACACCTCGTGAATCGATGAAGTACATACTCGCCTGTGAGCTGTCAAACATACCGCGGGGCAGGATCTTTAGCTTTCCCCAATCGCGCTGCCAAGTTGACAAAGTGTACGGCTACCTACGCATGTCCAATCACGAAATTTTATATATGTACCTCCTTTGTACGAAAGCGGAATGCAATATTTCGATAAAAGAAAATAAGGACGGAATTAAATCGAACTTACAACGTGCTCGATGTGAAACGAATGTAATATGAATACGCGCTGCATGCGGAAGATTAAGTATTCGTTGGCAGCGCTAAAAACGCAATAAACTTAGAAACAAGGTATTAACGAGGGTACGTTCACCCCTAACCCCGGGATCCCAAATGGCACGATAAATTTTCATTTGAGCCCCACGTGCCGTTGCACAGCGATATATCGCGAAATCTTTAGCGCGCGGTATAATAGATCGCTCGAAAGGAAAAGCCAGCTGCGAGCGTATGTTGGGGCGTCATGAAAAACGGCAGGAACAATACGTCGCGGGTTATGTCGCATTTGCACACGTACCGAGAGAGAGAGAGAGAGAGAGGGGGGGAATGCAGGAGAGTGCGGCCAGTGGTCCTTTCATTCTTTCTACCTTTGGCCCCACTCCATCGAATCCACTCCTTTCTAGCGTGTGTGACGGAGCCGGTTGTTATGCCGGGTTTACACTAGCCAGAAGTATTGGCAATCAGTTTGCGTGCTGCTCACCAACTGCTCGCGAATTCAATCAGCTTTGCGTCCACGTGGGTTCTGGCAAAGAACTGCCGAACGGAACACAAACAATTGCAGAGCTTTTCGCTCGACGAAGCGATATGCCCATTTTTCTCGTTTTTTTTTTGGAAAGTACAAATATTTAATACAATATATAAAATCCGGTACTATAGGCAGAACAAAAAATATACATGTCGAATAGAGAACCTCCTCTCTTTTTAAAGTTGGTTAAAAAGTGAAAACAGTCAGTTAAAAATAACGATTGATTTTGAAGCATGAAAAATTACAAACTGTCATTGAGACGATACTACTCATAACTAATGTTGTAAAACATATGATTAATGAGGTTCACGAGATTCTCGAAAACGGAGCACGACGACGGTGTGGGCCCGGCATAACATGCACTTTTGCACTTGCAGCGTGCAACGCGAGGCACACACACGATTCCTGGTATTGACCTAGGCGTCCTAGGCCATGTTTAACGCACTCTCCGCATAGCCGATGCGTCCGCGTCATCCAGTGAGAAGGAAGGGCACGTACGGCGCTGAGAACAATCGTTTTGATCCAAACGAATGTCTAACCGACCACAACTACCGACTCGGTGCTACAACATATCTATACGTATGCTGCAGTAATATTTCCTAGACCAGTTGGTGACCATCATTATCTAACATCCAATCTGTTAATCTCTAATTATATGAATAATCCTGATTATATAGATCACATTTGTATATTGCATACACAATAATCACAGAGACAACACTAGTACGGCTGATAGTACAAATTGGTTCATTCACCTATCGAGTTTAGCCACGCATTTGAGTACGCGGCTACGGTGGTTCAATACAAACAAAGTACATCCGTACGAAATGGAGCTGACAAGGAAAACGTTACATTTTCGCATCAAACTTTCCGAAAATGATTATATGACATTTCACAAGGCTCGATCGGGAAGTGAGACGTTCTCCTTATGCGACCCAGTAACATGTTCATTAACCCTGCAAATATCGGTGGATAAGATCGCCATAAAGTATGCTATTAGCGACTGCGTCCTATCTTCGAGCGCACGTGATACCCAGAAGGCAAGTCGGACGCGCAGCTCGGTACTTTCAACGAATAGTTACCTACAAGATGCACTAAGTATTGACCCATACGATGTTTAACGTGACCGCAGTTGCGTTTGCGTCATCCTCCACAGATTGCACGGATGACATTTTGAGCAATCGTTCGCGGTGACACGTTAACGGTAATTTTGATCGGCCAGCTGCATGGGTACATGCAAATAGTACAAGAGTGCATCGTGTCCCTCCTATCGCGAAGAAATTCATGCGCAAACTTCGAGGAGACCGAAAGAACGTTCGAGAAGCTAAGTAATGAATCGAAGCAAAACGATGGCGAGCCCCTAAAGAATGTTTCTCTACTTAGTTACCGACGCCTGCAATATACTTTGTAGAATATATGGCGTTTCTTATCTTAATTAAATTTCTAACCACTTCTAACGCACGCCCCGCAATAATTGCATCTAAGATATGCAGGTATCTGCTCGGGAAGCACGCACAGACGCGAATTACGGAGTCGACATGTAAGAGACGAGGATATTCGTGCTAAATTGACTCGGAACAGGAATTGGAGTGACCGCAGCAACTTCTTTCGGTCTACGTATAATTTCCTGTTGTACGCAGTAGCAGACGCGGCCCGACTCTGCGATAGTGGCTAGGTGGAGCGGCGAAGGAATAAGGAAAATCGATCGACCTCGCCTCGTTCGGAAGGCATCACCTAAGCGATCGCATCAAGGATAAAGAGTATAAAATCCGCGTGCATCGAGTTAGATCAATACGAGCCGGGGCACCAGGAAAACGCATTCGGTATACTCGATATCAAGCATATCTTAAGATCCGCTCGAAAGTTTGGACTTTCTGATCGTACGTCTGTGACTGTGTGTATACATTCAAATTATCAACCGAGAGCGCTCCGACGCGCTCGAGACCTACATTCACTAAAATCGTGTCAACCATTTTTCTCAGCGTGGGTCTGCTCGCTACATGCCGAAAATAGCTTCTAAACGATAACAAGATTCACGGTGAATTGCATCGGATGGCGAAAGCGCAACCTATAACGGAAGGAAAGTACACTTAACTGCAATCACGGTTCGTAAACTATTAATATACTCTAGTAGAGTTTATAATCACTAATGTATAGATGCATCCTGACGACCTGTCGTTCGAGACCGTCGCGTACGCGTTTTACTAAGACTCTTATGCTGCGACAAGATTACAGTCATCATTTTCACCGTTACATCATGCTACAGAAAAATGATTGTATATCGCACAGTGATCCGTACATAAGCACATAAAACCTTTAACATCCGATGTATAAGACTGCGACGTCTAATTGCTGGCAATACTAATCGCAATGCGTATTTTTAGACCGACGGAATCACACTGTACCGCTTAACTGTGGCAATGAAACTAATCTGCGCCGATTCTTTCACACGGGCCGAATAAAATCCAGCCCGGCTGTCCGTGCACTCGCAAAGAATGTGAATTTATTTCGTTCAACTGCCTTAGGTAAATTAGTAAGATGTAAAAACTCCTCTCGCCTGGCCCAACCCGACCCTTCCCTCGTTCTGTGTAATTTAACGCCGTAATTCGATCGACGGTCGGTGATTGCGAAATTGTAAAATTCGCCGCGGTGAAGTTTCAATCTGTTCCTATATACTAGCTTTCCTTCTCCACCGCACGGTATAGGTCGTCGCGAGTCGGCGGGCCTTCCTTCCTTCTTCACCGCGGGCATGAAACTGGAATGCCATTACGACGGTCGGAGCGTGTGTATGTGTCAGGCCGAACTTGTTCCCGAAGTTTTTAGTGGGCAGATTACCTCGCCCCGGGTAACGCGATCGAATTCTCGGGAACAATCGATCGACCCTAAAGTTTCGCCCGCACGCGTGCACGGCCTTCCTTGAATATTCCGCGAAAGACAAGCCTGCTATTATCGGAACGATCCTAATTACGCTTAGACATTTACCGACCGTGGCGTGTGCAACATTTTTTACTTTTACGAGAGATCGTTGACACTCGTAACGATCAATACCCTATATGCTCACGATTCTTCCTGCGCATTCTGCCCTGTTTTACATTACTCGTCCGAACAGCTCGCAGCGCTACGGTAATAAAATGACGATATAAATAATACCTCCATTTACGGATGTCGATCGCACCTGTTTACACACTACGTGCATATCGACGTTCGCAGATCAAAGCCCAGCGCATGCACGAAATGAATTTTACTCCGAGAGCCGGCCGTACACGAATGTTTATTCAGGAAATGAAAGAGCCCGTTTTTCGGTAATGTCACTGTGGGACAATAATGACCGGGCACTTGAGCACAGCAGGCTCGAGCTGCACGTACGTTAAGGTAGAGTGTAAATATGCGGGTGCACGGTCATGTTGCGCAATGATCGTGCGGCACAATTGCTCACGCAATGTTAATTTATATCCACGGGAATCAATGGGTGGACACGTGAGGGCGACGATGGAAAGGGGGTGAGTGGGGTATGCGAAGGACAGTAATTGGAGTACATTGGACGTACCTAAGTCAGGTTGCCCGTATTCCGCAAGCATAGCGATCACCATTATGAACACCCACGAAGGGGGAGCGAGGTGGCCAAGGGTCGACAAACTTTTCACACCAGAGCACTAGTACAACAGTCCTATAACAGTTGCTCCGATCTTGCACCTGCGCGCGTTCAAGACGAGAGTATCGACCGGGCTCGAGGAACGATCGAAACGGCGAAGAGGAAGAGGAGACACATTTCGAGTCGGTCTTGATCGGCACCTAACCGCGTGCCCGACCAAAAAAGGTATCCGGGACAAATCAGTTCTTACGCGCGCTGCGGGCTCCCGGCGTTAAGTATACCGTGAATCATCGGCGCGGAATAATGTGTAGGCACGCATTGTCTCTTTTACCTGAACACCGAACGTACGTGCGCGCTGGGCGATAGCGCGCGCCGCTTCTGAACGATGACGAGCGATTTTGGAAATCGTGTATCGCCTGTGGCTGTGTGCCGAATCGTGCATAGAAGCTGTACAATGGGAACGTGCACGCGACCATTCGACGTGTGACGCAACGATCGTTAATATGAGACTTTAATTGAGGAACACCAATGGCGACTATGACATTACGGAACCCGTTGACACTGAACGTCATCCCATGTAAACACCAACGCGTACTTCTCGCACGGAGTTCTACTTTTTAATTGGATCACGTAACGTACGTGAATTCGCGAAACGTGATACGCGTATGAGTCGAGCCAGTCTTATCCATGCTGCACTGTCGACTCGAAACGTACGTATGGGATATGCTATCGCGATATCGGGTACCGATTTCACACGATCGTTCCGCTTCAAAGGAACGATAGGCCACAGCCACTAAAAACCATGTTCATTTACACACGTCTACGTCACACGTCCTACGTGATCCCCGTGAAGCTCTCAATATCCATGACATTCTACAGAAACGAAAAAGCACTTTACTAAACTCCCGCTCTAACGTTCCTAATGTCGTCCCCGCGATCGCTCGAAAGAAACAGCCGCAACAAATCGAGCTGCTGACATTCAATCCCGTCTGCACCGAGAGAAACTTCCAGTCTCTTCCAGCCCACCCCCCTTCGCACCCGATCCCGCCATTGTCAAAACGAAAACAATACTCTAGAACCGATCAACCCTTCTACGAAGATTTTGACGCGTCGATATATTTAACCGTATTTTCACCACGACCGACCACTGCTTTCATACGTTCATTCTCAATGTCTCCTCCTCCTTTCTCGTTATCACCGTGTCAACGTACGTCTGCTACTGGCAAACAGTGCGCGTTATTTCTATACCGACTGGTCGAGGCAGCCTCGAGCGTGGATCGGGAAGGTCGAGCCGGAAGCACGATTCCGAGTCGCGTCCTTGACTTTCGCGTGGAAAACGCGTAACTGCCTCTCGTCGTACTCGTCCAGGTTCGCGATGGACGAGACTCGTTCTACGGCTGCGTGAAGCCGAGTGCGGCCTCGCCACGATGAATCAACCCCCTTCCTCCGTCCGAGCCGATGCACCCCTCCCCCAACCTCGGCGAGCCTTACCCCCGCCCACCGTCTCTTCCTCTCACTCTCTCTCCCTTTCTCGCCATCTCCCTATCCTTCGCATCCTAATAGCGCCCCCGCGTTAACAATAAAACGTAATAGTGGGAACAGACGTCTCGAAATTGGGCAATGTGCCCTGTGCACGAGGTCACAATGTACGGATCCTAAGCAAAACGGGGTTTGTGTCTTTTACGCGGATTCCGCGTTTTTCCCTTGGTTCAGACAACAGGTTCAGTTAAATGGATGCTGTTTTAGGAGGGTGGCACACGAATTGTATACTGTGGAATCTGTATTTGTTCTGTTTGGTTAGATCGTTACGTGGTGTTTGGCGGTGAAACGATTTTCCATTGATTTTTTAGTCGGTTGTATTGATCGGTGAAGAATGTTAATCGAGGAGCCTAATGCTATCAGGCGATATGCCGGGTCTTCGGAATCACGTAGGACCACCTGTCGGTTTCCACTGTTATGCTTCACCCCACGCAAATATCTCGAGCGGCGGAAAGGCGAGGGAGAAAAAACGTCTCTCGACTTTCTACACCGAATGACCCGTGGTAAACTAAGGAGTTTACAGGGCATAAAAAGCTAATAAGAAGGCACGCCCGACGCTGGAAGAGGTTGAAAGGGGGCGAAGAAGGCACATCAATAAGCGTTCTGACCACAATGTGTCCAGACGCGGGGAGGCTACGAAAAGGTACAAGGATTGCCTTCTGCCTATGGATGGAAGAAACCGTTCCCAACTTTCTTGTTCCTCTTCTTCTCGCTTCTAATTCTTTCCACTCGCCCCCTTAAAGCGACACGTGACGACATTGAACAGGCAAAGCGCCAGCAAGTGAGTCAAGTAAGACCGTCAAGAGCGGCCGCAGGAAGCATGCAAAGGTTGACGAGTCTTGATTCTATTTTCGCGCCAGCCGTCGCCTAGGACGAAGAACGGCCGGGGTAGAGAACCTGCGGTACAATCAAATAAAATCTGCAACACGGTGCGCGCGTGTTTCACTACTGTTGGAACGAAATATTAGCCTGCAACAAGCCAGTCTTCTGGAAAAAGATCGACTTCTATTAAAAAAACTGCATGGTATGATGACATTGGAGATAAACGGAATGTCAACTACAACCAGATAAAGTCTTCCTGACCTCTATGCGAAAGTGAAAAAGGGAGTTGCGTCGTATTTATTGCTGCATGAATAATCTGTTGAGTCTCATTATAGGCGCAAGTTCAACTCTATGCACCGAAGGAGGCACACATGCGCGTTTGCGTGTGAATTAATCGATGCGGTAACACGATCGCGGACTATACTGCCGGAAACAAACGCTACCGGCCGATTCATTCGGTTTATCGCAGGCGCTACCGCTACGAGATCATTCAAGCGTCCCCCTCTGACTGCGCGTCTTACGTAACGCAACGCGAGAGTCAAGGTAAAGTTTACAGAACCTCTTCTACTCGCAGAATCCAAACCGTGCGAGCCAACTATGTTTCCTCCGCGATTTCTCCCGCGAGTCACTCTCGCACCCGTTGTCTCGACTACCGAGTGGCACGAATTCAGATCTCCAAACGAAATCTCGTTCCGGTGAGAGAAAGAAAACGCGTCTATGTCATAGAAATCACGTGAAAGGAGAGAGAGGGAGAGAGAATGGACAAGAGAGGCCCGATGTCTCGAGATCCGTGATGTGTGAAACGCACGGATCCTAGACGGGGGCAATTTCGAGTGAACTTTCCATCGGCGATTTCTAATCGGGGGAACCGGCATTTAGTTGCAACTTTTGCGCCAGACCGACGTGGCGTGTTCAAACGATCCACACGCGTTACGGCGCGTCGGAGGAAAGTTCTGGTTAGTCACGTACCCGGAATGACGCATGCGCCAATTTAAACGCTAATAAATCGTGCGAACGGACAAGCCTCGACTTCTATCTGTCGCCGCACTCGTTCCGCACTTTCCGTCGAAATATGCGACGCGACTGCCGGCAGGAGAGCGTGTCAGTCGGCGCGTACACACCCGACGATAAGTGTTATCTGTTAAGCTATCCCAGAACTCGATATCCACCGTCACGGGGAAATGCAATTCGTTCCTCGTCGTGGCCGATACGGATCGCGCCCGCGCCTTCGACAATGCCCACGAGATGCGCAGCGAGTTAAGGTATCGATCGAGAGAAATCTCTACGTAAAATTGTTCTCACTGACCGCGTGACAGTTGTTTCGTAAACACTCCGAAGAAAATCTAAGATCTCGAAACAATCAGTCAGTGTATCTGCAGAGCGCGAAAGGACAAAAGGATCGGTACATTCGAACGTAGAAAATCGATGCGAACAGAACTGGAAGCTTAACGTCGGCAGATAAAAACGACACATGCAATTATAGTCGTTAATACAGTCAGTCGTCTACATCTTAACTAGCTGTGCGATTGCACTGGACGAGAGAGGCCGATGTTTTTTCATCGAACAGGTCCCACGGGCAATTTGCATTCCAGCATCGTCGAGTACAAAGTGAGCCCTATGATGCCTCGGGAGATGTCGTTCCTTGATGCGCTACTCAATCAGGGAGGGCGATGGCCACGCGATGAATCAGAAATGCGCCGGTCGAACTCTCGAGACGAGAAGAGATGAGCGGAGACGAGAAAAAGGTAGAGGGACAAGGAGGACAGTGAGGGACGCTAGGGAAAAGAGAGAGCCGAGTGAGACTCTATAAGTGAGTATGCAAATACGAGTGTACGCGAAATCGCGAGACGGATTATTAACTTGGCATAACCAGAACGGTGCGCTCGTACAGGCACCGGGGCATAAATAAGATTCTTCCAAGCCGTAAAACTATGTATGTGGAGTACAGAGCAACGGGAAGCGGCAGGTGAGTGAGGGACAAATTATAATGATCGGAGTGTCACGGCGAACGATCTGCAGAATGGATCATTAGATTTATATAGACGTGGCAGGCAAATTTGACGACCGTCAACAATAACGGCTGATATAACTCATGGACGAGGTCGGATACGACATTTTGAATATAAAGATTAGAGTTTGCATTATACGTTAGTATATAGGCTGTATTTGCTGATAACGATCCTCTTGATAACAGCGCGATTAACGAACGTTAGAATTGGCTTTGCTTTCTGAAATTTACACCTTTGTACGTGCCTCGAGTTGCCGGCGATGCGTTTTATCTCGCCGGCAGGAAACGGCGACCGAAAACATGGCCGGTCAATGATTACGTAACGGTGTTAGAATAATTAGTGCGTATTACATAGCGCGCGCGGCACTGCTGCGAGCCGTAATTGGTCGACGTATCGCGGCAAGAAGCGCAGCAACGTAAGCGATCTCGTTGGCGATATGATGTTATGGTAAAACGACGGACGCCATAACGAGCGAATTTCCTTGTTACATCCCCGTGGCGAAATGCCGAGCCAGCTAGAGTCTATTAAAGGTATCTCAGGCACGCCGGTAATTGATTAATCTATCTCGAATAATCCCTTCGCGGCGTCCACGTCACGTGTGTGCCCACCTTTTGCCGGTTGACTTTACGGGAAGGAAAAAGAACTGGACGAGGAGGATTAAGTGCCTGTAGACGAATTAACGACTGGGGATCTCTAACTAGCGGCTCGTTGCACGCGAGCCCGGTATATAACGGGCCGGTACCGAAGAACGCAGCCCGCAACACCTAGTTATAAGAGTAGATTATTATGATTAAAACCTATTATTTGATTCGCACGGAACGACGGAACCCTTTATAGGTAGCATGGACCGCAATTTGAAATACTGCACACCGTCTCCTCCTTGCCTCTCTCTTCGTCCCCGTCTCTCGCCAACATCTTGGCGCGGTAAACGCGATATTATCCGACGAAAGTCGTGGAATAGCAGGGGAGAATTTACAGCTCTCCCTTCGGATGAATCCTCTCTTGGCGCCGTCGTCGTGTCGCGCGCACGTTAATTTTAATAGCGCTTTCTTAGACTGCCTGCGCACACTTCCAGGAATCGGCAAAACGTCCGCGAGGCAGAGACGCGTCGCGGTTCGTAATCGTCGATTTTCAGGGCTGATAGGAGAACGACAGTGCGTACACAGTGTGTGCGCGTCGCGTGTAAGGACGAAGAGCATCAATAGTTTCAAACTTAACAGTACCGCACTCGGCGCAGTACATACCGGGGTACGTGTACACAAGGCGACGAACAGAGGGATACACGTATGCGGATCGTGCTGATAAAGTGGAACGAAATGAGCCAGTCGTTTATAGCACGCACGCTCTCGCCGTTCGCGAATGTTCCATTAACAATAAGACTCGATAATTTACCACTTAAAGAGTGCGCACGGAAATGCCGTGTGGCGGAGGAGAGGAGGAGGGCGAGACGGTGGGAAAAAGAGGGCTCTTGCGAATCCTGGGACGGGCGACAAGGGATTAACGCGCGCGCGCGGGATGTTAAAATGATCATTGTTACGACTTCAAAAGGGAGAGCAAAGTGGGAGCATTTTCAAAGGACAGCGCACGACAATGCTGCACAGGGTGCGCGTACGATCATTGAGACACGTATATTACGGAAATACGTAATGACAGCGTGGTTAAGAATACAATAACGGAATAACGTATCGCACGGCGGATGAGAAATTATGTACACACATGGGCAATGCGGCAACACCTGATCTCTGGACAGGTGTGTCGTCGAAGCTTATGCCTAATGAGCCGTACGTTGCGGTGTGCCGTGAGAAGAGCAGAAAAGTTAGCTAGTCAATTGTGTGATATTCGCGCAGATAGTTGCGAAAGTATATCTGCGTTGCAGGCGCGCTCCGAACGTGTCACATAGAGTGAATGATCGTCGAGCGAGGAATGTTAAAAACTATGACATCATAGGTCTCGTCGTTAGCAATGCTAACGCGCGCGGCCTTTCATTGAAAAACAGTAGATCAAAGAACGACAAATAGATCGAACGTGGTTACGCGTCGTTGTCTATGAAGGCTTTGACATTGAGGTCATAAACTATACCTCTTCGCACTGAGTACTACAACGAATACGGATGCGGCATCATTTACCACGGCATGACTGGCTGCGAAGCGTACTGTGCGACCATTATCTGGCGTGTGCGTATCTTCAATTTGAGACATTGTCCCCTTAATCTCGGAACTCGACAAAATTCAACACGCATAAAGGCCGTGGCTATCCCGGTAAAAGATTAACTCGTCACTGTCGGCTTTCGTGATGGCACGCGAGTTTTGGCCAGACACGAATACACGTGAAGCACCATACGTGTCTGTAAACATCGGATCCATATTGTTTTATAATCTAGAATGATTGAATATAAAGCTACCGCATATTCTTCACGATAGTGAGGGAGTCGGTACATAAAGAAAGGACCACGTCAGCGACGGGTTAAAGAGACACACGATGGTTAGGAAAATTTCGAACAAGACTCGTGACTCTTGACATTATCAGCAAACTAAATCTGCCTACCACTACCATCCCGCGACTGTCAACGGCAGCTTCCATATTGCAATTTTCCTCAATACTCCAATTCCTCGATGCGATGCGCGTTTGCCTAGGGTACATGGAAATTTTAGTTTGAACTTCAGAAAAGCTCCTTGTAAAACATCGTCGCGACGTGAAGAAAATATAGGAGATGCGCACACTTCTATCTCGATAGCGTAGTCGTACAAAGCTCGTGAGAGAGGCCGAACGAAAGGGGGAAACATGTGCTGGCCCGAATTCGTAATTGGCCGCCTTCCTTCCGTTGAATCCACTCGACCGTGCGTGCGCCCTGCGGTTCGAAAGCACCTGGCAGGTATAAACTGTCAACGCAATTTGCAGCTTCGCCTGGTCAGCCTTATTATCTCATTACTATCCACCGATCACGTACTTCCGACGATATCGAAATGATTTCCACTTAAGTAAATACCGAATTAACTGGCGCTACTTCGCATCATCGGCCAGAACGATCGCTGACCTTCTCGCCGGATGTATCGGGCAACCGGGAAACCGGAAAGTTGCTCGGAGTGGATTGAGGAACGGCTTGCCCCGGCGGCATAAAAATGTTGAAAAGAATTGGAGTTATCGTCACGCGAGAAAAGGGCACGTCCGTCTTATGCCCAGAGCATTGCGATGGACGCCGGCAGCCGAATCGCTCGATATCGTACTTTTTATCCTAAAAGCTCCGTGCCAAAGCGTGCCTGAGCTACCGAAAGGCGCAGTGGGGTTTGTCTCGATCCTTGAGTCTTGGATAAAGAGCCTGCGCAAAAGTACAAAGGACGCCGACCGCCAAAATACTGGAGCGAGCGAGACACGGCAAGGTGCAAGGTCGTCTGAATCATAAAATGAGCGTGTGAAATGAGAGTGCGCGCTTGATCGTTCAGTGTGAACGATCCAACGGCAGGCACCTCAATCGCAAAGTTTCGGAACGTTCGCTGTGCAAGAGTCGTGTCTTACGTGCACTATTTTCGGGTACGTGCGAATAAGGATAAAGATCATGTAGAGCAACATGCATGGTGTAGCAGGGTACGCATAACAGTTAATCTGACTGGCTGTAATGGGCTAGCAACGTTGATTGCACGAGTAAACGATGAATAGAAATCTCGGTCGTCCTCCATGACGGGACATGCCGTAAAATATTTAGATTTATTCTATTTAATTCGCAACGGTGGGCGTCGTTGCTAACCATTATCTCATCATTAAAGGACAATAGCATCGTCGAAACTTTGTGCAAATTGACAAAACCGATGCAATCAGCTGTCCTTGAACTAAAACTCGAACAAGAAGCGTGTTGCTAATTTGACAATTTTCACATGCAACGAAAAGCGGAGCTCTAAAAAACAAAACTGACACACTCCGGAGAAGACACTTTAATTCGTTATAATCGTCCTCGTTTGCACTAACATCGTTTCCTGCATCGTTCGTGTTACGTATTGATGTAGTCACGAAATAATGTACTTTTCGGAGTACACCCAAGGAACCATTAAACTGAAAAACGTTTATGCAGGGGAAACGTGAACTCTACCATTTCTACGAATTGCACCGTACACAGGGCACAATCACAGAATTGTCTATGACCCAGTGACTAAACCCTATTACTGCACCGCACAGAGAACTGACGCACGCGTGCAAAGTCATTGTTAAACGACTGCTCTAAATCTGCTGACATTCGAAACGCAAACGCGCGCACAGTATCTACTCCGAAATTCCACACGCGGCTACGATGCACAGCAAGGAGTGAACGAAAATCCGGTAGGTAACGTCTTGTGACCGGCGATCGATCGGTCCTAAATTTCTACCAGCCACTGTTGTGAAATCCGTCGTTGCAACGAGTCGTCGCGCGGAATCCACTATTCGTGCTCCGTCCTTGCCGGCTACGAACGTGCACGTTGCATCCTTTGAAGCAGGTACTCTGGCAATATCACTCAATCGTGCCTGCGACACAACGTCAGACGAGGACAAGGAGACGTCGACGACGACGATTGTCGCTTCTTAAATCGCCGCGAACACCAAAGGGATCGAGGATCGGATGACCGTCGCGAGCGGCACGCGCACGCCGTAACGCGTGTTCGCGTGATGCCCCGCGTTAGGCATAACACATAGGTGCTAGGGCCGAGAGTCAAAACCGGCATTAAATTCGCGGCGACGTAGATAACCGTAGTAATCTCTTGGCAAGATTACCGCGGGCGGCGGGTACGAATTGCAAGGCCGTCGACGTATGACCTTAATGAGTAACGAGCATAACGCGTTCGGCGGACACACGGAAACGAGCACGGGATTCTGTCCGTCCGCCTGTGCTCGTCCGTACGTAGTGCACCACCCGTGTGTCGAGCGAAGGGTGTCGTGCGTGCGGTTCTGAAGTAGCCTGTCAAAACTTGGCACGTTCGGCACTGTTCGCGACTGACGTCGTGCTGACAGGCACGTTCCCGCATGGGCGGCATCGCTCGTTCGCTGCCCTGCCACCGATAGTTCGACCACGGGAAAACTGGAGAACAGCTTCCCTCGCCCAAATAACGTCGACGTTTTTCGCGATCTCGTCCCTCTCCTGGATCGCTGTCCGTACAGATGGCGTGATTCTTACGGCAATTACGGGACCCAACGCCCGTCCGGCCACGACATCACTGTCGCCGGAACTCCGGCTTCGCTCACGTGCACGAATCACGCAGAGTAAATCGAAGAGGCGCGGATAAATACCTCGTTTCTCGACGAGCTCCGAAATCTCCTCCTTGTTGTCGGCCATCTTAGCACCAGTCACTGTTCACAATGCACGCTGGGTAAAAACAAACGAGCACTGCTACGCCACCGCGGTCGGTGGAAGAGCGCCACCTGTACGGCGAATCGGAAGTCAGGCAGCCGGTGACGTTTTCTCAGGGTCGTGACTAGTGTGCGGGGTGCACGAGGTCTCGCTGTCGGGCACCGGCCGACCGGCCCTCCTCCTCTGGACTCCTCGTCGAATTACTTTCGGGACGTTAGAATCTCTTGAGGGGGGTGCTGGCTCGTACGTCATCGGTACAGTGCCGTCGATAAATGGCGTACGTATCGACGTTAAGCGCATTACGAAATAACAGACATGGTTTCACTAGATACTACGGCTCACGCTCGCCGGAATCCTTCGAACAGACGTATTACATACACGCCCTGTCGTTGCGACATACTTTCACGATTTAGCCGTTACTGGCCACGTCGCTCCGGCTAGCGTTAGCAGTGACTGCTTACTAACTTATTTCCGTTATATTGCGTTCGTGCCAGTTCGTGCCGTCAGTCTTCAGGTGAACGCCGTGCTCCGACTTTCCTGGAGACTTCCGTACGCACTTTTCAAAACGCTTTTCAAATATGACAGATCGGAAAGTAGTGATCGTGTCGGCGGTGAGGACTCCCATAGGTGAGTCGATATACTTTTTTTCCTTTTTCTAACTTCGGTGCCTCGTGTAACTAGTACAATTTAAATTGTACGTAATTGCTGATTTTATTGGTAGTGGAAAATGTATTAAAGCAATTTGCTAAACACTTACCGCGTGAAATCGAGTGTGGCACAGTGAATATAACAAGTAAATAGTCTTGTAATGCGGCGGAATTTGTCCACCGATTATACTGCCGGTTACTGAACAACGCACGCCGACCCGCGGCAGATTTGTCTTGCACATACATATTAAAACAATTGACAAGCTCGTAATGAGACGAAACTTACAGCCCAGTGCCGGCGGACGGAGCTGACAGTCAGCATGCCGATGTACGGGTCGCTAAAGTGTTATATTGCGGGTCGAAGATACTTGTGTATTCCTTGCACGGCTGTAAGTTCCGTGTTCTACATCAACGTTGAAATAAAAAAATATATAATTTTACACCAACGCACTGATATTTCGAATTTTTACGTAAACCTATGTATATATAAAAATGTATGTAATATTTAAGGATCGTTTTGTGGATCCTTGTACCCGCTAAAGGCCTCTGATCTGGGAAGTATTGTAATCAAAGAAAGTCTTGCAAGAACAAGCCAATTACAGCCTACTGATGTTGACGAAGTTATATTCGGACAGGTACATTTTAAAATTAGAAAATTTCCGAAAGTATTTTGAAAGATAAGGCACACATTCATATCACACACAGCATAAAACTTTGCATGGTCATATGCATTATAGATAAATATAGCGGCTTTTCAAATTACGCGCAATTTTCATATCTTAACAAGTACATACAATATATTCATAATGTGCTACTATGCGACTTAAGTGCTGAATATATAAAAGTAGCAATGTTAAATATTTAAATTGGTATATGGTACACAATTCTTGCTATGCATTTACTTTTATAGGTATTATCAGCTTGTGAAGGACAAAATCCAGCAAGACAGGCAACACTGAAGGCAGGACTTCCTATCTCTGTACCTGCTTACCAAGTGAATATGATATGTGGCTCGGGTCTAAAGTATGCATTATATCTTATCAAATGTCTTCAGTTAGAAAAATTTATTTGAAGCTAGACAAGAAAGATAAAGAACGTAGATGGATTGCAAAGTGTATGAATTGTGCATTTGTAGTTGATTCAGAAAAAGCTCTACTAAAATAAGACGTAACGTATGACTTTGCAATTATCACAGAGGTTTCATAAGATTAACATGTCATACAGAGCTGTGATAAATGGTTATGCAACAATAAAGTCTGGAGAAGCGGAAGTAGTGATAGCTGGAGGTCAAGAGAATATGAGTCGAGCACCACATGCAGTAAATGTTAGAAATGGTGTAAAACTGGGACCCTGTAACATGGTTGATACGCTGATACATGATGGATTAACAGATGCCTTTGATGGAAGTCATATGGGAATCACAGGTACTCCAAATTATATTTAATAAAAGAAGAATTTTAGAAAATGTAATCAATTTTGCATCACTTTAGCTGAAAATATTGCCAAGAAGTATGAAATAAACAGAGCTGAACAGGATGCATACACACTCCTATCTCAGCAAAGAGTTGCAGCGGCCGTTGCGAGGGGAGATTTTACTAAAGAAATCATTCCGGTGCGCGTGACCATAAAGAAAGAAACAGTTTCGCTTGACACCGACGAATTTCCGAAACCTGATACCACCATTGAGAATCTGGGAAAATTAAGACCTGTGTTCGACAGGGTAGGATTGATAAATGTTCCTCGATAACTGTAATAAGAATACGTAAAATAGATATTTAATTAATATACATAATACAGATGGGCTCAATAACTGCCGGTAATTCGTCTGGCATTTGCGATGGTGCAGCTGCCGTCATTCTTATGTCTGCCGAAGCCGCTGCAAATAAAAAAATACCCCCATTGGCTCATATAGTAGCGCATGCTCAAACTGGTATAGAACCTTCTATTATGGGTATGGGTCCTGTAACAGCGATTACAAAAGTTGTAAGTATGGCTCACACCGACTAGGTCGGACATGCTGATGCGACAATTTCGTAACGTACTTGTGAATATTTCAGTTGGAGAAAGCTAAGTGGTGCAAAGATGAAGTAGATTTATACGAATTGAATGAAGCTTTTTCTGTTCAAGCATTAGCTTGTATAAGTGAGTTAAAGCTGGATCCCAGTAAAGTTAATATATGGGGTGGAGCTATTGCCTTAGGACATCCTATCGGAGCTTCTGGTAAGCATTGATACTCTTATGTTACAGTAAATTTAAATTTTGAAAATAAATCTTTTGGTCTAACGTTTTCTCTTTATCGTACAACAGGAACTAGAATACTGGTAACTTTGCTTCATGCATTGGAAAGAACAGGAGGTAAAAAGGGGGTGGCATCTTTATGCATCGGCGGTGGAATGGGAATCGCTATTGCTATTGAGAGAAAATAACAGTTATTGCCAAATTTAGTGTTGCCAATTATTTGTTACAGTAACAAGAATTTTATTTCTCTCTGCCTTCTACGAGAATTTAGCAAATACAGAATTACGGAACATATTGTAATAACAGATACAAAGGCATTAATTTCGCAAATGAGCTGATTTTATCGTAGGGACTTAAAAGTATTAGTAACGTGGGACGAATGTTTCAGAAGTTAATGCAAATTAAAGGGTCTTTCAGCCTTTTTATGTCCATACGGGCATATGGTAGATCACATCTGTTTCTTTTTTCTCCATTTAAATTATGGTGTTATTGTAACGTTGGAGAATGTATTGGATAAATAGTATTAAGTGTAAGAAAAAAATTGGAGGGTGTCATTGACTAATACTGTTTATGTATTGGTGCGAATTTGTTACGATTTTGCAAAAATTTATACCGTATAAATATTTTTATATTCCAAATATTACTACTACTAATATATATGAACTAGAAGAAAAATAAGAAAACTGGATGATCGTATAAGAAATTGTGTCGGTGGAATGAGATGCATTTGATAGTAATTACACGTGTAGTTATGGGTGTATTATTATAACATAATAAATCATATGAAAATAATAAACCTTAAAATCAATTGCCTTCAATCATTGGACTGACATTTTTCTGCATTTTTACTATCTAAAATCTGTTTTACTGCTAGAAGGCCTTCCTCTTGTCGTTCCTGCGCCCGTTTTGTTTTAAATGTCCGCTTTTTCGGTTGTGGATGTATCAGAGGTCCCGATATTTTCCGGAGCTGTTCCTTGATAGCTGGTATAATGCGAATCTTGAAGTATTAAAGGCAAACTATAAATACATCTATGGTTCCAGGAACTCTTACATAACTTTCATTACATAAAAGTTTAGGCATGTGCTTTTAATTGTGCATTAGATGCTAGTGAATGATGTCTGTTACTCCTCAATCACATGTAATTTATTCCCTGACAGAAAATGGCAGAGCACTGAACCATTCTGCCTATATGTATACATATGTTGTTATTTAAGATCTGATATACTAAGTGGTACAGCAGGGTGGTAACCAATATAAGCTTTTCCATCTTTCTCAAAGCATTCCAATGGTTCTTCTAGTGAACTTGCAATGACTTCAACTTCTGGTACACATATTTTTGAATAGTTCTTTATAATGTGTCCCCAAAATGAATCCACATTTGTTTGCGAGTCCTTCAACCGAAAGTATGATCCCCAGAACTTTGAATTTAAAATCTTTTCATCGGGATGAGATAACCCTTGATGAACCATTCCTTCTGACATTTGCTCCTCTATTACAGCTACAGTATCACAGTTTACATAAGCTGCGGGTGTATAGATGTCTTGAAATAAATTATCACCAACATACAAGCAACGCAGATCATTCTTTCCTGACAGACGTTTCAGAAATTCCATAAGATCTTTCCAGTTTCCTTGACTGTAGGTTTCACCCGGCTTCAAATCTTGTGCAGATACAACATTTACTTCTTTATAGTCCTTTAATTCTAAGAATGGTCTGTTACTGGTAAAAAACCCAGGTTTCTTTGAATAACAAACAACAATATCAAAGAGCGATTGCCAATTCTCTCCTAGAGCATAGCTTGCAATAAGATTGACAAAATCTGCATTTGATCCAGTGATAAGAAACAGTTTACTATTCTTCTTCAGTTCTTGCAGCCATGAAATGACTTTTGCGCTACACTTATGTAAGTACATTTCTGGGTTCTTCTTCAGTGCAGGGAAGAAATGACCTTTATCTAACTGAAACTGTTCTCTACCAAACATATCTATCATACTATCCATCATGTCATCGCCAATATTATATGTATTTAATGGTGCACCATGTTCCTCATCAAGAGTGTCTACCGCACGTGCAAATACCAAAGATGCAGGAATATCAAAATAATCCAACAGTGCTCTCATTTTCAGATGCAGAGGCCCATTCCAGGCTACCAACATATCATTGCAATAGGCATCTATCACTTCCCATTTTTGGTTGGGATATATGTTTTCAATTTCTGACAGACTTAACAGTCTACTACCATGACATGCCCTTTGAATCACACCATTTGGACTTATCCTAAGGATATTGCCTCTCTTAAAGTCTAACAACAATCCTTTCTGCATAAAGTCCAAATCCTTATCTCCCAATGGTTTGAGCAAATATTTGGGATTATAATTTCGCTCTTCTACTAAGAATTTGGCCAATAATTCATATTCTAACTGCACTAAATTTGTAACTTTGTAACGTAAAAGTGTATTATCCAGATCTAACCCAATGCAGTCATAATCACTGATTTTAAACACACTCATGTTTGGTTGAAACAAATGAGTACAATGTAGTCTGCACTTGTACAACTTAGGAATTGCTGGGACTGTATTTTGAAGCGGTTTTCTTATCCCAAGTAATCTAGGTACCCAATGTTGTACATGTGTACAAGATTTTGCAGTCTTGTGAGAAAAATGCAAATATTGCATCATGCTAAATAATTATTGTTTGTATATCGATTACTAGTAGAACATGTGCAGAACATTTTATAATGTACAATCGGCTTATTCGGAAACGATATTAAAACAAAATTATTCGATAAAAATTATGTCACCGACGCGTATCAAAAAGGTTAAAACAACATAATCTTATGTGTAGACAACCTTAGAGTATAAAACTAACTAGACAATGTTCAAAATATAATGATTTATTGCAAAGTAATGTAAAAATCATTAGTTTTTCTAAGTATTATTTTATCCCCGCACCCATTTCTTCGTTGATTACCAAGAATATTCGCAAAACATGTGCCAATATTGAATCGTATAACGTTACTGCAGACTATTCTTTTTAAAAAAAAAATGGACTGATATCATGGAAATATTAGAATGTAAACAGCGCACAACTATATGAGCATGTAAATTGTTAAAAATATGAAGCAATATGCGTGTACACAGAAAAATAAGACGAATTCATATACACGGAAATTGCGGGAAAAGGTGGATACTTTAAAGTGACTTACACTGGGCGGAATGTGCACGAAGCGAATGTTTCGAGCTTGAACAAAGAACATATCGTACTTGAATCTGTCCCCTCGTGGATCCGTGAAAACGCAATCCTTCATCACGACATTCATGAATCTGTGGAGCAGAACAAAGATTTGAAAATACAGTAAAACGAAGAATGGAAAACTGTCGCAACCGTGAGGGTAAATCCACGTACGCGTCAGCCTGCTCAACGACGCCGTACACCGACGCCTCGTTTCGCAAATCCACGGTTGTACGTTCATTCTCGATCGCCTTCAGTAGTATGGCCAAGTTATTATAAAAGAAATATTTCTCTCGACGGGATTCAACGTTCATGCTGACAACTGACAAGAAATCGGCCAACGACACGCTGCCCACGCGGTCGTAAGCCGTTGAGGAAACTGTTTTCGAAACGAACGTGGGCGGCGCTGCTGTCGCATAGAGTGGGAAATTCAAATCTTTCTGTGTCAACATTCTTGTATCGTTTGAAATTCATAATTATTTCGATTACAGCATCTAACGCATAACAGCTTTAGAGATACTAACAGGTGTAGAATAATACTGGGTACATAACTAACGATAGATTTAAATATTTGGATTTATTATAAAGCACCTAGCAAAACAAATAATAATTAGTTATAAGTGTTGTTGAATATGATTTGTAAACTATATTCTGTCAACAATGTCTTTCTTTACGTGCTTGTTGATCGTTTTCTGTTATCGGGAGCACAGCGTTGGTTTCTGCATAGGCACTTTTAGCCGCCGTTATTCGAGAAATTAGGTTACTTCCCAACGGATATACAAAGGGGACTAATAAATGGCTGTACCCTATACACGTTTAGAAGAATCACGTATGGGCATCTCATCTTCGTCGAGGACAGTACCGTTCAAATGTTGTAAAATTGCATACGGCTAACGTCACATTGATGATACGGTACCAAAATCTTTAATTGTACAGTGTACAATTGCTGGGGTCCATTTCTCAAAGTTCGAAATCGAAGTGGGACGTATTCCTGGTTATAACACGCAGGTATTGTCCTACGAGGGACGGTAGAAAAACGTTTGCATCGGATTTGAAATTTTATTCCATTTACAATATATTTGCGAGAGAATCAAAGCGGATCCGGACATCTTTTTGCCTAGATTCCCTTATGAGTACCAACAAAATGCACCACCGACACTCAGAAATGCGTCTTTCTCCTGGGTGTACTTCGCTCGGGGGCATATTAACTCGTTGATACTTAATAAGTCCTTTCAATTAACTATGAAAGAGCCGGCTGCCGCAATACCTTCGGGAGGAAAGTTTCAAACAATGACGAGAGTGTCGCGTCGTAATCCAACATATTTCGATAGATACATATGTTCAAAACATATGTTTCCGACAATATACTATTCATTCGGCAAGAGAAATATATTTACCGATACATCACGTTATCCTGTATTAAGAAAGATCGCGTACGTGTTATCAATGTCACTTTATTAGCCACGTGTGTTCTATATAATTGAAATCATCCAACAAAGCCGTCATTGTAGAGCAGCAACCCCTTTTACGATTTCTCCGTGAAACGAAAAACGAGTGCGGCGACGATATTTTTTTTGGCTTCAGCTTATTAAAGTACCGTGCGACCAGTCGTGATGAGTGCCCTCTTCCTGTGCACTTCTCCTTCTCTCTCCTGGTACCGGCTTAGCAGCGCATCACCGAGGTTGCATTCGTCCCTACCCTCTCCGCTCTCTAATCAGCTTCCTGGATGGGGCACATTATCTGCCTGATTGTAGATCCAACATCGCGATACCTAGCTAGGCCACAGAGATTCGATCATAGCTACCGACCAGTCGGGTAGTCTATTGCGCGTAAAAGACCCGTAAAGGTCCGCGTGTGACGCGAATGTCACATCGTCATTTCATCATTCCGTCGTTCCGTTATATCACGACTACGGTGCAGTGATCCTTCGACGGTGCGTTATCCGCAATAGAATCGGGTGTGACCTCCTTTTTTGACCTCAGCCAACTAGCCTGAACCATCGACAACACACCCGATCCATCAGGCACTCGTGCAATCTCGTGTTTATTGAAAATATTCCCACTTGAAAGTCTGAGGAATGAATGTCTTGAAATCAACTGAATAAAAATTCTTCGCACCCCGTCATCCGTCCTGGTCACTTGTTTGAATAGGAAATATTAAAATGGACAGTTTTGTTGTGTCGTACCATCCCTGTTATGTCAGTCGGAGTAGTTCCACCCCTATGGAGATATTTTTATCCGCCTTAATGGTTGAGTGCATCGATCAATCTAGACACCCTCGTGATCTTTGTTGAAGGACATGACGTAGCTGTGCGGGTCCGCGCGTGACGACACTAGCCACGTCCAGCCTGATTCCTACTGGCCCGAGCTAGGTACTTTATGAAGGACGCCCGAGGAAGACACGCTCCAGGATTTGCCACGATGCCGTTGGGGCAACGAATTGCCGCGGCGATTGCCATTCTGAGGGGAGGCACAATCGAGCTTCCCATGGAGGGCCACACGTAAAATATTTCACATGAACCGATCTCTTGTAGGAAGGTCTTTTGTCAGACGAAAAATTCTAGGTCCACCACCGATGGAATCGAAAAGATGACAGTTGAGGATGACGCGGAAGCTAAGACACGAAATAAAGTTACACCCTTGGACTGGTTACGGGCGGTCGGTATGGGGTGTTGGCATAGGGGAAACAGTTGTTTTTATTCGAATTCAAATATATGCCCACTATTGCGTACTCATTGCGACGCGCTATGTGACGTTCGCACAGGTGATGGACTGGATGAGTGCAAACATGCTTCTGGTGCTCACGATTACCGGTGTCTTGGTGGGTCTGGGTCTTGGGTTCTTGGGTCGATTGGCCAATCTCACGCCTGAGTCCATCACACTGGTCAGCTTCCCGGGAGAAATCCTGATGCGTGCATTGAAGATGTTTATTCTGCCGCTAATTATATCGTCGCTTGTCGCTGGTAATCATCGTCCTTGGAGAAAAATGCCGAGGGTGCGATGATTGAATATGCTTGTGGCTGTGATTTTCTGGTTTAACGTAGGAATGGCGCAACTGGATGCCAAAAGCTCGGGAAGGATAGGACTCCGAGCATTGACGTATTATTCGGTAACGACCATCCTTGCCGCGATTGTCGGCATAACGATGGTTTTAATCATTCATCCTGGCGATCGAAGGATCAAGAGCGCTATCACTGCGGTTCAAGCTACGGAGACGAAGGTTTCATCGTTGGATGCTATTCTCGATATAATCAGGTATCAGTAGGGTAGACGGACTGATGAACGCGATAATGGATTACACGTGAGATTACATCGGGTGAATTCATTAGAAACATGGTGCCGGAAAACTTGGTGCAAGCTTGCTTTCAGCAAGTACAAACGATTTATACGAAGAAGAAAGTGACAATCACAGGGACTTCGAATCAGAGCACTTACGTGTTCGAACCGACATTAATCTACAAGGATGGTACCAATGTCATGGGGATGATCATGTTCTGTATAACTTTTGGTCTGCTCGCAGGACAAATAGGACCTCGTGGAAAACTAATGGTTGATTTTTTCGTGGTATTAAACGAGATTACGATGAAACTCGTCAGTTTCGTTATAATGTGGTTAGTATTGGTCATTTACTGGAGCTCTCTTGTAAGAGCAGTTTTTCCTGCAATTTTGGATGACACGCATGAAATCTTAGGTACTCTCCGTTCGGAATAATGTGTTTAATAGCCGGCAAAGTTATGTCTATCAACAATCTCGCCGCAACTGCCCAAATGCTCGGTCTCTATATGATTACCGTCGTATTGGGATCACTGATTCATGCCGTGATCACACTACCGACGATCTACTGGCTGATAACGCGAAAGAATCCTGCAGTGTTCTTCAGGGGAATGATGCAAGCGTGGGTCACGGCCTTGGGAACTGCGTCAAGGTAAGGATTGTTTTTTTCTGTTCACCCGTTGTTTTCCTCGTAGAACCGTGGCACATAAAAAGCAGCGATATTATCTGAACCTTTCAGCGCCGCCACCTTGCCCATAACTTTTCGTTGTCTCGAGGAAAATATTGGAATCGATCCGCGAGTCACCCGTTTCGTTGCGTCAGTGGGTGCTACTGTGAACATGGATGGTACTGCGCTTTACGAAGCGGTGGCGGCGATTTTCATTGCCCAAATAAACGGAATTCCGCTTGGTATCGGTGAAGTTATAACCGTCAGGTGAAAATACTCTTCAAATTAATCGTTCCATGAATATCTTGTGGGGACTTTCAAAAATCTTTTTACTCTAACAGTCTTACAGCTACTTTGGCTAGCGTGGGTGCAGCTAGTATCCCTGGTGCGGCTCTCATCACTATGTTGCTAGTGTTAACAGCTTTAGGATTGCCTACAAATGACGTTTCTCTTCTTTTTGCCGTGGATTGGATATTGTAAGTGTCTTTCCACGTAATATCAATTCAAACATTATTGCCCATATATTTAATACGTATATGACAAAGTCTTGCTAAGTCGATTATATATTGATGTTGACCTCCGCGTTAAAACAAGTCCTATTTCGTTCAAGGGATCGGATCAGAACGTCCATCAATGTACTCGGTGATGGATACGGGGCGGGAATAGTTTATCACTTGAGCAAGGCTGAACTAGACAAGATGGACGAGATGAGGATGCTGGAAAGAGCGGAGAACGGTACGCCCCCTAAAGATGTTTCACACGATTGCAAGCCTGAGTGTACATCCGATATAGAGGAAAGCGCGGACACTAAGATTTGAGTCTATTTTTGCGGTACTGAATATTCCCTCTAATTCTAAGTTTTGTTACAATACCCATACTGCCTGGCGCGAATCTCATAGCAAGTAGTCACTGTTTGTCAAAGCTTCTTTTCGAGTGAAATTTGCTATGTATGCCACATTATTCACAGACGACGAGATCCTAAGTATCATATGTTCGTCATCCATTTGTGGGTGACGCGGCGTTCAATGTACTAAGCATAGGCTGAAGATGCAAAACTTGGAAATGTACATAGTTGAACGCCAGGCGCAATAGAAAACGTGAGCATGTTAAGTACAAACTACAACAAGTTAAATATTGTATATGATCATCGCTCATCGAAAATTGCCATGTACAGTAAATTAATTGTAAGCGATAGGAAGATAGCTGAAAGTAGTAACATTTTAGATTTAATGTATTTTTAAACAGAGTTACAGGTTGAATTAGAAAACCTATTGTGCCATCTTATTTAATCTCGATGTACTGTCATTAGTTAGGTTAAAAAGCGTTATAATGCATAAGTCTCCTCCCTAGGTGAAAGTGTATGGAATGTGATTAGAATTGTTTCTCATTCGCGACAAACGATAAAAATAGAAACAAATCTTAAGTATATATCATGAAACTGTTCGTATTTAGCGCATCCAGCATGCGCTTGTTCTTTAAATAACGCAGTGAATTTTTTAATATTTTGTTTACACTGTTTACATATGAAAGACGTAATATTTATTATATGCATATCATGCAACAAATAAACGTATGGCTACTTCATGATGCATTGCTTGATTTCTATGTCACGTATGCAATGTGTGATATACCCCTTGCTATGGACATCTTTCAAGTATTGTGTCATTATAAATATTACTCTTTTAAAAGTGTATTCTATATACATATCAACATTCGTACACCATTAGTGTCGGAAAATTTTGAGTGATATAAATACACTGGCTTGATGCTTCATTTTATGTAATTACAAAATATAAATGCTTTGTTTCCATGTGTCTGTACCTCAATAGACGTGAACCATGCCATATAAGAACCTAAATATTCATTAAGGAAAAATAATATTTTATCCCTGTAAAAGACTTATTGCATATTATCACTAATTTTAATTTTAATAACATTGAAGAAAGGATACGTCCAAAAGAGTACATATGTCTGTTGAAACCATAGAAACCTGTTTAAGGAAAATGATATAATATATGAATGACATTTACAAATGTTTTCTTTCAATTTAAAAGGATACAAAGAGCCCTCCAAAAAATCCACTCGTTAAAAGATTTCTCCTACTGATGAAATATTTTTTCCATTGACCACCTGCCTTTAAAAGCAACATTGCCTGTTTGTTGGGAAAGAAAATTATTGTACTCAAAAGATTATTGTGTTGGATATGGGAAAATCTTAAACTAAAATGTTGCAAAGTACCTAGCACATTATCTTACCCATAATCCGAACACTGCAAAGATGTAAAATCCAAATCCATATAAACCTGTCAAACCTAGTAAACCAGCTGTACCACCTGACAACGCTGCCATGGATATCCTACAATATTCCACAACAGCTGCATTGTTAACAACAGCCGCTTCACTGTACGCAACTAATTCTAGAAAACGACAAGGTTCAGTCAGTTACAAGTCGCGAAGGTCAAGTAAATTAACATGCAGTAAGTCTCTATAGTCATTCTAACTTAACCTAAATTCTGAGACACACGACAAGACCCAATCGACAATTATGAAAAAAATAGACAAAACCCTACTACGACGAACATGTATGTTGAACACCCTGTGAAATATTCGAGGAGTCATTGTAATAATTTGCCGTTTATGAGCGTTTACACCCAGAAAACATTTAACGTAAATATAACCTCAAAGAAAGTACATATATCTCTATTACGTTGAAAGAACTGTTACAGTAATACTAAAACGTGATAAAACTCACCGCCACTCTTTTGCTGCTTCGTTTTAATCTTGCCTAACATCACGATATATTATTGCTTATACTTATGCTAAATAATTAATGTTTCTTCGAGAGGTAACAAGTTTTGTCGGCTGCTTCTGTCAAGCCACGTATTTCGCTCACGGCGCAATCGCGCATCAATGGGGGAGTTTCGAGAACTCAACCTGTCATAAATGATTCCCTGCTTTACCTTGAACGACATATGCACCTTGTTCGGTAAAGCAGAACTTGGCAACGATAGTGAAGAATGCACAATTACGAATGTTGAAACTAGAGAATTATGTTGTTGAAACTTTTGACTGCCTATACTGTGCTTGATAAAACAATGTTTAAAAAAGATGTCAAACATTGGCAACGTGCATAGACGAAATTTCAGAAGCATGTTAATGGTGATGATGCCTGTAAAGGTGGTCAATCGTTCAAATGCAAGACTGCATGAAACAAAAGACGACATATATACGCTACATTCTTGTCCGTCATATAGTTAATATTATGTACAGCTTTAACTGTCTCATCCCAGCCAGACATTAACCCCGAATCCTCGCCATGTATCAGTTTCACTTTGGTCACTGTGTCATCACCGCTTCAATTTCATGTCCGTTATATTTCAGATTTACAGCTGCATCTGCATTTGTGTGCCACAACAAACCCGGTTACTTACTATTTTTCCCTTCACTGAGAAGGCATTCTAAGGCATAGCAATGCCTTTACAAAAGCCTAAATACGTGATCGTACAATAATAATTCTTTACAAACATTCGACCGCAATCCTGGACCCACAAGGCTTCATCACATACACACCAACAAAAACGTGTCCCCATTTATCAAAAGTTCCACCCACGATGACTGCATTCTATTATCCGAATAAAAGACGGTAGATGGACATTACGCGTTGTCATCGATGGCACACGTCTGCCCAAGTGCGAAATTTCAGGGCCGCGGTCGAAGCTGGAACACCCCCCCGTTAGCAGTGACACAAACTCGACGATTAGGGAGGTCGCGGGGGTGGGAGGAGGGTTGTCGTCTTCTCGAATCGCTTCGTACGTATACGACGTGTGTGAGGAGCCAACGGTGGGACGGCTCGAGGCCGAAAATAGCTGAGAGCCGTCCGCACCGTTCTGCCCGTCGCCGCTGCTCCTCAGACAGAGCTCCTCGAGCTTCGACAGAAATTTCGTCGAACGGGGCCCCCGATCCGACGGCTCGGCAAAGGAGATCGCCATCAGCCCGTGTGCATCTTCTTTCGATCGTCCACGAATCGCCACGCGACGAACGAACACGTATCGAGAACCTCTGCCTGGAGAATAAATCGAACGCAAATGGCCGTACACGGGAATCGACGTGGTTTCTAGTTGTGCGCGAAACTTTGGCGCGAAGGAAGTGCGCTGGGCTCGAAGGTGATTTTCTCTCGGAATTCTCGGTTCCGCGAGGTTCTTGTTCTTTAATCGTTTTTCTAGAGCTGTCTTGGCACGCGCGGCTGGGGTGCTGCTGTAAGTGAGGCGATGAGAGTTTCGGAGTGTAGGAATGCAGCGTGTACCACCAGTTGCGCTGCGCGGGGTGTTCGATTGATCAGTCGATATTAGTGTCCTCGATTTCACGTGCACGGGAATTTCGTGCAAGTCGCACGATGGTGTGTGGCGTAGAGAGAACGGGAGAGAGCGAGCGAGAGAGACGCGGATTATACCCTTCCGCGAATGTGCTCTGTTACCATGTGGCTTTTCATTCATAAGTGGCCGTGCGATGCGAGATTAATCGTCGCTAACAAATCTGATATTATAAGACAGTGACCTCAACAAATGAATCGTCGCACTTTTGCTCCGCGGAACGGAATGTTAAAAAATTCGATTTACGTAAAGTGCAGCAAAATTTTAAGTGATCATTGGTTGTTGCGCAAGTATTTGTTTCAGTTGCAGTCAGGCTCACTGCATTATACTGATGGAGTCAAAAACTCTGTGCATGAACTGTGACGTTATGTCGCTGAACGATAAAAAAAAATGTGGCTAATCTTGGCGATTCGAGAAGCTCCGTCGTAGCGACGATATTATCGAACTTCTCATTATCCTTAACCTTCCACTAACATACTATCGTTTGTGACTGGAATTAAACTTAATTGAGCGCATACGGATATTTCGGTCAGCCGTCGGGGATGCATCTATTTCTGCTTCGATGCTGGAAATAGGATCGAAAATGTAATAGACGACTGGTTTGGTATATCCGTCGGCCATACTAACGACTGTTTCTATTGTATCGTTGCAACAAGGTCACTCATATAGTTACCATTCTTTTTCTCATGCTATATTAAACATCGCAATTTTGTGTACATCAATTGCTAAATCCTACAGTATCCATCATGTAAAAATTGTAAACCGTCATGGTGGGAGCGATTTGTACCGAACGTTTGAATAGAATTATTCGGGCTCGCGCAATTTCGACGTTCTATTTTCGAAATGTCCCACTCTTACACCAACGCGTGTACCAAAACCTATAATGCAATCCGGTAAATTGCTGTCTCAGTGAGTCACATCCTTGTAATTTAAGTTATTGCGGAAGTCTCTTAATAGACGATCGCTTAAATCCAAATATTTTCTACTTGACTCTAGGCCATGTCTGTATCTCGCACATAGACGGCCAACATGTCGCTGCAAGCTCAAACTTCTCTATCCCATTAGCTAATATAACTAATTTCGCTAACAGTATTGACATCGACGATTGACAGTAAGACCATCCCGCCGCGAGAACGATTAAGTTATCAGCAATCTCATACGAGGCTAATTATCGAACGCTTTTAACCCCTCAAGCTCTCTCTCTCTCTCTCTCTCTGTCTACACACCGCACATAGACCGTCGGTTGAGAAAAAAAAAAGAAAAAAATGTAGGCAACCCTTCCAGTGTAATCCGAGTTCTCCATGACACCAAAACATTCCGCACGTGTACTCAATACGTGAAGCCGCCATGCACTTCCGATGCATCGTGTACCCATTCGCTTTCCCGTGGCAAACGCAAGGCGCGAAGCGACGATAGAAAAATGACATCGTCGCAGCGGGGAGGAATAAACAAAAACAAACGTGGTGCACGCGCCCTCTTGATACACGGGAAGCGCGTTGTCTCGCGAGCGTATACACATACATAGTTAGAGGGATGCACGCGCACGTGAATCGACGGGCACCTTTATACGGCGACATTGACGGCAGCTGTGCGCGAGGGAATTTCGAGCATGCGGAATTTGATTAAAGGGTTTGGGCGCGTGCGCAGGGTGAGCGAGGGGCGCGCGAGGTGTCCTCCAGCAAGCAGTCTGTGATCGTCTGTGCTCGACGGCCGGTAGCACGTCGTCCTCGTCGTGCTTGTCGTGCTCGTGACGCCGCGCTAAAGGGGAAGGGGTGACATCGTCGAGCCTTGGAAGAGGGCGCGAGAAGGAGGAGGAACATGCTGACGGGAGGTCGTGCGTGACCTCGACGCTGCTCTCTCCCTCGTATCTGACTAAGGGTGGCACCGGACACACGGCAAACTGACACGAAAAGAACCCGCGGACCAGGCCGCAGAGAAGAGGAGAACCCGAGGCCCGTCGTTGTCGTCGTTGTCGTCGTTGCGTGAAAACGTGTCGGCGGGATGGCCGACAGCGAGGGTGGCTCCGAGCAGGATGACGTATCATTCCTTCGCACGGTGAGTCTCAGTTTTTCCCCCGACGAGAAATAGCGAGTCCCTGGAACGTGGGGCAATGTGGGAAAGAGGAGGAGTCTCGGTACTCCGGACAATAGTTGAGAGGGAGTGGACAATGCTCGCGGCTATAACGATCGCACCCCGTACGCGGGCTTGTTTTGTGTGGCAAGGAGCAAAGTGATCAAAGGGTGATTACACGCCCGGCTGAGACGGCGGGGAAATGTTGGAGGATAAAAATCATCCCCGACGGTACTGTCGCAGTGGCGGGGTGTAATGTTGTGTTGTCTTCGTGATAATCCCACGTGAGTCGGCAGCGAGCGGAATTCGACTGTCGCAGTGGAGTCGCTTCCTCATGGTGAGAGAGAGATCATTCTATTTATATTGGTACAGTCGATTTGGCTGGATTCGAGACGGTCTTCCTTGTTTATCTGGCGTTAGACGGTAGAACCTTCCTCCCCTTTGTGTTTACTGGCAACTCATTTTATTCATTTCACGAGCCTCTACCGGGGAGAGGCGAAAAGTTCAATTTACGAGGCTAGCTCACTTTTTCGGGAGAGACGCAGAGATATTATGTATTGGCATATATATAGGGAAACAAAGATTTCGCTAGATCGTGGAAGCACTTAAAGTTCCTTCATTGGGCGACCTTGACCTCGTTCGTTTGCAAGGATCAAGCCATCGTATTGTGGTCGAGGCTAAGTGCAGCCTTGAGCTTTCACGAGGTACGATCGCAACTTTTCTACTCACGCATGTTCGGTAACTAAGCGAATTGGCAATAAGATCCGTCTCCTTCATCGTCAATTATGTAGTTCCGTTTATTTTCGGTAGCAAGTGAATATCATCTTAGAAAAATATATCAAGCACATGATCCTTCGGAACACTCAGTAACATTTGGTAAATATTGGATTCACACATTTTTCAACACGACTCAGCGAGTCCCTTGGGAATGTCATTGTCTCAAGAAGACTGATGGTCATATCATATTGCTTATATCATCGGATTATGTACAATCGCGCACAACAAACCCAACTGTTTTTCTGCCGTCACTGAATGCATAATCGCCTTTCCCCACATACGTTTTCTTATATTGGACAGTACAATATCTACTGCTATCGTATGCATTCATTCGGCCCATCACGTTCTTTCAACAGCTGAGGGCAATTGTATCTTGAAAAATTTAGTTTCTACTTCTGTGTCTTCTTTTTCTTCTACTACGACAGTGCCTTCTTTTCGCTCTTTCTGCTAATTTTATATATTTTTGTTTGGCTTCGGAGGACATGCTGCACCACAACTTTCCAGCCTCGCGTGCAACTTGGGCTACGCGCCTTCCAGGCTTTTTAAAATACTGTATCAAGTAGAATATGATGAAGGGGTTACTAGAATATGGTATCATCCGTTTTCGATTTCGTGTATTGCATTCTTCCTTGCTCCTCCTCTTGGAACTTCCTGTATTTTCTCCGCCATTCTTGTTGATCACGTTTTTGTCTTGTCGTTTAGGAGGCTGGCATACGTCGGTCCTTCTATTGCATTTCAATGTTTCAATTACTTTGTTTACTCATTCGTCAGACGTCTTGTAACATTCTCGTGTCATTACCTTCAATAAAACTAATCATTTAAAAATCTCGATTATGTTCCATTTCGTTTACGTTCATTAATTTTATGTGGGAAACAAATGTCGTATTCGAGACGATGTTTGCTCTCATTTCACCGGAGAAAAATAATTAAACGTCTATTGCGTTGCGCCGTAGTTATTAAATAATTCACAAGACCCGTTACCGTCCTGCAGGCGTGTTGATAAAATCGGTTAGCGCTCATGTATCTGTCCGCAGTGGAAAAACCAAATAATCGATCGAACGTAATGAAAGTTCCGAGATTCGCGAAATTGACTTTGACACCCGTTCGTCGAGAGATTAAGTCAAATGCATTATGTAAATTTCTGATTGATGTGGACAATAAATTACAAGAAATCCGGCGAGAAATAGTTTTATGTTAGACCACTTCGATAAAGAAGTTTGATTTCTAGCAGTGTAGTTAGCTGCCGGAACGAGTGTTATTCTCATTTTATTATGAACGGTCGCGATTAGATCCTTGATGAACTATTTCTACTGAACGACAACGCCTAATGTGTATGTGCATCTATCCAGATAACGCATTAATGCCCAATATTTACCTGTCATTTTTATTATCTGCAGGTTTTCTTTCTTTTTCCATTACAAGTTCGTATACAATCTTTCCTAGTGTCACTTGAAAATTTGACGTCCACCCGAATGCGTGACATATCGCCGATCGAGAAACAGTTGACTCTTCATAGAGGTAACTCGTCATATCAGAAGTTAGTTTCACTGACAGTTCCAGATATAGAACGTTATCGATAGTCGCGATCAATTTTTACATATAAAGACAATTTCGTAAGAGAATAAACAGGTTTAATAGAACTTCTAACCGATACCCTACATTATCTACCATGCATCACGGCATACTTTCAATTTCAGACACGATGTCGCGTATCGTTAGCAATTCTTATTCAAATCGGACGGAAAGTTTTAAAGATGACAGCCTAATTGTGGTACACCGAGTACGGGGTATATAAACTTTTCGAGTGAAATACACGAGAGTCGAGGATAAGAATCTGGTTCGTGCAGTACGTGCTCGCGCCGTGCAATGATCATTAATTAAGTCCACAGTCACTGGCAAAGCGTATAAGTGCCCTTAAAATTGTTCCTCTATTGGCGAGCATTGCACCGTTGTTGCTTAACTATATTTGTTAGCGTATGCTTAAGCGATCGGACCGATAGAAAATGATGTGATTGATGTTCTCCCGCCACAATAATTCCCGCACGGCAAAGTGTCTTGTTATGCTCCATTACCGTCGTGGATCATATTATATTACACGTGCAATCCTGAATAAAGTATGACGTATCAGTATGTCGTCAATGCTCTTCTTTAAGCGTGTACAACGTTAATTTTAGAAATCGAAGCTCTACTGTTCTCGGTAATCAATACGTCACGTGGGCTTTCATTATGGGAATCATGTCCGAAACTAATAGAGTTACAGCGAAAATCAATGTTGCCACACAATTTTCTACGCGTCAGAGATTACCATCTCGAGCACACTCGGTCGGAAAGTACAACCCCGTATAATTACGCCCCTGTAAAGTGGCTAAATTACGTTACGATACAGTCGTGTGTGAAGTACTCAAATTGCCTTGTGTTCGTAAAAATGAAGTTTCCCGTCGAGCAAAAAATAACGAGAAGGCACTTTGGATGTCAATAAAAGTATATATATACAGCGTGCATACGACGATCCCGCATACCGCAATTTTTGCTGGCCCTCGATTTTCGTTTCATTCCGCTGCATGGCAGAGCAATCCAATATCCAATGGTAATTAAAAACAAAAAGCTATCCGCGATACTGGTCCGAGTGAGCCATCTGTTCGTGACACGGTTACCGTTAACTTTTCGTACATTTCTCGTCGGCCCTCGGCGCACACCTCACAATATTTTATGCAATTTCATTCCGCTGCAGCCAGTATTTCTTCGTCAAATATGTAGCAACGCACGCTGCTTAAACATGCTTCCTATTGCGCGAGTGCAAGGTGATTTTAATAAACGAACATCTCCACCGAGAAAGGTGTTAGCTCAAAGCTGGGTATGTATTTACCGCCTTATGCGTGCGGTAAAGATGATTTATGATCTTTCGCTCGGTAGACAGAAATGCGGCGGATTATCTGCTTATAAAATGGAGGCGTACCCTTGACCTATACCGCAACACGGTTTTGCTTCGATCGTCGTTAAAGTAGACGACGGAAGTGACTGGTGTGTTTGGCTCGTTATCTATGCACACGCTGCACGACTAATTCTAAAATATGCAATTACAGCACCATAACCCATCAGGCACGGCGGCACAAATTGTGAAAGCGATATGATACTGAGGAACTCGTCGTTAGTCTTTTTCAAGTGAAACTTTTCCGTTGTTCTCCAACTCGTCCCTAATTCTCGTATCGTTCTCACAGCCGCGAAAAGTATTTTCGGAAAACCTTCCGGGATCTCGTTTCAACGTCTCTTCCCGCAAAGATACGGCTTTATCGGAGTTATGAAATTTGTTCCGATAATTCAACGTCAGAGATATGTAAATCGTTGCGTTATCGACGTGGCATAGTGAACCAATTTTCCCGGCATGCGGATATCCGACTATAACGTGCCTTAATTAGTGACTATGTGCCCTCCAGTTCACGTTGTTAATTTCACATCGCGAATGTGCATAATCACTAGGTTGTAGCGTATTCTTTCGGTGAGACTGGATAGCCATAGATATATGAGTACAGGGAGCGATGGTTAAACGCATCACACCGTCCGCTGTACAAAATTTCCAACGACTCGGGATACGTCGCGTGTCGTACGCGTGAATACGTAACTACGCCATCGAGAAGTGGCGTGCTGCACCATTTAATCTGGTAGCCTGTTATGTTAATGCATCCAGTGGCCTGCATTACTTATGCATTAATTCGTTGCATATTAACTATTTTCTACAGAAAGGTGCGGCGTACATCAAAAAACGAACATGTAGAGCCGCGTTTGTTGCAACTGTGTACAAAGAGAGGGAGAGAGAGAGAGAGAGAAAGAGAGAGAGAGAAGGCCCGGGGAGAATTCCACGTGAATTTTCTGCAAAGTAAACGCGTTGTTCAGATGGCAGTCTCACGTTATGTCAATTTACGACGAATAGCGTCCGGAGTGACCGTAACGATATTACCGTGATATGATCAATACCACGAACGCAGAGAGAGATTGTCTGTATAAATGAGCCGATAACGTCGTATGGCCAAAGTGCCATTAATTTCAATCAAATTCCTGGTTGCATAATTACGCGACGGCGACCGTCGCCTTCATTTCGGTCTGCACAAACGATTAACCGACGATTGGACGTGCATGTCGTCAATTCCAGGCCCACTAATTCCACTAAACCTGATAGACTTTCTCGTCATTTCCGATATTTACAAGTTGATTATCCTGAGTGATCAGCTGAATGATTTATCTTGCTGGCGCGACCTGCGATTTGAAAGCAACGTAAAGGAAATGTCGCGAGTATACCGTGACGTTAGAAAAACGTACACTCGTTCTTCCCTACATATTTCGCGAGTGTACTGAATATCGATTGTCGTCGGAATCGTTCGTTTCGTCGTAAAAACAGCAGGAAATTCAAACATCTCTCTCTTTCTCTCTCTTCCTCCCTGTTCATTCGTCTTGCCCACGTTAACCCGCGCTAGTGATATATTTTCCATTCTACGGTATCGATTGCTTCAGTCACACAATTCTTTGTGCTTCAGGTTTAAAGTCGTATCGCGAATTATACGTAGCATGAGTCATGTGAGCACAAATGTAATTAGGTACGGTTAAGTAACATGTCTGCATGACAAGCGAAGAGCATTTACTTTCTCCGATGGACCTCGTCAACGAACTTCTCTCATCGTCCACAACGTATTTTCTGACATACTTGTGGATGCATCTCTGTCCATTCTTGAGGTCGGCCAAATTGGTTCTGGCACGACGGGCAACTTCTGCCATTTGGCCTACATCATATTTCACTGTTTCGCAAACGCTGTCATTGTTGGTCGCACATTTTTGAACTGTCGGTATGCTCATCTTCACGCCAACAATGAACAATTTTTTAATTATTCCCTCCTGTTTCCCACATCGGCGGTCGGATTCGTTAAGCCGATAAATAAAACCGATTAGATTGAATGGTTTCCGTCAAAGACTATTTATGTGCATATGGAATACGCCCGGTATATCCATATCTGTGCATATTGCGCGGGCGTTGTGAAAATTCGCACGCCAAAGCGGAAAAGTAACGCGAGATCGTTCGAATCGGTCTCTTCAATTGGGCGAGCACGATCGATACGGACCGATACGATGATGATCGACAGTACAGCGGGGAGCAATGATATCGCAATGTTAATTTCAATGTAAATTTGCAGGAGGATATGGTATGTCTGTCCTGCACGGCGACGGGAGAGAGAGTCTGCTTGGCAGCCGAGGGCTTTGGTAATCGACACTGTTTCCTCGAAAATATCGCAGACAAGGTAACGATCGTTTCGACATTCATGTACACGCTTCGTTCGACGATCGGCAATTGAAACGAATGTTCTATGCAATTTCAGAATATTCCCCCGGATCTGTCACAATGCGTGTTCGTCATAGAACAGGCACTCTCCGTGAGAGCATTGCAGGAATTGGTTACAGCTGCCGGTTCCGAGACGGTAATGTACCAATTTCATTGACTCAAAACAGTCCTCATAGACGATCTGATATATATCGTCGGCTTAATTGGTAAACTACGTTTCCTCGGTCATTTCCTCGCATCACCGAGAGAGCCCGCAAGGAGAACATGTCGCTTTCGTATCAAACATTGGGAAATGGACCCCAGCATATCCGACGTGGAAGTGAGCACGTGCTCCTTGTGAGCTCTATATCCGTGACTCCGAATCGTTGTGTACAAAAATGAGCTGTTCAGCTAAGGAGCGAGGCGCGGAGGTTACTAATTAAGCGAGAGACGCGCATACATATACCGCCCTATCTCGTATAAGATTATATCTTCAATCGGCAGTCGGATGTCACAGGTCTCTACGTACAATTCTCAACCTGCGTAGGAGTGGGCCATAAAATGTGTTTTGTCCCATTTTATGTCAAATGCAGGATCAACGTTTATTAAAACCGCTCTGGCATCTTCCTTTCTTTTCTTTGTCTACCGCATCTACTAAACTCGAGCGAAAGTAGATTCGTGTTTGACCTGCTCTAGTTCTCCGACGAATAGATCGAGTCGAGTTCTGGATCGTCAGCAATGACTTTTTGAATGCATCCGCACGAACCCCTTTTCCAATAATTGTGGCATGTGTCCATGTAGCCAGTGTAACGACCACGATGTTCATTGTTCTTTGCCCACCCCCTGACCCCCCTGCCCACACCCTTGTACGTTCGTGTTTTTATTTTTTAATGTTACGTGTCGCATTTGTTATACGAGTTTCATCCAATACCGTCACTAAAAGTATCTAATTTACCAACGATTATGAGACACCAGAGACATCAGATACATAAGTACACTTCCTATCTCGTACAACATGAAACGAATGATGCTTTCTGAAATTTATCACCACTTATGTTTCTCTTTGCAGCAGCAAGAAAGTTTAGTAAGTACTTCCTATGTACCGCTCCAGGGCATCATTATGTTCGCGCTTGGGTAACATTGTCAATCGTTTGCCGTTTATGTTATGCCGTAATTTATCAACGGATCGGGGCGGTTCATTATCAGAATCCGGTCAATTAGAAACGACCCAGTTTAGCGCGAAAATGGATTGTACATTGTACGCCGAGCGTGAAACAAAACCTTAGCGTAAAAGGCTCACTTTCGCGTGGCTGCGTTATTCCAGATTAAAGAATCAACTGTTCAACACAATGATACAGTGTAAAACCGTCTCGATTCATTGAGAACGTTTGTTCTCACGCTATCACGCTCGAACTCTTCCATTAACGAACCTGACGCACACGGACACGACGTACTACGGCTACTTCTTTGTGTGTTCGATTGATTGACGGTACATGTTTCATTCGTACTACGTTTATTGCATGCCCTGTCGTTGCAACTCTCGCTCTATAAGCTTCTCGTAACATTATGTATTTATGGCCTTCTTCTATCAGTAAGCTTATAGATTCATCTAGTACTGTTGGGTTTTTCCTTCTAAGGAACTTCATAAACTCTTTGGATCGACGAATCGGAGTATCTACGCTGTACACGTAATGTCATGTAGTTATCAATAATTTCATGTTCATAGGGAAAGGGCACGGGATCGGGTCACAGAACATTACTTTACGGTAATGCCATCCTACTAAGGCATCTGAACAGCGATATGGTTAGTAGACTACGTCGCGTACACTTAGCAGTCTAATCGTATTATTAGCATTCTAATTCACTTAATAAATCCCTGACAGTACCTGGCGTGTTTGTCTACGAGTTCATCAAATGACAAACTTGCTTTCGATGTGGGTCTACAGCAACATTCTCAAGGTGGGTAGAACATAATGTTCAGATGGTGGCAAATGACGCAATGTGCCTTTCTTGCTTCACAACTATTTATCGAAGCAACTAACTCGTTAAACAGGAGAGGCTTGTTGGTGGACCGTGCACCCGGCGTCGAAGCAAAGGTCAGAGGGTGAGAAGGTGCGAGTAGGAGACGATCTTATTCTGGTATCTGTTGCTACAGAGAGATACTTGGTAAGTAAGAGCGGTTAATGTACCAGTAATCTGGCAAGCACAGCAGGTATCTAAAACAATTGATACGACATGGGTTTGTAAAAAGAGTTTCTGAGCGATAATGTACCGATAAAATCCCTCACTTCCTCAAGATCGCAAGAAATAAATTCGTATTGCCGGCATCTCGCCAACACAGACTATTTCAATAGTGAACCATCGATTTCTTCGGAACCGTCGAAGGTTACACGAACGTTTATCACTTTTTCTTTCGTCCTAGCACACGACGAAGGAGAATGATTTGTCGGTGGTGAACGCCTCGTTCCACGTGACCCACTGGTCCGTTCAACCGTACGGCACCGGTATCAGCCGTATGAAATATGTAGGATACGTCTTCGGCGGCGACGTGTTACGTTTCTTTCACGGCGGTGACGAATGCTTAACGATACCTTCGACATGGAGTACAGCGACCGGTCAAAAGTAAGTTCGAAAATTCATACAATTGTTATATGTCAACGTACAGTGTCCCCGTATCGTTCCGTATATCGAATATGTTTAATCAACAGCATAGTAATTTACGAAGGAGGGAGTGTCATGAGTCAAGCCAGATCATTATGGAGATTGGAATTGGCAAGGACAAAATGGGCGGGCGGCTTTATAAATTGGTTGCATCCAATGAGGATCAGACACCTGACGACAGGCAGGTACCTCGGCGTGAAGGAAAACAATGAGCTTTACCTGGTCGCTAGGTGAATATTTTTAGTAACACATAGTTCAAGGGTCATGTCAATCTTGTACGGCGTGTCGCCGGCTATTCAAAGTCGTGCTAGCGATTTCTTCCCATGTATTACAGGAACGAAGCGACGATAGAGACCTCGACGTTTTGGCTAAGACAGGAGAAGGATGATCAGAAGATCGTTCTTGAGGACAAGGATCTCGAAGTCATCGGCTTGCCGATCATTAAGTATGGTGACTCCACTGTCATTATGCAACATTCGACGACGTGTCTATGGGTTTCGTACAAGGTAAACGAGTGTTTACATGGCAATATGTAATTATTCTATTTTTTTCGCAACGACCGACACCGTATTGAATCTCTAATTTCATCTCAGTCGTACGAGACGAAGAAAAAGGGGGTGGGAAAAGTTGAGGAGAAGCAAGCGGTTCTGCATGAGGAAGGAAAAATGGACGACGGTTTAGTGTTCTCGCGTTCCCAAGAGGAAGAGTCTCGCACCGCACGTGTTATCCGGAAGTGCAGTAGTTTGTTCACACAGTTCATCACGTGAGTATCGAGTTGGCTCAACGAGACATCGAACATCCTGCGGAAGTCAAAAGCAGAAAGCGAGTTGCTAAAAGGCTACCCTGTGTTTTAGAGGCCTAGAAACGTTGCAAGTGGACAGACGGGCGTCCATGTTCTTCCAAAACGTGAATCTCAACGAGATGGTGATGTGCCTCGAGGATTTGATTAATTATTTCGCACAACCTGAGGATGATATGGGTAAGTGGAAGAATTTCAACGTTGACGAGAAAAAGAGTAATATATCCTACGTTATTTGTCCTCGTCCATGCTTCCGATTTCAGAGCACGAGGAGAAGCAAAACCGATTCCGGGCACTTAGAAATCGCCAGGATTTATTCCAGGAGGAAGGGATATTGAATCTCATCCTGGAAGCCATCGACAAGATCAACGTTATTACCTCCCAAGGATTCCTCGTTGCTCTTTCGGGAGACGAAAGCGGCCAAGCCTGGGATCAGATTTCCGGTTATCTCTATCAATTATTGGCCGCCATCATTAAAGGAAATCATACAAACTGCGCTCAGTTCGCCAACAGCAATCGTTTGAACTGGTTGTTCAGTCGATTGGGTTCGCAGGCTTCCAGCGAGGGTACCGGAATGTTGGATGTACTCCATTGCGTTCTTATAGACTCACCGGAAGCTTTGAATATGATGAGAGTGAGTTCAGTGTGATACTCTGTTTCTTACGAAATTCAGCCAGCTCGTCTGAGTTTGTGGAAGTACGTGTTTCACAAGATAATTTCACAAATTCCTATTTGTTTCCTTTAAGGACGAGCACATCAAAGTAATCATCTCGTTGCTCGAAAAGCACGGAAGAGATCCGAAAGTCTTGGACGTCCTATGCTCACTTTGCGTGGGTAACGGCGTAGCGGTCCGTTCATCGCAGAACAACATTTGCGACTTCCTGCTGCCCGGGAAGAATTTGTTGCTACAAACGCAACTGGTCGATCACGTGGCGAGTGTCAGGCCAAACATATTTGTCGGCCGTGTCGAGGGCTCAGCTCTTTACCAGAAGTGGTACTTCGAAGTGACGGTCGATCACATAGAACAAACGACTCACATGATGCCCCACTTGAGAATTGGTTGGGCCAATACCGCGGGGTGAGTTTCATTCCCGATACTTTGAACTCTGACGTGGTCGCGATTAGCGAGAAATCGTGTCGATCGGAATTATTACGTACTTCCAATGTTATCATAGATCCAACGGTCTACCCTGGGACTACGATAGAATTGACTGTATATGTGAAGCATTCTTTTAACAGATATGTGCCGTATCCTGGCGGGGGTGAGAAATGGGGTGGAAATGGCGTGGGTGACGATCTCTATTCCTTCTCGTTCGACGGTGCTTTCCTGTGGACGGGTGGTCGAAGGACTCAGGTGGTTCACGACGTCACTGAACCTTACATCAGGAAAGGCGACGTGATAGGTTGCGCGTTGGATTTGACCGTACCCATCATAACGTTCACTTTCAACAGCGAGCGCATCGCTGGTTCGTTCCGGAACTTTAATCTCGACGGCATGTTCTTCCCTTCGATCAGTTGTTCCTCGAAGCTGTCCTGCAGATTCTTGTTAGGCGGTGATCACGGTAGATTGAAGTTCGTGCCACCCGATGAATTCTCACCCCTCGTCGAGAGCCTTCTGCCGCAGCAGATTTTGTCGTTAGACCCCTGCTTCTACTTTGGCAATATGAACAAGGTCGTCTTGGCTGGACCCTGGTTGGTGGAAGACGATACGGCCTTCGTTCCAGCTCCGGTCGAGACATCACTGGTCAACGTACCGTCTTACGTGGAACAAATCAGGGACAAGCTGGCCGAGAACATTCACGAAATGTGGGCAATGAGCAAGATCGAAGCTGGATGGATTTACGGAGAGCAAAGAGACGATCTCAAGAAGATTCATCCGTGCATCGTCCCATTCGAAAAACTACCCGCGGCAGAGAAGCGATACGATACTCAATTGGCTATTCAAACTCTGAAAACGATCTTGGCGTTGGGCTATTATATCACGGTCGACAAACCTCCATCCAGGATCAAGACTCTAAGACTGCCGAACGAGCCTTTCATGCAGGTTACTGGTTACAAACCAGCGCCCTTGGATCTCAGCGCGATTACACTGACCCCGAAAATGGAGGAGTTGGTGGATCAGTTGGCGGAGAATACGCACAATTTGTGGGCAAAGGAGAGAATTAGTCAGGGATGGACGTACGGGTTGAACGAGGATCCAGAGATGAGGAGAAGCCCTCATTTGGTGCCCTATTCAAAAGTTGACGAAGCCATAAAAAAGGCTAATCGTGATACAGCCAGTGAGACGGTTAGGACTCTTCAGGTTTATGGATATATGCTTGAACCACCTACTGGCGAGCAGCATGAAGGTAGAGTTTACTAACCCTCAAGTCCGAAATTGTAATTAATTGCACTTTGGAATACAAGATAAATCGTATGTATCATGTATTCGCGTTTTACAGCGTTGCTTCTCGAGGCAAGCCGATTGCGCCAACTTTTCTTCAGAACGTACAGAGTGGAGAAACACTACGCCGTCTGCACTGGAAAATGGTACTTTGAGTTTGAAGTCCTCACCGCGGGTCCAATGCGGGTCGGTTGGGCGAAAGCGGACTGCATGCCAGGAAGTATGCTGGGTAGCGACGAGAGTACGTGGGCTTTCGACGGTTACAACGTAAGTGACAGCCTGTTTCCCGAGTTCGTTATATTTGATTGGCTGTAAGGCAGTGTCCATGCGCGTAATGTCGAGGCAAATCTTGCAAAAACGAGTTGCGGTCGCTTCAATAATTGGAGACTCTCGAAACCGTATATTCATCAAGAATTTTGTCCAGGCGGACGTTGTTTCCTACGTTTTGCTCAATGTGTTCCCGGTGAACAAAGATTGGATCGGCGCTGTCAATTCGTCGAACATTGATACGCGCGATTGGCTTAAGGTTACTGCCCTCTGGTGTTCTATAAGATCGCAAATAATTCATAAACTCTATCGTGAATGTCAGGTGACCAAGGTACACGGTGGTACCCACGAATCATTTGGTCACAGATATCAAGTGGGCGACGTAGTTGGCTGTTTCATTGACGTCGTCGACAGAACGATCAGTAAGAGTCCATTTCCCAATAGCCCGATAGACGTCCACCACTATTTTTTTTTTGGAGTTTCTTACTTTCATCACTACTATTGTATTTGTCTCGCTCTCTATGTTACCTTCATGTTGACTTGGTTTCTTTTACTTGCATCCTTGCGTCCCAAAGACGAATGGAATTCGTTGGATGTTTCATTCGGGAGTGTTGCTTGACGTTGGACTGATATCGAGGGAGGATCCTTCTTTCAATGCTTATTTTCGCTGTACAATTAAAATACGAAATTCCTACGGTCAAGCGAATTTAATGATTCGATACGCTCCTCAATATAGGTTACAGATATTTTTTAGGGGACTATTTTTTTTCTTGACACTGTCGATGAGCGACGTTTAGTTTTTCGAAAGAGGCGGAAATAGTCATGGTTTCAAGTCGTTCCACACGAATAAAAGAGTGCTGAAGTGCTGACGTTTTATTTTAAAGGAGGAAAAAGTATACTCGGGAGCGGCCGAAACGTTCGGCAAGCAATGGCAAGTTGGAGACGTTGTCGGGGTTTTCCTGGATCTTATTGACCGAACGATTAGTAAGGCGGAATCATTAAGCGAACGCTTCAGCTGCCATTTAAAGCTACACTTATATAATTTGATCACGGAGATAGATTACTGGATACAGGGCGTGCGTCGGGTGCTAGCTGTTTTTATGATAGCGATTCTTTGAACGTCCATACAATTCGACGGATGTTTATATGTGTTCAATACTTGGGCTTTATAACATACAGATCTGATAATAATATTCTAATCGTCGTTGTCCAAAACTTATGGTCTTGTCGATTATATGTTTCATATTGTCACGTCGTCGATTACTTAGCACGTCTTGATATCAATCGCAAGAAAACCAGTTGCAGTCCTGGTTTTGTCATCATTCATAATTCGGATTATGCGCTGTGCAGGAAACGAAAGCATTCGTAAAAAATTGTCTTCTATGCCTATCCAGTATTCTACTCGGTATTACATATACTGTTAGCGACAACGGTGCTTTCATAATTCATACTTACTAACCACTAACCAAAGGGTGACCTCAGATCACGATGTCAAATGAAATAATTATTATATGGTGTTGTCCCTCGAGATTCTCGTGAAATTGGTACTTTATCTGGGTCGTCAAATATTGATCGATTAACGTCAATGCAATTTTCGGGAAACACCATATAGTAAGCAGCACATTATGTATCATGTAAATTGCAAATTGTCGTGCTAGCTTCGTTTCCAGTAATATATCGACGGAAATTGTAATTGTTCAATGAACGATATTCACAGATCGAGGCCGGATGCCATTGTTTGTATGATCATAAATTTTTGATCAGTTTCTTTATGTGACTCCAATGATCCCTTTCATTTGATTTAACACTATCTCTCGCAAAACTCGATATACGTACACAGAAAGCCGTTTCCGAAAACTGTATCTCTTTCTACTTCACTTTGATGATGTGCACATCAGTGGCATGCGTTTGCAAATGCTTAATTTTATCTTTGTGTTTGTTTTGCGATACTTTCGATGTGTTATATTGTGGTACGTAGATGCTAGAATGTTTTGCCGTTCATCTGCAGTAACGCTTTTCTTGGTTTACAAGGGAAACGTTTCTTTGAGATGGAACTTTGGAAAATTTTCCTCGAGGGTAATTGAGAATCATGGAAATGATAAACTGTGATCGAGATACGGTCGAAAAATACGGTCACCGTACAGCATGCCTTTGGAATTGTAGGTGTCTGGGGGGCATAACAATATGTTGGAATCCGGTTCCCAAAGTTCGATCTGAATGTGAGACATTCTCCTTGTTAGTTTTGTGCTTGCATTCCCTCAATGTTGTTTGACACTTTGCTTCTCATGACTAACCAAACCTTTCTCTTTTGTATTGCTCAAGCAAGTATCTTACTATACAGTACACAAATTACTGCAAATCGAAACGAACGCCTGGCTACTTACGAGGAAAAACAGGAAATTCTTGAAAACCTCTTTAATGCTAGTTGAAATATGTATGTTGTAAAATATGTACCAAAATACCGATCCCTTAAATTTTTGTACTTAACAACATATTTTAAGGAGAATCAAACTGGATTCGGATTCTTTTCCCTGCGTTTTCTTGTAGCTCTTATACACATAAAGATACATTATTTGCCATAAGCGAAATGGAAAACGTATTATCGGACTTACTTCAAGTCTCAATTGTAACTTTCTATCAGAATATGTCAGTCGTTTGTTTTGCCCGCATCTGGAAATAAATCGAGTGTTACATGATTTCCTCAATTACTTAGGTTTCTCCTTGAACGGAGAACTTTTGATGGATGCTCTCGGGGGTGAAACTTCGTTCGCCGAAGTACAGGGTGACTCATTCGTACCAGCCTTCACACTTGGTGTCGGACAAAGAGCTAAATTGACGTTCGGTCAAGATGTCAACACACTGAAATTCTTCACAACCTGTGGCTTACAAGAAGGATACGAACCATTCTGTGTGTAAGTAGTTAGTTCTTCAGACTACTACATATATTCTTTCCTGACGCGCGATTGAAGTGGCACAATCATCTTTGTGTGTTTTCCAGCAACATGAATCGACTCGTCACGTACTGGTACACCAAAGATCAGCCAATTTTCGAAAACACCGACGACATGGCCGACACCAGAATTGATGTCGCGAGAATACCTGCAGGATCAGACACTCCGCCGTGTTTGAAAATCTCACACAACACTTTCGAGACCATGGAGAAAGCCAACTGGGAGTTCCTCAGACTATCACTGCCCGTCATTTGTCAGTCCACTTTTGTGTCGGAGACCGAAAAGTTACGTCGCTGGCAGGAGATAAAGATGCGTCAGAACAGACTTTTCGCGGAACAGGTTGAGCAAGCGCAGCAAGCTGCACCGTCTGCTCAGATGGAACAGATTATGAAGTCTGGATTCAGCATGAGTGATATTAAAGGTGATCAATGGTTTATGATGTAATAATGTCATCCATCCTTCATTCGCTGGTCATCAAGATGACAAAGTGTTGCAACAATTTCTTGGTGCATATATACGTTGAAAGTATTCATTGCATTGTATTGTGCATATATCACAGGTCTGCAGAGGAATTATTCGGAAGACGCTGTGGAAAGCGACGAAATGATGAAGGAATCACCCCTTCCGATGCCAAGAAATAAACCGTCGAGACCGCCAAGAAAGGGATCGGTTTACGGATCACGCGGCGGTACTTTGGATCAAGCGGTCAGCGAGGCCGAAATGAATGGTTATGGAGAGATGAACGGAGACGTCAAAGACGACAAGAAAAAACGCGGTCGATCGCCATTCCGGTAAGAGTTTATGATATTTTTATATGTGAAGAAGTTATACGTAAGATATATTGAATTAAGCCGATCGGATCTCGTCTAATATTAATCGATCTAACGTTATTAGCAAGCTTAGTAAAGAAATGGAGGATGCTCCGTAAGTTAAAGATATATTTTAGCATGTTTCATCATCACATTAGACACAAACATCTGCATACTTTCGAATCTTTCATCTATAGATTGTGATGTGGTTCGAAATAAAATTTGTTTATCTGGCAGATTCTTTTCACGCAAAGCGAAGTCCCCAGAAGCAAAGGCAAAGACTCCGGAGCCTCAAGTTCGCTCTGACGTATCTGATATGAGTACAAAGACGTTAGCCAGCAAAAGTCCTCAAGTTCGGGTTTCTACCGTGAGTGTGATACCAGTATGGCAGTGGAAAATTATGTCTTTAGAGAACGTTCTCAACACTGTCAACGTTTATTTTACAGACTGATTTGAAGGTTGTTCCACCTCAAATTCCGGAGCGTAACGCACCGAAAGCAATGTCTGTTCTCACCGGAAGCGGTGTCGAAGCGATCGGAAACGAAATCTTCGACGCCGACTGCTTGAAACTGATGAACGAATACTTTTACGGTGTGCGAATATTCCCCGGTCAAGATCCGACACACGTTTACGTGGGTTGGGTAACCTCGCAGTACCACTTACACACTAAAGACTTCAACTTGTCTCGCGTGAGAAAGTCGTCCGTGATCATTGTAGACGAATATGAGCGTCCGGTCGAACAGTAAGTTATCACTTAGTACGTCATCCACCAAACTTACGTAAACGTTAATATATTCACTAGAAATCTAGGCAAAATGTAGCGTGCGCTAAAGAAGCTAAGAATTTTCAACGATAAACCGCTAATTCCAGAGTCGACAGACAGAGTTGTTACATGGTGAGAGCAGATGAACTGTACAACGAAGTAACTCAAGATGCATCTGGCAAAGGTGCGTCTCAAGGAATGTTCGTCGGCTGTTTCGTGGACACGGCCACCGGCATAGTGTCGTTCACGTGCGAGGGTAAAGAAACGAGTCATAAGTTCAAGATGGAACCGGATACCAAGCTGTTCCCCGCGATATTCGTGGAGGCGACGAGTAAAGAGATCCTTCAGATAGAACTCGGACGAACGTCGATGACTCTGCCGCTCTCAGCTGCAGTTTTACAAAATTCCGAGCGACACGTCATACCACAATTCCCGCCTCGCTTGAAAGTGCAATGCTTGAAACCGCATCAGTGGGCTCGAGTTCCGAATCAGTCGCTTCAGGTACACGCACTGAAACTGTCAGACATCAGAGGCTGGTCTATGTTATGCGAAGATGCCATTTCAATGCTGGCTTTGCATATTCCCGAGGAAGATAGGTGCATCGACATCCTTGAACTTATCGAAATGGACAAGCTTCTTAGGTACGGACAAAGTCAATTCTTTCAGATAGATTATTTGAAAAGCATACACGATGCGCTGACTGTCCACTTGTTTTATGTTTAGTTTCCACGCGCACACGTTAACGCTGTATGCGGCACTGTGCTATCAATCGAATTATCGAGCTGCACACGCATTGTGCCAGCATGTCGATCAAAAGCAATTACTGTACGCGATCCGAGCCGAGTATATGTCCGGGCCCCTTCGACAAGGATTCTACGATTTACTGATAGCCCTGCATCTCGAATCACACGCGACAACGATGGAAGTTTGCAAGAATGAATACATAATACCTCTAGGTAAATGCATGCGCTGCATTTACGTCTCTGTTGATCGACAATGAAATTTGACACTATTTCCGAATGTTATAATTAAATAGGCCAGAAACTGAAGGAAGTATACGAGAACGAAGACATGCGACACAGCCTGAGGTATTTGGAAACCGAATCCGTACGACCGCAAATGAAAACGACCGACATCAGGTAAGTGCCATTTTTCCAAAACTAGATGTGAACCCCTTTACTAATCGGTCGGCCATCAAGGGATATTCCTTCCAGCGACCAGGCGATTGAGAACATTGGGAACCTGTACAGTCCGTCCTTCCCTCTCGACATTGTACGAGATTACGTTATGATGGCGATGAACGAAGCCGTGGAAGTGAATCAGGTTCACAACCGAGATCCGATCGGAGGCAGCAACGAGAATCTTTTCCTGTATGTAAGAATAATTGAATGCGCAAGCGCGCGCGCCTGGCTATAGCGGCAGACTCTTCATGATCTTGAAAACGTAATCTTCGTCAGTGCTACTGCAGAGGCTCATCCGCATATCGCTTCTGGATTCGCTCCTCTTATCCGTGTTCCGCCACTTAAGCTGTCAATTTGTTACAGGCCCCTTATAAAGCTCGTAGATAGACTCCTTCTGGTCGGTATGCTCAGAAATGAGGATATATTTAAACTGCTCATCATGATCAATCCTGAAACTTGGGATCCGACGTTCGACAAAGGTGAACTACTTAGTCTGCGACGACAAAGATTTTTATATCAGAATGAACAATATGCCTATACGAGAATATTTTTTCAGCGACACTTAGTATAAATACTGGTGAAAAGAAACGTATTAATGACTCGTCAATTTCAGAGGGAAAAGATGAGCACAAGAAGGGTCTGCTGCACATGAAAATGGCGGAAGGCGCAAAGTTACAGATGTGCTATCTTCTTCATCATCTGTGCGACATTCAGCTACGCCATCGTGTGGAATCAATCATCGGTTTCAGCCACGATTTCGTCGGCGACCTTCAAGCTGATCAACTTCGTCGTTACATCGATATCAAGCAATCCGACTTGCCATCAGCCGTTGCCGCTAAGAAGACGAGGGAGTACAGATGCCCACCACGCGAACAAATGAACGCTATTTTAAGCTTTAAGAGCTTAGACGTGCAAGAGGATCCGGATAATATTCCATGCGGAGAAGATCTGATCACGAAAATGAACGAGTTCCATACCGACCTGATGTCGTACGTATCTTTACACGCTCTACAAGACGCAACCGCGGAAGCGAATGAGGTGATCGAAGACGTGGAGAAGCCTGGTGCCATGAAGAAGTTGTTTAATTTCATCAATGCCGTAAAAGAATTAGAGGAAGAACCAAAACCGGAACCGGAACCACTGAAAAAATCTCCGGAAGGTAGGTTTCACGACAGATCGATACATACTACATAATCCTGTACCCTTCATTGCAAGACAGTTTCTTCATAATGTTCACTCGTCTCTTTATGTTTCTAACCGATCGAATGTGTTATAGATATAGGTATAAATATAGCTTTCCATTGCAGAGGTGTTCCGCAAAGTACTAATATCCACGATCGTCAAGTGGGCTGAAGAGTCCCAAATCGAAACGCCGAAGCTAGTACGAGAGATGTTCAGTCTCCTCGTCCGTCAGTACGACACAGTCGGCGAACTAATCCGAGCGTTAGAAAAATGCTACGTGATTAACAGCACGACGACAGCAGACGTGGCCTCTATGTGGATCGGTCTCAGTCAAATTCGTGCCCTCTTACCGGTGCAGATGTCACAAGAAGAGGAAGACCTGGTCAGGGAAAGATTGTGGAAGCTGGTCAATAATCGTACATTCTTCCAGCACCCTGATCTGATCAGAGTGCTGAGAATTCACGAGAACGTGATGGCTATCATGATGAACACGTTGGGCAGACGTGCCCAAGCTCAATCCGACGCTCAAAACCAGCCGCAGACGGTAGAAGGCGAGCCTGCGAAGGAAAAGGACACTTCTCACGAAATGGTGGTGGCCTGCTGTCGATTCCTCTGCTACTTCTGTCGCACGTCGAGACAGAATCAGAAGGCGATGTTCGACCACTTTGACTTTCTACTCTCAAACAGTAATATCCTGCTGGCCAGACCATCGTTAAGAGGATCGACGCCTTTGGACGTCGCTTATTCGTCCTTAATGGAAAACACGGAGCTGGCGTTGGCTCTTAGGGAACATTATCTCGAGAAAATCGCCATCTATTTGTCAAGGTGCGGGTTACAGTCGAATTCGGAATTAGTGGAAAAGGGTTATCCCGATCTTGGCTGGGATCCAGTGGAGGGAGAAAGATACTTGGATTTCTTGAGATTTTGTGTGTGGGTCAATGGTAAGCTGGTATTCGAGTGCGACCTTCTTCAATTGTGAACGGGTTGACTGAATGGCGACGTTTCTTGCCTCAGGTGAGAGTGTGGAGGAAAATGCGAACCTGGTCATTCGTTTGCTGATCAGAAGACCGGAGTGTCTGGGTCCAGCACTGCGAGGAGAGGGCGAAGGTTTACTGAGGGCGATTATGGAGGCGAACAAGATGTCCGAACGAATTGCCGACAGACGAAAGGTAAGTTCAGTATCTATCTACTGAACGCTGCGATAGGATCGATCGGAATATTAAGGATAAAATGAGTTGTATCGTAAGTAAAGAATTAGGCGTTCGCGTGGCAATGAGTATATGTATCATGGATGCAATTTTTGTATGAGATGCAAGTAAAATAATATGTTTTTCATTATTTGTGCTCGTTAGTTGTAATTTTACACATTGTGGCTCATTCTCACTTTGGCACTAGTGATTATGTCCGTTTAACGTTTGTACGAATGTATCAGAAAATGTATTTTAACACGTCTTGGATGGTAAACGTGATACGTGTGTCACCCGGGAACTTATTTTGACGATTGATTCTTTAAATAGACTTAATATTATACCCTTAGTTAGAAATAACGTTCACCGTTGTACAATATTGTACATCCACTGAGAATAATAGCATGTGCAACATTTTCGACTAATTTGGTATCAACTTAGTACCTGAAACAGGTACACGACGACACTGAGGGAGGGCTCCTGCAGTTCGAGCATCCTCTACCTGAGTCAGACGACGATGAGGATTACATTGACACCGGTGCTGCAATATTGAATTTCTACTGCACGCTGGTTGATTTATTAGGCCGCTGCGCCCCTGACTCATCAGTTATAGAACAAGGTAAACTCTTCTTGAAACTTTACTCATGTCGTACTTCTGCACATCATATCTTTTCATTCATATGTAAAGTTCAAATCAGAGCGTACATTTTGGTTTCCTTCTCTATCCGAGTATCCTTTTACCTTAAACGTCACAATTTTTGGTGCATCCATATGTCATAGCATGTATAACAGCACGAAATATTTTTTTCCTGCATGACTAGCAGGGGACCCTTCCGAGTCCGTTGGTAATATATTACAAAATTGATGTTCTAGTTGGATGAAAAGTCGTCGTGTGTCCGTAACGAAAGGTATTAATTACAGGAAAGAACGAATCACTTCGAGCAAGAGCCATTTTACGATCTCTGGTACCATTAGACGACTTGCAAGGTGTACTTTCTCTCCGATTTACATTACTCAATCCGGCCAAGGGGGAGCAAAGACCGAAGAGCGATATGCCGTCTGGACTAATTCCTGGTCATAAGCAAAGCATAGTGCTCTTTTTAGAACGTGTTTACGGTATCGAGACAAAGGAGCTGTTCTTTAAGATTTTAGAAGAAGCCTTTTTGCCAGATCTTCGTGCTGCAACGATGCTCGATAGAGTAGGATTCTTTCTTTGACGTTATTTCGTAACAAGGGGATGTTCATTTTTCAAGAGAATATTAATTTATTTTACTTTCTTTAATTTAGAACGACGGCTACGAATCTGACATGGCGCTGGCTATGAATCGGTACATTGGAAACAGTATTCTGCCTCTGTTGATTAAGCACTCGAAATTCTACAATGAAGCTGACAATTACGCCAGTTTATTGGATGCGACGTTGCACACGGTTTACCGCTTGAGCAAGAACAAAATGCTAACAAAAGGGCAGCGTGAAGCAGTCTCGGACTTCCTCGTCGCTTTAACCAGGTAAATAATAAATCTACTGGCCTACTAAGGTTCAGAATTAATTGTGTTCTTTCCTTATTTACCAAGAGAAGTCCACGAGTTAAATATCCCGTAAGTTTTACTAACAATCCTTTCGAGAAGTTAGTAACTTCTCCTTTTATGTTTTAACACGTCGTTTCCGGTCTCTTGCCTCGTTGTACATTTCCGTTTTGGTTCCAGCCAAATGCAGCCAAGCATGTTACTGAAGTTGCTGCGAAAATTGACGGTCGACGTGTCCAACTTGTCAGAATACACGACTGTGGCTTTGAGGGTACGATGAAATTCCATTCACGAACTAGCATTTTATTGTCCAGCGTGTTTTGTTATATAGATTTTCCATACAATCATCACTCATTGCTTTTGCAGTTACTGACTTTACATTACGAACGTTGTGCCAAGTATTACGGATCGACCGGAGGTCAGGGTGCGTACGGTGCGTCGAGTGACGAAGAAAAACGACTGACCATGGTTCTGTTCAGTAACATATTCGACTCTTTGTCGAAGATGGACTATGATCCCGAATTGTTTGGAAAGGCTTTGCCTTGTTTGACGGCCATCGGTTGTGCCCTGCCGCCTGATTATTCGCTGTCGAAGAATTACGATGACGAGTGGTATGGTAGTAAGTCAGCGTCCACGCAGTCGCCCGATGGACCCTACAATCCTCAGCCAATCAATACCTCAAGGTACCTTGTATTTTAGTTTGGATTCAATAACAAGTTCATATTTATCGTGTCTTTTCTTCGTTGTATAACTTTTTTAATGTAATTACTATTCAGCGTGGTGCTCAATAACGACCTCAATCAGATAGTGCAAAAGTTCTCGGAGCATTATCACGATGCATGGGCCAGTCGAAAATTGGAGAATGGTTGGACTTACGGCGACTCTTGGTCAGATACGAATAAAACTCATCCGCGACTGAAACCTTACAACATGCTGAACGACTACGAGAGAGAACGTTATAAGGAGCCAGTTAGGGAAAGCTTGAAGGCTCTGCTAGCTATTGGATGGAGTGTCGAACATGCGGAAGTCGACGTACCTTCCACGAATCGCAGTTCTATGCGAAGATCGTCAAAGAGTCAAGTATGAAGAAACGGATGCTTATCAGAATATTAAATTAGGAACTATTGTTCCATTTAATACTTGATTTTCCGCTACGCGCGATTTCAGGGTGACTCTGCGAATCCATTCAACTACAACCCTCACCCCGTCGACATGACCAACTTAACATTGAGCAGAGAAATGCAGAACATGGCTGAACGTTTGGCAGACAACGCTCACGACATATGGGCGAAGAAAAAGAAGGAGGAGTTGGTAACTTGCGGTAAGAATATATCAATAGAAATTTCTTCGAGTTCGAGCGTTGAAGGCTAATAATGAGCAATGGGCCCTTGCCATAGGCGGAGGAATACATCCACAACTTGTACCGTACGATCTCTTGACTGATAAGGAGAAGCGAAAGGATCGCGAACGATCTCAAGAGTTTCTGAAGTATCTGCAATACCAGGGCTATAAACTGCACAAACCAAATCGCGGTGGTGAAAGCGAAGTCGCTGGAGCAGGTGCAGCAGTGGAATTACGTTTCGCTTATTCGCTGCTTGAGAAACTGATCGCTTATCTGGACAAAGCAACGATCAACATGAAACTGCTGAGACCTTCGGACACGTTCAGTCGTAGGAACAGCTTCAAGACTGCCACGCAGGACATCAAGTTCTTCAGCAAAGTCGTGCTACCGTTGATGGAGAAATACTTTAGCACGCACCGAAATTATTTCATTGCCGTAGCGACGGCGACAAATAATGTTGGGGCAGCGTCGTTGAAAGAGAAAGAAATGGTAGCTGCTCTGTTTTGCAAATTGGCCAGCTTATTGAGATCCAGGCTTGCTGCGTTTGGAGCAGATGTCAGAATAACTGTCCGTTGTCTGCAAGTTCTCGTGAAAGGCATTGACGCGAAGAGTCTTGTCAAGAATTGCCCGGAATTTATTCGCACATCTATGTTGACGTTCTTTAATAACACTGCCGACGATCTGGGCCACACGATCCTGAATCTGCAGGAGGGGAAATACAGTCATCTAAGGGGCACTCATTTGAAGACGTCCACGTCGTTGTCGTACATTAATCGTGTCGTTCTGCCCGTTCTTACAGCCATGTTCGACCATCTTGCTGCTTGCGAATATGGAAGTGATTTGTTGCGTGAGTATAATGCCATGTTACTATATTTCCGCGGTGACAATATTGAATTTATTATGTATCCTGCATCTATACCCGACTGTCTTTCTCTATTTGCAGTGGATGAAATTCAGGTAGCCTCTTACAAAATGCTTGCATCCCTCTACACCCTGGGTGTGGATGCAACGTTGACGCACGACAGGAAGTACCTGAAAACCGAAATCGAGCGTCACAAGCCCAACTTAGGATCCTCTCTAGGAGCGTTCTCCAGTTGTTTCCCGGTCGCCTTCTTGGAGCCTCATCTGAACAAGCACAATCAGTTTTCCCTGCTCAACCGAATAGCTGACCATTCGTTGGAAGCCCAAGACGTGATGTCGCGCATGGAATCTAGTATGCCGACATTGGAAACGGTTTTGTCGGAAGTGGATCAATTCGTCGAATCCGATAAAACATACAATGACGCGCCACACGTGGTAGACGTGATACTGCCACTTCTATGCTCATACTTGCCATTTTGGTGGGCTCAAGGACCGGACAACGTGAATCCGACGGAAGGGGCGTACGTGAGTATGGTCACGAGCGACCATATGAATCAGTTGCTGAAGAACGTTCTGAAGTTAATTAAGAAGAACATCGGCAACGAGAATGCGCCGTGGATGACGCGGATCGCGGCGTACACACAGCAGATCATCATCAACTCGTCGGAGGAACTGCTCAAAGATCCGTTCCTGCCGTTAGCGGAACGCGTCAGAAAACGGACAGACAACATGTTCCACAAGGAGGAATCGTTGCGTGGCTTCATTAAGTCGTCGACGGACGACACGTCGCAAGTGGAGGCTCAGATACAGGAAGATTGGCAGCTTCTCGTTCGTGATATTTACTCATTCTATCCTCTATTGATTAAGTACGTCGATCTGCAGAGGAATCATTGGCTGAGGAACAACATATCCGACGCTGAGGATTTGTATAACCACGTAGCGGCGATATTTAACATATGGTCGAAGTCGCAATACTTTCTGCGCGAGGAGCAGAACTTCATATCAGCGAACGAAATTGATAACATGGTACTAATAATGCCGACGGCTACTAGAAGATCGACCACTGTGTCGGATGGTGGTCCACCGTCTGGAGGTGGAAAGGTAAAGGCAAGGAAACATGCGAACCTGAATATTCTAATGCCCTCCAGAGTAGTTAATACTAGTACCTACACGACTAGTAGACGCTTCTTCCCTTGGTAGGATATTTCTCTATGTTAAATCAGTCGTACTAACGTTCTGGGTGATTTCCATTAGAAAAAGAAGAAGCATCGCGACAAGAAGAGGGACAAAGACAAGGAAGTACAAGCTTCCTTAATGGTAGCGTGTCTGAAGAGATTGCTGCCGGTAGGCTTGAACCTGTTCGCCGGCCGTGAACAGGAGTTGGTTCAACATTGTAAGGACCGATTCCTCAAGAAAATGCCGGAACAGGAGATTGGCGAGTTCGCCAAAACGCAGCTTACTCTGCCCGATAAGATTGATCCTGCCGACGAAATGTCCTGGCAGCATTATCTCTACTCGAAGTTAGGTCAGCAAAAGGACGCCATAGAGCCCGTGAAGGCTCAACAGTTGGAAGATGTCGTGGCGCGGATTACTGATATGGCAAAGGTGCTTTATGGGTTACACATGGTGAGTCCGTTTACCGTGAAACTTCTTCTCTTAGCATTACGACTAGTGAATAAACTCATATTAGAAACAGATCGATTTTAATTTTTCGATGAAAGTTAATCTTTCCTTTCAATTATAGCTTTACATGTTTGTTAGTTTTATTTGAGTTCGTCTATCGAAGGTAGTCTATTGATTTCCTCGTTCTTATTTCCGAGTAGATAGATCATCCGCAACAGCAGAGCAAGAGTCAGTACCGATCAGTGGTGTCGATACAGCGTAAACGAGCGGTAATCGCTTGTTTCCGCCAAACTTCCCTACATTCCTTGCCCAGGTATCCTCTTTTGGTTTCATTACGATCACGCTCTCGTTACACACTTTGATTTCTTTATGCTTTCTTAATGTAATTACTTTTTATTTTGTTGTGCGACGATTATTAATTCATTTATACGGCTTTCGTGAACCATGTAACCGTGTTTCTTTAATGTGCTACTTTATTAACTGTCTTTTTTTAACAGAATGAAATAAAAGAAAGATATGATATGAATATGTGAACCAATAGGAAAACTAATACAAATTGTTCTCGGCGATGTTGCTTGTGTACTGACAAGGACGTCTCACTTCCAGATCGAACTTTGGAAAATCGACCACAGCATACTGTTACACTTCCCAGGGATATCAAATTTCACGGTATGGAATGCCTATGGGATTTTAAATGTTTGGGAAGATGTAACGATATGCCAGGGTCCAGTTGCCAAGATTCGATCTAAAAGTGAGACGTTCTCCTTGTGAGACATTTAGTTGTGTGTGCATGCTGCTGACAGGCTACCAAACCTCCGCCATCTCGAGATGGATGGAATCGTGTGCTCTGCGCGGCAAGGAAGAGAGCAGCTATTGCATGTCTACGAAGTGAACCTTTGTACAAACTGAGAAGGTAACGCAACGACAAATGGCACGTCATACTAAAATCCAACATAACTGCTAACGCGTACACGTGTTGTTTTTTTGCTCTGATAACACATTCGCCTTATAATCGATTATCGGGAATGCTTGCAGGCACCGGGCCATCAACATTTTTGCAAGAACATACTACGAGCTCTGGCTACAGGATGAAAATGTGGGCCAAGAAGTTATGATTGAAGATCTTACGGTAAAGAATAGTATTGAAAGAAAGTCTGAGGTGAGAAGATAATCAGTATAATGCGGCGCATATGTGCTTGGTTATAGCAATCGTTTGAGGATGCAGAGTTGAAAAAAATGGACAAAGACGAAGACGAGAGCAAACCAGACCCGCTGACGCAGTTGGTGACAACGTTCTGTCGAGGAGCAATGACGGAACGATCCGGTGCTCTCCAGGAGGACATATTGTACATGAGCTATGCTCAAATTATATCTAAATCGTGCGGCGAGGAAGAAGAAGAGGGTGAAGAGGAAGGAGGTGGCGAAGAGGAAGGTGCGGCGTCGATTCACGTAAGTATCTTCATCAATCGATAAGCACAGTCGTATTATTACGACTGACAATGAACTCCGAAAAAGTGCTTGTTTTAACTAACGTTACAATTGATGCTATCGCGTATTAATGACAATAAGGCATATTCGCATCCCTAAATCTAAATGAATATTCCTTACATGTTAATAACTGCCCCTTTTTCTCCAAACTACTATCTGATTACAAGCCGGCGCATAAGCTACTTATGGTAAGAATAAGTAGTTACCGCGAGTATACTCCCATTCGCATATTAATCCCATTCTTCACGTATTAAAATGTAATATTCGTTCATGTGACGAGGTTTGAATGGATATCATTAATGCGCACGATGATAACGAATGTATTTCATGGCGTTGATCACACCCACCACTGGGTTCCAATCGTATTGTTCATTCATAGTAAAATTGTTGTGGTAGTAAAGCATTGTAGGAAAATATAGATACATTGATAATTCCCTGCTGCATTCACGTTAATAATGATAACTAATAGTCCTAACTAAACTTCCCATTGTTTTCTCCTAATCTCAAGAGGCCGATGCACAAACTAATGGTAAGAAATTTTCCACGATGTGTTTTAATTCAGTATATAACAATGCTTATGAGATTCACGACGATTACGATCTGTTCGTTCAATGATTATGGTCATCTTGATACAGGAGCAAGAGATGGAAAAACAGAAGTTGCTGTTCCATCAAGCTCGTCTTGCCAATCGTGGGGTGGCCGAGATGGTGCTACTTCATATATCAGCATGCAAAGGTGTGCCAAGTGACATGGTCATGAAGACGTTAGAATTGGGAATTTCAATTCTACGTGGTGGCAACATAGAAATTCAGAGGGGAATGTTAAATCATCTGAAGGAGAAGAAGGACGTCGGTTTCTTCACTTCGATCGCCGGCTTGATGAACTCGTGCAGTGTCCTGGACCTGGATGCCTTCGAAAGAAACACGAAAGCTGAAGGTCTTGGTGTCGGTTCGGAAGGTGCTGCTGGCGAGAAAAATATGCACGACGCCGAATTTACGTGTGCCCTCTTCAGGTTCATTCAACTGACTTGTGAAGGCCACAATCTTGGTTGGTATTATCGAACCTCATGTTTGACACATTGACTACAAAATCAAAATAGCAGATTGCGAGTGGAAGGCCAAATGTGGCTGAAATGGTGGTCAGTGTGTTGAAGTTGTCAATGTCAATCAGTCGAGTGAAATAGATGTGTAACAATCCATTCCTTTATGTAGATTGGCAGAATTATCTGAGAACGCAGGCTGGAAATACAACGACTGTGAACGTGGTCATCTGCACGGTCGATTACTTGTTACGTCTTCAAGAATCCATCATGGACTTCTATTGGCATTACTCCAGCAAAGAGTTGATCGATCCAGCTGGCAAGGCGAACTTTTTCAAAGCTATAGGCGTTGCCAGTCAGGTCTTTAACACCCTGACTGAAGTTATCCAGGGCCCGTGCGCACAGAATCAACAGGCTTTGGCACATTCGAGATTGTGGGATGCCGTGGGCGGTTTCCTCTTCTTGTTCTCCCACATGCAGGACAAGCTGTCCAAACACTCCAGCCAAGTGGATTTGCTGAAAGAGTTGCTGAACTTGCAGAAAGACATGATCACAATGATGCTGTCTATGCTTGAAGGTATTTTAATAGCAGCCTTTGACTCAATCTGTATCTGTAGATTATTTGTAATTTAATACGTATCATGTGTCTTATAACAGGTAACGTGGTGAACGGTACGATCGGAAAACAGATGGTCGACACGTTGGTCGAATCCGCTGGCAACGTAGAATTGATCCTGAAGTACTTTGATATGTTCCTCAAGTTGAAAGATCTGATCTCTTCGCCCAGTTTCTTGGAAATTGACCTCAATACCGATGGCTGGGTATACCCGAAAGATTTCAAGGAAAAAATGGAACAGCAGAAAAGTTACACCGAGTAAGTGCCAATCAAATTATTTTTCCACTATAAAAAGACACAGAAATTGTACCTATGCTATATAATTGTTTCTTCCCTACAGTGAGGAGATCGGGTTTCTTTTGGCTTGTTGCGAGACAAATCACGACGGAAAGATTGACTACGTTGCCTTCATGGATCGATTCCACGAGCCAGCAAAGGAAATCGGATTCAATCTCGCAGTACTGTTGACGAATCTCTCTGAACACATGCCAAACGAACCGAGACTAGCGAGATTCCTGGAAACGGCAGGTTCCGTCTTGAATTACTTCGAGCCGTTCTTGGGCAGAATTGAAATTCTGGGTGGCAATAAGAAGATTGAGCGTGTGTACTTCGAGATTAAGGAATCCAACATCGAACAGTGGGAGAAGCCACAGATCAAGGAATCTAAGAGAACGTACTTCTACAATACCGTGGTCGAAGCCGGCGAGAAGGAGAAATTGGAAACATTTATCAACTTCTGCGAGGACGCCATTTTTGAGATGCAACACGCGAGTGCTCTAATGGCTGTGGAGGAAAGCGGCGGAATCGGAAAAGCTAGAGAAGCGTCCTACACTTACATGACGGAGGACGACGAAGAAAGAAACAAAGATCCCATCAGGCGCGGTATTCAGGCTTTCAAGGACGGTGTCTTCTTCTTCTTCTCGATGTTCTCCCCCACGAATATAAAGAACAAGATAGCCGAGATGCAACAGATGACCATACCGGAACTTTTCATTGGGTTCTTCAAAATGATATTCTACGTCTTCTACTACTCTGGCTTTGGCTTCGGCTGCGTAATCAAATACTTTATGGGACTACTGTTAACGTTGATGAGAGGACCGCATGTTGACGAACCGGTTGTCGAAGTGAAGGAAGAGGAAGAAAAACCGTCGAGACATTTGCCAGCTTTGCCGCCAACACCGGATGAATCGAATTTGCAGGTCGGTTATCTGTTGTCAGCCGGATTCGATAATTGTCCATCAGTTAGAATCGTTCAATTGATACAAATTATTTCTGTTCTATTATTAACAAATTCTACTAAAGATGTGGCTGAATTTTGTGTAGGTGCAAGCCTTTGGAATGGATATAACGAAGGAGGAAGGAGGGCAGATAAAGTTAGCACCACACGACTCGCCTACTTCGTCGCCACAGTCAAGTATGGAAGAAACAGGTGAGAGTACACCAGATGAAGGGGTTGAGGAGGAAGGCGCAAAGGCAGAAGAAGGAGGTACAACGGAATCACCTGCAACTTTGGCGGATCTGCTTGGGTACGAAGACATCGGCACAAATATGTCAAATGTCTTTTCAATCCAATATTTCGATGTTACCTTAACATTGCGTATTCACGAATATCTTTTCTTAGCGGAGAGCAAGCGAGGGCTCAAGCTGCTGCTGCAGCCGAAGCAGCAGCAGCTCAGCAAGCAGCAATGGCAGCGGTCGAGGCCGAAGCCAAACAAGAAACTACAGCCGAGCCGTCAGCAGCATCCAGTATCGATTTGTCCGAATACACGCACCGCATTGTTTCCTTCTTGGCGAGAAATTTCTACAATCTCAAATACGTCGCCTTGGTTCTGGCTTTCTGTATAAACTTCATGCTCCTTTTCTACAAGGTGAGAGAATCATTTTCTGCATCAATCCTGCCCTCCCGTTCTACGAGTGTCGGAGGAACATTTTTCTCCTCATTTTAATATCCGGCGAGGCTGATCGAATGTCTTGATTCTGCGTCATCCGTTAATAAACTTTTTATTCGCAAGGTGACCTCGTTGGCCGCGGAAGGTGACGGCGAGGGTAGTGGTGATATTGCCGACTTGCTGGCGGAAATGTCGGGCGAGGGTTCGTCCGGCGGCAGTGGCAGTGGGGCGGAAATGGGCAGCGGAAGTGGGGAAGATGGCTCGGAAGAGGACGAGGAAGACCCAATGGAATTCGTTGAGGTGTCGGAAGACTTTTATTACATGGCTCACGTAATGAGACTCATGGCTGCCCTCCATTCCATCGTCTCTCTCGCTATGCTGGTCGCCTACTACCACCTTAAGGTATTTTTACACTTCATTTCTCTTCCGCAGAATATGGAAGCGTCCATTTTTTAAATATATTTAGCTTACGATTGTTTTACGACTCAGGTTCCTTTGGCCATCTTCAAACGGGAAAAGGAAATTGCACGGCGAGTCGAATTCGACGGCTTGTATATCGCTGAAACACCGGAGGAAGACGACATCAAGGCGCATTGGGATAAAATGGTGATATCGGCGAAAACCTTCCCCGTCAATTATTGGGATAAATTTGTCAAGAAGAAGGTGCGACAGAAGTACAGCGAGACGTACGACTTTGACTACATAAGCAATTTGCTTGGCATGGAGAAAACGTCGTTTAGTCAGCAAGAAGAAGAAGGCTCAGGATTGGTCCATTTGTGAGGATAGTTGGATACATTCTTATAAATGAAAGTTTGCCATAGTGACCTCAAAAACGTTATTGTTTCAGCATTGTAAATATCGACTGGAGATACCAAGTATGGAAAGCTGGTGTCACGATAACGGACAATGTGAGTTGTATGTCGAATCTTTGATATAATTATGCCGATAAAACGCAACTAATGCTTCCACCTGTCCAATTTTTCAGGCATTTTTGTACAGCTTGTGGTATTTCACTTTCTCGATTCTTGGAAATTATAACAACTTCTTCTTTGCTGCTCACTTATTGGACGTCGCAGTAGGCTTCAAAACACTGAGAACGATCTTGCAATCGGTAACGCACAATGGCAAGCAATTGGTGCTGACAGTGATGCTATTGACGATCGTGGTGTATATATACACCGTCATAGCGTTTAACTTCTTTAGGAAATTTTATATTCAAGAAGAAGACGACGGAGATGGAGACAAAAAGTGTCATGACATGCTCACGGTAAGAATTGGAGTAATGTAAATGATCGTAATGTGGGCGCAAATATTTTTCAATGCCGGCCAATTTTTTTTTTTTTCCAGTGCTTCGTGTTTCATCTGTACAAAGGCGTGAGAGCTGGCGGCGGCATCGGTGATGAAATTGGAGAACCGGATGGCGACGATTACGAAGTATATCGTATCATGTTCGACATTACGTTCTTCTTCTTCGTCATCGTCATCCTGCTTGCCATCATTCAGGGTAGATAAATCGATCGTGTTCCATTATACGCTTAATAATTCATTCGGCTCAGTCACTGTTTGTATATTATCTTCTTTCAGGTTTGATCATCGACGCTTTCGGAGAGCTCCGTGATCAACTCGAGAACGTGAAAACAAATATGGAGAGCAACTGCTTCATATGCGGTTTAGGGAAAGAATATTTTGACACGGTACCGCACGGGTTCGATACCCACGTTCAACAAGAGCACAACCTTGCGAATTACATGTAAGTGTCGACAGACATCGTATATCTGTCATTTGGTGTAGACTTATTTATCATATATTTTGTTTGTTCTTTATGCAACAGGTTCTTCCTCATGCACTTGATCAATAAACCGGATACCGAGTATACTGGTCAAGAAACGTATGTGTGGAACATGTATCAGCAGAGGTGCTGGGACTTCTTCCCGGTGGGTGACTGTTTCCGCAAGCAGAACGAGGCGGTAGAGGACGAGGCCAAGAAGAAATAGATAGAAACTTTGTATTGTACCTTGATGGCATGACGATCATGCCGACGTGACCAATTGATCCTACTTGACGAAGAAGACAGATCTCTCCTATGGCGTCTTCGATAATCGTAGCGTCAATTTCTAGTTGTAAAACGAGCGAGTTTAGCGTTCTCTAATCGCATTAAATCAAACAACTTCTGGAACTCTACATTTTATATCGTATCGTGGCCGTGAAGATAATCAATGCTCGGTCGCGTACACACACATATACGACACGTATATTTTCCATTCGACATTTATCTACGTTACTCCAATCGTACACAGACTTTCTAACGTGTGAATCTGATGCATAAATGAACGTTATGCGGCGCGGCGGTTGCATTCGCCCCTGCGTGCGCGATAGTAATCGGAAATCGATAAAAAAATTGACATATTTTTCCAACTTCATAAGTGTGACTCGGTGCTACGACGACGAAGAGTTTCCTCTCTAGATAGGTAATCAATTGACAACACTGTTGATCGGTCAAAAATGAAGAGAAACGACTGCACAAATCTACATATTCACAGCGTTAAAATTGCCTTCTTTTCATACATCGGGTCGACGAAGCCGATACTTGTGCATAATTTATCATGTTGCGGTTAACGTTTGAGATATGATGTAACATTTAAGTAAGTTGAACATATTTAAAGTTTATATAATGTGCAAATCTTCGCTCCCTATATCGAAAAGAAAACTTTTTGAACATTATTAATGACTGAACTCACGTACTATATATCCGAGAGAATGTCAATATATTGTAAATAAAACTCTACGGCAGGGCTACCTGAGAATAAAGAAAGACGTACTTCTTTATTTCATCATTTCGTATGCCCTTTGAAAGCTCGCGGAAGCACGCGCATCGCGCAGTGCTCCTGATGAAAAATTCCGACGAAACGGCGACGCAATCATGTAATCGAGGTCATTCCGAGGCGTTTCCGAGGGGAGAAAGAGAAAACCGTATCGTTCCTTTTTCGCGCGCCTGTCGCGGTTTAGCCGTTCATTTTGCGCACTCATCCACCCCCGTAATTACTTCCCGCGGCGTCCTTCACCCCTACCACCGCAATTCCTACCGAGCAGGAAATCAGTGCTCTCAAGCGTGCGTTAACCCCCGTTCCCTACCCTCGATCGACCATCTGATTCTCAACGGAAGCATTCGTATTGAAGGACCAATGCGGCTGCAACGCCGAGTACGACGTCGTCGAACCTTCGTCGTTCGCTAAAAGTTCACGTACATACACACAAGACCGCGCATAGGTAGGTTACCTCGAGACTCGAGTATCTCCGATCGGCCACCGACGCGGTACGCACAAAACGGAAAAGCGGCGTCGTTGCACTCGGGCACGGGATAGATGGAGGGAAGGAGGTGGTCGCGCAAGCGCCTCTCTTACCCGCCGGTGAAAGGCCTCAGGGTGAAGATGCACCATGGCATGGGAGTGTCAGCGGGCGATCGTCACGGGGGCCAAAATTCGACGATGCAGCCGAGAAACGGCGTCTGCGACAAGATCGAGAATTACATATCGGAGCTGGGACAGTGGTACGTCAGTAGCGATAGCCAGACAACTGCGTAAGTGCACCGCGAAAGGAGTCAGAGTTCCACCCACTCCCCGAACCGGCAGCCAGCGAGGCGGCAAGGGTCTACTCTTTGTTGGGGCTGTTTTAATCTGACGCCTGTACATTACATCTTTCGTCCGGTACGCCAGGGATCGAAGGGATCGAAATTGCTAGTGCTACGATTCGTTATCGGTTACCGTGGCCGCTCCCTGGGTCTATCGTGCCTTCGCCGATTCGTGTACATCGTACACGCGGTCTTCTTTTCGCCGGCTCGGCCGCTGTTGTTACTACTGCGCGAAGTAGTGATGCCGAATGTCTCGAGTGAGCCGATGTGAAATTTCGTGCACTTCTGTCTTACGCATCCGTCTCTCGGAATTCGCCTTTAGCGAGAGCGTCGGTTCGGTGAGATAAATGATTGCTTACTGTTGTGCACCGATAAGCTTACGGCCATAGCGGTGTTGGTAATTTCTTGTACTTTCAGAGATGTTGACCTTTTCAACTATTTCGTCATTTTTCCGCACCTTTTAGGGCAGTATGGCGGGCGATAATAATGGGACAGTTCTTGTCGATGGTCCTGTGTTTCATGACACTGGTCAATCACCACATCAACACTACCTATCAATTGTCTCTTCCAACAGGCAAGTAGATTTATCATCGACCGTTCGAAAGTTTCAACATCAAACAGTACCGTATAGAGCAGATCCTTCTTCTGTCAATGAAACAGGACAAAATTTTCCACACTACGCAATGATGTGCCTAGTGTACACTACGTGGATGTCATGCAGGGGTGTCGGAAACGGTCTAATTTCTGTCATAAGGGCTCGCGGTTGGAGGTACTTATTGTTAGCGCTTATTGACGTTGAAGCATGCACGCTTATAACATCGTCACACCAATTCACCAGTCTCGCCAGTATACAGGTACGTACAACTTTGCGCTTTCTCGCAACATTGCCGCAATCAGTTGAGCAATGCTATCAAAGTGACGACAGGGTCGTGCTTGATTCTGACCGTCACGCAATACAATGTCAATGTTACAGCTTTGGCTATTTATCCTCGAAGTACACTGTCGCGTAATGCGAATATTTTTCAGTTACTGGACTGCGTTGCGATTCCCGTGGCTCTGGCACTTTCCTGCCTAGTTCTCGGTGTTAGATATCGTATGGTACACATCGTCGGCGTCTCCGTGTGTTTGATGGGCGTAGGTTGTTTGGTATGGGCGGGAATCGATGACAATAAAGATCCGGCGTCTACAGGTAAATAAAGTTTGCCGGCAGCGATGTAGCAAAGTACCACGCTGATTCCATAATCACATTATTACGTTTTTCATTGTGTGCAAAGGAAAGAATCAACTAGTCGGCGATATGCTCTGCCTCGGTGGCGCAGTATTATTCTCTGTAACGACGGTGCTTCAAGAATTGGCCGTTAAAACGGTGGACATCATCGAGTATCTTGGTATGATCGGTTTCTTCGGCACGATATTAAGCTGTATGCAAATGTAAGTGCATCATTCCTCAAGTATCATTATTCGCTAAAACGCATTCGATTCCTGTTAATGTTCGTCGATATGATTTTTACAGAAGTGTACTCGAAAGGCTTCAGTTCGAATCATTCCACTGGGACAACGCTCCCGTGATTACGTTCTTAGTAGTTTACTGCATCACACAGTTCGTATTCTTTTCCCTGGTGCCTGTCATATTGTTTGAATCCGGTGCCACGGCGTTGCAGTTGGCATTGTTAACGGCAGATTCATTCAACATTTTGTCTGGCATGCTTATTCATAAATACAAGGTAAGCTATTATCCAAAGCAGAGTTTATAACAATCTCAACGGTACGTGAACGCTCGCCGCGGAACTTTTATCGATCATTCGTCTCATGCTGTGACTGCGGCCTGACAGCGATACGAATTTCAGTAGATAACGTTCCTCGTGTGCGTAATAGAGACAACTCACGAATACCAATGCCTTCCTTTCGATCTGTTGTTCCAGTTTCACGCATTGTATTTCGTCTCGTACACGCTTACAATGACTGGCATATACATATACGCCATAAAGAGAACGCCGATGTCGTCGAACTCGCGCAGGCAGCACATTGAGCTACCTGCTCCAGATTACAGGTAAAGCATAACGAATTTGCCTCTCGATCTGAACATCAACGATCATTCAGCATCATTCGCGGAACAACCATTAATCCAACTAGCAAATCTCATGCCAATCACAGACACACTACTGCATGGCCCCGTCTTACGAATCTCTGTATCAAGTTCAATCAGAAATCATCCGCTCTAATTTTTTTTTTTAATCATTTTTGTCGTCGGCAATAACTTGGAGATATTGACATATTATTTTTGGCACGGTCATTACCGAAGTGACATCATTTTAAGACACATGTCCCACCCGGATGTCGGAGAAGTGGAGATGGCCACTAGTTCAGGAATGTCAGGTGTCAGCGGAACACTCGACCTCAGGGCATCGACTCTCGGCAGTGAAAGGGAAACAATGGACGCGACGAGTTTACCCCTAAGTGTCAGTTCCGACACGGCCTTCACTTCCTTTTACGGGAGTCAGGCGAATCTAAAGGTAGCATCGAGATCAATGCCGCGAGTGTCTTCCAATGCATATTTAAATACCAACGCCAGCACGATTCGTTCACCTTGATACTCGTCGGGGGCGAGACCGTTAGGGGTGCACGGTCCAGACGTAAAAAATTCGCAAGGCAGACGGGACTCGAGCAAGCGAGAGAGTGACGGAAGACCGGGCCAGTATTGAAGTAGCACGTGATTTTTCATCAACCGTACGATATAGTTCGTCATCGTTGACTTCGTGTTCATATAGAAATAGTCTAGCGGTGAGTGAATGCCTTTGCACGGAATGTCATTAGGAAAGAACAAGATTTTTCGTACGAGTCGACTGGTCAGCAAGGACGTGTAATCGCGGATATATTTAATGCAATATTTCGGTTTACGCATAAGCGCATAATTCGCGCGTAACACTGACCCGTCTGCCTGCGGACTATCGGTGTCGAATTTTTTTTTTCAGATCTGCAGTCGAACGTTTATATTAAATGTGTAACCCTTTCAGGCTGCAAACGGGAACAGCGGTTCTGCCTGTAATTAATAACGGGGAGGAACAACTGCCTAGATAAATAACCGCGCAATCTCGTTCGTTCAAAACGCCTCACTTCATGCACATAAAAATTCAAAGGGTCCTTAAAAAGCACGGAAGAACATTTATATATCGGCATAATACCTACGATTAATAAGCACGATCTAAATGATTTTTTTTAGATAATCGTATTAAACCTACTGTAAACCTAACAATAAGCCAAGGTACGTACCGTGTGAGGTATTGGCATTTCTATTACGATAGAAGTCGACGAATATTCTTAGAATATACGTACGATAGTAAGAAAGAGAACGAGAGATGTGGAGGGAAACTGTGCCAAATGTCAAAGTCTTTTATCAATAAATCGATTGTAGGATTAAACGGTCGTAGCACAGTGTATATTCGTTTCACACATGGCTCAAAGCTCATACTTACATGAAGTTTCATTTTCGATAATATCGCGAAAATATTCGTAAATACCTGTTACCCGTGACTAGTATCGATCTAGACATATAGCTAGTTATAAATTAGGTCGAAGGTTGATCGAAAAGGAAGGATTTAATGGACTTAAGAATTGACAGAACGACCGATATGCATATGGACTTCCAGTACGTATTAATTCGTAATTAATAACCGCTGTAGCGGCAACGTGCATACACATATTTTCACTAATTACGAATCGCCGTGCAGTCAATAATGTCAGCTCATAAATGATAACTGAAGCATATACCGTGATCGCTACACAAGGATTACCCCCGTTCATTATCGTAATAAGTGAAATAGACCGAAATAATTTAGCACATATTGAGATTGCTGAACAACGCCATTGAAATGTCACGAAAGGCTTACAGGGTGAGCAGAAAATCTAACTACGCTGTAACATTGCTCCTGTTAACTTGTTGTGTGCGTATACGGTACCAATAACGTTACACATATTGTCTTTATCGAAGTATAAATTACACCGTAATGGTAACTATAACTGCGTTATCGAATTCTAAATAACTAAATAACGTGAATGTATGTCATGCAATACCACGACAGTGCATCCTTTGATTTCAAACATTCTTACTTACCGAACAACCTTCGTATACTAGAACATTGTGCGGTCTTTCCTTTCATGCTATTTTGTACATTTAAGATCATGTAATAATCTTGTTGCTCAAAAGTATTTTACGATTATTCAAGTGGAAAATACGATGTGACGCGAGAGATTCTGACGGATACGCATATAGTTTATAACGTAACCTATAAGTTCCACAGGTCCTGTTAAATTATTCATATTAGTTTAGTTAGAAATATGTTTAGATATTTTCATGGCATACGATATAACAAATTGTACGATTGTTATAAAATTGATATTAGTTGACTTAACCTGAAATTTGTATATGAAGATGGGTTAAATGATATCTAATATTAATGTTGCATATATGAATTGGCATATATAAATATCGCGTTCCATCGCGTTCGAATGTCGTCCACGCAGTATTGAAACGTTATTTTTACTATTATGTATATTTTTTTGAAATAAATTACACAAATTAATTATGGATATGATATAGCAAATAATCTGCTCCAATCTTTAGAGTTTTTGGAAAAACGCCATGTCATCATGTCAAACATGATGCTTACGGATAAAAATTGTCGTCAACATACAAAACAAATAAAATTTCCAATACAATTAAAGAACGTACTCACCACTCTTGATGCATTTCTTTCTTACGCCCGGATAGTCTAACTCTACCTCGTCTCCAAACATCTCCGCCATCTTCCCATCTCACTGTTATGTGCATGTGCATACATTGAAAAATATATTTTTGACATGTCGCACGAGCATATTTGTGTGTGATCAATTTACTACCAATTTACAATCAATATAGAGAAACATGTGAGCAATCGTAGAAACATTACCAACATTTTCTTGTAGGCTAACGATAAGTACAAGGTTTATTAGGACGCTATTATTCAAATCGGTATTTTCGTTGTTCTCACGCCTCACTTGCCTCGCTTGCGTCTTTCAATGAGAATGGGGAAATCAGTCTTTACTATTCAAAACCACACAGGCCCGACATATTTATAGATGCAATGGCGCATATTAACTCTACAAACCTTATTATCGCATTAATAGTTACCTAATTTTGCTGTGTCTGCAAAAATTCTTGTTAAACAACGCAGAAATTTTTGACAATCACCCAGCTTGTATCATCTTGTTCAACTGGTTACAAAACGCGCCGTTATAACTGTACCACAAGCCGTGATTGGCCCCTTGAAAATTAAAAAGCAACTACGTTAGTTTTACATCACTCAGTCAAATAAATTGGAAAAAAGATTTCAGGTAGAAAAGAAACGTGACTCGTGTTTAGAAAGCAATATTTCTATATTTAACAATATTTCATTATGTCCATTGGATCATTCGATCTTTTTACTTGAAGTAAATCACATTGGCTCGATAGGTTACTCGGTTCTAGAGTTAGTAAAGAAGCCGTAATGGCGGGCTCTATAGAGATTCCGCTTCGTGACACAGATGAGGTGAATAATTCTACATTTAATAAGCACATTTCATCCATCGATAGATTAGAAGAAACTTCTGTGTGATAATGTCGTCGAGTGCATATCAAAATTTCTGTATAAACGAAACGACGACGTTCTGCGGTGAACCTAACCTCGGCGGTGGATGTGTTCCGCATTGAAAATCGTACACTTCGCAGTGTACATGGCACATACAACAAACCTGTATTTCCAGCATAGTAACAACACCAGTTTGCTTCCGTCGCATACGATCTCGCACTTTGTTTCGAATCTCTTAAATAAATGTCAATGATTATTTCAATCCCGCCTTGTTCCACAATCATTTTAGCTAGCGAAATATTTCCTAGCATTAGCTATGCCACAATATTTGTTATATGTGTATGTTCTGTATTGAAAAATGAAACGTCATTGATTGTGATAACGAAGAAATGTAATAAATACCAATTCCTAGGTGTTTTGACAATTAAATATTTTACCATATTGCCTGAGTAGTGTATTATTCTGTCCTCAAAACATCATTCCTAATCTCAGGAAACTGTAATATTCTAAATGCAGATATATTTTGTGTATACATTATGAAAAGTAGTTTGTATTTGGTAAAAGTGTTTAATTATAAACCTATCTTACGTGGAAGGTGTGTCATGTGTAGTCATTACTTTTCTTCTTTTCTTAGGTGATAGAGCTCTACTTAGATCAGTTACCTGAAGGTGATGAAGTTCTTGGTATATTACGCCAGGAACATGCACAGCTTAATATCTGGGTCAATTTGGCCGTATGTATTTCATATTTTCATTATGTCGACTGTATTCGTTAGATAGTGTACACGGAGAAACATTGCTTCTCATCTTTTCTTACAGCTTGAGTATTATAAACAACATAAAATTGAGGATTTCATTAAAATACTTGAATCTTCCCGAATTGATGCAAACATTGACTACCGTGACTATGAAAAAGATCAGATGCGTGCATTGGACATGTTGGCTGCCTATTATGTCCAGGAAGCCAATAGAGAGAAGAACAAAGATAAAAAGAGAGATCTCTTTACAAAGGCTACATTGTTATACACCACAGCTGATAAAATTATTATGTATGATCAGGTACAGAGTGTTCTAAGTTTAACCTATGAGAAGATTGATACAACCCAAGAATTTGTTAATAATGCACATGTCCTTTATGTTAAAGAACCATTTATTGGGGCGTGCATATTTTTGTCTCCTGGAAGGAGATAAGATGGAACAAGCTGATGCTCAATTTAACTTTGTATTGAATCAGTCCCCAAACAATATACCATCATTACTCGGTAAAGCATGTATTGCCTTCAACAAAAAGGATTACAGAGGTGCTTTGGCATTTTATAAGAAAGCTCTTCGAACCAATCCAAACTGTCCTGCTGCTGTGAGACTAGGAATGGGACATTGTTTCATGAAGTTGAATAATCAGGAGAAAGCTAGATTAGCATTTGAAAGAGCTCTGCAATTGGATGGGCAATGTGTTGGAGCTCTGGTTGGGCTTTCTGTTTTGAAGTTAAATCAACAGCTACCAGACAGTATTAGAACTGGTGTACAGATGTTGTCAAAAGCATATACTATTGACTCTACAAATCCAATGGTTCTGAACCATTTGGCTAATCATTTTTTCTTCAAGAAGGATTATAATAAAGTTCAACATTTGGCACTGCATGCATTTCATAACACAGAGAATGAAGCAATGAGGGCAGAAAGTTGTTATCAATTGGCAAGAGCGTTTCATGTTCAAGTGAGTGCATAATGTATTATGATAAGTTGAGCTTTAATACTATTATTTATTTCGTGTTACTTGTTGGCTAGGGTGATTATGATCAAGCATTTCAATATTATTATCAAGCAACACAATTTGCACCGCCTGTGTTCGTACTGCCACATTTTGGCTTAGGTCAAATGTATGTTTATCGGGGGGATGCTGAAAATGTAAGTATATAGGTACATTCTCTATGGTATACAGTATCACTTACACAATTACTTATTTGAATTTTCAATCCAAGGCAGCTCAGTGCTTTGAGAAGGTACTGAAAGCACAGCCAGGGAATTATGAGACAATGAAAATTCTTGGTTCCCTCTACGCTAATTCTAGTTCTCAATCAAAACGCGACATTGCCAAAAATCATCTCAGGAAGGTTACAGAGCAGTTTCCAGATGATGTAGAAGCCTGGATCGAACTAGCCCAGATATTGGAACAAAGTGATCTTAATGCAGCCTTAAATGCATATGGCACGGCAACTAGAATTTTGAAAGAAAAAGTACAGGCCGATATTCCACCAGAAATATTGAACAATGTCGGTGCTTTACATTACAGGTAAGCAGAAAGTAGTATATGCGTATTATTTTAAACTGTGATCACAGAACCCTTATCTCATCAGGCTTGGCAATTTGGAAGAAGCCAGAAAAAATTTGGAAGAGTCTTTAGCACGTTCGAAAGCTGATGCCTTACACGACTCTGTCTATTATAATTCAATAGCAGTAACCACAACATATAATTTAGCCCGTCTTAACGAAGCACTTTGTATTTTTGATCGGGCCGAAAAATTATACAAAGATATTTTGAAGGAGCACCCAAATTACGTAGATTGCTATCTAAGACTTGGTTGTATGGCGAGAGATAAAGGACAAATTTACGAAGCGTCCGATTGGTTCAAGGATGCCTTGCGAATTAATAACGAGCATCCAGATGCGTGGTCGCTTCTCGGTAATCTACATTTGGCAAAAATGGAATGGGGTCCCGGTCAAAAGAAATTCGAAAGAATTTTGAAGAATCCAACGACGAGCACAGATGCTTACTCCCTCATTGCATTGGGTAATATTTGGCTTCAGACGTTGCATCAGAGTGGAAAAGATAAAGACAGAGAGAAGAGACATCAAGACAGGGCGTTAGCTATGTATAAACAAGTAATTATTCACTTTATACATTCGTAACTGTTATCGGTTGTGTGAGTAACCATACTAAACAATTTATTGCAGGTGCTAAGAAACGATCCAAAGAACATATGGGCAGCAAATGGAATTGGTGCTGTCCTTGCACACAAAGGATGCGTAAACGAAGCTCGGGATATTTTTGCTCAAGTGAGAGAAGCCACAGCGGAATTTTGTGACGTATGGTTGAACATCGCGCACATTTACGTTGAACAAAAGCAATTCGTCAGTGCAATACAAATGGTAATTTGAAAACTGTTAGTATCGAGTACGTGGTACACAGAAAATAAATACAGTTTTTCTTGCAGTACGAAAACTGCTTGAGGAAGTTTTACAGGTACCATCATGTGGAAGTTTTGCAATATTTAGGAAGAGCGTACTTTAAGGCCGGAAAGTTAAAGGAGGCGAAGCTGACGTTATTAAAGGTAATAACTCGCCTTCGTATTATTTATTGCGCCTGTATCCCATGCAACGAATTGTTATGTGTTTTATTTTCAGGCCCGACGTGTGGCTCCACAGGATACTGTACTACTTTATAATATTGCTCTAGTACTTCAACGTCTTGCAACACAAATCCTGAAAGATGAAAAATCGACGTTAACCACTGTACTACAGGCAGTCCATGAATTGGGTTTGTCGCATAAGTATTTCCAATACTTATCGGCACATGGTGACAGAATGGAACAGCTTGCGGAAACCGAGGCACGAAGATGTCAGGATTTACTTTCACAAGCACAGTATCATGTTGCTAGAGCTAGAAGACTGGATGAGGAAGAAAGAATGTTGCGAAGGAAGCAAGAAGAGGAAAGGTAAAGTTTCAAGAGCAGAAAGAAAAACTTAGATTTGTTTACATATCACTGTCTGTCTACTCTTTCTTGCAGACAAGCATTCAAAATGCGCCAAACAGAAGAACAGCGGAAATTGGAAGAAATGCGTCGTCAAAAAGAGGAAGAAATGTTACAGAAACGGCAAGAATACGTTGAGAAAACGAAAAACGCTCTCGTATTTGGCGAAATGCCTTCAGAGAAGCCTGGCAGGAAAGGTAAAAAAGTACGAACAGATCAGTATATCAGTGACAGCGGAGGTTCTGGTCGAGATGAGGGAAGGGACGAAGCCCCTAGAGAAAAGAAACGCAAAAGGAAAGCGAGCGGGGAAAGTAAGGAAAGAAAGGGCAAGGGCAAAGGCAGGAGAAAGAAGGATATGGGAAGTGGTGACAGCGGTAAGCTTACTTTCTAGTCACATCTAAAGCAGAAATACCTAAGTTGCTAAACGTTATTATTGAATTTTTAAGGTTCGGAAAGCGATCGTCCGAAACCTAAACGCGGTAGGAAAATGGGATCTAGAAAAGAGAAAACATCACGTAGAAGTACAGCCGAAACGACAAAGGGCAAAATGCCATTGTCGAAGGAAACGATATCTACAAGTGAATCTGACAGTGATTCCGGTGGCCTTAAAATCGCGAGCGGGTAAGATTCGTTAATCTTATTTCTCCCACATCGTCCTTGTTAAGCAGCATCACAGTGTATTACCAATTGTTTGCAGTGGGGAAAGTGGCAATGAAAAGGGACCACGGGGAAGCAGGAAGATTGCTTCCGACTCCGAAGGTTCTCGTGCTTCGCGATCGAGGTCTCGCTCCAGGTCAAAATCTGGAAGCCGCTCAAGGAGCAGTTCCAGATCGGGATCACGTTCAAGATCTCGATCCAGATCGCGATCCAGATCTCGGTCCGGATCCAGATCACAATCGCGGTCTGCTTCTCGGTCGAAAAGTCGTTCGAGATCGAGGAGTCGCTCTCGATCGGGGTCACGCTCAGGATCAGCAAAAAGTGGATCAAGATCAAGGTCGGGGTCTAGGAAAAGTGGCTCCCGCTCGCGATCTAACAGTGGCTCAAGGAAGAGCGGGTCGGCGGCCAGATCAAGGTCTGGTTCCAGAAAAAGTGGCTCGAGGTCGAGATCGCCGAGCGGTTCAAGGAAAGCCACGTCGCGTTCGAGGTCAAGATCAAAGAGCGGCTCGCGCTCAGGGTCGGAAGAACGAAGGTCCCGCAGCAAAAGTCGGTCACGGTCAAAATCCAAGTCTGTTTCGAGGTCTAAATCAAGATCGAGAAGTGGGAGTAGATCGCGCTCGCGTAGCAGATCGAAGAGTGGGTCTCGCAGTCGCAGTCCCAGCGGTTCAGCACGGTATGTCATAATATTACGTACTCCATTACTGACATATATGTTTACAAGTGTTTTTGTATCACTCGTTTACGTGATAACCGTTTTTCGTGTTCAGTTCTGCTTCACCAGTATCTAGGAAGTCAGTTTCCGGAAGTGACGTTGGATCCCGTCACTCGAGTTCAGATAGAGGAGGTGGCAGCGAGAGCGAATAAACGTTATGTACCGATAACAACAACAATAATAAGTAGTATTGATAAGTATCAGAGTTATTTTAGTGGTAGGATATGTACTTTTTATAAAGATTCAATATACGCTTGCGGGGCGCGGGCGTGTACAATTTTTTCTAATCTATATCGCGTTATGCCACTGGCAGCAGTTTGAAACCACAAGGTAAATTTACGGTACACACTAATTTACGATACAACTTTTTCGAACTTGTACAGCAGTATACGGTTTACACAAAGAACATTTTTTAAATTTAGCATCGCTGTTTCATTCGAGTATGTAAAATGTATCTTCAATTTATTATATGTACTGTGTTGGAACAGCGTATTGAGGGAAAGCTGGTTTTGATGTGTCTATCCTTTTAGTATTGATATTTCGGACAAATACACCATCTATATAGTGCTCCATTTATTTGCAAATACAGTCTTACAACATGAGGGTAATATTATGCAGTTTTTGTATGTACATTAGAATTTGATATGTAACAAAGCTTTATCCTTTAGTGTTACTCTACTGACCCTGTGTATCATATAATTATTCTCTTTGGGTACTTTAATCACAACGCAGATAATGGTGCAGTCAATGATGCTGTTGTGTTTTTAAAGTTGGTAACTGTTGTAAAGTATATCTGCGTTGAGACTTATATTTACAACGAAAAAATCGTTTTTATTATAACCTCAAAAGTGATAATAAAATATAATAAAATATAATAAAACCCAATGAACATTCAAAGGGCAAATTGTTCTAGGTTTTTCAGATCCAATAGATCTTCAGTTTAATTTTGTTCAGAGGCTGTGCACATTTCGTCCCTGTTGATCCGATTACAATCCATCTAAACCCCAGGTATAACATTTAATTCCACTCTACTTTAGTGAATTGTAAGTATGTATATCCTTTGTTCATCGTGTCAAATTCCCCGGTGTCACTCTAGTGAATTTGGAGCGATGCTCGTATATTGAACCGGTATTGGAATTAAAATTTTGGTGTAATTAATCATTCTAGTTTGATTAGGTGGAAAGTTTCGTTAACTTCATGTGTTAATTATTAACACATATTAAATATCATGCACTTAGACTGATACTTAGCCGGTCCGTTCAACTGTAACTAAAGCAATGTATTTGCTGTATTTGAGAAGCACTTTTGTACCTCAAATTATGCAACATCTACAAGTGCAAATGCCTCCTACGAGTCTCCCCGCATTGTCCATCACAGACGGGCACTTGGTCAGAACATGTTTTTACACTGCCTATTACGAAATATTATTCTCGAAGAATGGAATATTGTCTTCCCATTTACGGATGCCCAGAATATAGTTGTCTTTGCATTGTTTCGGATTCTTTCACATTTCGTTTTATCGATTCTGGTTAGCAAACCCTCTCAAGTTTCCTTGCGCTTTTTCTCATGAGTTCAAGGATTTTCACACGAATGACCCACTTCTCGCTCACTATTGGTGTCCATGCCCCACGTCATATCAGTCTTCTATTAATCGTTACCGATGCTCGATCGTGCTCCCTGTCCACTGTTCTTTGATTGATGAAGATGTGAACAGGAAACTCGACTGTAGATGCACTAATCCCACTGGTGCCCAAATCTCGGCAGATTCAGTGACGTTCATCAACGTGGACGCTGGTCTCGTTCATAAGTTATAATGTTATTAACCAACGAGTATAGGCAGAGGGATATGTTCTCAAACCTGCTGACATCTCCCTCGAGAAATTCCTTGCCGATATTATTATTGATTGATGGCGCGTACAGATAGAGAATTCATTTGTATAATGCTTCATTCTGTACTCATGCGGACAACTCGTTCGATTTGCTTTCTTGATAATATCTCGGAATTAGTAATTTTCTTACGGATTGAACTTTATACATAGCATTGAGTTTGCCAGAGTCCTGGAACCATTTTCCTACATTGACTTGGAAAATAAGCAGCTGTATACGGTCAGGTATGTGCGCGTCAGACGAAAGAGCATATTGTCTGCTTTTTACCGACTATGCACTTAAAAGACCGTAGATACAGTTCACTGTTAAAGCACTTTCACGTTCGTATACGCGCATACAGATAGAAGGTGAAAGAAGGGTTTTAAGTGAGTTTACAAAAAAGTAAGAAAAAGGCTAGAAGAGAGAAGAGACGGCGGAGGAAAAGATAAACTAGAACCCCATCCCGGTAGCGGGAATCCTAAAAACTCGAAATGTTTACCCTTTCGATTCGACTCCCCTGAGTGTGCATTTATTCCTTTTCTCTCCTAACTTGCTTCCTTGACTTACTGCTCAGTCAGGTTCATCTCGCTTGTTTCTTCGTAACATATTTCCACTCTAGTCTTTCCCCTTTATTAATGTAATTCTAGACTTATATGGCTTCGGTACGTTCAATATCTGATGTAGGGTTCCCAAGCAATTATGTTCTATTTGCACAGCACAGCTTGCTATTATACGAATTATACGTTTCATCGCGAGAACCAACGTCTCCGTCATCTAATCGTTTATTTCATTCGTCGGGCGGGGATAATCTCGTTGTTTCCTCGACGAAAGCCTAAAAGGAAAATTGCCTGATGAAATTATGAAGGGGCTTCTATCGTTTCATCGTGCGCCGTCGTTTGCACAGAGAGTCGACAAATTTTCATACCTCTCGGTACGTCGCACCTCACCTCCCAGCGAATCTTGATATTACTTTGCACTCATATTCCGCACAGCCTTTAAACTGTTTTTATTCCGCTAACGAGGATTCTTCAAATAAAAATTGTAGGATAAATCCGACAGTCCATGGGTTTTCCGCAATTTTTTGCTTGGTTGTTTTTTGTTTCGGAACGCTTGATGGAGAAGTTTGCTGCCGTGCGAAGCAGTATAAAAGCATTGTTTCATTGAGTCCCGTGCGGCGGTGTGGTTATTACTGAAGCGGAAAGTTTTAATAAAAACTTACAGGTCTTGTCGCGGTTTTCGCTCGGAGAGGAAGAACAGGAACGAATGCAATATATGATATATAAGGGATATTCGAGGATATCCTTCCATTCTGATATCGTACAGGTGGAAACTCGGCAGTGAAATTATTCGCTACAGTCGAGATATTAAATTGGCACCGGGACCAATCCCCTTTGGACTGTAGCTTTTGTTAGATTCGTTTTAACGCTTATCGGTACTGTGACTCTTCACTCAAATAATATTCGGGATGCTTAAGGCCAAGGTTGTATGAATGATTCAGATCAAGCCTGGGCAACTGGTGGCTCGCGGGCCACATCCCCCTTCTTGTTCCGCTTCTGACCGACCGATTCCATCTTATCTTATATCCGGTATTCTCTTCGTATCTAGTCGTATATATATATATATACGAAGAGAATACTTTACCGGATATATATATATATATATAGTCGTATATACATAATTCGGTCTGTAGTGGAAGAAGAACGGGAATGTGGCCTGTGGGCCACCAGTTGCCCAAGCCTGCACTACGCCAATATCTATTATAAAGGTTAATCTACTTGTTAGCTTATACAGCTAACAATATGCTTTCTAGCTTAAAAATCAATCTGAGTGCATATGTGTTTTCACTTTTGTATAGCTGTATTTTTTCACACGTTTTCATTATCCGAGATTTTTAATTATCCGGCCACCTATTCCTAGTCATTACCCCGGTTCATCGAGAGTCTACTGTATACCAAAAAAAGTATTATACAGGCCGTTCGGTAGTTGGTGGTACAAGCGATTAAGAATAGCCATTATTTATTGAGAAAATTGCATTAGAAACAATTTTCTGTGGGGGCTGGTCCCCTTGCGGCAGCTCGACGGCGGTTTGCGCATCTTTCGCATGATCACCTCAGTAAACACCAGACGACTTTAAGAGGACTTCAAATTCATCGTCTTTGAGATGTACGTACTTTTGTAAGTTGCTTTAAGTCAACTCTTATACCCCGTATAGTTAGACGTGCATTGCAAAAAGTGACCTGTATCTTCCACAGAATAACACAACGCATCAAACACAGTGTTACCGTTCGGGACGCTTTTTCGCGCATGCGCAGCGCATTCACAAAGAAATCTAGGGACGACGCATGTAGACTATGTGGAGACTACGGTAATTTGGCGCGAAGTGTTTAGTACAAATGTAGTACTATCCCAGTAGAGGGCCCGACAGAACCCTATTTTTCTCTAAATGTAGTACGTACCTTAAGCGAGATGTAAAGCGCATGCGCGAGAAAGCGTCCCAAACGGTACCACTGATCGAACAAAGTAATTTCATTGGTCAAAACGAAAGCGCGACACCACGGTAGCGTGCTAAACTGTACCCAATCATTGGAAAGTGCACAACGTATACGATTTGAAAATAATGCAGAAACCGTTTTCCCATAACTACCGGTGAAGTCGTTTCGCGAAGAAGTACGTTTGTAAATTGTGTCGCAAATAAATAATAGGATTAACAAGCAATAGCGGGATACGGTGTTTATTAACGTGGCTTTTCTAGTAACGGTCGGGTTACAATAAGATAGTAAACGGTAGGTGAATAAAGACATATCACGTAAAAGTCAGGTTAGTTGTTTGATAGTTGATAGGGTTTAAAACTCATCGAACTTTCTGTATGTCTTATGTTACAAATTTGTATATTTCTTTCATGTTATTGTTAGGGTGTGGTGTATAAAAGATCATGAATATTGCAAAATGTGTTGTATTTTTATAGATGGACAGCACATTAGATTCAATAGCTCCATCGGAGACTGGTCCGAACAATGAAGACTTGTCATATTTGTTTGGCAGAGATCCAAGCATTTTAGCTTACGGACAGAGACCTTTACCAGGCAAACAAACAAAAATAAACTTGTTATCACTATATGAAAGTGAAGAATGCGATACGGTAGAAGAAAGTCAGGAATCAGTTGCATCAGAGTCAAAGGTCTTCCAAACTGTTAAAGTATACCTGCGACTGAAACCTTTCCCTAAGAAGATAAAGATATCAGATGATCAAAAGGAGGCATATCAAATTATAAATACCACCACATTGTCCACGAGGTTACCTACTTTGGATAATACCATGAGTAGTCTTAAAAGGCTAAAGAGTGATGTAGTATATAAGAAATTTACTTTTACACAAACCTTTGGCCCAAATACTTCTCAGTTAGAATTATTTGAACAGACTATGAAGCAACAAATGATAGACTTTCTAAATGGGAAAAATTGTACGGTGATGACTTATGGTAAACACTGCGTTGTCAAAATTAATTTTCAGTTAGAACACTTTGTGATCAATGGCTGTGTGCTTCTATTTAAATTTTTTTTTGCAGGAACTACATGTTCTGGAAAGTCTTACACATTGCAAGGTACAACATTATCCCCAGGAATTATACCTCGTAGTTTAGAATTTGTCTTTTCCAACATCTCTCCAAAATCAGTGCCTTTATACAAACCTGTTCATAACTGTGATGTTGAAACCCTTGATAGTTCTGAGCGTGCTCAGGAATTAGAGATAAAGACAAAGCTACTTACATTTGGCTCTGTGGATAAGTCACATTACATAAACGCTTACAAGAAAATGCAGAGGTTTTTGCAAGAAGAGTCTCCAATTAGACCTAGTCAGTGTACTGATGCATTTTACTCGGTTTGGGTTTCGTTCGCTGAAATATACAACGAAACAGTTTACGATCTTTTATCGAATGACTGTCAGAAAAAAAGACCTCCCTTAAAATTAGCAACAGATAATCAGGGGAGAGCTTTTATTAAAGGTTTGAAAACTGTTTGCGTTAATTCCGGATCAGAAGCTTATCAGGTATTGATGGCTGGACAATATAATTTAAAAGTGGCTGCCACCGCCCTAAATGCTAAGAGCTCGAGATCTCACTGTATTTTTACTATTAAGCTATTAAAGTATTATGCAGAGAATACCCCAGAATCGGTTGAAGTCAGCACGTAAGTAATTTTAAGTTACACGTCAGTACGTATAATCGTGGCATTAATTGAGCGTTCATCATAGGTTTGCATTTTGTGACTTGGCTGGCTCGGAACGTTTGAAGAAAACGCTCAATATCGGTGACAGATTAAAAGAAGCCCAAAACATTAACACAAGCTTATTAGTTTTGGGTAGATGCTTAAAATCTATTCATGAGGGACAATTGACGATTAACAGGCACAAAGCCGATCAGATCGGTCCTTTCCGGGAATCAAAACTAACGAGACTGTTCCAAACAGCATTATCAGGCAAAGAGTACATAGCTTTAATAGTAAACGTCAATCCACACCCGAATCTCTACATAGAAACGCAAAATGTGTTGAGCTTCTCAGCGATCGCCAAGAAGATCGTGATAGAACAACAGCAGAAAAAAGAGAAGAAGTCAACGTCTAGATTCTCGCAAATAGTTACGCAGAGTGTCAAAACCGTGACAGATTGGGATGCGACGGAATTGGAGAGCGGAGAGTGGCAGAATACGGAAACGGAAGTATACGACAGCGAGTTTATACACCCGGAGGACTACGACGACGTGATAGCCGAGAACGAGAAGCTCAAGAACGAAATCGCGGGTCTGAAGAGTTCAACGTTGGTGCGAGATCTTCAGATTCGGCAGGAAATGGCGGACACTTATACCGTGATGATGAAGGAACTCGAGGCTGACTGGAAGAAACGCATAACAGACGTCGAAGAACAGCAAGAGAACACTCTCGAGTGGTCGGTGAAGCAAGTCGAGGAATTCTATAAGCAGAAGTTGGACGAACTTAACAGCCGCAAGAGACGGCGCTCGTCATATAAGGAGGGTTCCGACAATGAGGAATACGATAACCCGTACGTGAAAGAGTTGGAGATCGAGAATTCGCGCTTAACGTCGAAAGTTGCAACGCTGAAGAGGACGGTGAAGGATTTGAGGGAGACGAACCACACGATTGGCAAGGACAAGAACACAGTTTCGTTCGAGCTGACGTTGGTGAAGAATGACTTGAAGTGCCTTGAAACTCTGTTGGAAGCATCGCAGAAAGATATTTGTAGCACCGACGAATCGAACACGTACGCCGATGAACTGAAATCGCAGTTGTTTTCTAAGCAGGAGCAGGTGAAGAACCTAAAGCAATTTTTGGAGGAGGCGAAGGAGGAGTACATCGCTATTACGACAGACGGGCGAGAAAAAGAAAGTCTTCTGAGGAAACGGGAGGAAATAATAATAGAGAACGAGGAGAAGATAGATGAGCTTGAATCCCATTTGGAACATGCTAATCTTTGTGCCGCTGAAAAAACGAAAACTGTAGAAATGCTAGAAAATCAGTTGGAAAGTCAGTCAAAGAAATTACTGAGTACTGAGTTGAAAGTACAGCAGATGCAAGAACAAGTCAAACGATTACAGGGTGAGAAATCATTTTTGGAGGAGAAAGTCAAATTACTTGAGTGCAAAGTTGAAAATGTGCCAAAGGATCAGATTAATAATACTGAAAATTCACTTATGGTCACGGAATATCAAGAAATTATTATTAAAGAAGAAGTGGTCACCAAGGAAGAGACGGAAACGTTGGATAAGAGTATGGAACCTATTCAGAAAGCAAGAGAAAGAGAAATGGAGGAGAAGGTATCGATGATTCAACTTGAAAATCAAACTTTGAAGGAAAAATTGGGACAAAGCACTGTAGAAATTGAAAGCCTCAAGCAAGCTTTGGAATCAGCCAAGTTGAAATTGAATAGCATTTTTGAACAAGTGAACAATATGAAGTCTAATCAAGGAGAGACTAAGAACTTGACCTCCGAATGTAAAGAAATTGATATCAGTAAAAAGACAGAAGGGAAACGGGTTGCAACAGAATCTCAGAATTCACATACAGAATGTAAAGATTCCAAAAGTATTTCGATATCCACGAAAGATGGAAAATATAAACAAGAGTGTTCGCGAGTCAACCAACTTGCAGAAATGCAGCAAGAAATTGATGTTTTAACAGAAAAAATCGACTTGAACAACGTAGTTATTGAAGAGTATCAAAATTCGGTCGAACTACAGAAAGAAGAACACTTAAAGGTATGTTGACCGAACTTTACTATTCTTTAGTTTTTGTGTGACATCTTTCCCTACTCTGTACTGTTCTGAAATCTTCTTGTTTGCATGAAGTCTACTGCTTCAAACTTCTTTTGCACTTTCTTCGCACGCTTCCAGTGATTCTACGAAGTAGCTTGATTTAATTTTTATTATTTTTATAGAAGCTAGCCAAGACACAAGAAGACTTCCAGAATTATGTTCTGAAAGTATGTGTTTATGATATACGTGCTGTTTTTGTTGCATTTTTTAATGCCTTCAATGACTTATTTAACTCTCACTTTTGATATTGTGCTTTTTAGTGTGCGCATGAGCATCAATCGAGAATTCAGGAACTGGAGGTGCAACTTTCCGAAGAACAGGATTCAAATCAACTGAAAGAAAAGGTAATATTATTTAAGCAAGACCGATGCTAAAAAGATGTGTAAAAGTGTACTTTCTTTCTGATAACTTATTTGTGTCGATAGTGTATAGACACGCATACTGAGAAAATCTTACGATTGGAGCAAAATCTCGGTGAGATAAAAGACATGAAAGAAAAAATCGATGAACTGAATGAGAACCTAAAAACGTGTCAAGCAGAAAAAGATGAATTACAAAGACTGCTGGATGATAATAATCAAAAGATTTTAGAACTCGAAAGTCAGGTGGACCAATCACTGGTGAGAGCACAGGATAAAGATCTGGAAATTGCTTCATTACAAAAAGGTTTGTTTTATATGTTAGTATATTAACTTTTGCATAATTTAAAAATGCTCTACGTGTGATGAATATTTGGGTCAGAAAAACATAAAAATCATTCACTACTGGCCTAAAAACCGTAATAAGTATTATTTCACTATGGGTCCCTGACGAAACATTAACCTGTGTGATAATCCACCTTATTGTGTACAACGTACAGAACAATTTTAACTTCTACTTGTCTTCTACTCCTCCACAAGAAATGAAGAAAATGATTCAAACAACCGAGATTGACGATAAATCAGGTAAAATGATGGAAAAAGACTTGAAGAAATCTCTCCGAGAGTTAACTGAGGCTCGCAATGCCCTGTCAAAGAAACAAGAACAAGTTGAGAATTTGGAAACACGCGTACAAACCTTCGAGCAAAACGTGAAGGTTTTGGAACTTTTGCAGCAGAGTGCCCACGAACGACAGGCAGAAAATGAAAGACTGAGGGCCGTTAACGACGAACTGAAGAATAACTTGATTCAGAAAGAACGAGAAATGGAATCGTTCATGAAGAACAGGGACGAGACGGTAACGAAGTACGAAAGTTTAGTGAAGTCGCAACAGGAAGAAGTAGATCGGCAGAAGAGAGAGGTGATGAGGTATCAGGAATTGTTCCGTAGGCAAACTACACCAACGCCAAAGAAGGAAGAAACCAGACAACTACATCATCGCATCGAGCAACTACAGGATAGGGTAATGATTGGACTCTTAAGACTTAAATCCTTCGAACGTAGCACACGTTGCTGCATCCACGCGTGTTAATGTTTTAGTTAAGAAAATACGAAGCGTTGCGAGAGAAGGATTCTGCAGAGAACTTATCCGAGGACGAAATTATGATGAATGAACGATTGAAGCGAAGAGGGAAGAAGGATGCCGCCTCACCACCAGAGCAGCAAGCGATAGCGGTCATCGATCTGTCGGAATCCGAGTCAAAGTACGAGAATAGCAGAATATATATCTAGTTATTATGTGGCAGATTCCCTGCGTTACCAATAAATTGTTCTCCATAGGCGTAAGACTACACGGACAGCTCTGCCACCCCCGAGCGTAGTGAGCACGACGGAGAAAAAGAGAAACCGTAGAAAGAAGTTGTTCGTTCTAGACGATTCATGCCACGATGTAGAACCCACCGAGGCGAGTATGCAGCTTGTATTCGTGCATCTGAGTGTTGAGGGCCGCATTTTGAACTTCGTTTACTTTTTTTACAGAACACGTCTCCTTCATCACCTCCACATACGGTAACCCGTACCTTAAGGACCCGGAAGAAATAGTTTAATGTAAATACTGTAAATGTGTAAATAGTAAATGTAAATAAAAGCATGTACTCATCGGCCATTTATCATACATATATATATTTTGTTACGTGGACTGTAGCTCGCGGGACACCAGGTGCCCAGGCCTGGTTTAGATAATGTGATTTTGTGGATATATAATTTCACTGTAGTGTTGCTACATTTGCCATGCTGGGTTCTCTAGAATAATGCATTTTCAAATGAAAACTTCAGTTGGTAGCACCGTGCAGGTTGACTGATACAGATACATGATAAGGCAGAACACCGCGGACCACTTTATTTCGAACGTATCAATGCATTCATAAAGGATCTGGCACACTTATCCGACACGACACGACAAAAACGGTAACAATTGAATAATTATAAATAAATGCCGTGTCGTGCCGGAGGAGTGCGCGCAGCTTCATTTATTTTCATGCATTGAATCCAATCCGTTTTTTGTCGGGTCGTGTCGGATAAGCGTGCCAGATCCTTTAGACTCGGGCCGCGTGTCACTTTTATTACCGCTGACGTTACCGATACGATTTCATAAAAATAAAAAATTACATTTCCGTCACCCGAGGAGCGCGACCTCCATTAAACAATATTGTAAGACTTTCTTTTTCTCATCTATGTTCTGTTCTTAAATTAAAAAGTCGTATGTTTTCTGGAAATGAGTGAGCTGATTAACTGTGTTCCACGTTTTAGGTTAAATACTCTGGCAATGAGAATTACAGAGGATCGTGGTAATTCTATCCCAGATGTCGTTACGTGAATCCTATCAGACTTGTATTTCAATATTTTATTACTCACATTTCGGAGAAGGGTAACGATTTCGTAGCTTACCGGGATTTCAAATGAATTATTGTTCAAATGAAATCATAAATTTTCTCTTGTGTTTTCTTTGGCCAGACAGTTTTAACAATATATGAGAAAAAACAATATTCTCCTACAGTGTCTGTCTCAGAGACCCTTATTGAAATAATTCTGTTGGATCACGAAATATCTTTGTGGCTCTTTACGGTCGTGGAATGCTCCTCAGAGTTCTTGACTCTAACCTGAAGATCAAAGTGTACCTACCCGCGGCATTACATTTAATTTTCAAAGAGCCGTTCGTACGTACGGCACAGGCAATAGCACGGGGGAGCAATAACGTCAATGGTGATCGTCAGAAGGTCACCCAGACATGATAAGCAATTATGTATTTTTTGCGGGTGGTGCCCAACGGTGAAGTGCTCTACTCGAAGAGGAGGACTCTTGACAAAATTCTATCACCGACGTTTTCTTACTGATTTTCATTATTTCGTATTTCATTCCAATTTCCATTTTGTCCAATTTGTCACCCAATTTTCTTGGCTTTGCCGGAAGCATATCAGTCTAACATAAGATTCAAACCAATTATTTGGCACACAGACAATGCTTAACTACGGCGTCGCATAGATACATATTTGCACCCACATATTTCAGACACCTTACGCTGTAACAAAATGCAAATAATCATTTTTTCTGACAAAAGTTCTGCATTAGAATAACCCCTTAAAACTCTCGTATTTTCTAATAACATACTATCGATTTTTCCCTAAAAGTACTCTCTATGCTTCTGTAAGCGTACATTGAAGTTTTCCGTATCTGTGTTTTTCCGTTTGACGTAGACTGCATTCGCACTCGTAATATGCTTACATCCTAAAAGAGTTTCGCATGTTCATAGTTTTCTACGAAGTTTACATTCTCTTTCTGCTGCTGCGTCTCTGCGGATTTTTGCCTCGCACATTTCCGCCCGAGCCACGCTCGGTCTATTTGCCGCAAATCGCACGCGGCGTTTCTTATTCTTTAATACTTGGCGTAGCTTTATTTCGATCGCGTAAACGTTCAAGGAGTCGACTATGAGGTTATCGTCGAAATATGACTATTCGTCGGCTACTCCCCAATTGTTCTGGAATATTACATTTTCTTATATCCGGCTCACCATTGCTACCTCACCCTCTGAACTCCCTACAGTATACTGGCTCCGATAAATCATGATCCATTTTTCCCACAGACGAGAATCGCCACTATTATTCGCGACATATGCCGTCGTCAGAAAAGATAAGACCGGGGCGAGTAATATTATCGTGAACCCATATATTTCGCTTATCGTCGTATTGGCAAGGGCAGAAGACATGCTTCCGGATATGCATGGCATTATATATAGATTTTCTATGAGACTGTATTCTCGTATAGTCTTGTATCGTAGAATTGGTGTACGCATTTCATCTAGCGAAATATTTTGAGCACAAAGGAAAAAGAATAATTGTTTGTCTCGAAAAATTGTAAAGTTCTTGGAGAATATAAGCGTAGAGCGTAGGTATCCGCGCAGATTTGCTACGAGGGTGTACCTACTACAGTTCTTTTATCCCGTACTGTGCTTTGAATGCATGCCGTTACTTTATAATGTCGACGTAACGCGCAATGTGCGAGATTGTGTACGCACTTTAAAAATTCCCACACGGATTGCGGCGACACGTGTGTCCCTCGAACAGAAGACATCCTATACTATAACGTGTATTAGACCTTTTCGAGGATCGTTAGGGAAAAAATAATTTGTTTTTGGCCCCGAAAGACCGTCATAACTCCGAAACTATTGAGAGTTCAGCATACAACCAGTGATCTATTTTCAGCCCAAATTGCCCTTTGTCGAGTGGTACAGACTCTGCACCAAAAAAATGGTTGAACTTTTTCACCTATTTTTTGTCACTTTGCGTTTTAGTTACAGTTATTTTGCAGTTTGCATTTTATGATATCTATAAATCTTGAGGTATTTTGATCTGAAATAACCGCTTTGTCATTTACAATTGTTTATTTCATTTTCCTTTCACTTTCCGTTAAATGATTACGGGGTTCCATTCTCCAGGATGTATAGAAGCATATTCTGAACTCTGAAGGAATCTTAGAACTTCACTATGGCCCCACACATAACTTTTTTGGATGGTCTCTTTTTATTACCACCTCGCCGTGCACATAAATCCGCGAAACGTTGAAATACTGGCGCCGAGCCAACGAGCGTTATAATCTTTACGCGAATACTCCGTAACTTGTACTACTTCCACTCCTGTGCCGGCGATCTCAGTTAATGTGTCTCCATTTACCCGGATGCCCGCCATGTAATGCTTTAGTTCGGCGTAACAAGAGAATAAACTCTGCCAAATTTGTCCGCACGAGAAACATATGTCCCGGCATATAAATGACGGAGTATTACCGTTCGTCTGACCCTGCCGTTCTCATTTAGAACGTCTCGCCGTTCGCCATTTTCCGTGAATAGAAGTAGTCGTCTGACGTTCTTGTCGACGGAGAATTGCAACGACGGTCCATGTTTTCAATTTCCACGTATTTTAATCTGTCTTCCGTACGTAAGTTTTACAGTTGTCTGCATTTATCTTTGATTACGAAATTTGACTAGGCATGGGATGGGGGGGGGGGGGGGAGGGGGGGGGGGGCGAGAATGCATTTGATGGAATGATGTATGCTTTAGTACGGTGCATTAACTGTTCACTGATAAGCTGTGAAGAAGAGCTCTTGTTCCAGGCAGCACAGGTTTGTTAGTGTTGTGCCGGTCGCCATCAACTGTCAGTGAGTGACTGAAATTTGACCCGACGCTTTTGAGGGTGATTGAACACTGTTCCATTCAGAAGCGAGTTTAAGGTTTCCGTAAACACTCGGGAAGGATCTCTAAGTATATGTAGAATGTTGGAGGTATAAAATGAGCCAACGCTGGTAGTTCTGCCTTTGGAACGGGCAGATATTCCTTCGACCCAGTTCGATGCTCATTTTACCGTGTCGGGGTTAGATGAATAATATTTTATTAACGTTGCATAAGTATACATAAATAAAAAGTCGCTAGTTCGGCCGAATCAACAGTTCCCAATACATTACAGTCGTTCGGAGATATAAATGCTATGTATTCGAAAAGCATGAGAATATTCTTTACGAATTGAAGAAATTATTTTGATTCAATTGTTCAAACTATCTTTGCTATCCAATGCTATTTTCTAAATCTTTCAGGAAATTCGAAATCTAGTTTACGTATGAGCTTCAAACGTGTAAATTTCGATGTCTAATAATTTTTGTTTCGACTTTGTTCTGTTTTCGAAGCATGCATTTTTGTAGGTCGCATTGCACTAATATACGCTCCGATTCGCTTCAAAAGTGTGCGTTGGAAAATCGGCTGAAGTTCATGGTTGACCGATTTCAATAGCGCAGGAGAAACGCGTAGTTAACCGCAAGGCCGAATTGTGCGACGTAGAGGCTCGTCAGGGCGATAAAAAAAAGTGCGGAATAATTTTGGCAGCGAGATATTCCACCTGCCACTCTTTACCCTGTTTCTCCCTTCGGCGGCTAACCGCGGCAGCCAGGCTGTTGATTTTCCCAGCCCATATATCTCGCGGCATATCCTATTCGCTCCAACGCATGTACTTTCACCTCACTCGGCCTACACATTTTCGCCTTCTGTTCACGAACTAAGGGACGGAAATAGATAAAAGTAGCGAGAAACAGTGTATGTGCCCGAGCCGACCGTAATTTAGCCATAAATCCTGGCAAATCCCATTCTTCATCGCGCATTTCACGCTGACTTCGTACTGGCAGATCGCTCCGCGATTAGTTTCTGAGCGAACCGCACAGCGATAAATAATTGATGCTGCGCGATTATTTTTCGATTTTGTCGGAGACGTCGTACTTGTGTAATAGAACGGGTGAGTTGCCGGGGGATTTAGAGGACGGACGGCTGAGTAAATCCAGGATACACTTTTAACCGCGCGTACGATGCCTTGATCCGATTGATATCGAGAAAGTTCAAAGAGTAAAACCATCGTGGTGCGGCTTTCGGTGTCGTCTCACAATCAGTAGCCTGGTGCGATCAAAGAAACAGCGGATTAAACGTGCATCCGCGATCCATAAGTAAACTGCGTTCTGTCGAAACAGAACGGGCAGGGTCTGGATAATGTTTGATGCGTCTAAGGTAGCGATATTCTTTTTCGAGTATTGGCGTCTGCATTTATACACCTAACCTTCATCCGTGCTCTTTGATGTTCAACGCACCAAGCAACTTTGGATACGCGTTTCTGCATGGCAGATCGAACGACTCAGCGTGATCCCGGTAGTGCGAATTTAAACGGAATTGTCAAGTTTTGAGAATCAATCGAAACTACCCTAGATTGATCGAGTGTTCAGACGGTGAACTTTTTTCAGATAGAACAGCCAGAGGCTTCTTATCGACCGTATGACAATATTGTAATGCGATGAATTATACGGAAGAGAGCGAGTAAAGAGAAGCACGCAAACTGCAACGTGGCAATCTCTAAGCGACGACCTCACGGAAATACGATATCGGATCTTGGTATTTGAATTCGCGAAAGATATCTACCCGTCAACCCACTCCTTAATATTCGTCGCTCTCGTACCGCGCATGCAATAACACGTGCTTGAGAATTCCGCCTTCAGAAATCCAAACATGTTGACGGCTTCAGCCCATCTGAGAGAGTAATATCAACGGATCAAAATTCGTTCGTAAGTGGGTCAAGCCGGGGACTTTTTAAAGGTAAGGATGACTTTTAGAAAACGTTTACTGGGTCGTTAATGATTTTATCGATCCTCGTCATGTTTTGGTCCTCCAGCGAGACATGAAATCTATGCTTGATCGTGCGGAAAGGGTTGCGCGAGATAAGGGAATGCAGAATGATACTAGGTACGATGATATCTGGACGTCGGACCTTGATATTTGAATTTGCATCGGACACTTTTCATCGCTCCTTGATATTCATGTGACAGACTTAGTAAACCGAGTTCGAGGATTTCCAATGCAAACGATCCCATCTTCCGTCGCGCTAGTGTCAACACGTGTTAAAGAGGGCGCGTCGTAGAATTCGAACGGCTGTAATATTTGCGTTCAACGAGTCTACCTCTCATAGCATCCGAAATTTAGACAACGGATGCCTCCAGAATTTTCTTTTCGCAATTTCTGCCCCAATACATAATAAATTAAAATGAATACAACATTTTCTGTCAAGCAAATGTATTCGGTTCCGCAAATCTGACTTTGTCTGACATGTGCCTCGTTCCGATATCTTTGCCAGTGCAAACTTTTCCTTCCGCCCGACGCACGTAGTCTGACATGTTCAGTAAGTACGCTAAGTGAAATATTTTCGCACGAATAGGTTGTCGCGATCCGGGCTTTGAAACAGACGTTGAATGATCACTACACCCCTTTGCGAGGAGAAAGCAATCTCGACGACGGAATTTCGAGAATCCGCTGAAGATGGTCGTGCCCCACGTGACCCAGCTAGTTTCCGCTTGCCGTTCGCTGGGCTCGCGTACAGGTACCCTCCTCCCGCTCGAAGCGTTGGCCATCTGCGGCGGTTCCGGTTTCGCAATGAAATTTCCTTCCGCCTCTTCATTCGTTTGTCCTATGCACCTTCACTTTCCATCTCGTCCCGTTCGTTTACCACCGCAAACTCGCCGGCGCGGCGAACAGGTCCCGATATTAGTCCCTATTTCCCATATACATATACATATATCGAATAATTCTACATCGAACGAGTCTGCGTCGCCGCACGCTCGCCCGACGACGTCAAAAATGTACCGTGTTGAATGAAATTATATTGCTCGCGGCAAGTTTCGCACTTCGGTGACTCGAGACCGAACGTTCGGCGAAAAGAGAAATTGCTCGAGAATGCGCACGGCACAAAAGGTGATTTCACCAGACTCTTGGCAATAAAAACGTATGCGCCGGTCGATGTAAAAGATTTCCCCGTATCTCCTTCCTCAGAATTAATTACTCCCAGCCGGTATTCTTTATTTTCACCCGCCCACCTGCACTCGCCGCTTTCTCTGCTCCTCGTCGAAGTCGAATAGCACGCTGCGCATTCTTCCGCGGCATAACAATGGCAGATCTTGTCGCAGTCCGAGGCATACTCCGAAGAGGGTGGCTAATTATTCTCTTAAACGGGCACAGCTGTTGCTCGTATTTCCTTACCTTTACAGTGTTCCTACGCTTTCCCTCCCACGTTTGACGTTATTTATGTCACGTAAATTTAAATTTTATCGTCTTATTTGCACTTCCCTCCGTCAACATAAATGCGTCATTAACGGTCGCGCATATTATATTCGACTTTCTGTCTCTTTGGGTCGATGTAGCTCGCGTCAAACGTCATCGGTATCTATGGTAATTCACAGCTAAGAGGAGGGCCGCGACTTCTGAGCTCACAATCAGACGATCCGAAGGAAAGGGGGGTGGAATTAAAGTAGAGACGTTGAAAGGTATAAAAAGGGGTCTTGAACGGTTGAAGAATCGGAGACACGAGAAATCGTTTAGGGCGATCTAAGAATATCGAATTCGACGGACTTCAACTTGGATAGAAAGCATGCATGCACGTTCGACAAACGCCGATGCCGATTCGAGTTCTACGGAAGTCGTGGCCTTCAATTTTTCTCAGTCCGTGTCTCTCGTTTATAGGGCTTCGCTCTGCTGCGCGCCACGGAAGTACTCACGTGAATTGTAGCTAGAGCGAGGGGGTCAGTTCGTGATATTGCTCTTCAGAGATATTCAATTTCCGTCAGCCTGTTTGTGCCGATTCGTATCGCTGAATGATGTGCCGTGCCGCGGATAAGGGTAGCATAGTGCAATCGGTAATCATGTCGTTGCTGACGGAATTGGTAGGTCGGCAGTAACGCGCCGCTGTCATGATATCACGAGTGATTACCGCTGATACTTTAATCGACGCTTTACGCACTCACGATTACCGCGAGATTCTTCAACCTACACTCCTTCTCATTGTACGCTGGTATCTCAATCATATTAGAGAAACCCACTTCGAAAGGATATGAGAATAACCGCGTTATAATGAAGTTTGCCGTTGAAAGTAGCAAAGAAATTACGCACACCGAGTCGACAATGTCGCCAGTTGCGGTTGAGCGAGGACAATTTTAATCAATTTAATTATGACCAGCCACAGCGTGGCAGCGACGCCCGCGCCGGCGATGACTTAAGTGCAAAGAATTCGCGCGTTCAATTCTTGTTGACGCGTTGCGAGAGTTCGCGTCGACCTGTCGACACAACAATCCCGAGGGAATGCGTCTGTGCGGCGGCGTTAGTCTCGAGAATTGGGGTACGAAAGAGGCAATCGCTAGAGATTCTTCCCCAACGCCATCGAGTAAATTAAATTAAAGAGGCGCGTATCGATGAAAGACGAGATTCTCCGTCGGACTCAGTAATCCATTCTTTTACTTTCTGTTTTTCCTTCCCTTTTTGTTTTTCGTCCCCATCTCATAGCAATTAAAGGTGGGCGGGATTGCCGCTGGGAAATGGGGGAAAAACATTGTTTCGTGGCTGCTTCTTACATGCGCGCAGCAAACTTCGTCAAAGTTCGAAACACGACGGCGGTCGCTAGATTTTCGCACGCTCACGCCTACGCGTACGATATCGCACGATATTGCCTGTGGGAGTTTCGTGCTATCCCAGGACGTGCGTAAATAAGAGAAAAATTCAGAAAAATCTATTTTATCGCGCAATTGATTTAACTCGCCTGTTATCTGGCAATGACGCACGACGGTATATACTGAATGGCTGACATAAATCTTCGATTCTCCTCCACGCTCGTCGCAGAATTTTCATTATCTTCAGTAAAAAAAAAAATTGATTTATATTGTTCAGGCTGATCGAGCTATAAGCGCATTTAATGTCTCTGTCGGGAGGTATTTTATCACGGTCGTTACCTCATCAACCATGCCGGAGTGTTTCTATTTTAAAAATCGGTATTGCCTGCGCAGTCAAGGTAAGTCCGATTCACCGTTTTCCATTATCTGTGACACGACCAAAGCCGGAATCGGTATTTTATTTCGAAGGGTGCTTACCCTCCGCCGGCAGTTGAGAAGTCTGGGAAAACGACAAGTTCTTAGAAAGTGGCGATACCGAATCATAGATATTGCGCAGAGTAGATTATTTACTGCAAAAATAGGATCTACATGAAGTAATGAAATTTTCTGAAGTTACCTACCAGTATCTTTGATCTCTGATAGACGTAGAATTTGTGTTTCTCTCATGTTCGTGTCCCTTTTCGTGCCACTTTCTTTGTTCCTCGAATCCTGTACGTGGGTTTTCTGACACCTTCAATTATCCCGTGTAAGGTCAGGTAATTATTACTACCTATCTGGTTTCGTGAGATCAGGCCGCCCGAGTACAGATAACAAAGGTGTATGCGAATTCCACTGTTTCTGTGTGGCCTCGATGCTACAGCTACACGTGTCAAGCTGTCATCCCGTCCGCGCAATATACGGCTCATTATGGTAGATTTGATGATTTTAAAGACGCACGCAATTCATATTCAACACATCCATAGAGTAAAAGACAATGTAGGGTTTGAAACTTTCTAATTTAGACAGGGCGTGAATATTATTTAACAAAGCGATTAATCAAGTTTGTTCTATCGGTACGAATTGCCTCTCATTAAAATAAATCCAGACGTCGTACGCGCAACCTATTAAAACTTGCGACGAGCATAGTCATGGTACGCAGTCTGACTCAGCGTAGGTGTTACTACTTGTACGAGTACAGATCGCGCCTCCGCTTGTCTTCGAAGAATGCCACAGTAGTTCTAATTATTACAGACCAATAAGCGGTAGAGTCTACGGAAAATTATAGAAAGACGGGTCTAGTTATGTGCTGGATATCGAACGGCAAGTTATATGGCAGTAAACGAGTGACAAACAACCTGTCAATGGTCGTTCGTTAGCGGCTGCTGGTGGAAAGTCGTGAGTGATTGGATCAACGTCATTCGCGCCGTCCGTCGGCAACAAACCGGGATGCGGCTGGAGGAGAGAGAAGCAATTTGTCGCTTCTTATCCAATCTCTGGTTGGATGTTTGTGTTTTTGCCTCGATCGCCATGGTGACCGTACACACGATACAGACGCGGTTATGTAAACGCCAGCAAAAGCCGGTTCCTACTCCTACCTATCAGGATGAGCGACCGTGTAGAAGTGCGCGTTCACACACCAGCGCAGTCGCAACGCGTGCATGTTGGTGGCACACGTATGTGCTAATTCAGTAAAGGACCTCCCTGCCCCAGGCGCCACAGCACGCAACCGGTTTGACGATGAGCCAGTGATAACTAATTGTACCGTAGAATGGCGTATCATCGATCGTCCACGAAAATATCACCACTAGTAGCAGTAGGTATTCTCTTTGCGTTTTACTCTCTGTCTCAGTCTCTCTCTCTATCTCTTTCTCTCTTACGGATTAGATCTCCTATTTTTCAATTATCTTTTTTTCCCTTTCCCGCTCTTCCCTTTTTCATTTGAACGGTCTGCGGACTTTTCATTCGCGAGCCAATTTCTGAGAGTGGGAATCATTGTTGCTCGTCGTCACGATGTGGCCGATTATTATTTGAGTTGCGTCAATATTCTTTGGCACGCAGCGACGTCTGCAAATATTGATGCACATATTATCACGATTGTACGTGTATTAATATGAATATCGGAGTTTCACATTTGCCAGTGGAAAGTTTCGGCTTCGATTCGGCAGTTATGGTAGGGCTTATGAAGCGTATTAGATAGGGATAGGATCTACGAGATGGGTATAATAAATCGTCAAAAGACTGTGGTGTAGGTCGACACAGACGGCGGCAAGGGATTGAGACACAGTCGACGCAAATCCCAGATGACATTGATGCAAATTGGCTCGGCGGGGTAGTAAGGCAAAGGAGCACAAGTACCTGTCGGGAAATTAATTTTCCCGAATATGATCATTCATTGCTAACCATTGTCTGTGATGTTCGATAATCAGGGTCGTGTTCGGACTCGTCCGCTAAAGCAATCCATTGAACTATAATGTAACGGGAGAGTGACGTAACGTTTTGCATATCTTGTCCTAATCCACGTTTTGTAGATGCATGGCGCTTGATAAAGCTCACCTCTGTTTAACCTCATTGATCGTCCCACGGAGTTCCTTCCACGTGGTCGTAGTCGTCGTCCGAGCATCAAAACTTCGCGAAGTCTTCTTCCTCACTCGAGTATCGAGCGCAGATCTCGAATATTCGATCTGATCGGCAACCATTCTAGCTATACCTACGTCTCACGCTGCCTCTTATATTTAAGCTACGACGCTGTTATTGATTTTTTCGGGCCGAGTTTGCAGTTTGTTTCCGGAGACGTGAAATCGATTCCAGCTTCGTTTGGGGTTTTCAAGGAGTTCCCTGAAACTGCTCTCAAAAGTTCCCGGTAGAAATTTAACGAAAGTTCAGTTGAGAGCGAGGGGCCTGGGGAGACGGTTGTGGAGCTGCGAAACGGTGTCTGACTGTATTTAAATAGCGAGCAGTGCTCGAATTATTGTCGAATGTTGAATTATTCCCTCGACAGCGTCTTGCCTCCTTTCCGTGTCAGTTTGGCGCTTCCGGTGTTCACGTCTTGTCAAACTTTCAGTCGCTTCGAAACCAGCTAGCGCAAACCTCCCGAAAATAGTTTGAGTTCAACTATCTCCATGTCATCGTCTTCCACTTATTTATCATGTGTAATATCCGCCGCAATTATGCGAGCGCGATGTTGCGTGGGACGTTGACGGTACAGTTGCCCAAGTTTGTCGATTTATTAACCATTTTGTTATGTGCATTGCTGTTTGTCGATGCACGCTGAAAGCCTGTGATATTTAAATCCATTTCGGCCGGGGGTAAAAGCACATTATTCCTTTACCCGTAATCAATAGGTGGCATATTACATTGTATCGTTTAAACTCACTAGCTCAATTTAGCGTGCCTGTTATTCAGCGGAAATGATTTTTAATATTAATGCAGTGTTAATAGCGTAACCTGATCGGATTACAAAGGAGATGTGCATGTAATATATTTGCGCGCCACATATCGACGGATCGCGAACTGCGAGAATAAATTTCCTTTAATAGTTTCATCAGTGATAGGGTCATCGTGGCGTGAGTTTCAAGGCGTGCATGGAAAACAAAATTGCCGAACAGTTTCTAAGTTATCAAGCAATCATAGGCGCTTGCGCAATTTCGCCCGATTCAATCACAGGGGTTGAATCGACAATATAAACTATTGTCAAGAATTAGTCGAAGTTTGGATTAACTTTGAGATGAAACCGGCGAGGAAGTGGCCTTAAGCTTGAAAGCTCTGTAATTGAAGCGGATCGGCCATTAACCGTGGGAGTCTGCATTTCACGGATTGGGCGTACTCTGTACTCTGAAATGTTCTGGGGTCGCGCATACTCATCAGTCTCGCGATGTGACTCGTGACATATCTCAGAAGATGGTGTCGCATACAGTCAATGAATCAGTAAAACCAAATACGTCTATTCTCGGCACTCATCGCGATTAAGGAACCGCAGAAATACGATTCAATGCTGTGTTTATTTAGTCGCTGAATTAAGAGAAAGAGGCGAAAAGAGCGAGAGACAGTGGGCGGATAGAAGCGAAACAATGAGGGACGAAATTAGAGGACATTTTTTTCCTTGAATTTTCAGCTCCGTCGCATTGTATGAATGCAACGTTGCAGTTCGTGCACTGGAAGCGCGAATTTTATGCTTATTGCAAACGTGCCGAGGGGAAAAGTGTGAAAGCAGAGATTCTGTGTCGATAAACTTGCATTCCGATGGTGCGTGAAATTTGGCAGTAATTACAATTCCTAAGAAAATCCCACGTATATGTTGGCCCGGTGCTCGACAATTGCTATTATTAAGATTGTCATTAATGAACGCTGCGTGATGTTCCTCAAATTGGAGAGTAAGAATTTGAACTAACATATAACAATGACTGACTATAAACTGACTCAGAACCGTCGATCGAGTCGATAATAATTTGCGAGGTGCGACGAAAAATATGTGACAGATACCGAATTCCTTTGTCGCGGTGTAAGATGACAAACAAGTTTAGACCAGTACATTTGACGACGCAAAAAAGTAAAAGGCTAAAACTGAGGGTTGCGTAATTAAATTTGCGCAATTTTTAAACTGAAGTGAAATGGGCAGGATGCGACGTAACTCTACATGCGTTCCTTCGGAACAACCGCTGCATCACTCCCAAAGGGACAAGGGGAAGGGAGCAAAAACGACAGGAAGAAGGGCATAACTCCGAGAAACGTGAAATGACACCGAGACAAACAGAATCCGACTGTATAAGAGCCTCCGCTGTCAAAGTTTTTTCTCCATTTAAGGCACTTTTTGCTTTAACTGCATTTCAGTAGAGCGTGCGGGAAATTGAATTACTAACATCCTTTGTAATATTTCAGAAAATCACGTTCCGCGAAGCTTCGCTCCATGCTTTTGATGGAGATTCAGATGGCTTTATGACGTCTTACAACTACGCTAAGGCTGCAGTCAATGAAGAAGAAGCGGGCGGCGCGCTGCGGGAGAGTGCCGTTTTCTTTAGGTAAATTTAGCGACGCAAATGTACGTTATGCGACACTTCGCAAAAGTCGGTTCGTGCTCTTTGCGTAGTATCGAGCTATGGTGAAAATCTTTCCGGGCAGAGATTTCGCCATAACCCTTCTGCCGACAGTCATTATCAGCCGCTGAAAGTTATTCACAGGATTTATGACTGCGAAAAAATGTAGGGCACGCCACGGTAAAACAGAATTGCCGCTTCTCTCTCCTTTTTTATTGCGAAACGGTAACTCAGCCGAACGGCGCGCTAGTAAAAAAGCGCCGAGCCATAGTCAGACCGTAAAAAGTCCTTCGATGAGACTTTGATTCTCGCTGCCTTAAGGGAAAGAAAATTAATGCCGCTGGCTCCCGGCGTACCCGCGGGAAGCACGAAAAAAAATGTCGTAACCGTTATTACGTCAGTTCGCAGGAAGTTTAAGGTGCGCGGAAAGAGTCGCCCGCTCGGAATAAGATGGTAAGCTGCCATTAACATAGTGAAACTTCGGGGCGTTACATTTAAGGCGCATTAGATCTCAATCGACAGTGGTTAATCGACTAAGGCTAAGTGATTCGATTCAACTCGTGCGCGTAAGGCAAAGAGAGAGAGAGAGAGAGAGAGAGAGGGGAAGGAGCGTTGAACGCAGTATTCGTTTCTCATATTGTTTGGCATTTCCGTTCTACATCTTTGCAGCGCGAATAAAATGTCCGGAATGCCTCCGAGCGAGCTACCTTTCAGAACCTTCCAAGAAGTACGGCATGCTATGAGCTATGAGTTACACGGAAATCTGTCAAGTGTACGACGAATCCTCGACACATTTATTCAAATTCAAAGATGTATGCAGAGAGAGGTGGAAATACGAGTACGTAAATAATAAAGCGCGGCCGCTTCACAGTGCCCGGACACTCGAGATAACACAGCGAAATTCTTTTTACCGGGAGCAGATTGAAGCTGCGCGACGGGAGGAAAAATGGAAATGCGAGGGAGTCAATGGCACTAGGAATTTAAAAGTACCGCGTGTCGAACAACTTCTTGGCGGTAAGTTTTATCTTTGCTGCGGGAGAGACGTCGGGCGGCGCTCACATTTTTATCGCGCTTCGATGTAACCGGGCTATAATACAATTTCAGGTCGTCACGTTAAGAAGCTGATGAGACTTTGCGCATACTTCTGCGTCATGCTACTTTGCGGGACTGACGGGAGTCACATTTCTACGCCAGCAGAGACCGTAAGTATCGAGTACCTATTTATATGCACCTGTACGTGCCGCGCAACAACGAGTCTGTCGTTACACACTCTTTAGGTGCCAGGTGATGCGTTTATTATGATAAACTTACGTACACCCGCATGCGGCGCGTGCCGCGAGCAATTTTCGGTCTGAAATGAAACGCATCGTGTTACCGGTGAAATATACGTGCGAAAATGTATGAGCGTATTGACTCAAACGTCAGATTTATATTCCATTGTACGCGGCGAAATGAAACTTTTGCGCTTTCATGGATACGGAATCGTTATTTTGAAAATCGGCACATTTAAATATCGCTAGAGTGCAGCAGAAACGTATTTCACGATACGGTGTTACGTCACACGTCGACGTTCACTTACATGTTCAATCATCGCTCCGTGCCTCTGCATATTCGTGTACGTCAAAGGGTACTTCTGTTGGACTTTTGGTGAACGAAAAATTGTCGAAACGGAGAGAGACGCGGGACTGAGAATCAGAAGAGACCGATTTACTGCATGCCACCGTATTCGCCGAGTTTCCTTACATTTTCAATACGACCCAAAGGAACAATCGTACTCACGCGATTTATACGTGTGTATGAAGTTAAGTGCAACTTGTGTACAAAAAGTTACCTATGCACTGTAACTGTTATTACCAGTTAAATTTTAAGGCTTTGGTGGAATCGCACGCTTTTCAGTCTATGTGCAATTCCGTAGCTGTTCTCCGTGTCTTGCAGACGTTCATCGATCGCGACGGTCATACTGTGGTTCTTTCAAGGTAGGTCACCTTAAAACGCGGCATTTGTTCACAAATTCGATCGTAACAACGTTGTGATTGTGGTCTGGCGACGGTTGGTGCAAAAAAAGTTTGATTGAAAACTCGGGAAATGAACGGCACGAGTATTCAGCTGATTGATTAAGGTCCAATTGTAGAAACAGATGGTGTGCACAATTCAGAGCGTTCTCCTTGCTCAAAGCCGGATCGCCGTGCTCATGATCCCGGCATATCAGCATTCCTCAGGTAATATCATCAAAGGCATCGTCATCTTATCAGCTATCCATGCGCAGGTAACCAATACAACATTCTCTTGCGCGCAGTCCGCACAGGAAACCAATCTGTAAAGCGACGTCGATCAAGTCACCTTGTCAATGGCAATGTGATATAACGGGTTCAGTTGTCTCAGAGTCATCGAATGCACAAGGTCTGCCTGCCGGGTTCGTAGAATGTGCGATGATTCGAGATCAACGTGTAATACCATACACACGTCGCGCGTTCGGCCGAATGAAATATAACGACGGCAAATACACATAGCGGGCAGCGCGAGACGTCGGAACTCGAACGAAGTCCGTAATAACGCGTTCGAGCGTCTTTCGGTTCGCGGGTAATGGAATTGCTTCGAAATTAGAGCGCACTACAGGGACTGCGAGACACGTTTTCGCAGAAGCGGCCGCTATACTCGAACGACGAGTTCGATGGACACCCGAAACTGTCCGGCGGGGTGGTCGAAGGCGTCCGCGATATCAGCTTCGATCGGTACTCTTACAACTCAGGTTAGTATAGATCGGGCGTCGAAAGAGCTGTCCATAATCGGGTGGACGCGCACCGGTGGCGTCTCGTACGGGGTGCGTCGGTGTCGGTGAGCATCCGCGATGTACACGCCGCAGACGGCATTCGCTCCCGCTCCCTCGGTCGGGACGTTCAGTCAGGTTCGAGCCGCGAATGGAATAACTTGCGCCGTCGCGCGGTAATCCTTGAAGCGCGCCCCGCGCTGCTTCACCATTCAACGCCCGACGCGTCCTGTGCACACGGTCAAATTTGCGCCGTACAGTTTCGTCGTGGCACGATCACAAATTTGCAACACTCACTGTCGCGTGTGACGCCGATCAGTTTCGTTACCCGGAAGACTGTACCGTGCGTACGTGGAAACTTGCAGAGAAGTTCGCCGATTTTCGACCCATCAGCCGCACGTTCGAGCGTATATGACGCGTTTGAAATACAACAGAGCGAAGGGTGCGTGAAGAGAGAGAGAGAGAGAGAGAGAGAGAGAGAGAGAGAGAGAGAAAGAGAGAGAGAGAGAGCGAAGAAAGAGCGTGCTTCATTTCATAACGGGGCATGAGATCGGTTCAGTCGTTTCGTCGGGCCGAGGTGAGTCTCTACGTACAACCCTTAGCTCTTTCTTTCCGACGTATGTTCGTCCTTCCTTTCGTTCCTCCTCTTTCATTTAACGCGCGCCCCGCGTACACTCTGACGCCGTAGCAACGCACGCGGAATAGGCGAACGAGTTCGAGCGGATGCACGATGGCGCGAGTGACGACGGATTATACCCGAGTGGGGCATTCAAAACGAGCGTGTAGCTTCGCGTGTTTGCGATGAAACCGAGTACCACAATATATATTCTCTCTTATCTGGGACAAAGAAACGTATTACCTTACCTTACGACGGACCTTGTCGATTTCATGATACGTACAGACTGTCGCGACAGTTCGATTTTTACCTTTTCTATTCACCATCTCGACTGAACATGACTGTACCATCATCTACAAGATACGTCAACCTTGCATTTGCAAACAAAAATAGAAATGACTGTGCACGACGAACAACTATCTTACTTGTTATTGTTAATCGATTTTATGCTTATCTGTGGCTTTATATTGTGGCTTCGGGAAAGGATACGTTTCAGTGACGAATTACGATGGCATAGAATAGACGATCCGTCGAGACGCATCTACACGCTATACGCCATTCCCTTTTCCGGGATGTTTTTAAACGGAGAACAACCTGAACGTTGACCCCCTTACAAGGCACTGCTTTGTTTCTGTTACAATGAACACTTGAGCGCGCACTGCCACGGGGTACCTTTTTGGCGCATCATTCCGCTGTCGGCACATTTCTCCTGCAAGTAGTAATGGTCAACGCTAGCGCAGCCATTGCACGATCCCCGGCTTCCGAACTTGTTTCTAAGTTTCGGATTTGGTTGGTCGCGATTCAGGGACGCCCTCAGCACAGTATGAAGTCTCGATTCATCAGTGGGTCAACAACTTCAATCGTTTGTCAAGCACAAGATTTCCCGTGTTTCGCTCCGCTACCAGGGAATTTGTCCGAGTGATCGTGAACTGCAAATGCGGGTCACCCTAATTGCCTTTTTTCAGCCGTAAAGTTCCTCGGTGTTTTTTTCGGGAAGCCTCATACCAAGCAGTTGGAAATTAATTGCGCAATCTGTATGCTTTAATTGTAGAAACTGCTTATGGCGACGTTGTCACTGGGTATAGGAGGTCGCGACGGATCTTTAAATAAAATTTTGCTGTAACCCACATTAACGGGTTACGCCGACGCGAAATGAACGTATTCGCGGATTTTATTATCCGCGTATATCGAATTATTTTGTTCCGCCGGACATGAAACTTTTCCCTGGAAAAGCGTATCCCTGACGAACTACCGGCGGGTCGGCAATGTTGTTTTTTTGCAATCTCATCAATCTTCATCCGACCTAGGACTACCGACCCAATGCGTTCTCGCGCTACGGGAAATTTCACTGCACCTTATTAACCTCAATTCATCTTCCTCTTATTCAAAAAAAGTTTGCATCATATTTGTCCGGTTGGTGAAATATGATTTGTACGCCTTTTCCTCTTCCAGTCAAATAAATTTGAGCTTTTCGTCAGAGAGCATGCAGTTTGGCGGAAAATCCTTGCACGGAATCTAGTACGAGCTAGCGTGGAGCCAAATAAAAGGCAGGCCACACCTGAGCTGTTCAAATCCACGTATAAATGCACACTAATGGAATAGACACAATGGTTGCATTAATTCAGAAATTCGCAGCAATGTTGATTGATCGTAGATCGCGCGATATTTCTAACCTCCAGCGCACGTACTACATCGTGGTGTCTTTACAGTTTTGTGCAGATTTATAAACGTGCCGCGCAGATTTATTGCAGTTCACGGAAGTTACTCCAATCGACACGGCCAAGACACATTGATTAAGTATAGTTCCGAAGCCATTGCCGTGAGTACTCGCGAAGAACCGTACTTTGAATGGACCTCCCTCGTGTTTCAGCCACGAAAGACCATAATTAACGTGTTTCTTGCACGGCGCACAATCACGGGTTTCCATCTACCTCGCGTCGCGTTTGAAAAATTAGACAGAAGCGTGGCAGGCCGCCATTAACATTCGCCTTCGTTTGCGACGACACTTTTGCTTCGAAACAGTGGATTGGCGTCGTACGACGAATTACGCTAAAAGGGCTTCTTGCGGTTTCGCTATTCCAGGGAAACGATGTGTCTGATGTGCGCTCAAGTCCCCCCGAACTTCTTAAAATATTAATGCCCCGCTCTTCAGTCCGGAGCGCGGGATATAAAGGGGATATTCTAATACATATATATTTCACGGAAGTGGAAATGCATTTTCCTGCCCGACGTCCGCCGTCGCGAATTTTCCCGCTACAAACAATTCCACTTCTGAATAAGAACGTCTACGTCATCGTTATTTTTCGATGCTCTCCTTAATACTTTGCTGTTTACTCGAACGATTTCGAAATTCTCGAATATATATTGTAGACGAAATTGTTCTGCTCGTTTATAGGATACCCGATGTTTTCTATGACATACGTTCTCACGCTTCGTCCCTGTCTCGTGTCGAACGGCGCAGCCATTACTGTGAGGTGTTTTCGGGGACTACATTTCATTACAACTGACTGCGTCTACCGACAAGCAAAATAACAGTGCACTATGTTCTATTTTTATTGCATCATATCGATCACCCCCCTTCAAGTCATATACAGCCAGTCCCGTTCAATCACTTTGTCATCGTGCAGACACGAATGCGATACGGGATTATAGTTTTCCGCACTTACAATTAATCGGAGTCCAAATGGATGCGCTGAAATGCAAAATAGGTAGATATATCTGAGAAGTTTGTTAACGAGAGAAGTGCCGTCTGAGTTGATAGGTGTGCAAGAGACATATATTTACCCATTGCGTGAACTCGTTCGTTTTCACACTTGAAAAGCGAGAATAAACATTTCTTCATTATCTACAATCTTTATAACTGCTTAAGCATTACCATTAAAGTGACTATCTATTGCTACCTACACGCTCTAACGTTCGTATCTGACTTCGTCGATCTATGAACGTTTGAACATAGTACGTAAACCTCGCCAGAATGCAGCCAGTAGGCTATGCTCTCGTGTCCACATATTTATTAAATTGCAGTAGATCGAGCAGGTACGGAGGCTAGCTGACGGTAAATATGTACTCGGCGCTGGTATGATGCTCCCTTGAGTAATTATTCGCCCATACATACTGTGCGCCACTAACAATAAGTAGACATATCGCGGAATAATTGAATATCTATTACCACGGCGGCCGATATGTTGATGGAAATGCGTGATATAACAAAATTACGGCGAGCCTGTTTCTTGCTAGCCGAGCATTTGCATCGCATGCTTCAGAAAAACCTTATTACCGCGACTTTCTTTCAGGACTCAACTTTATTTCTATTTTTTCGCCGCCGTCGCCAGGCGTAAGATGCACGTCCGCTTTTCTTATTAAAGTAGAAGTATTAGCCGGGGATGCTGGGACCTTTTCTACTTTATTCATGAATCTATACCCAGGAGAAGGTGAAGTCTGGGGCGGTACTTTCGGCGGTAACAAAACAGCGCAGACCTCGAAGCACGTTCGTTAATTAAAGTTTTTCAAGCATACGAATAAGAAGTATCAGATAGATCCTTCGGGACCGGGAGTAGTCCGCGGCGCGCGCAACGGAAGATGCTGCGCTGCCATTGAAAATCATCTCCTTATCGCGACTCCTTTAGCACTCTTAAGGAGAACGTTTCGCTTCTACATCGAACGTTGGGAAATCACTCTCAAGGACCATACAACCTCTACCACATTCACTTCTTGGCGTTCGATGTTATAACACTGAGAAACTAGTCAAGCGAAAAATGATTTATGTACTTCTCTCAATAAATAAGACCTACGGTACGGAATGCCTTTGGGATTTTACATGGCCGGCCTGGTGTAGCAGTATGCTGAGCTCCATTTCGCACAGTTCGATCTGGATAGTGAGACGATCTCCTTGTCAGCCGCGGAGAGGTTCGCTATCCCCCGTTGCCCGGCGCGATTTTCGAAATCCTTCGACCAGATGCTCATGAATTTTCGCTCAACGCAGGATAAACTCGCTCGTCGCCGTGCGCGCTGTCGGTCCGCCCTGAAAGAATAACAAGGGCGGACTTTCCTTTTCGAGTGGGTACGATTCTCGTTAAAGCGCCTCTCACTGCGTTTTTTCTCCCTCCCCCGAGCAATTCTTCCGCGACCCTTTTTCGCCCGACGATCCTATGTATATAAATCGTCGCCGCGCTAATGCCGAGCCGAATAAAACCTTAACAGCGTATGTAATTCGGTGGACACGCAACCTTGAGACGGGACAACGAGATGGGCAACATTTGGAAGGGGCGCGAAGGGTGGCGAGCGGTTTCATCAGTTTTTCCAAAGTGGAACGAGTGCGCGCGACCTCGGTCACGTACACTCCGAGCGTATCAAAATGATAACAGACCCATGCCGTTACCTTGAAAAGGCAACGCCGTGTCTCTCGCTCGTCCCCATCCCTTTATCTCTCGACGTGCTTCCATCGCACCGCGGCTGGGTTGCCGAGCCCTGCCCCTCCACCCTTTCGAATTTACATACTGAAATTTATTGTACCCGATTCGCGCTCGCGTATTACGCAATAATAAAAGTTAAGCCGAGGAATAGGGGACGTTAATGTTCTCTATGCGCGGGTCGTAAAGAATCTGTCCGGGTTAGGCGCGACACGAGTTGCCGAGCGTGCATGTTCTGCTGCCCTTACAGTCGATGTCACGTTACTTCGCTGTCGGCCCACGTTTTTCAGAGTCCGTATTGCAATTTTTTTACCTTCACATCGACATTGCCTTAGTGGCACGGCGAGTGCTCTCAGTCCGTCTCTGCCCACTTTCGAATACACGACCTTTTAACGGATTTCCTCGAAACGAGCGTCTCTGCGACGTCGGCGAATCGAGACGCGCCGTCTCCTATCTCAGTGGGAATACTTTCGTCGACGGCTCATGTCGCTTCTAATTAGTGAAAGGTAACCGTGACATCGCGCTTATTTGGACACGCAGCGAATCGTCTCGCCTCTGCGAGCCCATTTCGCTAGTATGCGCAGGCCGGGACAATGGCATTAATGATCTTTGTAGCCCCGTGTTCGAACTTCGCACGGGAGATTGGTTATCTGATTATGGCCGCGTAGTGCGGAGATTGAACGCGGACGAAATGTAACCAGCATTTCGAAATGCACATCGCCCTCCACACGCGCCGCACGTAATTTATTCCTCGAAATTCCGGTTTGCAGCAGACGATCGCGTCCTCCGTACCAGATCTCGTTATGTGCAAAAATCCAAAGTCCCAACACAGATTGCAACGGTTTACCGTATCGCGCGGCGATAAGTTGCAACGCCGTCCATTTAGCGGAAAGTTGCCTTTCGAGCGGGCTCTTCCGAGATACGACGTTTCAACTGCCCGTTTCAATTGGCGAAAGTTTAGAGCCGCGTTCGGTTTTAGGTAAGCTCGAAATTGTTTCGCTCAGCGAGGGTACTTATGGGAGACCGGGGCAAAATGGTATAGCGGGGCATAATGGGACCGGGGCAAAATGGGACCGGGGCAAAACGGGTTTGGGGCAAACTGGAATATTGAAAATCAACACTGCTGGTCATTGGGGCAAAACGGGATCGGGGCAAAATGGGACCCAAGAAACTTCATTTTTTGCTATCCCATTATGCCCCGATCCCATTATGCCCCAGTGCCGTTTTGCCCCGGTACCGTTTTGCCCCGCTATACCATTTTGCCCCGGTCTCTCCTACTCTCGATACACGCTTTCAGACAATGGCGTTGATGGGCTTGATAACGACGTGAGTCTCGTTCCCGAGACTCGCTTTACGGTTGTTTCCGACCAGCCTCCCTCAACCCCCCCCCCCCCCCCCCCCCCTCCCCTCGCGAGCGCTTAGGGTGACGTTGAAAATTGTAACTGGTACGGCGAATTTGCGTAATTTTCGGGAAATTCGGTTTCCTGACGGGATCCGATAAATGATTTAGCGGCGGGACCGCGAATGGATTTACAATTTTACTCGGCGCTTTTTCGCTGTTTGACAAACAGGTCGTCCGCGGGCTATAAAATATTCCCAGGGGTCTTAGCGCAGTGCAAATTGCGCGCTTCCCATCCCACCGCACGCGCCGGCAGCCTCGTTTGGGAGGAGTACGGTTCTTAATGGCGTTATAGACTGACGCTGCAACGTGATGTTATCATTTTCTTTTTCTACGCTTTCTTTTTCTTATTTCACCCCTGCTGTGTTTCCGGCTGTCGGCAAAGGTTTCCGTGCGCAGGAAACCGGAGTCGAGCGGAGCGGTATTAGCTACTATGATTTACATCCTCCGGGAGCGCTACAACCCGATTTCGTGCATCTTTCAGCACGGCTAGGTATTTAACAGTGCGACGTCAAAGTGTCTCTCTTAATTAGTTAAGATTTACACGCGCCAGGAGCCGCGAAAGAACTTCTTGCCGAGATGGCAGTACAATTAACGCGACTGCATTAGCATAACTTCGCTAACGAGATTAACGAACAGAAGCGACGGCGAATGTCGGACGAATTCTCAGCCGCGCCGCTCCTGCGCCAACGGATAATACTTTTTCGGCGCGAGGATAGATCGAAGTCGCTCGGGCCCGCATCTGCGATCCTCGTAATCTGTCCGGCGCAAGGTGCACGGGAGAGTACCCCTTTCATCTTCACAATCTATTCACGAGCAAACACCGTCAAAGTCCGTTTTAATTATCCAAGCATGCCCGACTCGAGTCATTCCGGGAAATCGGTGAATAGTTCGCCGGATCGCAATGAGCACAGGTTTCCTGGAACAACGTGTTTCACGCGATTAGCCTATTTAAGCACCTATGCAAACTTAAGCATTCTACTGCGACTCTTCTGTCTCATCGGTCCCCATTTCACAATTCCCGTGTCTCAAAACGTGACCGATATGACTATGAATGATCGACGGATCTCCGCGTCCTCGAAGTGTGCTCGGCAGGCGCCTTAAGCTATGGACGCATTATGCAATTTTCCGTGATAAGACGCGAACCGCGCGCGCGCGGGATGGCACTGATGCAATTAGGCCACCCGTTTAATCTGGATAACATCTGTTCGCGCCGTTTTATGTTTAAAAGTGGCGCTTCAATTGAGTCTTTAATTTGGCAGCATGGCAACCGCGCTCACGACAACGGGGCCGCGAATTCGGGAGCTTGTACCCAGTCGCGCTTTTTTAGGGCAGCCATATTGCGTGCGAGGCGCCGCGCCTCCGCGAGCGGCCGTAGCTACTGCGTAGCAACCGACAGTCCCATTGTAGCCACGAATGAGGCGAGATCGCCATGATCGTCTCATTGCCAGAAATAGTTGTAATCGCGTGGTTACGAGCGTCTCAGGCGTTTATTGAGTATTTGTTAGCGCCTGAGCGCAATCCTTAAATAAAGTACTAAATATTTAAAGCAGTACAAAAGTGAAGTTATTGAGAAAACCGGCGAATGTGAGATTCGCACACCGGAAGTATTCCGGTGGTAATTTGAAAAGTACCCATCAGTTTTGGTCCTTCGAGCCGGATAGGCCGGTAGTTTGACTGTGGCTAGCATAGCTAGCATTCATCAGGAAGGTCGACGTCTCGACCAAGGGTCCGCCAGGGGCCAATTATCAGCATCAAGGGTCCGCCAGGGGCCAATTATCAGCATCAAGGGTCCGCCAGGGGCCAATTATCAGCATCAAGGGTCCGCCAGGGGCTAATTATCAGCATCAAGGGTCCGCCAGGGGCCAATTATCAGCATCGGGGGTCCACCAGGGACCACGTATCAATACCAGGGGTCCACCAGGGACCAGTCACCAGTACCAGGGGTCCACCAAGGGCCAGTTACCAGTGCCAAGGGCTATCTCGCAGTCCAGTTAGCAGTCCAGCCAAGGGCGCAGCCGCAGCTACGTTGAGGTTCGACATTATAGTTTCTCCTCCTATCTAATTTCCTCCTAATCTCATTCCTCGTTCGCCGCACTGACAAGATGTCGAGCGTCGCGCAATTAAAAGTGGCGAGAGGCCAAGTCAAAAGCGCCATTACAAGGGCGCAAAAATATATAGACGGATTAGATCCAACGACTATCGATGTATATCAGTTAAGATCGCGTAAAGAGGCCGTGTTACACAAGCTGTCCGATTTCAATGAGTTGCAGGACAAGATTGAGGCTCTTGACGAACTGGCTGAGCACGAGTCTGATCGCGTTAATTTTGAGAACGCGTATTTTGCGTTAATTTCACAGTTCGATCATTTGTTGGAGGGTTCCTCAAACCCCCCTCCCAGTCCGACGCGATCGTCGGAATCCGCGGGCGCCGGTCAGCAGATCCGGCTGCCAAAGATTGATTTGCCGCATTTTAAGGGGTCATACGAAGATTGGTATTCGTTTTACGACACGTTCAGCTCGTTGATTCACAACAATCCTTCATTATCTCAAATTCAGAAATTCCATTACTTAAAGTCGTCCCTGAAAGGTGATGCGGCCGCGGTAATAAATTCGCTTGAAATCTCAGCTCTCAATTATTACGAGGCTTGGAAAATGTTACAGAACAGATATGATAACAAGCGGCTTATAGTGCACACGCATTTGAAAGCCTTAACAGAAATTCCCATGTTGTCCAGGGAAAATAGCGTCTTGCTTCGGCAATTATTAGATACCGTTCTTAAGCATACTAGATCTCTCAAGGCATTGAAGCGGCCGGTTGACCAATGGGACGATTGGCTAGTTCATATCACAGCGTCGAAATTAGATTCCATCACTTTAAAGGAGTGGGAAAAAACTCTTGCCTCTTCAACCCTGCCCACGTTTCGACAATTCGTCGAATTTCTGACACAGCGGTGTCAGGTCTTAGAAGCAATCGCGGAAAGGCCGTCGGCGGCACCGGCGGTAAAGGCACAAAGGCCATCGCGATCGCAGGGTTTGGCAACTCACGTTAGCACCAACGGGTGCACATGTCCGATTTGCAGAGGAAATCATTTCATTCATCAATGTGAAAAGTTTAGCAAAATGCCGGTGCGACAGCGCGTTAAGGAAGCAATGTCAAAGAAATTATGTTTAAATTGTCTGAGGTCGACATCTCATTTCGCCAGCTCATGCACGTCGAGTGCCTGTAAAAGGTGCGACAAGCGCCACAACACGCTTCTGCATATATCTGAGGAGTCGCCGCCGAATTCCTCGAAAGACGCAGAAAAACCCGCTGCGATTGATGAAACGCCGCCACCGTTGCCAACGGTAAATTGCATGTCGCGCGAGTGCGCATCGCCTCAAGTCTATTTGTCGACGGCGTTAGTCCAGGTTTTCGATACATCGGGCAATTCAGTATTGGCACGAGCCTTATTAGATTCATGTGCGCAATCTTCCTTTATAACTGAGGGTTTGGCGAGTCGATTAAAGCTGCCGAGAAAAAATGTTGATATGCCGATCGCTGGCATCGGGCAGTCGGCCGCTCGGGCTCACCAACGCGTAACGGTAAAATTTCAATCACGTCACAATACGTATAACAGGAGCATGGATTGCTTTATATTAAGGTCCATCACGCAGAACCTTCCGAGCGTTTCAATTAACGGGGATAATTTTCACGTCCCGCGAAACTTAAAGTTGGCAGATCCAACATTTCATTTAACAGGCCCCATTGACCTTTTAATAGGTGTGGAACACTTCTTTGATTTACTGTGCGTAGGTCAGATACGCGCTAACGGCAAGCATCCGTGTTTGCAAAAAACTCAGTTAGGATGGGTAGTATCGGGTCGTAGGCAGGGATACGATGCGTCAGTCGATCGCGTAGTGTGCAACCTGGCAACCGACGGTCCTCTCGACGCGTTGCTTACAAAGTTTTGGCAACTTGATGATTTCGCGTGCAACAGCACATTGACACCCGAAGGCAGAGATTGCGAAGCCCATTTTAAAGAGACCGTGAAACTTGAACGCGGTAGATTCATTGTACAGTTACCAGTTAAGGACGGACAGTTAGACTCGTTAGGTGAGAGTCGTCCGATTGCATTAAAGCGATTTTATAACCTAGAGCGCAGGTTAAACAAGCAGCCGGCATTGAGGCAAGAATACGCGAAATTCATGAATGAATACATCAAACTCGGTCATATGAAGGCCGTAGCGGAAGAACCGAAAGATAAAGCGTATTATATGCCACATCATGCAGTTGAAAAACAAACGAGTTTAACCACCAAATTGCGGGTGGTATTCGACGCGTCATGCAGGTCTTCGTCAGGCGTGTCGCTTAACGACGCCTTAAAAGTAGGACCGACAATTCAACAAGACCTTTTTTCTATTATTGCCAGATTTAGGACGTTCGCGTACGTGTTAACAGGAGACATTGCGAAAATGTACAGGCAGGTCCTTGTTGACGAGTCTCAAACTTCGTTGCAGCGGATACTGTGGCGCGATAGTACGGACGAGCCGGTGCAGGCGTACGAACTGATCACCGTTACGTACGGTACGGCTCCCGCGTCGTTTTTGGCCACGAGATGCCTTCACGAAATAGCCGATAGGAATAGCGCGCGTTTTCCGCAAGGCGCGGCAATCATCAAGCGCGACTTTTATGTCGATGATTTGCTAACGGGTGCTAATTCTTTGTCCGAAGCTCTTAGAATCCGCGACGAAACGGTCAGAGTACTCGAGCAGGCAGGTTTTGATTTGCGTAAATGGTCGGCGAACACGCCGGACTTATTGACGGGCATAACGGATCAATCGGATCAAAATCTGATTTTAAACAAAGACGATGACGTGCGCACACTGGGCGTCCAGTGGAATCCAACGAAGGATATTTTTCAATGCTCTGTTCCCGCAGCTTTTCCATCGCAGCGTGTTACGAAGAGGTCGATACTCTCTTGCATCGCGCGTTTGTTTGATCCGCTGGGTTTATTGGCTCCGGTCGTGATAACAGCCAAGATTATAATTCAGCAATTGTGGAGAGAAGGGAGCGATTGGGATGAGTCTGTGCCGGTAGCAATCCACACGAAGTGGACAAAGTATCAAGAACAGTTACCGCGTTTAAATGAGCTCCAGATAGGACGTCACGTTGTTCAAAGGGGTGCCGCCCGCGTGCGGTTACACGGTTTTTCAGACGCGAGCGAAGCAGCGTACGGCGCTTGCGTGTACATTGTATCGGGAGATTCCGATGGGAATTTTACTGGCGAGCTGCTTTGCGCGAAATCCAGAGTTGCTCCACTCAAAAATATTTCGATGCCGAGACTCGAGTTATGCGGGGCTCTCCTTCTTGCAAGACTCGTCGACAGGGTCAAGTCAATCGTGTGCATGCCGTTGGAGCGAGTTTATTGTTGGACGGATTCCACAATTGTTTTAGCATGGCTAAAATCTCCATCTCGAACATGGACTACGTTTGTAGCTAATCGCGTAGGCGAAATACAGGAATTACTACCGGGTGTAGAGTGGGGGCATGTGCCCACAAATCACAATCCGGCGGACGTTCTCTCACGGGGGGCGACGCCCGACGAATTACATGCACACGCACTGTGGTGGAAGGGCCCGATCGCCTTATTCAACCCAGTTTCGGGATCGGCTGACGCGATTCCCCTTACCGCGGACGACGACTTGCCCGAGCGGCGGCGCGCTTTGATCGCGTGCGTCTCGGCGGCCGAGGACGACTCGCGAGGCGAATTTCTTTGGACGGTGTTTACGCGATATTCCACTCTCACACGCTTGGCGCGAGTGGCGGCGTATTGCTTCCGTTTTGTCTATAATGCATCGCGAGCTCCAAATGAGCGACGTACGGGTCCTCTTTTGCAATCTGAGATTGCTCAAGCAGTGTTAAAACTTGTCATAGGTTGCCAGGCAATTGCTTTTCGGGACGAACTGAAAAACTTGGGAAGCGGCCGAGAAATCAGTTCGGGAAGTAGAGTAACTTCATTGAGCCCGTTCATTGATGAGACCGGGATTTTGCGGGTAGGAGGGCGTCTCCGGAATTCGGACTTACCGTATAGCGGCAAACATCCGATTCTATTACCTAAGTCGCATCCATTAACAGAATTGATAATAAGACACGAGCATGTTCGACATTTGCATGCGGGTCCGCAGCTGACTCTGGCGGCTGTCCGCTCTAATTATTGGCCCATCTCGGGGCGTAGTACGGTCAGAAATATTGTTAGCAAGTGCGTTACTTGCTTCAGGCACGCTCCCGTTAGTTTAAAATACATAATGGGTGACTTGCCCGCTCATCGGGTGACTCCCTCCCGTCCGTTCGAGAGGGTAGGATTAGACTACTGCGGTCCCTTCCACGTCAGGGAAGGAAAACGTCGGAACGCCAAACTTTCTAAAGCTTACGTCGCTATATTTGTTTGCATGTCAACGAAGGCAGTGCACATTGAGCTGGTGTCGGATATGACGACCGAGGCATTCTTAGCCAGTTTAAAGCGCTTCATCGCTAGAAGGGGTAAACCGTCCGACGTGTATTCCGACAATGGCTCGAATTTTGTCGGCGCCAATCGCGAGTTGCGCGAGATGTGGGCGGAGGTTTTTGGGAACGAAAATAGGCGAAGGACATTGGAATTGTTGTGCAACGAAGGGCTCACGTGGCATTTTATTCCCCCCGGCGCTCCGCATTTCGGCGGCTTGTGGGAGGCCGCAGTCAGGGCCTCGAAACATCATCTAAAGCGCGTAGCAGGCAACTCCTCGCTTCGATTCGAAGAATTGTACACCTTGTTAGTGCAGGTGGAAGCGGTGCTTAATTCTCGCCCTTTGACCCCTATATCCAGCGATCCTAATGACCTCACTTTCCTAACGCCCGGTCATTTCCTAATTGGAGATTCTCTACTGTCAACTGTCGAGCCCAACTTAACCGAGTTACCAGACAACCGGTTATCTCGATGGCAACACCTTGAGAAATTGCGGCAGCATTTTTGGCAGAGATGGTCTGCTGAATATCTGAACCTGCTTCACCAGCGTCCGAGGGGCGCTACCAGGACGAGGCAGCCGCTTGAGGAAGGGCACATGGTCGTGGTCCGTGACGATCATCTCCCACCCTTGCGGTGGTTACTGGGAAGAGTGACGACAACCCTTCCGGGCAAGGACGGAGTAGTCCGTGCCGCTCTCATCAGGACTTCCAAGGGCACGATCAAGAGACCTACCGCGAAATTGTGCATATTGCCAATTAAACTGTAAAAACTCGTTGCGTACCATCACATGTTCACCTGTTTATTTGATCGTGCATATTTTTATTCATGTGTATCAGCCGCATTTTGTTTTGATTATCGTTCGTTTTGGTTTTGTTCATTATTTGCTACCAAGTATATATGTGTGTAAGTTTCTCGTCAACTCTAAGTAATGCCAGCGCCATTAGTTGCTTATAACGATAAACATGTTATTTTCATTTAGTTAAGTTAAGCAAACTGTACGTTGCCTCAGTCACGATATTTGATTTGGTAATTGGAAAGGTAGTCTTTCCAAGGGGGGCGATGTGTTCGCGCCGTTTTATGTTTAAAAGTGGCGCTTCAATTGAGTCTTTAATTTGGCAGCATGGCAACCGCGCTCACGACAACGGGGCCGCGAATTCGGGAGCTTGTACCCAGTCGCGCTTTTTTAGGGCAGCCATATTGCGTGCGAGGCGCCGCGCCTCCGCGAGCGGCCGTAGCTACTGCGTAGCAACCGACAGTCCCATTGTAGCCACGAATGAGGCGAGATCGCCATGATCGTCTCATTGCCAGAAATAGTTGTAATCGCGTGGTTACGAGCGTCTCAGGCGTTTATTGAGTATTTGTTAGCGCCTGAGCGCAATCCTTAAATAAAGTACTAAATATTTAAAGCAGTACAAAAGTGAAGTTATTGAGAAAACCGGCGAATGTGAGATTCGCACACCGGAAGTATTCCGGTGGTAATTTGAAAAGTACCCATCAACATCAACATAATCGCATTTGTCAACACCCAGTTCCGACGCTGGCCCGTCGCACACCTATTTACGATCGCGCGCCGCCGGCTTAACTATGTACCTACTATCGTTTTGAGGATAATGCTACGATCCAGCGCGTAAATGCCGTACGCCGTAGTTGGAACTGCGGTTTGCCTACGTTGCCAGAATTCCACATAATTTTGTGGACGTCAGGGGTACGCGCACTGTGGCCAGATTTTGTCCCTCTGGTACCATACAGGCAAGTGTGCGTGCTTTTCTGTGAAGAGCCGCGTGAAGAGAAGGACGGAACTATGCTGCACCTCCCTTCCACCAACGTCGTGTGACGGTGGTCACCAGAGGGACAAAATCTGGCCACACTGGGTACGCGCGAACCATCAACGACGCGCGGTCACGATCATCCCAGAAGTTTTATGGCTAGCCCTTGATCTAATCTGACTTGCTCTATAAGCTTTAGGTTCGATCAAAGGGACACGCTAAAGGTCGTTCTCCGTCGGCAACTGGAACTTTTATTTTTTGACTGGAGTCGTTTGTGTGCCTCGGTAGACCGAGGTCTTTGAATACGTGGCCGTCTTAAGGAGGAAAGGGTTTAATTGGACGCCTACGATTACGCCGCCTAAAGAAATACCATTCTCCCTGGGGGTAAGGAGAGTCTGAAACGCCGTTATTTGAACGGTCGACAGATAAAAGTCTCGAGGCCTTCTCGTGTCGCGGATAATTTAGGAATGAAAGAACTTCTGCAAACTGAGAAGTCGCTCCTACGAAAGTGAAAAATTCTTCGGAACACTGCGCTTCAAACGGTTTGCAAGTGCATGCGGAATGACAGTCTGTTCAGGGCGCATTTTTGCTATATGCCACAGATCACGGTAAAATCATACATCCGCACTAAGTTGTTTTGCCTCGTAGTTATATTGTTCGATAGAGGATAATTTCGGCGAAAAATAGACCATTGTCTGCCCGCTAAACAGTTTCGACAGTTTAGGAGATAGGGCAATTTTTCAAAGACGATGAAAAATGATATAAAAATTGGGTTAAGAAGACTCAGACAAATCACGACCGCGCTGTCAAATTGACAGTCGTTTTGGGCATACGATAAAGAATAAATGAAAAATGTTGATATCTTCGACACGTGAAACTGATATTTTTCGATATAGCCGAGGCGATCGTCCGGTTCAAGGTTCAATTCTTGTAGCAAGAAATATCGGGGCGTGATGCGTCGATATATTATCCGAGCTTGTGCTCCGGCGGCTGACGTTCAAGATTTTTTACGACTTGCGGGTACGATAGGTCCGGAGAACAGTTCCGACGCTCGCAGTGCATTCAGTTTTACGATTATGACTTCCAGCTGGATTGCGAGGGAGTGAAAAATTTCTACGCACAGTTTCCGCATCACATGTGCTGCCCGCTAATTGCTGCGTTTGCCACAATCCTGTGAATTTCCATGCCAGTTCACTGTGCAACGTTGATTTGTCTTACTCGCCGTAAAGCAAACCGGGAGAATTTGTTAGGCTGATATTCGTGCAAGCACGCTATATTCATCTGTGAAACGTTCGCAATATTTCTGTGCACAGCAGTGCGTATGGAAGATTCATCGTTCTTACAAGCAAGTCCTATCTTATCCGGGCCTTAAGAAATAGTGATCTCGTGAAAGTGGCTTAGTTATATAAGTTTCCTTACATTCATTACAGCTTCTTTTAATGAAAACTCGAAACGCGTACTGCCCTCCTATTGCTGAATATCCAAAATCGAATTTTGTTTTGAAAAGCACCCTCTTTGTTCGCGTAACAACTAACGCTATTGCGAGTGCTGTTTCATTTTCACGAAAGGACCGAGTTAATGATGGAGTCGACAACGATGCCATGTTGATCAGCACCCGACTTCACGCAATTAGAGTTCGCCGCGTTTGAAGAGTTTTCGCGCATTTTAATTGCCATATTTCGTATCTAAATTAATAAAACTTTCGTCGTCAAAGGATGGTCATTAAAACGGCATTGTTCCAACTCTTGATAATTTGCATCCGGCACACTATCGCCGGGATAAGCAAGAAGTTTCGATGTTTTCCTCCTGCATACAAATTTCAGTTATCGCATTGATATTACGTTCACACCATTTCCCGTAAAATGATGCTTGCACTGGTACCGAGTATCGGCTTAATAAGTGCGTAAATCTATCGATTGCCCGATTATCGTTATTCTGCCCTGAAAACTGACTCTCGGGCATTACGAAGTCGAAGTTATTAGTGAGCTTCATTAGTGAATCTAAGTACGCAGATTGTTGAGGCTTACAAAGTAACCTGTACATTGGTCTCGTCATTGAAAAAGGCTGTATTATTAAGCATCTCGCGGCTCGCGTTAGTCACTAATTGTGGGATTTGTCGAGTTCTCGCGTTACAATGACGCCTTCATCGCTCTTGGCTACCCGTTTGCAGGCACCACACGTTTTACCACCAATTTCGTTCCAAGTGAAAAGCTTACCTCGTGATTAACGAATTAATAAACGACCGTCGATATAGTTGCGATAAATGTGTCCATCAAAATCATCGCGATTTTCTTCCAGAGATGTTGCGCTTAGTGGAAAAAATAGAAAAGTATTGGTATTCATGGCGAACGGCGTGCCAGACTGTCGCAGAATAGTACCATAGTGCCACCATCATAATTCCACACCCCTCTCATTCTTCTTTCTGTCGCTTTGTTCATTTAGTGGAAGCTTTAATGCATGGTTATTGCCTGCGAACGACGTACTAAACGAAAGAATTGCTTCGAAACGTCACCGGCCATTCTTACGCTCGTACGTCTCGTAGAACGCTGGGGGGCGAAACGTCTTGCCACCTCGCTGTCGCTCCGCGGAGAATGGTTCCGGATTCAGAGACGGCAGAGACAGAGATTCCCGTCCTCCGTCGGTCCAACTGAATGAGAAGATTAAACGTTATTCTTCACTTCGTGTTCCCATCGTTCGTCTTTTTCATTCCTTTCGGCAAGAGAGACTTAGCGAGTACGTAGTCCAGTATAAGTTCCTCGGATGCCCCATTTTTCCTACATAACGGATTAACCGACATCAGGATGCGTAATTGCACGCTTCCTCCTGTTTCGCCCGCAATTCTCATCCGCTCTGCAACTTACCTCCGGGCGTCGCCGACAAAAGGTACATCCGATACATCCTCGCCCAACCGCGAATTTCAGCTTGCACGTACAGCGTTGTACTCGACTCATCAGCCGTGACGTCGTTTGGGATTTCGCTCTCCCGCTATCCGGCACTTGAATTTCGTCACCGCGCGAACGGAAGTTCGGATAGCCAGCCGTGGAAATTGGATTCCTATCTTTCGAACAGGAACTCTCGCGTCTCGTAACCTTTCACATCACCGCTCTAATTTGCTTTCGAGATTTCACGACGCGCCGCCGCGCCGCGCCGCGCCGTGTCGCGCGCAGTTTCTGCCGAGAACGTCTCCAAATGTCACGGGCCGTTTGCGCGTACCTGCCTCTTGCCTCCCACGCCATTATCCTCGACGCACGCCATGAAACGTTCTGTTCGCACATCGACACGACGTCGATCCCTCAGACGAATGACGTCCTCCGCTGTGCTGACACCTGTGCTAAAGGCAAAGAGGTCCCCCGATCGATTGTGCGACGATTATATGCCATGCCCACGTCAGTTACGCATGATAATCTTTAGCCAGCGCGTTCCTCGCTCCTGTTTTCTTTCCGCGTCGCTCGTCTCGTGTGTCTGCGCCAGATATGTATTGCGTTCGACGCTTCGTCATCAACACTTCGCACGCCCCTAGAGCGTCACGCTTGTCCGGCCGGACGTCTCTCAAAATGCCATGAGTCATTATTGCACCGGAGACTTGTATTTTATCGAGGACGTTCCTGGTGGTGTATCCTTCTTTCCTTCGCTTTCTCTCTCTCTCTCGATTGTACACGATTTTTTGACCTACACTGTCCGCTTCTCATTCTCATCGACATGACTGAACGAGATCGTCGACAGCTCTTCCGCACTTTTACTTATTTTGTGTCAGTGATTTCTCGTTTTTCCTCCAACGACGCCGGTGATGGGGTCAAGGTTTCCACTCTGTCGTCTGTATACCTTTATTGTCACAAAGAAATTTTCTTTGAAGGCGGCCAGTCTGGCCGCAGAGACGTTAAAACTGCGTTCGCGAATATTTACCATTAATTTTCTCCGAGTCTCATCAACGAGATTTCCCGTCGCACTCTGGCCAGAGTGGAGCGCAATGGGTCGTTCCCGGAATCTCATTTGGAAAGATGAAAAATTCACAGTAAACGGCTGGCGACTTCGTTTCCGATTAGTTGATGAAATGACCGTTCACGTATCTTGCACGAGAAGAGCATGGATACCTTCCGTCAAGTATGCCGAGGCGCAACGTTTATTCCCATACACTTACCTGTACATTTACAGCAGAGTTTACTATTGTAACGTCGTCCCTTTTCTAAGGCGTGAAAATTAGTAACAGGTAACGGTAAAAGCTTCCGTCTGCTTCAAGGAAAATACGTTTGTCTTGATAAGGATTTTCGCAGTTCTGGAAACGCGATGTTCTCAAATATCAAGGGTGAAGGTCGCGCTCTAGGATTACGAATGCAAAATTATCAAAAGCCATTGTTGCTCCGTACCGCCCAGCTGAACGACGTGACGCGACGTGGGGAATCAGGAACTCGGATGACAATAAGATTTTCATATGCCGCCATCTCCGCCGTGCGGAAAAACATCAAACTCTACTCTCATCCTCCCTGTTCAGTACTGTTATCTGACATCGCGGCATTCGCGGAGAGTAAAAATCTCGGTCGCATGAACTGTCGCAATCACACTAGAATGACCCTAAGCTTGCGCGGCAGAGATAGAAGGGGAGAAATCCGATAATTCCGAAATACACTCCTCGACATTAGTATCCATACGATTTCACGAAGTTCATGCGCCGCACATAATCACGTTTTTGCTCTACTTCAAGACGCTCTATATATGTACGTACATGTATTTCACATTATGCCCAATATTTCCTGTGAGTTCACGTCCCGTCTCTGTTAAATACATATCTCCGAGTACAGGGATGCCACCTTGTCTTGTTCAGTCACTACTCTTAACACAATTGGGCAACTATTCATGAAGCGTCTAATCAGATGAGTTCACCACTTGGTAGCTGTGCTAATAAGCCCCATACAGAGCGAGTGTCCAGCTTTCCCGGATCTGGACATACCAAAAGGCCAAGGGTAAAGGAAGATTGTGAGTGTCCCACGTACCACCAGTCAGCTGCTCGACCTTCGTCTAATCGAGTGAACCTTACGTCACTATTGTCGTGCGTGTCCTTTCCAATGATTGGAAAACGGAATATCATGAGACACCAGCAAACAACAGTTTTCTTTCATAAAGTCTCATTTCCACCGTCTCGTTCGAGTGAAGATCCTGTCTGCCGGGTATCCGCCCGACGCCAGACTCCACCTGTCAAGTGTGCACGCAATCCTTGTACTTATCGAACGATTCCCACGGTGTGGGCGCAAAGGAGATCCGCGAAGTATATGTCCAAAGAAAAGCTTCTTGCAATCTCCGTCTCATTGCAGATCATACGGCTCCATCTCGAAGGATGAGTACGATTTAGACCTTTGCTACGAATTTCGCAGATTGATCAAATACCTGGAATTTACGATTTTCCCCGGCGCACGTTCTCTCCTCGTAAACTCCCGTATGCGAAAATTCTCGATTGCATCCGTTCCGCGAATCGTGAGCTCGTATATCTATTTCACCTATTGCTTTTATTTCCGTCGCACCGTCGCATGCGCGGGCGTTTTAACCGGGGCATTGCAAATATTACACAGAAGCTGATCGTGATCTTGGTGATGCGGTTTACCGTCTAACACTTTGCACGTTTATCCGTGCTTCCCAAGTATCTCACTCGCTTATACAAGTAGGATATCTGATATGTTACCTCAGTACGGTAAAAATTCAACCCACACATCTGTTACGCATGGCCCTTCTCACAATCCAGGAAGCTTTCAGGTTCCTCTTATTCGTTCTTCAGTTTATAGTGTACCGGTGTACTTTTGATCTGCGATTCAGAGGTGCACGATATTGTTTCACATTTTCATTGGGTAAAGTGAACTCCGTTAGTTTAAAGTAGTTAATCACTGGAAGTGCGCCATTATCGAAGTGCTTCGATTTATGTGCCTCCCAAGACATAACCGAGATGTTTCGACAATTTCATTTTATTATGAAAGACTACTTCATTGAACAATGCGCCGACGATAAAATATTGCAACGCCCATTACCTGAAGCCGGTCGTCCTTCTTCCGTATGAAACCTAATATTTTCCGGTTCACGATGTGCCTCGTTCATCCTCATTTCGTAGCTTACTTATTTGCTTGAAGAACTCGCTTCCCAGAAAGCAGGACGAACCTCAGCGATAGAGTCCTGCAACAAGAGAACTGGAAAGAAATCGCGGAATTGCGGTAATTCACTTTGAGTGCAAACTTTTAATATGATGTCGACCTATACGTCGAGTACTACTACTTTTTCTCACGTAGAGCATAGACCTAGGTTTTGTCGAAGGTCACGAGTTACATCTTGCCCCGGATGGCAGTGCAAATATTTATCCGTGTTATCTTTTTAGACGACCGCTCAAAAAGGATGATACACATGACTTACGTTTGTTCTCCCATAAAGTCGCACATACGTGCAGTACGGTCTGACTTTTACAAGCGAGAGAAATAGAGAAAATCCGTCCATCCGTCCCGGGTGTTTTACAAACGCCAGAAACACGCGGATGAGTACGTGTTTGAGGATGAAATTGAAACATGAACCATCGTCTTCTTTTCGCGCTCGGACTAACACACTTCAGCGGAAGTAACCGCAACGGCCATCTTGCCGTGCTTGCCGATGAAATATTTCGCGAAACACACCGGGAACCTACATGTACACAGGAGACAAATAACATTTCCCTACATCAAAGCCGCCGCCCTCTGTTGCGGTGGATACTTCCTCTGCGCAAGATTGACGCTCTCCTTTGCCACGTGTTTCCCGTTTATCCTTGTTCCGGAGAGCGGCCATTGGCGTGTTCCCTTAGCCGCGACGCAGGCGAGGGCTAGACGGTCGCCGGGCAATAAAAATTGAAACGAATTGCGGAGCGGTTACGCGTGCACGCTCGACCGCCTCTGAAATTGCTTCGAATTCCGTCCCGTTAAATTCGCCGGCCCGACCCCGGCGCCGGGTCGGTAAGGGACCCTCTACGCGCGAACGAGACGAATGGTTTCGCGGAGGGGCGCGTCGCATCGGCGTGTAATGATAAAGGGTAAAAAAAGAGGACAGAGGCGGCCAGTGTGTGCGACGGGACGGAGAAGGGGAGGGCTGATCGATCGGTTCTATGGGTTAATGGAATCGCCGTCCTCGAGCCGCGAAACGTTTCCGTCTCCGACGCCCACCTGACCGCCGTGTAAGTCACGAGACGGTAGAACGCTCGACCCGACGACGTGGACGTTGTTAATTAACGATGACGCCGCGTTTAATTGAAATCGGAGATCGGGCTTATCGGGACGTTTCAATGTGCCACCGGCTGCGGATGGCACTGGCGATGGCGTGTGAACTTCTCGAGATAATACTCTTTTCCTCGCCGACCGATCTCACCTCTTCTCGTTCCACGAGCCTTGGCACATACACTTCAGCGTGGCTGCTCGCGGCGAAAAGTATTAGCTCAGTTGGTCGCGAGTCGCGATTCGAATTTTAGTCCTTCCGTCGTCGCGAGTTTCTTTCCTCGAGAACTGGGCGAGTTTAATTGCGGCACTTGAGAGGGACGCAAGATTATATATTCAGCTTCTGTCGGAGAGGGCGGTTTTTGAGGGTTCAGGGAATTATCGCTTGATTCATTTAGGATTCCTCCGAAATGAGAAGGTCGTAATTATTAAACGACTCGTGCCCTGAATCGGTGCCGTCGGCCAGCATTCGCAATTCCGATCCGAGTCATTTACGCTGAATGTCAGACGCCCGTCGACTAATTGGCTATTCTGCCGGGGAGATATTCAGGCAGGCAAAGTGAAATGAATCAGCCAAGGGAATTCAGCGTCACGTCGGCGCAACCGATGGACGTGTGCCTCCGACGATCGTTCTGTTCAGCTCGCTCCCTTTTTTCAGCCGAATTGACCGAGAGCAGCCACCTTGCCGCCTGCTCATACATTTACCCCCGATGCAATTCCAGCAGACCGAGAGCTCAGTTATCCCGGCGATTATTCCCTGGCCATGAAAATCTAGCAGTCATCATCACGCCTCGCTTCCTTGCTGCGAGCCTCGTCAGCCTCGTCGTTTGGCGCGAAATCGATGGTCCCTCCGTTATCTAGTACGGGAGCGTCCGTTTGCGAGATACGCGGAATTAGTTATCCATCAAATTTATCGCCGCGCCGAGGCCAGCCCCTTGCGTAAATTGAAGCGCGCGAGCTCGTTGACGGATAAAGAGAATGAGAGAATGAGGTAACCGCTTGTGCCGGCGCATTTATGAAAGCTCATACAAGCCAACCGAATTCCACCTTTATGAATATGCCGTTCAGCGCTGAACCGAAGCCGGCCACGATGATAACGATTAAATAATACGCCGCGCCGGTCAATTAATCCACTACCCGCACGGACCCGCCTCACGGTCTCCCCGGTGATTTTTGCAAACGACGTCCCCGCTATTGAAGGCTAAACAAGACACGTCGAAATACCAGCACCAATCGGGTTGAACGTCAGCGCCGCGACATAACGGATCGACCACGCACCTCACGCATCGATGAGAAAATAACGAGGCCCTGCGAGGGGCGTAAAATGTCAGAGAGGATAGGTGTCGTGTCGCGGACCCTCCGCGGAGACTCTCCCATGCTGCAAACGTGCTTACATGCCAACACATCGGCCTGTGCATACGTAGGCACATACGACGGATACGGGTGTAGGCGTGTTTCACGTAGGTGGGACATGCGTGAGGCGTCAGTTTGCGAACGCTAACTTGTGATTTAAGACATCGGGCGAACTTTCTCCTGTAACACGTGTAACCACCCAACGCGCAACCGAGTACGTGGCCGGTGTCGTATTAGCGACTCGTGCCACTTGCCAGCGGGCGTAAATGTTCCCTTAGTGACCTGACTGGCACGACTCCTTGGTTTAATTAACGGAACTGTTGGAACGAGATAGGCGCGCGCGTACGCTCGCGAATTGGACGAGCAAGGACGTTCAATTTCACGTCCAATGGTTCCCTGCAGAACAGGATCGGTCGCCGCGTCGCCAGGGCGTTTCAAGTGAAAGAATTTTTTGCCGTCAATTTTTCTCCCTGGTATTTAACGACGGCGATCGTTCGTGGGCTGATGTGTGTGCATAGAGGACTTTACACGGCAAACTGACGGTACAGTTTCTTTTTTCTCTTCCACGGTGCAGTCGATTCTTAATTATCCCGCTAGCGGTGCAGAATATTGATATTATCGGCGATGATTAAATAATCGCTGTCGACTCTCACGGCGTTCCTTTTTCATTGCGAGCGTGATTCGAAGCGGAAGCAGTTTTTTCAAATATGGGTATTTTCCATACGGAACGAGAACAGTATGTCGTAAAAACAATGATATTTGGCAGTTGGATAAGCTTATTTTAATGAACGAATTTAACGTTCATGAATTTATTAGCATCGCATTATAATTATGAATAATAAATTCATACGTGTAGTTATAGTTGTTAAACCTTACACGCAACTTTGAGATCGAGTACAGCGCATTATATGGTTTCTGCACCCGTTCTTACGCTATTGTGTTGTATTGAAAAGTATTGGCTTCATCGCCTTTTACTCTCTTTCATTCTTGTACATTTCGACTGTTGTTCGCCATTGTTCTTCTTTCGGAGATACATTCACTTAGCAGGTTTTGCATTCAGCGTATATAAATAACCACATTTTCCTTCCAGTTCGAGTTACGCGATATGCGGCAACAATGATTATTATCATTCAGAGTTTCGTTCCAGCAATCTCTGCGTCTTATGCAAATTGCGCGTTCACGAGGAGAAGGATTATCCGGGTGTCGTAGAAGAATCATTTATTTGCACAAGACAATCTATCATGGCATTCTCATACTTTTGTTTCATGCCTTTGAAGCGAAAGTTCTTTGTGGCAAGAAATAAATGAATATTAGGAGTTGTCTTGTGTCTACAACAGCATTGGCCTGATCGTGGCCAAAGCCTTTGATCTGCAAATTCTATTGTGGTCCATGCCACCCAGAGTTTTATTCACAGAGTCCTGCATTTTTTGACATTTTTATAATCGCACGTCTGGTGGACGGAATAACGCAAGAGTTAGTAACAAAACGAAATTATTGCGGTATCATGACACTATGAGCATGGAAGAGGATATCTCGCCAACAATGGTTGCTGGCTGAAATGACATTTCATTAATGTATTCCATTAATTAAAATCCCCTTTCCGCTGCCCACTTTAATGTAAGTGGCCGGCAAAACGGCTGTGTGGAAATAAATGAAACACGTCCGTGCGTCCAGGGCGTCAGCGAACAAGCGAGTTTCAAATGCGACTTTGATCGCGTTATGCCCAAAATAATAGGCGAACTGTTCCTGAAAAGTTCTGGCCAGTGTGGACTCTGCAATAGCCCAGTTTGCTAAACGCAATAACTTTAATTTGCGTGCGCGCACATTCTCCGAGTATAGCGTTTTGTCAACACGACATAATGGTGTCGACTACGGAGCGTTTAGCGGCAAAATGTATTTACACGAATTATCGCAGCACTCTCGACTCGTTTTGAAGACCGGCACGTCGCGCTATCAATATGTACAATTGTTCACCTATTTACTCATAATGAAACTAGGCACGTGACAATGCGCTTTTGCGACAATCCGATTTGGCCTGTGACCCGTGTACCTGGACGGAATGGACATTTCGCGGGCCAAGGAGTCGCGGCTGGTGTCGATTGTTTCCCGTCGACGTAAAAATGCAAACTTCATCGCGGCCGGCTGCCGTCGTCCGCGTAACGCGATTTCGGCCGGCATTTGACTGCCGATGAAAGCGAAACGGCCGCGTCGCTGCGTCCGAAACAATTTTTGCGGTTTCGCTTGAACGTGACTTCATAACGTTTTCCCACCCGTCTCGTCAAAACTCTCTTTCTCTCTCTGCCGTGTCCTTTTGTGGGCGTATTTAACAGGCCGGAATGTGCCCGGAATTTTGCGAGCGGCCAGGGTTCTTCTACGTCAGCGAGTCGCACTGTAGTCTACGAAATTAAAACGTTTATCAAACAGGTCGGTCACGTACGTGTTATACGGTCGTCTTCATGAGGATTGTCATCCCCCGGGATCGTCGTACCTTGTTCTTCGTGGTATAAATATCCTACTATGATCGTTCATCCTGTTCGTCGTTAGAAACGACAAACGACCAAGGAGTCCGCCGATCTACCGGCACACTCTCCTCGAGCTTCGAGTAAAATTATGCCGTTCAAAGGCAAGCGCGTCGTGATTAAAGTTTCCTTCAAAGTCGCGTTATTGGCCGAATCTTGAACTGGCCCCTTTTAAGAGGTTAAAAGGACGAGTCTGGGCGTTAATCAGATGTTACGTCTACGGCACTGACGGACACGCCGGAAGGCGGGGTAGACTCGGGCTCAACTTTCCGAAATGGCTTAAGCTCTTAAATTGGTCGGCCATGCCACCCTTTTCACTTTAACATGCGACTCAACTGGAAAACACTACGGTGGAGTGTATGCAATTATTGGCAGCCTTGCGCGACTCCTTTGACGTTGCATTTAATTTGTCGCTTCACATGATACCTGCGACGTATTTAAGAATCCTCGGGGTTCCAATTAAAAGTTCATCAACTGCACCACTTACGCGACGTGGTGCTTATAAACGAATTACCTGTTTCATGAAAAATCATATTTGCATCGAATTCAGGGAACCGCCCGAACGTTGGCGCGGCGTAAAAATTAGACCCTCGCTTCGCGTAGTCTGGCGCGGCAAAATAGAGAAACCGATACCAATTTATTGCATCGCCCCTGCACTCTCGCGCGATATCGGAAAGTTTCGATGGAAGAAACTCGCTCCGCTCTTTGCCGTTCGTATAACTCATCGAAAGCGAACGCGGCTTCAACTTATTCGCCGCGAATAAAACGAGTTTCGCTCATGAAACATGTTACGGCCGCAGAGAGAGAGAGAGAGAGAGAGAAGGAGACGAAGAGATTCGCCGTTTGAAATCCGTGCATACAGCCTCGTCTGATTTTAAAGACGTGATCACAGGAGAGACGCTATCCTCTCCCGTTACTCAAACCTATGGAAAATTCTGTTACAGGGTTAAGAAGATGATCCGATGATGCTCCATCGAAGCGCGTCGTCGCGACGCCGACGGGCGTCGCGGAGTGTTGTAAATTCGGGCCACGCCGCTGGGATTTCCACAGTCGGAGCGAGAGGGAGAAGAGCGAGTGTTGCGACGGAGAAGCCCATCGTCCTGCCCCAGAACAGCCCCGGCACCACGATGGAGAGACAGAGATCGCCGAGGAGCAGCGTCGTGCCCGACATTGCTCTCGACACCGAGAGCGATTCGCCGGACGAGGTTGTTAAGCTGATATTTTCCCTCGCCTATTTGTTCAGCTTGACGTTCAAATATTATTTCACGTAGCGCGCTTGTTCCCGCGCAGTCCCGGCACTCGCGCGCGTACGCGTGCTTGTCATCTTATGTGCAGTGCAGCTTGGACAGCGGAAAAATTTCGGGAATTTCCGAAAATGAATCGGGCCACTTTTGGGGAGCGGGTGGTTGGGAGTGTACGGGAAACGGAGAGGTGATATTGTAGCGTGTTAGTTGCAATGCTTCTCGCGTGTTCGCTGCACGACGGAAGAGAAACATTTGTAAGGATTCGCTTTCGGGAAATTTCAAATGTTTTAGAGTGCGATTGTGTGGCAGTGGGGGATGAACGAAGAGAAGGTTACCGTTCCGGTGTTCTGCGGTGTTAAATCGTGGAAGCGCGCAAAGCCGCGAGAATCGTCTAAATTTGTAATTTCTTCGAGACAGCAATGTGTTGCCAGGCAAGTTAATTTCTGTCTACTCCCGCCGCGTTATCGAAGTTATCGTGTGGAATTATGCAAGGAGCGCTTTTAGCTTTGCGAACTCCGTCGCACATTCAACCGCGCAGTAGAATACCAAATTTCGGAGTATGCCCAACCCGAGATTGGTTTGAGGATTCAAACTAAGTTGGCACTGCTGATGACATGAGAAAAAGCCTGTCGCTAGTTAATTTTCAACATTAATTCAGGCAACCTTGTCCTTTTTCTCCATCCCGACATATGAGATTTTTTGATGTAGTTTGAATAGTAATTGGATTTCACCGACGAACACGTTGCTCCCGACAAATCTGTTTGCATTTAAGAGTTCGAGAAACCATGTGACGCGTATGAGATACGAATGCCTCTTTCATCAACTGAGTCTTTGAATGTCAAGCGACGTCGTACTCTCATTTCAGTCTACCGCAATGTTTTTCTCCGTCAGGATTTTTCCTTCGTCATGAACTTTTACCGTTTCATCGAATTAATGCGTCCACCCACATAGTTGTACGTCCGTAGAGCATACATACTTACACCAAACGAGCCTCATTCTTCGTATCGTGACGCATATTGACATTGTCCGGAAACATTGACGCACCTCTATCTTTATGATTTCGAAAACGGAACATTGACGCTAACTATCAAATATTGAAACTCAGCTACTTACTTGGCACTAAGGTATACATTTGAAATACATGAATAAACTAACTAGACGTGTGTGTGGTATGCTACTCTACAAAATATACTATCTACACGAACTTGCTTAAGTCTGATGTAATTTCGCGAGTAGGGTGTTTATATAAGCACCACGGAACTAAACGTATCACAGAACAAGCCGAGTTTCACCTGCAAGGTGGAAGCGGTTGAGTAATTTTTTGGAACTAAGTTCGATGCAACGTATCCATCACACGAAATTAGCTGCATTCGCTGAAACGGAGCGTTCTCGTTTACAGGGAATGTGCCGAAGGAATCTCCCGGATCCAGATCAGTACGGCACGTTAAGAGGCTCCCTCGTGCCGGAGGTGAGCCGCAGTCCTCGGAATTCGTTGGTACCGGACGACTACTGCCGAAGTGCGCGTACTTCGCCGGGCTGCGAGGTCGGACGCAGTCCACGTAACAGCTTGGTGCCGGACGTGGGCCGGTCGCCGCGAAACAGCCTAACCCCGGATGCGTCTCTCGGGCCGCGACACTCGATCGTGGCGGACGCAATGCTCAGTCCGCGAAATTCGCTGACCCCAGAGCTGGCCTACAACCGAAGTCCGCGAAACAGTCTGGTGCCGTTGGGCGGCTCGAGAACGTCGCTGATGCCGGAGAACGGGAATGTCCTGCCGAGCCGCAGTCCCAGACACTCGCTGGTCGCCGATCCGTCGCGGAGCCCTCGCGGCAGCGTGGCGAACCTCGATTTCGAGCGCAGTCCGCGTGGCTCGATATGCCCGGACGTGTCGAGGACGCCGAGAGGCAGCATCACGCCGATGGACATCGACCGGAGCCCGCGCGGCTCGATCGCCTCGGAGTGTCTCAATCAGAGTCCGCGAGGATCGATCGCGCCAGATCCGAATCGATCGCCGCGCGGCTCGATTGCTCCGGAAGCGGACCGCTCGCCGAGAGGATCGGTCTGCCCGGACGGCAATCGGAGCCCGCGAGGATCGATAGCGCCGCATGAATCGACCAACAGATCGCCGAGAGGCAGCATGGCCATTGGCGAGGCCGACAGGCACTCGAGAAGCTCCCTCGGCGGCGCGGCCGGTGCCGGCGGCATCAATGAGTGCGAGAACAGGAGTCCGAGGGGTAGCATCGGCCCGGACGTCATCGACAGAAGTCCGAGGAGTAGCTTGGGCGGCGGACAGGATAGAAGGGCGCCCAAGAGCAGCGTCGTCCTCCAGGACCCCAGGAGGGCGTCCGCCGATCAAGGTAACTCCGAGCGCCGAGCTCCGAGCGCACTTTATAATTATCCCCGTCCCACGTGCGCCTGTCACTACTCTACCTCTCTGCGACCCGTTGTGTCCCGGCGTCTGGCACGACGGCCGCTGATGGCGCACTCGATGAGGCGGCATTGTAGAGGGTTTGATGGGCTTTTAGGTCGGAGGATGAAAATGGGAACGGCAAACGGGGAACAATCGGGTCGAACGTTCATCAAGACCGCACTTCGGCGGCTGCCGTTTTTCTCTCTCACGGGGGTGTCTTTGATCAGGGTGCGATGTCTGATTAGCGACTATTTCCGGCGACCGATAATTTCACCGCTGATTGTCAGCTTGTCTACGTGGCTCGCTTGTGAGTGGAGGACGCAAGCGTTAGTGCAGCGTATTCTAGCGCAATTCTCTGCTCACCGCAACAGTCGACGCTGTCTCTTGGACGCAACTCGACTCGTGAAATTGCGCATCATGCGCCGAGTTGCGCTCTCCGCGTAAGATGAATAACGAACTCTGTATACACGGAAATTACGCTCCCCATTTGCAACCCCTGGTTGAAGACAGACCGCGTCGCTTGCAGTTCGCTTTCGTGGCTGTATCTTCGAGAATAGCATGTAGAACGTGATGTCGACAGATGCAATAAAGGTTTCATTTTGTCGTTAAGTAGAAATACGATCATTGGGCTCCATTAAATATAGACATTACGCCGACGTGCCACAATTTTATGACTAGCGTGTCACCTACGAAAGCTGCACACTGTTGCAAGCAGACGATAGCAAAATTGATCATCCTTCGAGATCTACGAGGCACACATCGACGGACTTCTTGTACAGCTTGTCACGTTAGGGTCGTAATAGCAATTCTATGCTCGTTATGGCGCAATACGACGTCCCTAGAGAGAGAAAGAGAGCGAGGGAGAGTGAACAAAAGAAAGAGCCAGATAGACGGAGCAAGTAAAAGCTTCGGCGTCGGATAGATTTCGATGGGGAAAGTAAGAGAAAAGAAGAACATGAAAGGAAGTAGGTATCACTCATACCACCCACGGGCTAGAGGCATCGAGTCGGATATGGATAGTGTGTCTCGAATATAGAAAATTACTCGCTGCATGAGACATACTCTATCGATTATTGGACACCCGATACTTCACCTTTACGGATGTGCAAGTAGATAGTCCGCGCAGAACAAGTTCGTTAAAAACGGCAGTTATCCGCGAACAAAGCGAACCCATTTGTCCGGAACTTATTTCCCGTACAGACAGTTTTGACAGTGTTAATCTCGCTCTCCATCTCGATTTCCAATAGCACCCAACACATCCACGGGATATGCGCCCTTGCCTTCGGTATTTTACGCATGAATCCATACAGGACGTACAATCGGCACGGAAGCAGAGATTGCCGGATTCTCCCGTACTTCTAAAACTGACTGTCGCTAATGGACAGGCTGATAACCCAGCTTAGGCTTTGAGATTATTATCAGCGCATGTATCACGGCTAATCATAGAAGCGCATTAACATCGTCGGCTCAAGTCTCGTAGAACAGAACCATCGCAATGTTGATGTAACCATATTAAGCTTGCTAAGCCAATCTTGGGAATGTGTACGTGGTAGTCTCGGACAACGATACATGCTAAAATACATGCTGTGCAAGGTACATGGTAGGTACAGCGTCCTAAACGGTCGTGGCGAACACTTTGCCTCTTGAACATGGATCCACGCACAACGTGGACCATCTCATTGAAGGACATTACGCGCTAACAAGTACGCGGAGGCTCACGCCTGGGACATGGAATTTAGAACGCCATTATACGAGCGTGTACACCTTCGTTGATTCATTGTAATTCAATACACTCCTAGCAAGTGTAGAATGGAATATGATAATTTGCGGAACAGGGATAATACCGGATAGCAAAGCCAATGGTGGTAACGTAAGGAACATCTGAACTGTACGACTATCTACCTTTTCTGCATATCGTATGCATATCGCAGTGTTCTTGTTGTCCTTATTTCAGAAAAAACGTTCAATATCGCTTTGTCAAATTTCCAAGAATAATCTGCTATGTAAATGAATAAATAATGGAGGGTAATGCTGCGAGGATATAAGTTTCGTGTACAAATAGTATTTCTCCTTCGGACCCGAGTGCTTTTGCCGGGTCGGTAGACACCTCATTACTATTTCCTCCTTACCCCCACGAAATGTCGCTGCCATCGAGAATTCACGTCGGTGCTTCCGTGCACAAGATGCAAATATTCAGTATTGAACAGCTGCGACAAATGTTTCAGCCCAACTACGTGTCACCGTTTACATCGGTGGCACGTAGGTACATTTTACAAATTATCGCCATGTCAATGTTAGCATTTCCGGCCCGTACACTTATCTTGCCGAGAGCATAGCGTTTATTTGTGGAACACATTTTTCCTCGTTGGTTTCGGGTAGTCTTTTCATCCACGACGTTCATCATTCCGTAATTGTATTTGCGTGTACGTCGCGAGCATATCTCAGGCCAACGTCGGCGTCCTCCACAATTTCGACAACACTGCCAAACCGTGTCGTCTAAACGATTGACCGTCCACGTGATTGACGATACGGAAATTATTGCAAATATTTGCACCGCGGAGCGATTAACGTTGCTCAAATCACGAATCCGCGTTTCGTCGCCGGTGGCAAGGAGGAGGACGGAAGTTATTTACTCAGCGATGCAGAAGGGGTGTCAATAAATTACGAGCGCGTCAAGAGAGAACTGAACTCTCAAGCTGGTGGAAGTAATTGATTCCTCGCCGACAGATTGGAAGCGCTATCCGCGAAACGAATGAGAGTAAATCTGTTGATACGCCGGCGAGGGTGTTTCGTGACGAAACTTGTTGACAGAAATTTCTTACCAGATGACGCCGAGGACGTTCTACAGTTTGCGTACCGAGCATCTTGTTATCGATATCAAACTTCGCCGAAACGAGTCACCTCCTTGACATATTCCACCTTTTCCCTCTTGCTGCTGCTGTGACACGCTGAAAGACTTTCCAATCTCGAGTAAATGATACAATGTCGCAAGATGGCGAAATTGTGATTTGCGAGTAGCGTGCACAGCGCAAGTAATGCTTGGGAAAACTTTTCGCCTTATGTTGGCCAACATTTTCGTGGTAGGCATGAATATTTCGGGTATCGGGTGAACAAAGTATGCAGACGGATGTAGTCACGTGGGCCGTCATACGGCAAGTACATCGCAGTGTATTTTATAGACAAATTAAAATGTGCCAAATTGTCCCGACGTAATTCTTTTTTTACCAAAGAACGACGCGACGAAAAATAAAGGTAACTGTTGCGAGGCATATTTCTGTACAGGAATGACACGGAATCGGAGCTCCTCGCCATATCATCAAAGAGAAATTAATTCGGGCAGCGTCAGATCAGGCGGAAGTGGAGCCCAAGTAAACTTTGGATACGGAGTGAATGCTTGGGCCGAATCAAGACGAGCGAGCAGCTCGGTTTCTCAGGTAAACTTTCTCTACGTTCGATCGAATTGAAATTTATGGATTTTGTTATGTTGCACTGCATAACCCGATTTAGCCGAGATTTGGTCTACATTTTGTCGGAGAACCACTGGTGACATGGCGTCACTCGCAGGATTGTTTGATTTTTCTGTACGAAGCCAAACTCTGTTTTGTATATGTCAGGTTGGGTTTTCGAAGAAAAATATCTGCTCTATCACACAGTGCGATCAGAATCCTCGACAGATCCATCATTTTGACGTAAAAATACAAGATTCTCGCAAAATGCCAAACATTACGATCCTGTCCAATAAAACGCCATAACAGGAGGCGTATCGGTAAAGATATTTGTCCGAGAAACAATTTTTTCTTGTTCCTTTTCCAACGAAGCAGCAACTAAGTAACAGAGAATGGTTTACTTGGGTTAATAATGTGTCTTTTTCGTCCTGTAGCCTGTTGCATAGTCATGAAATATTTTCCAATTTTTAAAAACGATCTTAACGAAGACTGCTCGGAGAAATATCAGAGGGTAGATGTGCAAAATTGGAACGCTGGGGAAGCGTGTATTTCGCACATGCTACGGTAAATGTAGTGTATCCTGCCAGAACACCGTATGTTAGTAGAGGCTTAACGTCAAAGTACTTCGCTGAATTATGTGAGCGCGTTAAGATACTGTAGTGCGTCCTGCCGACCATGCGAATTTTGAATTTTCTCAGGCAAAATTTTCAATGTCAAAATCATTGTTTCCACAAAGTGCAACAATGCACTTTAGGTATACACACATTCACGTCCGAACTCCCATTCATAAATGTTCCTTTTTTGCTAAACAGCTCATTCATAAAGGTAATAACAAGTTCTTCAGTACTGTTAGCAGAACTTTTTTTTCGGAACCTACCTAGACCACCGTGTCACACTAGGGGTCGGTGCTTTTTCGCAAGAAACATTTCCTCGAGTGGTATGATTCACGACGTAAAATGCATCGCTGACTGAACAGGAAAATTTCTCTCGCCCGACCTGCTTTCTCACTTTCCTGGTGTGCGCGCCACTATCAAGTTCACGATTCTTTCAGCAAATAAGCATTGCATTTTCGGAGACACTAAGATGAAAATGGATTATCTCAGGAGGTTTTTTTATAAGGCCGCGTCAGCGTCAGTTTTCCACTGTCGGGCTCGCTCTGACGGATATAGAGTCTATTTATATTTTTGATCGCAATCAGAGAAATAGCACGAATTGGCACGTCTTACTTAACTTTAACTGTTGCTGAAACAGAGAGGGTTTCCATAGCACTCTCGAACATTGACAGTTGCGCTCTTGAATGCGACATATGCATGCATCGGCGTTGGGAAGAGAACGAACGCATCGCAATTTCGAGTTTTCGTTCGCTCGCTTCGATCTTTCCGGAGCTCGGCTGAATTTTTCAGAGGTTACAAGACATGAAGGGTCTCGGTGCACGCGAGCTCGTCTCACGTGAGTAACGATACACTCGGCCATTTCTCGTTGAGATCTTCCAAGCGTTTATCCTTCATCCTGTCTCGTACCTCAGGGGGGGCCTTCCGCGATTTCCACCCTTGCGAGAGACGTTTAGAAACACCGTAACAAACCCTCACGGATTGGGCAACGCGCGCGGAATACTTATGAACGTCGGACAATGGAGAGGAGCACTCAGATCTCGCTCGGAATACTGAAAGCGGGTTAATTCGAAACTTTGAATTCGTTGATTCCTACAGTAATAAAGCGCTGGTACTACAGTTGTATAAACTCATAAGATTTCTGACACGCTTCTACTTAGACCGCACCTACGTCGGAGAGAGTATAACTAGGATTGTTACGTTTCATCAAAGTACAGGGGAAAAAAACGGTAATTCCGTGGTTCAAATATAGTTTGTCGTCCGTAGAAGATGGCGAAATGGCACGAGATTATTTGCACTTCCGTTTTCGCCAGACGAAGGACGCGCACGTTCGTTGTATGAGTATGCCCCGGTAAATGAAAGTGTCAGGAGAGAATGAGAAGCAGGTGATAAATGATGCGCCCGGTAAGGTGACTACCGGAAATAAGAAGGACGATGCCGTTCATCACTCTATTTCCATATGATATTTAATACTCCGCCGGACTCGCAGCGTCACTTTTTAGCCGCTCCGATCACGTGTCGCCCGCTTGCATCGTGGTGCAATTAAATTTGCTGCAGTCGCTATATGTAACTGCAATCGGCTTGCTCGCAGTATTCCGCGTAGCATAGTAGATTTATTACAGTCATGCCAACGGATTATCTCGCCTGGCGGCGCAGCGGTTGGGACAAATTCGAATTCCACCCCCGAGCTTTGGTATCACGGGTCACAGCTTCGTCATCGTCCAGGGCACCAGCGACATCCCAAATAATCTTCGCTCTCCTCTCGCTCGCCGCTTCTTTATTCCGCGCGCGAGCACGGCTGATACAGTGGCGAACGGGCGAAACGTTTTAACGCCAGCTGCGAATCTCCCGCGGGATCGATCCGAGGCAAAGCGGAGAAATCGCTGGGCCGGGTAGCTGATATGTCAGTCAGTTCCCGGAACACGGCTGCAGGGTTAGTGAAAAGCCAGCGTCGCGGTCAGACACGCTCCGCTTACAATTGACTTATCTACGCTTCGCGGCGACCAGCGTCTCGGGTCGCGCCTCTCTCACTGTCACACCAGCGTCCAGTATTTTTCCATTCCTTCGAAAGCTGTCGGACGTGGTGAGAGATCTTATGAAAAGCGGCAGGTGCTAATTGAATGACTTCGGGCAATCGTTAGCTCGCTTATTGAACAAGATTTATCGGCACGGTCCACGTTCCGCCGACGGATGTGGCTGCTTTTACGATCCGTAAAAATGTGTCAGAGAAATATGGAACGAGTAACGGAGAATGAAGAAATACAGCGATATTCTCTCCGCTTTATCCGTCAGCTTTGAAATACGAGCGCCGATGATTTATATTTAAGTTTGCTGCAATGAGAGATACTGCGACACCGGTGGTGAAAAGAGACAATTGAGAGGGTGTGATCGAGTTGACGGAGGTGACGAGTTACAATCTAGCGTTAGTTGTAGCCGCGCTTATTTCCAGTTTTCAGGCGACGAGTCCCGTCGACTGTGCGCCGGGGGCGTCAAGATGCCGGAGAAGGGTTCTTCTGAGGCTGGGCACCTGAGCGTTGCTACCTACGGCTCCGTGGTATTTCAACTGAAAGACGCGCATCTCGAGGCAAACGGCACGTGCGACTTCGTGTTTCGCGCATTAAGGGTCGTCAGTAAGACCATGATAGTCACTATATGCCTGGCCTGCCTGTCGACGATGCCCATCCTGATGTTCATCTTCGGTGAGTCAAGTTATCTTTCCCGCCACAGTAATGAGCATAACGTGTGCGTTAAAGTTCGTCTTTCGATGCTCATGATAGCACGATCGATATATATATGAAATTGAAGATTTTAAAGCTTTCGATTTAATCGCAAACACTTAATAATTACGAGAAACAGTAGGAGGTGAATACGGTTGACGATATGATTTGCGAGGACTTTGGCCGTTGATATACCTCAATCGGAGCGATGCTTCAGTCCGCGTATATTCGAATGCGCGGAAGTGAGCAATCTTGGCAGGGTTTTATAGGACTATAACAGCCGCCGTGCTTCTCCCTATGCGCAAATCGTGGGAGCAATGCGTGTTTTGAGGGGACATTATGCCGAACTATGACCGCAAGGGTTTGGCGAGATAATAGTAAACGCCGATAGGTTTGGCAGGAAGACGAACATAGCGGCGTGTGCCCGGTCTCATCTACTTACCATATCCAGTCGACGTTTACTTCCAGCGTAGGACGTGGATGGATAACTTCATCTAGACGTTGTGTATGTGTTGTATAAATAATAGCTCGTAAATGACTGAGCGGTACAGGAACCGCCGCTGGGCGTATGCTGAGCGATATTCATTGTCGGCTAAAGGAAATCCGCTTGACATGCCAAATTAAACGACTCTGGCTCTATGATCTCGGCATGCTTATAATATATGCCGGCGTCGCGGCAACATCCACATGAAGTCTATGCCCAAAATTATATTTGAGGATCAGGATTTGGAACTTGACATGCAGCCTTATCTAAATTGAGTATTTATGTACAACTTCCGATATAGCCGTGTGAGGGTATTTACGTACTGCGTGTGTCTCAGACAGGGCAAGTTTCATATTTAATGAACGAGACAGACGAGTTTTTCTTGGGATGAAGAGGGTGATAGGTGTCTCGGTGTTTAATTTAGTTGGGTTTATTCAATCAGTAATAAGTAAAATGTTATGCGTGATGCATTACGTAATTATTTTATTGCATTTTTCGGGAAAAATAAGTTAATAGGTAATTCTCATCGTATTCGTTAGTAATCAATAACTAGTCTGGAGGTTAACTCGACAACGATAAGCATCCATGCAGTTAAACAGCGTACGATGCTACGATGTGGAATGATTTCCTCAGGGACCTTATAAGACAACTTTGCAACCGCGTAACGTTTGTACCATGCCATATGTCATCACATTGGTTGGACTTTGATGAACATGGAATGTTATGTGCACGCACAGTCTTTCGGAATTCGCAGATCGGCGTATCAAGCTCAACTGAATAATGAACGAGGCTGGATAAGGCCTCTTAAAAATTGCCATTTAGATTGTCGAGCGGATGACTGATTGCGAGTATGTACGCGGCTAGGGAATTTATCCAACTTTTGTGTCGACCCCTTCGACAGCGGCTTTGTGGAAATTGAAAGGAGAGATTTGCACGAAGCGTGTGCATTCTCGGTAGAGTGTATTGTAGGATTGGTCACATTATGCGCCATTCGCAGCGCTCTCGCCGCGAAGTGGCGCAACGGTATGTACCACCGGCGTAGGTATACATGCACCTGTCTTGTAATGCAATGGGAGTGCAGCACCCAGTTCAATTTGAATCGGTCCAATAGCACACGGGTGCCACCCTATGTAATGCTTTGACGCCGAGAATTCCTCCGAGAAGGCAGACTTTCTGCGAGGGCTCGCCTTTGTCGAAGGAACGCAGATGCGCCCGAAGGCGGAACGCCGTAATGAACATTTTTTCCCGCTACGACAAGATGTTACCCGCGAACACGCACATGCATCCCTCGTTTTATGGAGAGAAAGAGAGAGAGAGAGAGAGAGAGAGAGAGAGAGAGAGAGAGAGTCAAAAGGTTAAATTCTGCGGAATACCCCGCATCGTTTCCGAACTAATTGACCCTCCCTCGGGTTTATGACACGCGAGTTGGCAGCATTCTCTACGTACAGCATGCAAGCCTACTTAATTTCTCGGCCATAGCCAGTAACTCGCTCGCCGAGCGCATAGATTCTCAACCTGATTTACGAGCCCAGTCAGGTGCATTCACCTCTTCATCGAGCCTCTGCAGGGCAAACGTTCTGCGAATCGATATCCTCGCTGCCGTGAAATCCCCTTGGGCACTTCTCTTCCTAAAAATGTAGATTGTCGCTCGGGAACGGCGGTTGGTTTGCCGTTTGTCGAATGGAAGTCAATCGAACGGTCTATCAGGGCTGAGGGGGTAATTAATTTTTCATCCCATCGGAGACGACTCCGCTCTCTTCCACGTACTCCCCTTTCGTGCCCTCTCTTTTGTTCTTTTCAATCGGTCGTTGGAATTTTTAGCCCGACGCGGAATTGAATTTCCGGAAAACAGAGCCGCCTGGCCGGCCCTTCCGCGGGCACATGTGCGAGGCGGGCTGGGAAGCGTGCGACGGGGATGTTTCTGCGCGTTACGTAAGTCAAATTAACGCGAATGTGCGCGCGGCGGGATAATTCCGCGACAAAAGCTTCTCGAGCGAATATCTTTATTCCCGCAACGAAAGTAATTACGGGAGTTGGCGAGCGGCGGATATAAAAGTTCCGGCCTTACTAGAAAACGTTTCCTGTTGAGGGTGGCACGGGCTCGTCCGCAGGCGGAGAACCTCTGGGCGGGAGAAGGTTTGCATGTTACGTTATCCTTAGTTGGGCATCGAACCAGGACGTGGCGCACCGAGTGGAAGTCAGGCAACGAGATTAATGTTAAATTATTCATTGCTGACTGTGATAAAAGCGTTTTTTCGCTGATAACGATTCAAACGGCATAAGTTGCCACCATCCGAACGACGCGAAAGTATAAGGGGGGGAGAGGGGATCGTGCCTGTTTTCCATTGAACGTGCAACCCCACTGAATATGATCACTTACTGGCCGCAATCTGACGGCCTGAAATGGGATACGTCTACTTCTGCGGTTGGCTGGCTCGGCGGCCTCGCGGATCCCGTATAATCGACTTGGAGCATCCTCTATCTGTTTCAGGACTCCAGTTCATCAAGGACTGCCCGAGAGAACCGCGCATACCGGTGTACATGGTGGTCGGCGGGACGTTAGGCGCCGTACGAATGTTCTGGGCACTTTACTCTCAGATACGCTCCAGGAGGCCAGAGGTTATCACCGGTCCCTCGACGAGGTTCCACATATCACCGATGAAACTGGCGTCTATCGCTCTGTCGGGCTTCCTCGCCGTTTGGTTCGCGTTAGGTAAATACGAGCTTCCCGAGAAACTAGACGGAGACACTCTGATCGCTGCGAGTCGAGCAATTCCTGCGGTCCATTACGTGAAACGTATTGGCGAGGCAGAAAAAAAAAAAATTGCTCCCTTCGACGGACACGAGATTCCGTAAGTCCGAGACTCGAGCGCGGCCGATACTTGATCGTGCCTCGCCCCTCGCATAATACATATCTTAGAAGAGTGATGCACGCCTTTGTTGACTCTCCGGTAACAAGGTCCACTTTAATACGATTCGGCCGTTCGTGACCGAGCACTATCACTCGATGGTCGTTGGTTCGTGCCTCGCACTAGTTTGCATGGCCGGGGAGTCCGTTGGAAAGCGCTGATCCCGAATGACGTTCGTTCCGACGCGCACGACAGTGGCAGACCCGTTTGCGGGGTACAGCACGTAATTGTTGGCTGCCTAATTCCAGGCGCTTGTGCTGCGATATAAATGCCTCGTTACCCCGAGGGTAGGTCGTTACCTCGAAAGTTTTCGAGTTAAGGAGAAAACGCGTACCATCGAGCGCGGTAGAGTTGATCGATGGGGGGGAGGGTTGGTTGGAAGGGGGTGGGAAGCAAAGTTGTCGGGGCAAACTTCCGACCTGACGGGGTGCGCGCTGCAAGTGTATAGTCTCTTCGAGAAGAGATAGCGCAGACCGGTAGGCTATGGCAAATGCGAGTAACTCACATATGCTACGGCGATACGGATATCTGGGCTAGTATCGCAGCCGACTATCGCGGGACCCGTAAAGACGCCGAGGAAGAAACTTCCGCATCACGACTTTGCGGCTGTCCGATTTCCGCCCTCTCTGCCTTGGCTGCCCAGAAAGTGGCTTAACCAGGGAAAGTAGTTTCGTAATTCCTGTTGCTTTACATCGAGTGTGCGGTACCCACTGCAAGATCGTTCGGATATTGGGGTCATTGGGGCGCGATTTACGAAGGAAGAATTCGTCGTATGCTGTGCCATTTTTCCGATTTAAAAGCCTAGAAAATGACGTGCGCATATGACAAAAATTGGAGCTTCTTAGATTTTGATGCTTCTTTTGATGATTCTGGCCACTTCTCTGCCTTCACTTGTTAGTATCACATGAATGAGTGGAACGGGCAAGAAAAGGTGTGCCGCCGCTGGCGCACACGGTAAATGTGATTGATGGGGGAAGGTTGTCTAAGTAATTCGGAAAGTTACATCTTGAACGATCGTCAAGTACGGTATACCTATCTGTGCGGGACGTATGAAATATTCGCACCAATATTCCTGCTGCATTGACGCAATCTTCCGAACAGCAGCTATGAAAGACGCGTGCATCGATGCAATTTCATTCGTGAGATATCTTCCGATAATTGATGACGACGAACGACATTCTGCCGGGTAAAAAAAAGGACAGACCTTACGCCGTCGACGTCGTCGTCATCGCTTGATAGACGCGAGATTAATCACGCCCAACGACATATTTCACATCTGATCGTAGATAACGTGTGCTTCTTTACTTCAGGAAATTACTGGATACTTAGCATCGAGTGGCCGAAGCATGAACCCGTTTTATATGATCCCAACATGTGGTGCGACAAGACGCTTTACATCTTCTCGTTGGTGCATCTGGGCATAGTGTACACCGCCCTCGCGGCCTGCGTGATAGTCGCCATCGGACTTGCATTTTGTAGAATTTTGGCATGCCCTTGGCCAGAAAGGTAAGTTCATTCATTTTGCATTCCTCCATATCTGTAACATTTGATACAGGATCCTTTACTTTGAAAATCGCACAGTCTTGCGAAATTTGCAAATTTATTTAGACGAACAGAATATTTTTTTTAATCGACTGTCAATGTCCGTCTCACGTAAAAATACGTCACGAAAACACAATCTTCCGAAAAAATTGTCCTTTATAAAAATCAAAGAGAGTTCAAAGAGTGCGAAAAACGTAAACCGCGGCGCAAACTTTGCAACAGTTTAAGAGAGAAATGGTCGAACACGTATGAACAATCTTGAATTCTTCACGTCCGAATTAGATCTGGAGCAGGTGAGTAAATTAGAAATACCCTGACCTGCCATCCGAAACATTTTACACGGGAAGAAGTTCACGATCGCGTTTGGCACGATGCAGCGGAGGAATATGGCCAGTGCAACTAAACATTTTTCACGTGACTTACGATAACGCACTTTGCGATCGTGACCATCCTTTCTTTCCCTGTCCACCTCGCTTTCGTGAGTACGTTAATGCGCTTTGTCGCATTGTCCCACTTCTCGCGCTCATAAATTTCCGCGTTATAACGTGAAATAACTCGCGGTATCAGCGGCGACTCATCGAGCCGTTTGCCAGCACGTTAAGACGTTGCGAACAAAAAGCATCACACCGATCCGATTGAGCGTGTTGTGCGTCACGCAACGCTAACCGATCATGCGAGCTCGAATCTAAGCATACCCGCGTTCGTCGTCGACGTAGAGAAGAGAGTCAAGATCCATGCATCATACCATGCGCCGTGTGCGTTAACATGCCGGCATATTGATTTCTGCACAAGTTTTACGATTCTTCCATCGTACGTTCACCGTACACGATTATGCCTTACGATCTTCGCCAACGGGCAAACTAAATTCTGGTTAGTGTATTTCCGGACATAATGCCGCGGCAATTCGACGATTTCGCGTGCGTGCCACCATCGACAAGGGTCGGAAGGAGTCGTGAACGTATCGCGAAAGCTGGCCACTGGAACAGCCGACAAATTGCTCGGTGTCCATTACAGACGTAGTAAGGCTTGGAGGTGGAGGCGTATATCGAACCGCGACGGTATCGTGTGTTTGCAAACGTGTCGGGTCAACGTATCGTGGTTCACGCCACGTCAAAGGCAAATACGGCGTACTAGGAAGGTAATCTTCCAAGCGGCGGTGCCGGCAATATACATATGTCGTGCACGTAAAACCTGCATATGTATATACAACTGTGTACGGTGAGCTGAATACGCGCTGTACGTGCGAAATAGTAGGTCAACGAATTTTGTTGCGTGTCAGCGTCGAAACGTTTCATAAATGTCGAAGAGCCTAGTGCGAGATTGGCGTCGGTAATTGTCGCGATCGAAACGTTCTCAAGTGTTCGTATGCGCGTGTGTGTATGTGTAAGACGGAGCCTCGACAATTCTTTCCGTCCCTCTGTTCCAGTTCTTCGCGTCGCGTGATCGATGAAATCGACGGGCAAAAGAGCGGCGGATGCGCAGCGTGAACCACGTTTTCGTGCGTGGGAAGACGCTCGTCGCACCGTGCATGCAGCGTCAACTTTTCCCTTTTTCCTTCCTTCAACTTTCCAGCCCTTCTCTTGCGAAGGCTTTTGGCAGAGAGTCTCAGAAGTTGTTCGATGAGCAGACGCGCTGCGACGGTCTTAATAACAAACAAAATTAACGAACGACGCTGCATCGTTGGTACGGTAATTATATTCCTGAAATACTACCCTCACAGAGTCTCGAGTTACAATTCTGGGTATATTCAGCTTCAGACGCTTTGCTGTGAATTTCGGGATCTCGGCGTACACTTTGTAACGCAATGCCAACGAAGAGTCCCTGTAAAATGTTAGACAAATAGCAGGGAAGCTCTTTAGATGAAAAATAGCGTTAAATCGTTCCTCGTTTCATCCGCTCATTCAGTCCCTCCTTGCCGCGTCGGTCGATTGGCTTGATTTCGAGCGAATTGCGAACAACTTGGCAGCTTTTTCCGCGACAGCCCCGCTATGCTGGCAATCCGTCGAATGCTTCTTAAAACGACGAGCACCGCCTTGTGCTCGACTTCTGGCAAGCTTAATCGACAATACGGAAGACGAGCTGCGCGCGCGACTCTGCCCCTCGAAGCTTTTTCTTTTCGCGAGAGTTCCTTTACGTCGCGACGCTCGATGCAATCGATGAGAGGCAAAAGCGCGAGAGTAGACGGAATTGGTGTGCTGTCGACTTGTTTGCACCCGTTATTCTCACACCTCTTGTTCCGGAAATAAGCTGCAACTTTTCGTCGGCTCTCGACGCACCAACGGTTTTCATCACGGGTGCGCGCGTAACGTACATACAAAGCTTTCTTTTTGCGCTTTCGATACCGAGAGCGTCAAAGGGGACATGTGCCATGATAACACCGGCAAATCACACGTACAAAAGAAGTGGGGCATTTGAGGTAAAAAGAGGTGAATCCGATGATATCTCTCGCTCGCGTCAAATCGTTCGCCTGCGGAATTGTATGTTTGTGGACGTCGGTCGTGGATCTGTAAGGTGATAAATTTTTCAGACAAAAGCAAAGCACCTGTTATCGCGCGTCGATAGTCGACGACTGTCCTTCGTCGAGTCGAGTCGAAGTCGTTTGCTGTCTTCGGAGAGTGTACGAAAATAACTTCTCGTATCGTCCGTTTATCGTCGCCAGTCCTAGTATCCTAGAATAGCGGTCAGAAGAATTGTGCTATTACCGGTCGTCGGAGAAATGCCAAGACAATGAACCCCTTGAAAACCGCGCTGCTAGCATCGAAAGTGAACGTTTACGTAGGAGAAGATTTCGTCCTGTTGCGTCTATCAGATCTATTACCGCCGAACACTGGTCATTCATCGTTCCGCAATATCACGACTGTTTGACGAGAAATCTTTCGCCCAATGTTTCAGATACAAATAACCACGAGTGACTGTTCGCCCAAGGAAGATTCGTGAGAAGAAGTCGATCGACGGAAATGGCAGGCAGATGGAACGGAGTTCCCTCGACGGCAAGATTTTGGAAGAAGTGGACGAGGAGGATGAAGAGGCGGCCGCGCTCCAGGAGGTGCTCAAAAACAATCACCTGAACGAAGTTGTTCAAGAGGTGAGGTACTGCAGCAACGTGCAGTTCCGAGCACCCGATATCATCGAATTGTGATGCACCGGGTATCCCGCGATACCGTATAATCTGATCTCTGTGTGAGGAAGAAGCGTTGACGAGCTAAAAAGTGTGGAGGCATGGTAGGCGGAGAGGAAGGAGGGACGGCGTTGAGTCTCGAGAACCCGCAGACTCCGGAAAGCAGGCGTGAAAACGGAAGATCAACGGGAAGGAAGGGGGAATCGATAATGAGATTTCGTCAACGACGTTGCATCGCGGTGAGCGATCAGGTTAACTGGATGGTGCCATCCCTCGCATGTGCTTCGCGGAGAACTGATGCTGCGACGGAAGAAATTGTGTTACAGCCAGTGAGAAGGGAGGTGTCGTTCGCGAGTGCAGATCAGAAGGCGCGGGGTGGTCACGTAATCATTTGGAAGTGAGCATCCTCGTCGACGCGAACGCGTTAGGATTTGCATTATTCGGAGGTCAGGCCACGAGTCTTCTCGGGAACGTCGAGGAACGGGATGTCCCCTGACGGTGCGGTGCGGTAATGAGCAGATGCCAGAGAATGGGTATAGCACGGAATAAGCTGGGCCGGTCGCTCGCGCCGGACTGTGATAAATGGCGCGTAGGAAATAGGTAACGAGGTAATTTGCACAACCGTGGTCGATGCAAATTTTCGAGTATGTGTCTATACGGCCACCCTGCCGCAGGGCGATGCGGGGATGGCGAGAGAGGGGCTACAGCGACAGTGACTATGTCGCTTAATGAAAACGAAGAAATCTACAAAGGATTTTCTGCTGAACTTCTCCGCGCACGTAGAATCGGAGTCGGCTGCGGGAGAAGGCAAATCCATTGCAGCGATAAACGAAGCTGGAGGGAGGAGGGAGGAAGCTTTCGCCGGAAAGAAGATTACGAGGAGAAACGACGACACGTGTCGGAGGAAGGGAGGCCCTTCCGAGAGGCAGACGAAGAAAGGGCGAAGAGAATGAGGAGGAGAAGGAAGAGGGCGCGAGAAAGTGGCCGCGAAGCGCGGCGGGTGAGGTCGATAGGATCTTCATCTTCAGAGCGACGTATCCTTTCGGCCTGACTTCCGAACCAGCATGGACAAGTAAAATCCGAAAGTCCGCCGTTGGCAGGCCGTCTCCGATCCCGAGCTACGCGGATTATCGCTGCTGATGGCGTATAATCGATGTCCCTTTTCCTTTCCGTTCCAGCTCGTCGCCTCGCGCTATGGGATATTGAAATGTATAACAGCATCGCGACGAATCCGCCTGATCGCTTCTTAAGCGGAAGCCGGCCGAGCGACGCCGGGCGCCGGGGTGCGAAAGTGCTCGAGAACAAGATATCAAAAAGATTCCCGATTCCGATATAGAAGTTGCTTCTCAGCGCCGATCCGTCGGCTCCTCCAAGTTTCCGGACGAACTTTCGCACAGCGATTGTGCGGTATGTCAAAGTTTTCGACGCTTCAAATTTAATCTCTCCCGCTTGTAAAGCGTCTCGCCGACGGAGGCCGTGGACGAGCGACTCTCTGGCTTTCGATGGTCGATAGTCGAGGAAGTCGAAGGTAAGTGTTTTTATGCTCTTTCGATGCTTCCTCTCTCGGCACTCGGAGGTCCTTCAATTCCTTTTTTTCCGCGCGAAGCCTACATAGATGCGTGTGACTACTCGTTAGATGTAACGTCTTAAGTGTCACTTCTTAAGTGTAACTCTTTGAGTTGTAGGGCAAGCTACAGGGCCTCGCCCCGACGCTTCGCGATCGATAGTTACGAGCGCGACTGAACACGCGTTTCTTGACAATTATTAGGAAGAATTGCTGCTTCCGGCAGGCCCGCGGTTTCTTGCGCGACTCACTGAGACGGCGACTTTTTAATCGCCGTACGGTGAGAAGCGTATCGGAGGGATTTTGTTATATATAGGTTATTACCTACTGTATACTACTTTTTTACAAGATGTTTCTATTAACGATTACAACGTTCCCTTCGTATTGTCGCCGTTCTTGCCTCGTGCTTCTATTCTACGGGGTACGATGTGAATACACCTACACATATGTACATGTGCTTATACAATACAAACATGAAAATTGCGTGTCGCTAAAACTAAAAGGAGTAAGAAAAAGCGTAAGAGGACAGAACAAAAATTGAACAATAAATCCGCGAATAATGCTGAAAAACGTTTCTTGACCGAGAGTGACGTAGATGAGATCAGAAGAACGGTGACAATTTTAGAGATAATGTTAGGACCACGGTATCGATAGGCAATGATGTTCGGGATTATGGACTAGTAAATCGGTCAGACAGTTGTAGGCAATTGTACTGGCGAGCGTGAGGAATTTTTATTTTCACAATTTGGAAGAGGGAAAATCGTAGTTCGTCTTATCCTTTTGATAGATGACGATGCGTTCGAATCGTAGTGGTATAGAGTGACGACGCACGCGTCGTAAGAATACTTCGAGCGTCTCTGTCTGAATACGATATTGTTCACTGGCAAGCGCAGTGAAGATTGCATGCCGATGAGTTGTCGTGCGAGGTTCACCCTGATTAAACAGAAGCGGAAGGGTAAGGAAAGGAAAGCGTCAATTAAATCAGCACGCCGCAAGCTTAACTTCAGGGCGTATCTGTGCACGCGCATCGAATTATTCGTACATACATACATACATTATACGTGTTTCTAAGAATACAGCTCGAACGCCTATCAGCGGGAAAACCTGATCCATCTATTTTACTTTCGAGGACGTAACGAGATAAGAAGACGTTACTGCGCAAAAGTGATCCGAGGGGGGTAGAGAAAGCGCCTGGAAGAGGGAAAAAGGCAGGCAAAGACGGCTGCGGAGTAATTTCGTTCGCTGAAATAAATCGCTTCCGCTAAGCCACTTTTTACGTCCCCGAAGGTAAAAAAGAAAGAAAAAATACATTTGCAAACGGTTCCCGTCGAACGGCCGACTATCTGTACAGGTATATGTACTGAGTAATCGGGTAGTTGGAGACCTGACCAATGGATGTCTGGTAGCTTTACATTTAGATCATATCGGAACTTAACGCCTCGTTAATGATGTTAAGCTTCTTCTTTTCGCGTAATGAGATTCTGCGCCAGTTTCGTGTAAAACCGTAAGAGATCGAAAGTGGTGAATAGTTTTCCGAAAACGGGTCCATACTTTGTCGTCTGTAAATGAATTAATAATCGTAAGTGTACACGTTAACTAACAAGCTAGTCACCTTCGTCGGCGTATGTACATGTTTGTAAACTGTCTTCTCCTATCGTTGGCTCCCGCGTGTCCAATAGTCGCCTCGCGGGGTCTGATTATTCGAAAGCACTCTCCGACACGGGAGAACGTTGATCGATAATGCCGTTTGTGCGTGAATGATACGGAACGCCTTAGCAGTTCGATGGCACCTGTCCACGTAAATCGCTTAACTTAACGAATCGTCGCACTCCGAGATTCCGTCTCCGTTTTGCTGCAAACGGACAGTGAGATTGTTCCTACTATGGCGGGCGTAATAGGATGCTGGAAGGATTTTGACGTCGTGCCAATTTTCGCCCCGAGGATTTCGCAACAAAAATTGAGTGGACTGCCTCAGGTACGGCGGACGAATTTATCGGGTTCCATTTTCGCAGTCGTGGACCGTATATCAGAGATTCTTTTTTTCCAAAAACATCACTGCTTCGAGCACATGAGCTTTGACTGTACGTTCCATTTTTTTTTCTGTTGGCGACCGTGTGATAGCCTTTGCTTTCGTGAAATAGCAATGGCAAAGTTCCGTGTCGTTTCCGACAATGAGGATATTGAAACAGACATCACGTACGATTGACATAGTTTCTTTAAACAACCGGCACTCTACTCGCATTACGCAATCGATCGTAACAACGACTATCGGTACGATCAACGAAATATCGTCAAAGTGGAACCAGTCGCAATATCGGAATTGCCAGTAATATTTTCCTGTAGAGCGTTTCTTCAATAGACCGAGCATCGAGCATTTTCCTCTCTCTCTCTCTCTCTCTCTCTCTCTCTCTCTCTCTGTCACATACACACACACCCTTCTATCTCTTTCAACATTTGCTTACCAGTATCCGCTCTATACTTACGCTCTATTAACCCATCACGCGTATAACGGACGTTACTGCAGCTGGCATAAATTCCATAACCGGCAATTACTAGTGAGTCGGCTCTCGCATTCGGCCGAAATTTAGCATATACACGCGTCCGAAGAAATAGAGCAGAACACTGCGCGAAAAGGTTCATCGACGGGAAAGTTGTGAATTCGGACAGGGAGGATAAAATTCAGGGAATCAGAGTAGCAGAGAGGTCAGGACAGCGAGAAGGGTGAACAAAAGAGCCGCAAGTGCGACGGGGATGGAAAAAGGGTAAAAGGCGAGTGAGAGTACAGTAAGAGGCGGGAGAAAGGAGAGTGGGAAGAGGTCGGCAGTGTGAGAGGCGCGAAAAGTCGATACGACGTGACGCCTGGATGATAAAACGAACGCGTGTAAACGTGCACGACCTGGCACGGGTGCATACAGTAAGGCGTTACCGGTTGTGCGTGCCTCGCGAGCAAACATTCTATGGAACACGGGTAAAGCTGTTCGCCTGTCGCATATGAGATAATCGTGTACGGGAATATAAAGTCGGGCAAAAGAATCCCGGAGGCGTAGGATCGCACGAAGAAACGCTCGTTGAATCTGTCCCATTTGCGCGATGCACCGTGAAAAACTATTTTCATTGTATCCCACATGCTAGGCTTTCGACAATGGCAGTACAAGTTTTGGAAGGTGGCTCGGTGGGATGATGCATGGACGCATATCGCGCGAGGATATATTTTGCGCCTAAACGGAACGGAATCTCAATTGCCCAGGTTGTCCAGAAGTTGTGACGATCGACGAAACATACACACACGTGAGACGCTAATGATCGTACAATGGTATTCAACGAACAGATGAGCGTGCAATACAGAGCAACCACGTAGAGCTGTCCATGTTGACCCGGCTAGATATAAATTATTGAACTATCCCTATCGTCTCCCGTAGGAATGATTGAGCGCGCGTTCACCATTGTTCCGCGCTCAGTGCCTGTAATAAGTATTATGTCAGGCACAATGTGTGCTAGAGTGTGACTGTCGTAGCGCTAGTTCTAGATGCTAGTGCTAAACAGACGTCATCGCCATTCATCCTCATGCTAAAGCGTCATAGCTCGGAAAATCGTGGAGACACACTTGCGAAGCGATTATCATCCTCTCCGTCGTTTATATTTCTTGGACAATATGTACTCGAGAACATCCCACGCGTAGGTACGCTGTCCCTATGACGAAATTTCCAAAACGCAAGTTCCGTGAAACGACAGTGAAGAAACTCGAATTTTTCCCATTTCTCAGATCTTTGCGCAGCACATACTGTCCTTCGTCTGATGCTCGACGGAATGGAAGCCTTCGGCACGTGCAAGTTACGAAAGATTTCAGCAAGCTAGGAAAAAAGTAGACGGTTGGTAAAAGCATTTTGCGTCGACCTGAAAGACATCGTGACAGCGAGCAATTCTCCCTTACGCGTTCCCTAATAAAAACGATACGAGCACACGCTGTCTTTCATTCGTCGACAGAAGCGAAAGCAGGGAGTGTGGCATGATTTAGTTTGCTGTTTTATCAGCGTGAAAATCGATCACTGTCCCGCTCGAACATTTCGAGTTCCGAACAACGCGGACAGTCTTGCGTATACGTTTCCACAATTTTCGTGCTTTGGATGAGAGAATGAATGGCGATACGATTTCCGTCACGTACCTTGAAACGTCGCGGATGAACGAAGGCGTCGTCGGAGGTGTCGGGATTACGATCGTTTCTAGTGAAGCGTAGATTTGTAAAAGAAGTATGTAATATGAGTGATGTGCAGACGACCAGGTGTGTCGTAGGTCAGCGGGCGTAATCTATCGTTAACGCGTCTTTACATAGAATAGAGAGTTTATTTATTTTTATACTGGATATTTCAATCGGGGGCGTCCTGCGTATGATATATACAATATATATTTTATTCAAAACAGCGACGCCGCAGCTCGGCCGTTCTTTATACCCTGCGACATTTCTCGGTTCTTCAAGAGTTTAAATATCGCGATCCATGAGTTGTGTCGTTCGTTTTAATCGCTAGTTTATCCCGCGCGTTTGTCGGGGCTCGTTAAACGGTGTAAAGCTGTACGTGTGACTGTTGTTTAACACAAGGACGCGTTCTGGGGACCTTGTTAAGTACTTTCGATTCGATTGGCTCCGGACAGGGACGATCGCTTTAATTACACTCAATCTATCGCCTCTCGCGCCTTCGTCTCTCACTCGCTCAAATTACCGGAGGAAGCGAGCGCGCGACTGGCAAAAGAGAAACACGATCGATCCGCAGGGATGGCGGCTGCGACTCATGCTCGCTCCAAATTTCTGCTCGCCACAATGTGCGCCGCCACGCGAGAAAGTTGCACACGTATCTGCCGCTTGAGCGCATATGTACTTGGCACTTCGTATCACAACTCGACGATAGATTTCCCGGTAGACATATATCGGCGCGTATCGCTGAAACGCCTGCAAGGGCGGAGGGTGTTGAACGTTGAACGGCGTGATGCATGCCAGGAGGGAAATCCGTCCGTCATCCCTGGATCCCAAGCGCGCGTTCTTATACATATAGATATTGCGTGTCTATTAGCGATTAGGATATTATGGACGCGCTATGTCGCGAATTGTGGTCCAGGCTTTAACGTAGAAATTTCACCGTGCGCACGGGACGTAAGTGTGTCGTGAGTCACCTCATGATCGTCCGTCTCTCATTTCATCCTCCTTATTCCACGCCACTTCCCCTTTATGCGGCTTATAATGGCAACAGCTTTTATGAAAATGAGAGTGTAGATTCGCGAACGTTCTGAATGATTAAGTTCTGAGTGAGGAGGAGTGTTAGAGCAAACGACATGTTAACTGTACTAACTTAACAGGGAATATTTTTACGTTGCCTTCGTCGCCTTCGAGATTAAATTTAATCTGTATTATCAGTGAAATGTTGTACGAACTCGTTTACAGATAGGATAACAAATTTCGCAGCGTGTCGAAAGGTTAAGGTTACACGTTTTGTTGACGCGCAATAACGAGTTTTGTGTGAAAAATTTGTGTTCGTCAAATATTCCCGAACGATCGAGTAGGTGTATCCAATCAACGATGTATGGAAAGGTATACGCGCAAAAAAGCACATTCTCGACCTGCTCGCGGCAATAAACCATCATGGCGTTTTCGACGTTGAATTTTAACGAGAATGTCGCAGCGTACCTTGTCACATTTTTTTTTAAACATCAACTTATTTCGAAGAATTTTTCCAGCAACAACGGACAAAACGTAATTTTGTTATTTTTTTTGCTTTCTCCCCAACTGAACACTCTGCTATCGTGTTAACAGGTGTTTTAATCAAAATCAAGCAATATATTCTTACATCGACTACTGCAGGTATACAATGATGCTATAGTAAACAGTAACATAGAAAAATGATCCGGAAGATATATATTGTTGAACATTTGTACAGTGTTATAGATGAAGAATGACGAATTAATTGCGCGGACGTTGATCTAACGATATATATTATGATAGAGATGTATTATTGCGATAATAGAGACCTTCTGTTTTACATATCGTAGCATATAACTCAGCCGGTTGCGACGCGGAGTCAGATGAGTTATTAGAACATGAAAGCACGTGGAAGGCTAACAAGGGGAAAGTTTCACTTCCAGATCGAACTTTGGGAGCTGAACTTTTTTACATCCGTCCCATACATGTTAAATCCGAAAGACATTACGTATCGTAGGTCTTATTTCTTGAGAAAATGACATGAATATTTTGTCATCCTACTAGTCCTTCGATACCATAACACGTGACACACAGCGTCTAATTTCACCTAAAATTGCCCTGTATCGAATGGTACAGGTTCGGGGCAAACTCCTACCGCAGTCACTTCTTATCATACAATGTCATGGTACTGAAGGAGTAGTGCAACAAAAAATTATTGATGCGATTCTTTCAATAAAGAAAGCCCATGCTACGCAATGCATTTGGGATTTTACATGTCTGGGGAGTTAAAAAAAAAATATGCTGGGTCCATCCCCCAAAATTCGATCTGTAAGTGAGATGTTCTCCTTGTAAGTGAAGAGGGGAGGATATGGTAACGGCAGCAGTGCGGAGAGATCAATTGTCAGCTACGAGATTCTTACACGTTTCAACGTAGCGCCGCACCCCTCATTGCATTTCATCCTCTCTCATCCGTCAGTTCTCCTTCACAGCCTCTTTGATTCAACGATCACAGTGTAGTTGCAAAAGAAAAAAAGAAAAGAACAGAGAATCATATCGTCCTGCACTTTAATCGTACACGTATCCACGATGAAGCCTTAAAGGGTCCAATCACTGCTCTCAATTACAATCAGCAATCGATCACGCATTTCGAATAAAACCCTCACGTCTTTATCGAAGTAGATCTTACAGCTTCATGAAGAACAGAACGCCGCATTTCTGACCCGTCTAAAGTCATGCCTGGCTCGTCACTCTAACGGTTTGATTTCTTCGGTCCGCTTGCTCTCGAAAAGACAGACATATGATAATAATCAACGAATCGTGACCGTATAACACGTTCGCGCCTACGTCGACACGCGAACGGCAATTAAGTGACGCTTCCTAACGAATCACGCATACCATTGAGACGATCGCTATTTTTCTTATTCACAGAATGGGCGCTTTGTCGAGAGAACCCGACATGACGCTTGAGGGATGCAAACGCGAGGTCCTCACCGTTGCGCTGTATGTGTGTTCTTTAAATCATTACGAGACACTCGCAAACGTCAGGGGGATACGCGTACTTTCGTTCACTGTCACACTCACCTCGAGGCATAGTTGCAACGTATTATACAACTTTTCAGCGTTCGCTTCGCGAAAAGCTACGTTAGAAGTTCGACCGCCCACGTGCTCACGCTGACATTCACGGGGATGCGTGCGACACGGCGCAGTACTTGTCAAGCACTTCCACTTCAAGTATCTACGACTGCAGCTATGCAAAGCTTGTGTGCGTCAGAAGATATTGCAGGATTTACGAACGCCGACTCCCGTTTATTTCTCGGCACGTATAATTTTGTCGTAACGGCCGAATGACTGGCCGATGAATGTAAGGGATGCCGAGCTGGTGTATCTGCATGCGCGTTACACGTTTCGATCGAGCGCACGTGAGGGGTGGATACAGGATCCGACGATTTCGGGGGCTGACGCTGGAACATTTACGACGAAAATGGGAATGTGCTCGAGAGAAAGACAGAGACGGGGGGTGTTGAAAGGTGTGTTGCAGAAACCTTCGGCTCCAGTGGAAATTTCGCCTCACGTGCGACGATCGGAGCCGTAAACCCAGCGTGAACTTATCAATTAGCCGAAATGTATGACAACGTATCCACAGCGACGGAAGCGTGCTCAATAATAACGATGTATACTTTAGGGGCATGTACACTTCGCCGATGTAATCCTCAGATTTCCTATCGCGCTCCATGACTCCTGAGTGGTGCGATAACATCGAATACACGCCCAACTATGCATATCGAGAGGAAACGTCGAACGAACAACGGCGGGAATATTTATGAAAACTAGAATAAATCTCGCGGAGGCTGCGAAATTGAGCGGTTTCTGTCGCGTGCCAGTGGCGCGCCGAGAACGGAATTTCGTCGAGTCGTTGTCTAATTAGCGCAAGCGTCGATGTTAGTCGGTGTTAGAATTCTATTGTATATCTGCCGGTCATTGGACAAATGTTCGGATGAATGCTCTCGCTAAATGAACCACACGAAATAGACAATCACGCGTTTCCTACTACATTATTTTCCTACCTGAGATTCCGTTCTCCGCGCGAGACGCCAGTTTTGCATAGGGCGGTGCTTGACATATTATACGATTCGAGTTTCACCCAACTCGGTCGACAGGCTATACTTCGGGCCTACGCCCAATAAATTTGACCGCCAATTATGCCGGATTATCTCGACAGAGCAGCCGATCGTTGCTACCGCGACAGGAGCTTATCGGTCGGGCGCGTCTTGTTAAACTAAATTACCTCCTCGTAATAGTCCGTCGACCAGATCCCGGGCGAAGTTCCGTCAGCAGGGCATGTTAAATCAAAAGGGCAAGCGCGATACGATCACTCGCGCGCATTCCATTGTGCTGATAGGTAGAGTAGGCGCGACACTTTATAGGTACACGCATGTGTGTTTGAGCGCGTATAACACCGACGAGATTAACAGGCTTAGCCCACCATTGGGCTGCCTCTGTATACCGATGAAATGGTGCAACATAACAATCGAGCAGTGCCAGTGCATGCGTTACATTTGTACATTATGACTACATTCATAATCGCGCGTCCATGCGTGCGGTCGCATAACGGATACATATTATAATACTCCCCGTAGAATTATTTATCTGTAACGCCTACCTTTATATAGGGATATATAATGTGGCGAAATGATGACTGTAAAAGCGATATGGCGGTGAACGTCTATTGTAATCTGTTTATAATGTAACCGCCTGGTACTGAAATATAAAATGTTTAAGTGGTACAATATCTCTGTCATGGTATTAATGTCTCATGCCACGGATTTACATAAGGAAACCTAATGGTCTATTCAATTATTTCCAATATCACAGTGGAATAATGCTTTTCAATGGGTCGGTTATTATTTTCTTATTTTCTTCATGAATTTCAGTTGGGATAACATCTGTTATACATACCATAGCTTCGAAGATATTGCCGACAATGGGAGTAAGAATTTTGCCATGACAAATATTTTACATTCGCCATTTATTGTTTCCTCTATTAAAGAGCCGCGCCTGAAAGAATTTTCATTGTCAGTTGAGTACCTGTAATATTCGCAATAGTACAACGCAAAACGATGGCAACGTGTGAACAATTAATTACAAAGCTTACCCGACTAGCTGTGCCGGCATCCGTTGTTGCTGTTTGTTTGAATTGACACTATCCCTGTTATCGGATTTCCATTCATTTCCAAACAAAGCTAGCACTGTGTCGTCGATTGACAAACTAATCGAGCACTCGCAGCTTGTCGACAGCGATGACAAGAGAGCAGTGCAAAAGAGAGAGAACGATAGAAAGGACGAGGCAGAAAGAAAAAGATAGTAAAACGTTTTCGTAATAAAGGTTAATTAAGTAGCGCCAAATTTGTTGCAAGCTAATTTTCATAGCAAATTGAATGTAACTACTACAGAATACTCGCTTGGAATATCCCAAAGAGGAAAATTGATGATTAGATAAGCCACTTCTTTCTTTCTGAAGATTTTTCCCAAGAAGACTCGTCAGCCTTCTTCTTCCTCATGATCTGTCGTATGGATCTCTTTTCCTAACAAGGTAAGTAAACTTTGTCTTACAAGCCCCTCCACTTTCTGCACAGGAGTGCTCGTCTCGTTAATCTATTTTTTCATTTGATCATTTTGCGTGTGTTTACGAAATCTCTCACAGAGACGCGGCTTGAATTCGTAAGGATGTCTCAGAAAATTTCAGAGGCCCTTGCCTACGCACGGCATATCACGAAGGTCACTGGTATGAAACATCCAAGGATCAGTCTGGCAATAAGAGGTTTTTTGCTAACCGAGGAATCAACCCGGCAGCACACACGCGCTGGCGCGCGTTCCGCTGCGGATGCTCGTGTTCTTGAAAACATGGAATTCCATCTAAATGTAAATACACTCCGACGAAGAGCATTACGAGTCACGAGAACTCACGAAAAAGTTTCCACCAAATCTGCACTTTCGAAAGTTCTCGCCCGACGAGCCGATGTGCCCGTCGGGCAGATCACGCGCAAATGTATTCGACGTTCTCCGCAATATTCTTTCTTCCATTCCGACCGCCAAGACGGAGTAGAGGCTGTGGGAAAAATGTCCCAACAAAGTCTGCTCGCATGCTTATCGTTGCCGGGATAGACTGCTCATACGTTCAAAGAGTTCTCTGATTGTCGCGGATTGAGATCAACGCGCCAGGCCTCCTGTATTATTTATAACAGATATTCAGTTACATTTTATCGAGGTTCCTCCATTCCTCCCACGTCCGCGTATTTTACTATCTAATTTAAATTTATATTGCCGGAGCTGTTCGGCGAAATCAAAAGAGTCTTTCAATTACGTTCTCTACGTACTTGCCACCGCTTCTTTCCGCGGAAGAAACCAGGAGTGCCGTCTCGATTGATCTACATATGTAAATACTCGCTTGCGTGGCAGCTGCATTTTACAATGCAAAATAACCGCGACCGACACTCGGGTTTTATTTGATGAAACGTTAATGGACGCGTTTGATACAGTTCGTGCTAATCTGTGCGTTATCTGCGCATATCGATTGAAGAGCTAGGTAATGTAGGCAAGAATGGTGCTAAAACGTTCAAGCTCTCCGCTCGTCGGGACTCAGGTTTCCCATTGAAGTAACTCGAGTGGGTCTACTTTCGGGTTGACATTTGACGACACGAGACGATTCCCTCCGACCCGCGGGCAACTTTATTCCCGTCACGTGACAATGTGCGAGCGACGACAAGGGAGCCGACAAAGGGAGCACGAGCAGCGCCGCGACGCGGTGGTATTAATTGTCGAAGTGCATAAATGCAGGCTTGTTGTGACAGCAGTTGAATTGTTATGAGCGAGCGCCGACTTTATTGTGCGCCGTGGGCTATAAAAATTATGAGAACCGCTTCGGATACGATTACGCGATTTGCATGGACGAGTCCGGAACGGGCGTCCCTGCGTTCTCAATTAAATTCGAACGTCGACCCAGATTCCTGTTACTCTACATTTGCCGCTGTTCAGGTCGTCCTGAAAATATGGAAGTGAGAGTAATACAATAGGCGCTCTTAGCCCGTCTTAAAGAACATCCCCGAGTAGGAAAGTACTGAACGAGAAGTTACGGACGCTTGATGAAAAAGTGTAAAGTCGCATCAGAGCGCGGCGAAAACATTGGGAAAGTTATTATTAAGTGTGCGCAGGCTATGGCGAGCGTTAACGGGGAAGAAAGGAAAGCGGTGTAGAACGTATTAGCGTTCCTGATGAAGATTAGGCGTGCCACGATGATGCCGGATAATACGTCAAGCGGCGTATCGAATGTCTCCTCGACCAAAAGGAATTCGGTTAAAAGATTCGTACCGTCAACTCTGGCGGATAAGCGTCGTGGGGTAGTTGATTAATCCATCATTTCTTGTCGAATAACGACGGCTATCCGAGAGAAAGAGATCGACCCGTCGGGGATCCTCATTATCCGAGTGCCATTCAGGAATATCGTAGCACGGTTTAAGGGAAAGGCAGGGTCGCGTCCTTAATTCTCTCCAGTTAAACGATACTCGCGCACAAAAACAGATAATCCGGATAATTTCAGCTTTCACGGTAATTAAGATTTGGTGCTGCAGATAGGAGGCGGTGATTTCATGCGTGAGATCTTATCGCCGGGAAGTCAAATCCTCCCATGGCCGGCGACGGTGGGGGTGAAAACGTACGTACGTTAGACTTTAGAAATTCAATTAAAGAGGTAGCGTACGACGGAGTCAAATTTCTGCCATATTGCCACCGGTGCCGGAGAGGGTGGTTCGACGTCGACGCGGCCTCTGCCTTCTAGTTTCGAATCAAGTCGGGTTATGCGATAAGGTCCCCCCCATTACAGGTCACTTAATGGACTATTAAGTTCCTTTGACGTCGCGCCGAAGTCCGGCGACACATACGGCGCGATGTAAAGCGTTCTCTTATCGAATTTTATCGGCGCCACCGTGAGCGAGTTCACAGCTCTTTGGAAACTGGAAGTACGTAGTGCCCGCACCTATATGCTGCCATACGCGCCACTCACATCGTCCAGCGTAATTTCCATTAAAACGTAACGTTTGCCGCAAATTTTTAATCCTAATTATATACCGTCACATGCGCTGTTAGTAATAGAATATTACATTTGCCTTTCCATTACGCGTCGCGCTCGGATAAATGCAAACATATTGTGTCGCGACCGGTTGCGCGTTATCAGTAGAATCTGGCATCTGCCGGAGTGGGCAGCTCCTTTGATTCGACTATTAAATAACAGAGATAGATTTATGGATGGGGAGATGGGGAGGAGCCAATATTTATAGGAGAGGCACAGGCAGTCGTTTTCGAATTCGTACCGCGGAGGGTTAAACTACGATGTCAAAACGAATTAAGTCCTCCCTGCCTCGTTCTCGATGTCGGTCGACACGTTCATTCGAAACTTCTGAACCCGTAAAGACCGTATAGATGGGGCTTGGCGATTGCTTTGGTAATCCGTTGCTTACACCATCGATGTCGGAACGATACCCACACGTCACGGAGTTACCCTCGCGGGCAACATCCGAAAAAAGTTCGAACGCCGGGAGGACCGATCGATCGGCCTGTGAAAGGATACATTGTAAGAACCGAGCGAACCTTAAGACGTCGACAATGCATTCCTCCATGTGGATCGCGCCCTCTGCGCACTATCCGCCAAATTTTCTCTTACTCCTCCCTCTTTGTTCGCCTATCCCATTGTGAAATCCAAGCGTCGATTAGTAATTGGCAACGAAGCGGCATGGAGCAGTTGATTAAAGCGACGTTGTCACGAGAAAAAAGTATCACCTCTGGAGTAATTGAGAATTGAGACAGATGATAAAGTGTGATCAGGGCATGGTCCCAAAATTATCAGAAAAAATCACCTTTTCTGGGCCACATTGAATTGTCTCCTAGTAATGATGATTAGAATTCGCTTTGCCGAGCGAACTGGGCTGCAAATGTCCCAGTTCTGTTTCTGCAGCTCTTCCAATGAAATCCTGTACGGATGGCAAGCTGCTTCAGTTTCTTGAACATTTCTGACCGGTGTAGGCCCGACATTGCAGACGTATATAAAAATCCTGCTTATCGTGTAACTAACTTATCGACTAATACTAGTGACTAGCAACAAACGGCGGCTTTACCGAAGAGGTAGAACTTTGAAATGCTGCTGGATAGTCTTCTGTCGAAGGTTCGGAAAAGTATCCGGTGGAACATGCGAGCCAGCTGAAAGCCGTCTGTTTCCATTCATTTCTCCTCGCTTTCACTTTGGCTCTCTCTCTCTCTGCACACCTCTTTCCTGCAGCGTTAATACTGACAATCCAACTACGCAGCATCCTCTAATTCTCTCTTTCTCTCTCTTCATCTGTGTACTCGTCCCTCCTTGATTCCGCGTGTACGTTGCAAATGCATTTCCTACGTCGTCGGTGATTTCTTACTTCCCATGCTGAACTGGATTTTCATTAGCCAGGCTGGAGAATTAACGGTGTTAACCCATCGGACGCAATCCCTATTTCTAGCGACGGCGAAACTACGCAAACGTATGAACCGCTGGGCGCTTATATACATGGCTAAACGAACGTTCCGTGCACCCGTTGATACATATTCGGATGCGCGACGAATTATTGAAACGCGTTACTAGTTCGGAGCCGTAATGCTTCTGCGAGGAGACCGATGAATAATGCAGCTCCGAAATAGAAGGCTTTCAATAAGGCAATTGACACGCTCAAGCAAGTGTACAATTTCTTTTAATATGTGTTACTATTCTACGGATTCGGTAAACCGATTAAAAATACAACATGATTTAGTTGTTTTGCTATCAATATTATACCGTGCAGGTTGACTCTATTTAACATGTCTGGAACACTATGTTTTTGGTAAGGAGACAATGATACGAAGACTGAGATCAACTTAGAAACGCGAATAAGAGTAGACGTCGTTCCTTTGATAGCGAAAGAGATAAGAGTATCATCTCTCTCTCTCTCTCTCTGCTTTGACGCGGCAAACTCCCTGCTTCGTCGTGATTGCGCGCGAATGTTGATCAGACGATTTAATTAGCGCGTTGCAACGACATCGGCATTATTAAGAGGTAGGAGCGGAACATCATCCCCGAGGAACTGAATAAAGGAGACGCTCGGTCGCAAGGTCGCTCGAACGACCTCCGGAGTCGGAAACTTGAAAATTATGACTTTATAAGCTCGTACAACAGGTAAGTCTCGGGAACTTTGCCCAGAGGCGAATTATATCAGGTTCAGCGGAGACCACTTCAACCGGAGTAACGAATTTGTTAAACGACGCTTTAAATGTCCGCGGTAATTAAGATAAGTCGCGTCGCGCGAGTGTGAGCCATTCTAACGTCAACGGATCGCCGAGAATCTTTCTCAGCGAAAATGCACATTCCTGCTGAATTCGCCACACACCTCGGCCGCTATTGGTCTCAGGGGCCTGCAGGATTCGCTGATTTATTGCTCCGAAACTGTTACACGCCACGTCGCGTCACACGCCATTGCGCTGAATTTAATTTTCTATTTCGCCTTACCCGCTCGCCTTGTTTCCGAGCCACGTTTTCTTCGCTGCAGGGTAGCCAGCCCCCATTCGAAATCACTCAGGCATACATCGGAAGACGATTTGTCGTCGGCGCCACGCCTATCGTGAGCGACATGTACGTGCATACTGTATATCCTTCCACGGGCATTTGAAACGGTTGCTCGGAATGGCGCGACCGGAAAACCGGATCTCCGGCAGAAGCGTTTTCACGTGGGGTTTGGCTTAAGACCACAATACTCCCCTCCGTTGTCGCACCCCGTTGTACTTGCGGAATCATAATCTCGGTTAACTTTAGTGTCACAAGTCGGCCATTACTGCTTCCGCTATGTATTCCTCTGCTAAACACACAACCGCACCAATCTTGCTCATGCTAAAAGCAGTCAAGCTATATCGTGAGTCGACGGAAGACATTTGCAAACGGTGCAGTTTTGCTTGAACAAAAATTAACGCAATCACGATTTAATGAATTTAAAAGCCCGCCGCGTGTTCGCTTGATTCTTCTTTCAGTCCACGACTGGCACCCTTCTCGCAATCTTGTCGCCGCGTTCGTAAATCCACGTGGGCGTCAGCTTTCGCGGCATCAACCCCCGACAACGTAATCCACCTGACGCCGTTTGACATTCGCTACGCGTACGTTCGTATAATGTTTCTTAATTAGAATCGATCACCGGGCATGTACGTCGGTAGCTCATTGTCAGTTCGAACAAGTTCCCTACGTAAATCGCAAGCCGTCGAAACGGTGAGCATGGAAGACTGTAATACTGAGGAGTGTGAAGACGTTACTGGCTCCACGTGCATCGGTCTCGTCGCTTTACCGTGCATATGTGCCAGGCGAATAGACAGAGTCAGAGAGAGAAAGAGGGAGAGAGAGACTGTTACGGAGAAACTTGCCCCGCCTTTATTGATTTCGCTCACTGCCAGTAGGGGGGTGGCTATCATTGGGCATTAGTTCCCTTTCTTGGGTCACGACGAGCCCCACGGTGGGGTAAAACGGCAGGCTCTAGCAGCGTAGAGGAGGAGGAAGGGACAGAGATGATTGCCAGGGCGAAGAGACTTCTGATATCTCGTCTCGATGGGCGAACCGCAATTTCTCACGCGTAAGAGCCACTCCAACCCTGTCGGGAGTCCTGAGGAGAGCCACCCTCCGACGGGTTTCTCTTATGTTCGTACGCGCGTTACGCTCGCCATTTTACGTCTACGCGCCTTCGCGTCTCACATGAGCTGCGGGACGGGGCTATCGTTATTGCTGTCGCAGAACTGCGGTTCATTGCTCGGCGTGGCCGATTACGTCGACGCGCGAACATTCGGCTCGGAGGGACCGCAGCCTGCACGATATCGTCGTCTCGATAAATCCGCCAGATAAGATGAGCGGACCGCTTACGTCTTCATTTTCTGTCGGAGGCGCACGCGTTATAGGGGGTGCCTCTAAGTCCGTCACAAAAGTAATACCATTTTGGACGTTTAATTAGATAAAGGACAATTTCTAGAATGCAGGCAAATTCGGTCAGGTATACAGACAGTATTATTTTACTCACGTCGACAAGTATGTATGGTATGGAAATCTTGGCTTGCGTCCAGATGGAGTCCTTTATCCCTGCAAATTGACAGTAGTCGACGCTGTGGTTGGCGTATCTTAAAACGTTTTCTCGGGTGTTGCTGAGGAGGGTTACAAAACACCTCCGAAGAAACTGTATGCGGTAGATTTAATATGGTCTGTATGACGAGGGTCTCTATAGGCCGACCCTTGCGCCTCACGCACGCTGCCTGCATATTCCCTCATCCCCATTCTTCCCGAAAGTCTGCTACTCTCGCGAGATATTCATCATCACCTTCCCATAATAAAGTGGATGCTCGAAACCACTACGGAGGAAAGTATCGTAATAACTCGGCTGAATATAGTGCCGGGGGTTAGATGGGCGAGAAAATGTACGCGCGGAATTCCACTTTTAACAGCGCTGTTGAAGCTGGCTCTTTGTGTACGAGGATCAAGCTTCCTCGGACGTGTCTACTGATACATTCGTCTAAAAGAGCACAAAACGTTTCATTGCATTACTCGGCGATTCCGAAAATAAAGTGACACCTCAATTTATTGCGCGAAATATACGCAGCGGCAGGGTTCCAAATAAATAGATAAAAGAGTTGAAGCTCTCTGAGTATTATATGGGCGTAAGGCTTTATTGCGCAAGTGATAACAAATTTCGTTGACGTTTTAATCAATACCGAGGCCATTCCTCGTACGACTCCGTAACGCGAGCGATGTCAAAACGTATCGCGAATGCTGCGCAGTGCATAGCAAGGGTATATTTAACCCCCATGGTCTATGTGTTCCATATTAGCTACGGCAAACACGAACGCGAATACTGCTTATCTGACTGATAACACCCACGGCATCCTATTCGAGTGGGCGCCTTGGAGATGGAAATACTGTTGCATATTTAGCACCGGGACCCCGGATTTCTGAAATGAATGCTTACGGTGGATCTTCGTAAAATATTGCGTGGCGTGGTGAAGTCCACCACGAGGATGGTCGCGGTGAGGAAGTGGAAATCATGGAGCGGAAAAGGTAATATGTTACTGGAAGAAATCAGCCGAACGATCGCTCGATGCAAACGACATTATTGTCATGCGATCGTATCCGATGTTAATTCGTCGTGCATAATGACAATGTCGTGACACACGAAGCGCTTTGAATTGATAGTAACATGCACTTTTCTGCGTTACGTCTCAGGCGAGTGAAAGAACATTCTGCGACAACGCTCACTTTTCAGGCCAGCAAAGGGATTGAAGAAATTACGTAGGTAACGAGGTGAAAACTGAGACTCCTTAAGCTGGCTCTTTGTACGCTCGCGTAAATCCTTCGGCGTTGGAAATTGGCCCGATTATCCGTGCGATTTGACGGCTCTTTTATTTCCCATCGATACACTCGGAATTGTGATCGATCGTCTAAGATATCGAATGACAACTTATTGCGAAAGAGGCTGACGAAGGAAGGTCGAGAATGCAATTTCGTTTTAAGCGAGAGACTGACGGATAAGACATCAAGACAAAGAGAGAGAGAGAGAAAAGAGAGAGAGAGATTATACTCGCAACCTGTTTTGATCCCGTGCGCGCCAGATAAGACATATTTCTCCAGAGAGCCCGTTGACAAATCCTTCTCACAGGAGACGCTATAATACCGCCGACTGCGACAGATTATTTATCCAATTAACCTTGCTTCAGGTGGAAGCCCTGTGGCGCATGGGGCAGCGGTAATTTGGCGCTTCGTACGACTCTGCACTTCCTGGTCTTCAACAATCTACCGGAATAGGTAAAACGATTGCGCAGGCCCTTCCATTGTGCCGCAGTACGTTGAACCGTTACATTGTTAGTTTCTCACGACCGGTGACTTATTCTTGAGCCCGCACATTTAAAACTCAGCGTTCTCGAACGAACTGCAACTGCGACACGAAATTTTCATGTGACACTCTGCAAAGTCGTAACTAGTTCATTCGTCAAAAATTCACACAGCCGCTCTGATGAAAAAACTATTTCCGTCCGAAGCGTGCTATAATCGTCCGTCACTATTCTCTCAGCTTCGAAACAAAGTTCTAAAGATAGTGAACCAAAGTATCGCAATTAGGTAATTTGAAAATTCCCGTTCTACCTGTGACCGATAACGGCGCATCCCGTCTGCGAAAACAATTTCCTCGCGCCCGATGAGATGTAATTGCTGCGATCTGTCGGCGTGACGGTATGAGAATGAAAATAAAAATCCCCGAGAACGTTCGCGGAATTATCGACGTCGCCCGTCCGACAATACCGTTATCCGTTTTCGCCGGTAATAGTGCGACCCGTTTCGGAACTCGCAAATTAACAACGGCCATATCTGGTATCGGCATCGATCGTTATTAAACGTTAGTGTGTCTCAATGGAAAAGCCTAGTCCCGCGAGTGGTTTACGTCCCTTGGCTGTATGGCACACGGTTAAGAGCTCGCGTGCGGTGCGGCCAGGTCGCTGCAATACATTTAGAGCGATTGCAGGAGCCCGTGTAGACTGTGAATGGACGGGATCCATGCAAGGATACAATGAACAAATGGACAAAAGCCGCAAAGAGTATATAGGTACAGTGGAAGAAAGAGGAATGGTACCGGTGTGAAAAACGGACAAGTAGGGAGAGAGAGAGAGAGTCGTCCGGAGATGAAGGGAGAGCTTGAATGAAAAAGAGACACCGATATTCTGACACGTGCGTGAGATCACCACCACCTACAGTTCACGCAATTGGTATGAATGCCACCCTCGCGCGGCATTTCAAAGGCCATTTGTCCCGTCACGATATGCACGCGTGCGTAATACGCAATTCATTTAATACGCCCGGTTGAAAATAGCACTTCTATCAATGTTTGCATCGTGGATTAATGCCTAGGATATCGTAGATAACGGCGAAGCGAGTGAACGGAGAGAGCGCGGGCGAGAAGGAGATTCGTTTCGCGTTTACTCGCGTTCGCTCGAAGCGCGTAACGCCTGGATATTGCTATTAATTAATAAACTTTTTGTAGGCAATACGAGTACTACGATCTGGGATATATACGCAGACTTTCAGTTCTGACAATCTGGAGTGCATGGCGGGTACATATGCGCGACTGAATGATATTATTCAATTAATGAGAATTCTCCTAATTAATACTTTTGACGTGATCAATAGAAAATGTCACTTGTGAAAGCGTCGCTCTGCTGACGTCTGTGCAGAGATATTCTTTTGTACTCACAACTATATTTGCGTTAATTTGCGCGAGGATAATAGAATTTCGCCAGCTAGCTTCATAAATCCGACGAGCTGCCGAAATAATGATGCGATTTAATATTAAAGATAGAACGTATAATATTATGCATTAAATCAAACAGAGCATAAGCAATCAGCCAGTATTGATTAATTATAATCATTACGGCACTTACAATAAATGGAACCTGATAAATTATTATAATTTCTCTAAAAGCAGTCGTGAACACGTGAACTTGGAATATATATTTCCATACGAACGTAAAGTACGTAGAACATTTACGAACATAAACAGTCTGTTCAAACGACATAACGATATTTGCAATCTACGTATTTGATAGTATATCAACGATGCACCGAGAGCGCATGCATTCCAAACGTCACCGAACGAGTGGGCAAGGCTTTCAATCTTGCTCCCTGCTTTTTTCCGAGAAACACACATATAGGAAGATGTCGGCAGGAAGACATCGTCGTGGCACGGGCGCGTGGGTCATTAATAAAATTGACCACGCGCGAGTGGCCCCTTCAAAAAGGGCGCGGACGGCGTCCAGGAGCGAAGAAAAAACGAAAGGTGAAAAGAACGGCGCGGGGATAAAAAGGAATCTTCACGACCTCGCACAAAAGATCGACATATGTCCCTAAAGCGTGCTACGCGAGGAGGGTCGCCTACAGGGGATATACACGAAAATACCTATAACATCGAATGGCGGAGGAACGTCGAGGTGCCTATCGAGCGAGATAGGCGTTAAACTAACCCGACTTCCTGCGACTTCTTGGAACTTGGCGTTGTAGGGAGCCAATGTCCTGGAAAATTGCCAGGTTACTTATATTACCGCCGAAGTCGGAAACCCTCTGGGATGTGCATACTTCTGGTGGACCTCCCACTCCTGCCGCCAACACCCACCCCAGTGGCCGCACTCCGTCTCCATTTTACCCTCGCGACCTCCCTTTTTCTCTCCTCGCTGCCCCGCTTTCCGGCCCCCTCCCCGTTTCTTTCGCGTTGTCGCTCAAGACGGTTTTACGAGGACCCATTAACTTTCCAGGCACGCGATCGCGTTGGTTAATTTTTGCCCGTCGCTCGTGCTGCTCGGGTCACGTCGATGGGCACGAGACTACAGACGCGAGAGGGAAACAGAAAATAAGCTCGGCAATTGACTAATCAGTGCGGACAGACGGGGAGCGACCTGAAAGTTCATAAACGGGGATGAGCTGATGGACGTGTTACCTTTAAATAGAAATGCGGTTAATGCGGAGGGATAACCTTTGATCAGGGAAGCTTTCAATATTGCAGAAAACCTCCGCACGGCTCTTTTCCACCCCGAGTGTGTCATGAAGCTGATGGAGGGTCAGTTGCACCGACGCGCAACGCTGACGCTTGGCTAACCAGTCCGTGATTGAAGTTTCGGTTAACGCGAGATCGACCAATCGCCGTGCCTGATTCCGAAACTCCCGACATATTAATCAAGATATAATTAATCTATCGCCAACATCCCTGAATCACCGTCTCTCAATAGAAATCCATACGTATATGTCCGTCGGATTTTAGTGACAATGCAAAAAGCACTCTCGGCATATCGGCAGCTTTGACTGTTTGAACTGAAAATTATTGCAACGTTTCCGTCGATCATCATTCGATTTGTCTCCAGTCAATTCTTGCTAATTACCGCTCCGAAACCATTTTTTCGTTCCATCGGCGATGACAAGAATGTATGAAATACTGAATCGCATTAAGAAACCGACTGTCTGCGACGACGCGGTTATCTTTGATTTCGATCGACGTTCGTCACAATCGGAATAGTTTAACGGACCGAGAGATACGTCGACGTTGCGAGCACTTTTATGTGGAAACCGTCGTTCCGGTCCTCCCCACGGAGAAGGGTGTAGTAGGGAACGGCGTCCACATCATGATGCGCCATGAATCGGTTTATCATCGATCGGCCAGTAGGCATGCATATTCCATGGAACACCAAATCACACGGCCCGATGAGCAGCCATCGACAATATGCTACTTGTTTACTAAATCACTTCTCATTGACTAGTCCGTTGGGCAAATAACCACTAACAATAATGAGGGACACTTGATTGTGCAGCAAGGCCGAAGACGCGTGTACCCTCCTTCGTTGCGGTGCCCGACGACCCGCGCGCGCGCTCGTATTGACGCACGTGAGTGGTGTGTGCGCGCCTGTCTCCTCATTCCATCAACGAGTCTGCCTGTGTGCGTCCGTCTATTTAGATATCCTCCCACGGGAAAATATCGTCGCTCAAAAGTTCATATATGAACGTTCGCGTGCGCGCTCGCTAACGACCACCAGGTTATTACAGGTTTTTATTGCTCGTCGCTAATTTTCGAGCACATCGTCCACTTCGGTGCTGGGGTAGGTAAGGGTCGAAAAGTGGGTCTATGTGAAACTGTGCCGACGGACCGATGTCCACGAAAACGCGCATCTCTGCCTGCCTTCCCCCGCGTATGCACCGCTGAGAGCTTTTCATGAAGAAGAGTGACTAACGTCGAGTGGGGATCATGAAATTAACGTACGGGCAAAGCGTGAAAGTGAATCTCGCCAATCGGCCGGCAAGCGTAATTCGACGGGCCGTCTGTCGTGCGCATTATCGGATCTCGCCTGCTCCGAATCTGCATGACAGAGCTCCAAATGCCGCCTCATCGACATATGATGTCTGACCAATTTCGGAATCGACAATAACAGAAACTCCGGTCCGCTCGCACACGTCGAAACGAAAGTGCCAACTGTTACGTCAGCATTGTGCCGCGGATGACTCGGCGAGAAAAGTAAAAATGAAACGTGCCTGGTCATTAATACGAATTTGTCGTACGGGGATGCTCCGAATGAAATTGATGACGTCTCCATTTCCGTCGAGAGGGCCTTCCTTCTCTTTTGCATTCGCTGCTTGACGAGCTACAATGGTTTTAATCGTCCCGGCCGAACGACGAGGGGTCGCTCGATATACTCGTATTGTATTTTTTCTCTCGATAATTCGTAGTCATGATGCGTCCGTTTCGAGTAAACACGCTTTTTTAGCTTACAACACACGAGAGCCAGCTTTATCATGACCCTCGACACGAGTATGTCGGACTCACTGAGAGACGAGTATTCGACGCGCCAGCGTTGCGAGACTCGAGATTACGTAACATTTCGTGCACGCCGATGTATTTCCTTCACGTGCTCCCGTTCATTAAGTATCCTATGGAAGCTCGATAAATCTCCCTTGTGTACGACGTGCTTCACGGTCGTCAGCCAAGAGTAGATACGAGTCGACGCATACCGGCTACAGACAATTTCGCGGTATCTAATATCAACACAATATTGATATATAAGGCGCATTAACGCGCGTCATTGTATCTCGCAATTTGAAACCAGGACCATGACGAACGCCACTGTCCAATCGTACACGTGCGCCCGCGCGATGTATGGTACGAGGACGAGAGAGGGTGAGGACAACCCTACGCTTCAGTGTTCCAATTCCAGTGGCGTCGGCACGTTCCGCGGTTGAAAGAAGTGTCGCTTTGTGTTTCAATCTAGAATAACCAACGAGTGACGTACGTGCTTATCCTACGAAAATACTCCCCCCCCCCCCCCCCTTACTGATCACGTGGATAAACTTCTTAGATATCTTAATATTCTTAGATGCCTTAGAGTTAGATCTTAGTTATTCACCGTACAAATGAATTCACCAGTACTATAGCCGTCCTCAGTTATACCTTAATAGAATTAGTAGCAGACTAAGTTCGAGCAGTTTCATTCAAGTCAGAAACTGAGTAAGCTAGAAATAATTCGGGTGCGGTAAATCTTATTGTGTCATACATTTTTCGAGTTTCCCCGACCATCGACGCCTATGGATCATCGATACGCTATGAATCCACGTTGTCGTTGTCGCGTCTTTTGCAACACGACAGTTTAGGGTCGAGGACACATTATTGGCCATCGTTCTACGAACGATGTCCCGGCTAACGCGTATTTGTTTTGTCCCGCTATGCTATGCGCTTAATGTTTTAGGGATTCCACGTGGCTCATTCGGGTTGCGCAGGCGTGCAGGTGCGCTGCACTCAGATCGTGGGGTGGGCCTTGCGGAACGAATCGGGCATTCGTTCGTAGTTTAATTAAGAATTAAGTTTGTAGGCTAGGTGCCCTTTAACGGTACGCTCGATACTTCTCGAAACGACAGAGTCAATTACGCCCTCCATCCGGCGTGTTGACCGATCGATCGATCGATAGGAGGGAAGTGCCGGCAGTTTTCCTACCGTGCCTTTCGTCTTGCATTCTCGAATGACTGCGTCGTTATCGACAAAATAATTCCGAGGCGAGCTCCATGCCCGGTCGAAGGAAATAAAATTTTCCGTTTAGCTCGACTCCACGATTGTCGATTGATTCGATGTCCGAAAGCCGGCATCGGGACCAATATTATGGAAATAGTCACCTAAGAGGACTCAATGCGGTCGACGATAAAATTACGCCGTCATCGAATGGCGAGTTTTGTTCGTTTCGCGCAATATCTGTGCCAACGAGGGGGCGATCGAACGAGAGTCCGCTGATTGCGTTTCGTTTTTCCATTTGTTTTGTCTTTTTTACGAAAGGACGGATAGTTCAATTCATTCATGTCGCGACAATTAGGAGAAGTGACACCCTTGAATTGAAGGGATGAAATACATGTTATGAAATACATATGTTTACTCGTATATTGAGTCGTCCCCCGTTTTATGCGACATAGGTTGCTGCGCGCAAGGGTCATTATGTTGTAGTGAAACTCGATCATTCTTGCACAATCCATGCGTCACTTCTATGTTATTCTTTGACGAAGTAAGCCGCTTGTTATCGAGATGCACGTTGTTCGAAGATTTCCTTTAAAGCACACCCATCGCATCGTGTTTTCATTCGCAAAGCCATCAATAACCGGGCACCGGGTCCTGAGGCGACCTATAGGTGCTGACTCCACCCAGTTTCTCGCTTCAGTAATCTCATCTAACAAGGCAGGTTCAAGTGCCCATTGTCGGCTTATGAATACACGAAACATACGAGCACGCACTCAGGCAGCTCTCTCTTTTTTCCACTGGAGCCAGTTGCAGAAAATTATGATATATTATGTGTCACGCTGACGGATCACACGGTTTAAATGTAAAGCGTGCGATTTTCTGGTTGCCTGGGCACTTTGGTGCGTTATGTATATCAATAATACAATCGTTGGCTTTTTAATTTGCCAATCTGCTAACCCCGTAAGTTCTATCCATCTTTAATATATCCAGCTTTGCCCTTTTACGTACCTCTTATGTTGTGCACTTTCAACCTTATCACGCATTTTCAAGCATCGACTCTGAGCTGACGTATTCTTCGCGTCATTATGATATCACAAAGGAAACATCTCACTTCCAACTCAGGCATGCAACATTTCAAAGGCATTCCGTACCGCGGGCGTCATTTATTCAGAAAATTTCATAAATAATTTTTCACTAAATATTGCACAGAGTTTGATACGGAAGTGAGACATTTGCCTTGTTAGCGATTGCAACGTTCACCAGCCGGCTTGTCATGTCAGGGCTGCACTATGCTAAATGTAACACGGTACGCTGCCAGAGAAGAGTGTCACAATAGATTCGGCCTGTAACGTCGAAACTGTCGTATCACGCGTTTATTAAGGCTGTAAAGTTCTCAAGGAAGATTAATGCGACCGCCAACTGGGGCACCTCGTATCGTTGCGTACACTAAATCGCCGTATAATAGTGGCGAAATTATTAGTTTTCGAGGTGCGATGAATATGCAGCGGGGCCAACTAGCGCACGATGAATCTGCAGGTTCTTACCGTAATGAATGGTCGGCGATGTGATATTAATTTCTCGGATCATGAAGAAACGTTGCTTGCATTTTCGAAAGTACGAGGTCGCCCGGGAATTGTATAATCTATCAAGATTCAAATGTGTAGCCACTGTCTAACTGAAATGCGCGTCCATATGTTTATATTATAATTCTAAGTAGCACTTTGATACTGACAATAACGTCACTAGCTATTTTAATTTATACTATCCCTCGCGTGTCATCTGCAGCTGATACAAATTGAACTGCGTTTTTTGTGGTTATATTACAGTAGTTTCGTGACACAACCGTGTGACAGGTAACGCAAACTACTTATACTACAAGCTATAACTGTAAAGGATTAAGGTGTCGATATTACTCCAGCTCGATAAACTGCAAGCGAGTAACCAACGATACATTAAACGTTTCTAAAAACGTATTGCACGCTATGTCCTTTGCCGCGTTTAAATCATGTCGGCCGCATTTCTTCGCAAGAAAGAAACCAAATTCAATATGTGATATCATGATTGGACGATTATTTTTCCAATAACGACTGGCCGATCAGCCGAGTCCATTGAACGGCCGCGACTGTCATATCGGCAGTTTTGTTCGTCGCGAAACGTCCGAGCGAAAAATACGCACGCGGCAACTCTTTTCTCCCTCCGGCGAAACGAGCCACGATCGCACTTTTAACGACGAGTGGTTGAGTCGCGCGGGAGTTTCGCAGCACATCGAATGCCTCGAATTCTTGATGATAGTGTCCTCCCCGCGCTCAGTGCAAAACCGTCCCCCAACGTGCATACCAGATGCTTCGTGGACCCTCCATACTCGGCGCCAAACATGTTCGCCGCGCTCCCCCTTCCCTTCTAATTTAATAAATGTCTCTGGAGAGGGGACACGAAGGGATGCGGTTTCTCAGGGGTGGAGAAGGAAATCAGTGTCGAGAAGGACAAGAGGCAGTAGTAGTGACGAAGACGGGTAGAATAGTGCTGGACGGCTAATAGCATGCATAGCGAAAGAGAGAAACAAAGAGTGGCAATAGCTAGTACACAAGGAAAGCACCCCTCGCGAAGGCTACGGTAACTCGATACTCGGGCGAAAAAGTTTAACAACCCGACGCCGGCGGAATGTCTAATTTGCGCATACTTCGAATTTAATGTCCCTGCGAGTATGGGCGGTACCGACATGCGAAAGTGCAGGCAGCTGCGAGCGAATGTCGTTCGACCGCGCGGATAGGCGACCCGATTTCGTCACGGAAGTTTCACGATGCGTTTAGAGCAGCGAGATGCGACGGGTGTTAGATATGCGCGCGCGCGCGCGCACGCCCGGGTAAATAAGAAATATTGCGACATTCATGAATTATACAATGCCTTTCCGTGGATGATAAATGAAGCCGCCCACGAATCGACCGTACCTTTTTGCCGTGTCGATAATGGTCGGGAGCGTTGCGTTTATGTAAAGCGCCGAAGTAACCGAATATGGGAGAACCAGCGTATGACGTATGCAACGATATGGCACGATCGCCGGTCGCCCGATATCGTCGATTTCGCAAAGTGGCGGTTAGATGTTGCGACGGAAGTGACTTCAGAGATGTCACGTTGCGGAACATTCTAGATATGACAAACTCGCCCTTATACTGCTACGACTAAGCGACCTCGGCCACAGACGTTTACTAGGAAAATTCGAACAGTGTGCGCGGAAAGATCATATATCTATGTTGCGCTCTCGGTCCCTCGTGCGAATTAAATTCCTCGCCAACACCTGCGGCACACCGTATTTCGAAATCCGTTCAGCGAAGAAGTAGATGATACCCGTTACCCCGGGGAGACGAATGAGTCATTTGGAAAAGTGAGGAATTTAAGGAGACGCTGAACTCCACACCTTCGTCTAGTCGCAGGGGGAAGGTTCGCGTGCGCCGTGTGTTTCGTGGCACCGAAACTTCGCCCTATCTTCCGGTTAGAAAAATCGTGGGTTACGAGGAGTCGTGCCTCTCAATTTTCGGAGCGTGCGCTATCGTTCGACAGCGCGGACTAGAAGAACGAGGCGAAACTCGTTTTCGCGAGGAAGACGAGCACATGTTCCCGCGCATAAAGCGACGGACTCTCCGAGGGAATCGGAGTAGTTCAAGCCCTCTAGCCCGCGCCACTCTCGCGCCCCTCGTTCTAACGTTCGAGCGAACATGTTAACGGGTATGCCACACTCGATTGGATACTCGAAGCTAGACCACGACGATGACTCCCAGCGCAGCGAGTGAAGAAAGCGCGCGCACGGAGGAAACTCGCCGAGCGAACCGCCCGCGGGGCTTAAGAAACTCTGACAAATAAAGATTTACGATTGGGAGAGTCAGCCGAACGAGCCTGAAAGTCGCTCGTGGCCGTAGAAAATACACGGAAGCCTCGGCGAGCTTTATAAAGTATTAAGGCTCGGTGAATGCCTCCGCTCCACACGTTGCGGTTTCGATTCGAGATTTCGATTTCGAGGCACTGATCGGAGATTTGGATTCGAGACGTCGAAGCGTCAAAGGAGCTTCGTGAGATAGCCCGATATGTGGATTACAAGACGTCACGAGCAGGCGCTCGCGACCGCTTCCGATTTGGAAATTGCCAGCCTCTGCGGTGGGCACGGCTATGATAATTATCCTGCTAATCAGGATACTCCGGTGAACCGTAGAGCTCAGGTGGTGCGCCCGGCTAATCCTAAGTGGATCGCCAACTTCTGAGTGCGTCTAATGAAACTTCGGCACAGTGTTGCTTGAAAATTACCTTCTAGTTGTATTCGTTGCCGGGCGAATCCGTTAAAGCAGAACAGCTCGTGGAACCGCGCGATAAATCGGCCCGAAAATGTGTTCCGAACGAGGATCACCCGTAGTATCCACTTTCTCTCCAGGATTAACCCTATTACAGTTTTCCACCTTTTTGCCGAGGATCTTAACCGCACGGTACTTTTTACGCGCCATTAATTAACCGAAATTTGTACTGTGTAGGACAAAACGACGCTGCTTGGAAAAACTGGTTGAGACGGTGTTTTTGTTTTGTATACTTGAATGACTAGGTTCTAGCGTGGCGCTGTTACGACGTCAGAATGTCCATGAATTTGTGAGGTATCCATTAACCGCGCCGCGCTGGAACATTATGTCGGCTCTGAAGTAAAATGTATTACACCTGATACCGAGTTCACGTACGCTGGGTACGCGGATTGTATTTCGCATTTCACGCCGCAGGCACATGAAATGGACGCAGTTTACGGACGACGGAAGAACGATAAACACGCTAATTCGACCTGAACGCGCATCGATCAATCTTGTTACGCGCGTGATCGAATGGATATTAATTTCGGCAGCCTTGAATAAGGTCCGCCGCTTCGTATTACACGGCACATCGATACCTCAACTAGGATTCATCGATCCCGAAAGCACAAGAGTAAACTCCCGAGTGGGCTGATGGGGTTACTGGATTTGGCGTATCTCAGAGCTTTAGATGAGATAGGTTAATTCGGTTTAAATTACGTGCCGTTCAAACGATAATTGTGGATTAACGATAGGTGGTCGTCGTGAAAATCATCGACGGGCTTAACCGATTGCGAGCTGTCGTTGTCGCCGGAAGGCGTGTTTAGTTAACGGATTCTTCCGACAATTGGACTGGCGCGAAACAGCGGTTGCTCGTTTGGCAGGGCGCGTTCCGAGAAAGGACGCGCAAGTGCGAGACGACGTCCGTAATAAGGACTCTTGTCGTCGGTTGGTAACGTAGCTGGAGCAGATGGGCATATCGTTATCGCGAGGACACTTTCCCGTCTCTCGAGAACCGCGAGGGAGAAATTTCTAAGGCGCGGTGGAGCAGTGCAGGAGCACGTAGCGAGGTGTACGTACGTACTTTCCTTTGCCGAGCGCGAATAAAAGGCAGATAGACGGAAGTTGGGAGGAACGTCGCGGGTGCAAAGGGGTGGAAAAATGTGTGGATGCAGAAGAAGGTGGGACAAGAACACGAGGCATCATTCGTTTGACGCTCACCCATCGTTAGTCTCGCCTAAACCTTCTTTGCTTCCCGTCCCACCCTCGTCGCTCGAAGGCACTGACTTTTCGAAAACACCCACGACGATACCCCGTAGCGCGATGCCGTCTCGAGGGCTCGAGGGGTGGTATTACCATGTCGAACGCCTACAAGGTACGCAGCCTCGGTGCCATTCATTCTCGCGCTAGTCAATGAAATTCGAAGAGGACTCGGGGTCCTTCCACGAGAGACTAGAAGAAAACATCCACAACAGAGGCTTCGTCCATGGATCTTTTACTCAATGACCACTCGAGGAGTATCGTTCTCTCTCGCTTTCCCCGTTCCCTCAACCACTTTACACCGAGACTGCCTCTTTTTCTTTCTATCCACTGTCCTGTATCCGTTTCCTCTTTCCATTCTCATTGCTTCGCCTTCTCGCCTTTCTATGAGGCGTTTCAGTTTTCTACGGCGCACTCAGACGGTGAATGAGTTTCGCCGGCATCCTTCGCGGACTCCCTCCCGTGCGAGAAATTTGAATTTTACGTTTCTGCCCCCGGGTCAGTCTACGAGGACACGATCGTGGAAGGTGCTCTAGGTTACAGGTACTCCAACTGACAATGGCTCAAGGAGTCGAGACGTTCTTGTGAATGAAATCCATACTACGCGCTGGAGGAAGTCGAGAACGGCCGAGACTTAACATCTGGTCAGCTCGACTTACTACGAGGATAATAATGGGCTCTCGGGGATCATTGAGTCCCACGGACAATTCCGGGCGTCGCTCTCTTCCTCTTTATGGTGCTTTATGGCTCCTCGCGAAGGATCCTCGGTATATCGACTGACCTGGACGGCAGACTTTGCCACGGACACGTGTTTCGCCGGTTTCAATGGAAAATCGCGTTTACTACGCGGAAAGAAGACTGTGATCGTTCTCTCCTTCTTCAGCATTCTCCGTTCGCCTACCCCTTTATGTCCGGCACCAATGTCACATTATCGATTTCGTATTAGTTGGCGTTAACTGCGCGACTCGGGTATTAACTGGTTGGAATTCGAGCAGGAACCCGTTACTCTTTACCCTAGTTCTTAAAGCTGAGTATCAAACGGCGCAAGGGGGTCAGTGATCGGGCTGGCACATCGCGTGACCCGAAAGGGGACTCGGCAAGTTCGACGAAAAATCGCGTTCACCGATCAAAGTCTACGATGTATTCTTTAACCCACCACCTTCCCCGTCTCTTTATGCACTATCGATTTCGTATTACAGCCACATGCTTCGCGCACCCCCTTCTGTCCTACCACTTTCTAGCTCCCGCTTTTGAGAGATCGAGGCTTTAAGAACATCCGGGGTCAGTAATGCAGGAGGAACGCGCGGGTGGCGGGAATCTTGATGGCGGCATATCGATGCCGTCGTTAATTCGTCGTTACTCGCAGAAGGTGCGCTTTACTGGGACACGCTGCAGAAGTGCTGCCGGCTCGGGGGAATAAGCTGAATTAACTACGTTATCATCATTTCCGTGTGCGGCATAAATTCATGTGTCATCTTTCTACGAGCATTGTATTATGTTCGCCGATACAAATGTACAATGCGCATCGCGGTTACAGATCGTCGATTATAAGCGTTGTCCTATAGATAAACGACATTCTAATTTCCGTTCTGGAATTACGATGCGAACGTTGCGCTCGGCTTAAGCAGCGTTCGTACGCACGCTCGCCGGTGGCTGCTCTTCCCGTGGGCATGCGGATTTTTCTCAAGTGCCATTCCCGCGAAGTTAGATGCCGTGGGCAGTCTATCCTGGGCAGGAATCGGGGGAGGGTGCATTCGCGCGGCTTTACGAATCAATTTACTCGGCGGTTCGTCGCGACGTATCGGATAAAAAGGACGAAGATTTCCTTTGTCGTGCGGGAAATACGACGCCAGCCCGACAGGGAGGCGATAAGAAACGGTAAGAAAGAAAGAGCGAGCGTTGAAGGTGAGAAGACGAGTGCATCAATTTCCGTCCTTTGTGCCGCTGCTACTTGTGTTGAAATAGCGATTGGTTGGCTCGCTGTTAAAACTGACCTACCCTTCTTCTACTCCCCTTCTTGTCACTCGATGAAAATTCTATCTTACTGTCGTGGCACAAAGAGGGAATAGCGGGGCAGTCAGTAACTTCTATCGTTTGAACGAAAAAAGTTTCGTTCCTTGTCTGAAATGCATCCTTTCTCACGTTCCGTCGTAATTTACGCTCGACGTTACGTTTGAGATCACGCGCTCCCATTGACGACACGCTCGCGCATTAAACTATGCGACGATATCTTTATTGCTTGATTAAGAGACTTTTCAATTTCATCGTTTCGCAAGAACAAATGGTACGTTTTAATTGACACTATGTCAGTTCAATTGTAGGAATGTGTTGGACGATGCCAAGAAAGTTCGTGCCAAGGCGCGAGGCTTGGACCGGTCTCTCGATTGGGTCACAGTATATCGCGCTGTCCTCTTTAAAGTGACTTTAATACCTTTTCATCCAGACACCATGACACGCTGTAAGCCGATCTGAATTTCCGCGCTGCCCCTTCTCATATTCCCATTCGCTTTAAGCAATGCTTACCACAGTTTCTAGTAGCACTTTATCAAGCGTAACGGACGCTCGCCGTCTGCCCCGCATTCCTGCACTGCCGACAATCAGAATAAAAATAGTACGACGCAATGAAGGTTTAACGAGCGATTCGCGACGAAAGACTCTCAGCGCGGAATCTTTCACGAAGCTTATCTCCGTTTGCTCTCTCGGAGACGACGGTCATGACGAAGTTTGATATCCATTCCAAGCATCCGTTTTGGGTAAAAGTTACTGACCCCTTGAAATAAACGGGAAATGTATAAGCGTTGGCAAAAACTGTATTTCTCGACCAGCATCTGTCGGGAAAGTTAAATCCGGGAAACAGCGTCGACAAGAATTCGGGTGTTATTGGTGCACGAGGAACAACGCAAAAGCGTGAAATTTAAGTTGGACAATAGCGTGGGGTGTTAACGTGGAAGGACACCGAAAACCTGCATCTGCGGTGCGGTTTGCCGTAAATTTCATTCGGTTTCACGCGTTCGCCACAGAGCACTCGAACGCACTGTGAATCTCGAGTGGATTCGCCGATCACGACCCTCATCCGAAATATTCCCTCGATCCCTCTTCCCGTTTCGTTTCCTCTCTCAGCCGATTCATTGCGACGGCGAGCGAGCGGCGAGTTGAGAGGCGCAAACGGTGACTCCTCGAGAGGCGTGAAATTCTCCGCTCCTGCAACGCGACGAGCGATTTTACGAAAAGATCCGCCGCGTCGAATCGCTATAGGGGTCCACTGTGCCACTGACAAATCATCACCGAGCCGCAAAAATCGCGATGCACCGAGACGTTACAGCTGTCGGGGAGTTGGGAGATTTCTCGAATTCGCGACGTTCACAAAAGTAGCCTTCTGCCGACAGTAGGTCGGCTTCTATCCCGGCGAACGGCAAGGCTCCTCGAGGAGGTAGAGCCACTCCGACAGTGTTACGCCGTTTGCTGATGCTGCCGTCATTTATCTGCTAAAGTGCATTTGCAAGTACATTTGCGTTGCTCCCGCCGGACAGCGTTAATGCTCGGCACTCCCGCGGGAACATGTTTTGGGGTGGATAAATGATTTCATTACACCGCCGGAACTTGCCGGGTATCGAGGAGATGGTCGGAGAGAGCGTGGAATGTTGTGAACTCGTGAAAACGCGGACGTAGAAAAGGGCAGGACGCAGAAGCGGAGCGTCGGCGTCGCTCGAAATTCACGACATCCGCCGGCAGGATCTTCGCCGAGGACAAATTTGTTTTCACTCTATTCTCGAGGCTGCCCTCCTCTGCTTCAATTTGTCAGAAGGCGACAAGACAGTGTCACCGCCGACAAAGCCGGCCCTGTTAGGACGACGGGAGTTCGATGTTCGATCCTCTCGCGCGCACTGTGGCAGACAGCACACCGTGCCGTGGTGATTCGATGCTGTGCGAAGGAAAGAGAGAGTGCGGCGTGGTTTCTGGAGTGGGGCCAACGATCTGAAGGACCCGGAAAATTGTGATGGTTAATGGTCGTGCCCTGGCGGAGGCTTGAACGGGACACCTGGCGCATACCTGGACACTACGGGGCGTGACGTAATTTACCTGGCGGGCCAGTAAGTGTGACTGGTAACCCTCTTGACCCCGGAGAGCTTCTTGATTAGCCCAGACTGCAAGGTCTGCGCCGACAATATGTCAATGCTTCCGTCCTCCTCACCCTCGTCACTGGAATTTTCGGAGCAATTTGTCGAAGGTGTCGGGCCAATATCCGGATCACTGTAACGCCGCTAGTAAATAAACGTCCGCACTGTAATCATCTCGATTTCACAGCGAGACTCCGTAAGTGTGTCTGCATAACGGGTGTATCAGACAGTAGCGAACATCCAACCTGAACAGTTTTCACTGAAAGCTTTCCCTGCCCACCACCGAAGTTCGCGTAATGACACGCCATTAGGACCGACGCCGTCGCGATTGTTGCAAAATCCGGACATTGCTCAATCCAATCTGCACTTCCATCGTACCAATCGTGAGCGGACCCACAAACTGGGTTTAACGTCTCGGTCGACTCCTTCGCCTTTTATGGCCTTCGTGATCAATCCCGACGCCCGGAGTGACCTCGTTAATTATTCTCACGCGAGTGAGACCGAGGCGCCGCGCAATATAAAATTAACGGGCTCCGTCCCGATCACGAGAGGTTATTCAAATTCTCCTAATATCCCGACGAATTAAAAATTATCGAAAGTATATGCTCCGTTCTATCGCTAGAGAACAAAGCAGTGGTGGGTCGTTCAAAAGGCGCTTAAGTCGTAGCAGAATGAAGAATCAGGAACGAGGGTAGCGTCATTCAATAACGTCGCTATCGGAACAATATCCAAGTACAATGATATTAGGAATAATCCATTTTTATGGGAAGTTTCATCGATAAATCGACCGTCATTTCCACGATCGGCGTTTCCGTTTGAATGGAACTCCGAATAGTTTCGTGCGGCAAATACAAATTACAGGGAGAGAGTAGGAGAGAGACTGAGACTGAAGAGGGAAAGAAATCGAGGGCCGGAAGCATATCGATAGTGCCGCGAGAAAGGGAGCCAATTTAATTGAAGCAATTACGACGTTAAGAGCTGAGCGAGTTCGAAGACTTGCCTTTGCCGCTTATTAATTTATCCAGGCTGCATGATGAGAAAGAAAGGGAAACTCGAGAGACAGGGAGAAAGCGATCTGATCCTGGTCTGGTGTGTGCAAAGCAAAGAACACGGGCCATCGAGTTCCCGATGGTATCTTTATATTGCATTATTGCATTAAGCACTTCTGTACACAGTCGAGGGTAGCATCGGCGGGGGCAACAATGGGGGGCGCCCACGGTGCCCCATGGAACCGCGGCCGTTCGACCATCCTCCGTCGTTATTATTAGAGCACAATACCGGGCAGACACGATCAAACACACACGCAACGACGTGCACGCGCGCACAACGAGAGTTTTTCGCCAACTACATACGTGACGTGCGACGTTACCCCGGCATATCCGTTTATTCGGTTACTTTTATGACGGAGATTTTCACGATCGTATCGTTTACTCAAGACCGCCCCTCCTCTCACTCCCTTCCGCCCCTCCTCTGGTTACCAGGGAACGAACGGAGCCCTTTATGCTTTTGCCGAAGGAGAAATTATTACGGTGCATAGTAGACGCGAGGCCGTGCATTAATCCGACATCGTTTTGTCAAACGTTAACAGTAACGTATTGGCATAAATATGCACCGATTGAGACACATACCAGATAATTCGGTACGTATTGTTAATCACATTAAATAAATGTCGTCCTGCAATATATCTTCATCATTTCTGATTCCAGGAGTACTTGTAATCGTTAATATCTTTCATATGATCATAATTTTACGAATCATTTCAACGCACCAACTCCCGATAGGTCGTACGATGCTTTGAGTGGATCCCAATGCTTTCGCGACGCTATGTGAATATTTGCGAAGGTATACAAGAAATTGATCGTTTACTTAGGCCCGATCAGAGAAGTCTACGCATCATTTCAGGCTCTTTATGATCGTCGAAATCAAAAGAAAATCATAACCGGTAGCCCGAGGGACTGTCCTTTTGCAACATTGATTTTCTCTTCCTTTGCTTGCCAAACGAGGCAGGTGATCAACGTCGAATCGTTCAACAAGCCTTTAAACGATCGTTCGGCGTTTTCCGAAGACCTACCGATGCGACAGGATTTACGATCGCACGGTGTCGTGACTTGTAACGTGATGTTAGAAAATGCCAGCGTTGGGAATCCTGCTTCATCCCTGGCCATCGCGTCGGGTCCAAAAAGTACCGAACGTCCGGTCGGATTTATTGATTGGCCAATGGCTCCGGCTCACACACGGATACGCGGTTATATCTAGCGTAGCTATGGCGAGTTCAAAACGACCAGGCGAATTAGCTGACGTTTGTCAGTTCCCCTGACTTTCTCGCTGCCCTCCCTCTCTATTCGCACACTTCCACTGTCGTACCGAAAGACATACATTGAATATTCTAGCGAGCTCAAGACGATTTTGTGATCCTCTCTATTCCGGTAACTGCCAAGCAACGTTCGATTATCTGACTGTCGGTAAAGTGCCTTGTCGGGAAGTAAATTTTCTCAATTTCTCGCTCTCCTCCATCGAGACGTATCGGTGTAGACCCGCGAGGCGCGAGATCTTCTTTATCGCGTATTCCGTTACTTTATCTCTCACGGCAAGATTTCTCCGCAGTTAGAGTCCCACTACCGTCTAAACGAATTTCACGCTGTATCTCTCACTGCGATATTCGATGGCGGAGTTATCTTGCCACGAGCGATCGGCTGGATTCGATGATTCGGAGGATAGTGTTTTCGATAATATTCCAGTTTTCTCCGACGTCGCCTTCATCGCGATTTATTCTTCTATCAGAGGCGATTGCGGCGCATGAGAGGAGCCCGCTTATCGGTCGCCGCATATCACCATGTAGAACGTTCTTTTCACCACCGCCGCGAGATGCGTCCGAATCTCTATTTGGATCACGATGACAGTGATTGCCAATTCATTCGAGCTCTAGTCCGACGTCACAACAGGTAATTTCAGAATGCCCCGATATAAACCGATTAAACGAAGGAAAACTTTTTTAATGTGCTTTACTCCGCGGTCGGCGTCGCATGCCCAAGCTTTCAGTGTGCGAGTTCTCCCCTCGCGAAACTTTCCAATAACTATCGACACGATCGCTATGGTGCGGGAACATAAAAAAAGGAAGAAAAAAAGCAACAACGAAGAAGTAACCGCGCTCCTTCCCTTTGCCTGAAATAAATCTCCTCCAACCGTGCCCACGGGCGTGCAATTTTCCTGACTACCGCCGGCGAGTCGTCTTCTTTCCTCGAAGAGAAACCGTTTCTCGCGGGATGAAAAAGGGGTGTGTGCCAAGAAGCCCCGAAGAGTGTTTCATCCGTCTTGAAATGCCGGAGTGTGTCCCGTCCCTCTTCGCGCGCCTCGGGCTCTTTAATGGACATTCGAAAGGTATCCGCGACGATTAATATCCCTTCTGCAATGGATCCCTGCGTGATTGTCATTTTCCTCATTGAGTGAGTAACTCTTCCTCTTCGATTGCAAGTGATAATCGTGCAGCCACGATTCCTCTGGAAAGTAAGCGATGAAGCTGTCACCATTTCTAGCACAGACAGGTAGTCCTTTGCTCTTCGATCCGGCGGCGGCGGCGCATCTGCTCGACCTTCCGACTCACGATCAAGCATCTATCGACGAGTCAAAACGCAAGCGGGGCTTTGCGTCACTTTAATCCGTTTAACAAAATTGCTCGAGCCAACAGCGTCCCTTGTACTGGCATTGTACAAGTGAGCGCAAATACCACCAGGAGACGAACTTGTGACCATTGTGGCGGTACCCACGGGGCGCTAACCCGAGAGGGACATATTCCAGATCAAATAGGATACAGATCCCTCCCCGTTTGCTGCGGGAAGAAATAATGCCGTCGTTCATCGGCAAAAGTATTAATTCAGCGTGACAAATTTCCAGCCCGTAAAACGGTCTCGAGCTCGGAATTCGAGAGACACGCTTTCGCTCGAAGTAACCATTGTCCCGACAAGCGCCGGCAGTAAAGTACGGAGCGAGGTGTCGAAATAGTGCTGTCGATGTGCATCGTTTCGTTTGCCAGAGTTCTCGTCATTAGTAGGTAATGGCTCGTTTACGACTTAAGAATCCGTACTGCGCCGATTCGATGCATGCCTCTTGTCGTCGTTGCTCCGTGAAACGGGTCGTTAAGCCGACCTACGAACCTTTCCCACGTTAATGAAGAATTTTTTCCACATTCTCGCAGCGGTAAAGAAGATAAATAGAGGAAATGAAGCTAAAAAATATGGCTAACGAACGAGTTGTTATAACGCTGGCGAAGCGCGCAGTTTACATAATGTACTACCATTCGTCAAACATTACTCTACACTAGGCGCACTCGTTAGAAAGTCAGTCATGTTTGTACGTTCCATCGTCAGGCATGTTTGCCGCGCGAGATTACAAATTGTTTGAAATAACGTGGCGCAGTATATCCTGAAAGTTTACGCTAAATATGCACCCGCGCGTACACATGCGTCCTCGTAAGGAGAACTACCAGCATCAGAGCCAGTAAATTTTCCAAGCGTGGAAGGAAAACATTAACAGTAACGTTAAATGGACTAACCATGTCATTCAGCTCGTGCATATACGGCGACATTGTACTGCTAACAGACTCGGCACTCGTCACTGGCTCGTGCAAAGCATTCCGTCTCGCTGCGATCTGTATGGGACTCATTCTTACAATTAGATTATTTCTCAGAGCAATGAATCTACTTTGTGCGTCGACTGGAAGCCCTCGACCAGCGGCTTTAACGTTTACAGTTCACTTGCCAGGCCAAATTGTTAGATCGGAAGTTAAACGTGGAGGGATGCATGTCTGCATAATATGTACGTGTATCGGGCAAAAGTGAAGGGAGGGGGTGGGGTGTGGAATTAATTAAGAGCACTTCTCGACTGAAGTGGCCGACTGCACGGTAACAGGCAACCGAACCCTTTCTGTTAATGAATGGCTCGTGTTGGGTCATATAGCTTATAACCGATTATTTGCCATAATAATTCTTTCATGCACGAACGAGAAACGGTTCTTTGAAGTTAATGAAACAACACGGTAATTATTTGAAACGGTATCGATGTTTACTTACTGTTAGACGGGATCTGCTGTCCCGCCGTTCAACGTCAATGCAAGTGCACTATTTGCGTATAAATAGTCGATGAAGGTATTAGTTCTAGCATTTCTTGTTTCCTTCTTTCATGAACAATATAGCGCCACAGTGTTGTTTGGCACCGCACCCTCACGGCACACAATCCCTCGACCCCCGAATCGGAGGAAGTAGGTCAGCCGCATCTTTACTGGAGATAAACTCATACCTTGGGATGATAAACTCGTATCATCCGCACGATAAGCTATCAGACGCTGCGGAAGACCCGCTGTGCGATGGTTTATAATGCAGTGACTGACACTAGCTGGCATGGGTCGGCAACGAACTCTACGTCATATCTCAAACTAATAACAAATGCTCTACTAGGAGCAACATAAAAAATGCACTCTTCTAGAACGGTCTAATCCTGTATTAGCGTATAGAAATGGCGAATGTACAGGGGACAAATAAAGAATGTCAATTGAACGTGAACAAAATTTACGTACGGGCATAGAGGAGCAGAGAACGAGCGAAGCGGATCCTAATTGTATGACCGCCATTAAGTTCGAAGGAATGGGTTTCATTCTCCTATGGGGAGTGAATGCGGCTGAGAAAGCCTGGATAATTGAATTACCTTTGACCATTGGAAAGGAATGCAATCAAACAAACGACGCAGGGCGACAAGGAGCACGATTCGAGAAATAAAACGATTTCTCCCGTCACAGCATGATCGACAAATGCACGCGCTATTTTTCCAAGTCTCGTGGTCTCACGCAACGATGGAGTATGGAATTCTACCAATCCGACGATAAGTTTTAAGCCGGTGAAGCTTACCGCTGTAACCGCTCCACGGAACACAATCCACAATTTTACGAACGCACACCCCTTCCAAATGTCTCGGGAGCAAAATTCCATCACTTTTCATTGCAAGGGCGATATTTTTCGCGTAAAAAGGAGACCGGTCAAAAGTGTTACGCTTGAGACCACAGTGATGTACGATTTAACTAGAGAGCAAATGAAAAATTGCTGCCTACATCTCCGAAACTATTAAGAGTTCAGTGTGTCGCCGGTGGTTCAATTTCATCGTCAACGACTCTCTGTCGAATGGCACAGATCCGGGGCAAAACCAAATTTTAAACCTTTTCACCAGTTTTCAATAGTAGCCGCACGATAGAAGAGACACTTTGCAACACTTAATCCCTTACGTACTCTGCATTCCGCAATATTTCTACGTCACGTATATTAGCGTACCGAAGGGAAGTTAGCGAGCGCAAACGTTAGGGCGGCTGCGCGCATTATTTATTTGTGACAAAGAGCGCAAAAGCCGCAATCGTTTGTCGCCAGAGTAGGGTAATTAATTTTTCGTCCCTCACCGTTCGTTCACGCAGGCACACACGCACGCACGCAACACCCTACCCTGATTTAGTGGCGCGATTCGTTTCGCCGCGATATAAAATTAGCATAGACATAAGTGGCCGCGATTTTTTATAGCCGGTTAACGCCTTTCCCCTCGATCGAGCCTCATTGTCGCGCTATTATGCCACCGGTCCGGCCATTAATTCGCCGTCGAAGGGTTTGCGATGTTATGCAAATCCCTCATTAACGAACCTCGCGTCGCCGATAACGGCGATGCCTACTGTCAACGGGGAGGCGGCTGTTTGTCAATTCCTGACAGTTAATGACGATGTTGCGCGAGGTCGGGGCAGGCTGATTAATCGGGCCGAAACATCGGCAATTATGGCATCAGCCACAATTGCGTACGATCGTAATTACGTGCGAGAACACTTTTGTCAGGATCGCGTCGACACTGATTTGTATTAATTAGCGCGTGCGAACCGCGTAAGGGTGAGAACGGAGTTACGTCGATGCACGTGACAATGTTTAATCAACGGAGATCACGAAGCACGCACAAACTAGTCGCCCCTTCACCTGTGATGCAAAGATCATTGCCTTCCGTGAAACAGTGTGAACAAACAATGACTTCGATTCGCAAACGCTCGTTACTCCGATTAGTCAAAGAGGCTTCGACACTAATTGGTCGCTCAGTCAGGAGTAACGATCGATTTCAATCGATTATCAGATTTGAACGATAATCTCATCAACCGTTCCTCGCTTCAATAAGCATGACCCCTTAATTTCATGTTTCCGCATTTGTTGGCGACAATTGTTGAAGGTCGCCTCGTCGCGCGACTCCCGAGCCAGCGACTTCGCGTTTCGTAACTCAATTTCCATTACAAAAAGGATCCTGGCTGACGCGTATCTCGACAGGACTGACAACTCTCAACGCGATCTCGGTCCTCTTCGATCAAGATAACCCATCGGCGAACGAAGGTACTCCGCACCGCCCTGCCCTCCCTGCTCCGAACCCTGTACTAAGTGGTGTCTTCTCTCGCGCGGATCCATTGTTGCCATGAGGTTAAGTTAATCCCGCGGTTCGATCACTCAGATAAACTTCGGGGTTAAATAAGGATTAGCGCGGTGACTCGGCGAGATCTGAGGGCCCGCAGGACGTATTTCGAAAACTGCCTGGACACGTCCCCGTTCCACGCGGCGCACTTGCCCTGGCACGGAAAGCCAATCGCGGCCCAATCGGATTTTTCCCGGCAATCCTCCGACTCCGACGACGGCCGCGCGGCCTTCTTCTATTCGTTCGACTTTGTTCGTCGAGGCGAATCGGTAGATCGGTATCGGTGGCGTGTTAAGGTGACGTTAAAAGGCGCAAAGTGACGCTGGCCCGGACGGCACCAAACGGTCAGATGAAACGTTCCAATAATGTCGACTTTCAGGACCGACCTGTACATTAGCCGCGCATTAACAGCCGTGAAAACGTCACCGTCCTCCAAATTCATGTTTAGACGTATCGATTACTCGATCATTGGAAATTCTTGGGAACTTAATTGGTTACCGAAACGGCAACAATTTCAGGCAATATCTTAAAGATGGTCAAGATATCCAGAAGCAGGATGGTCCGGAATGACATTAAAGGATAGCCCGAGGGCATCTTGAGAACGTCAGTAACGTTCTGCATGTTCCGTAATGTCTCTATCGTTCGTAAGTTCCTGCCGTCCGTGTATCGTTCAGTATCGCAGGCTTGATCTGTCTAACAGTTGTACGCCGTTGCCTAGATTGCCCGAGGTAAATGGTACAAGGACGGTCTGGAATCAACTCTCTCTGAAACTGGATCGATAATAAATTAGAAGTTATGCTCTGGGCCTCAGGAATATCCATGAAACTACTATAAACATCTCTATCTCTATCCCTGTCCTCGTATATAAGTACTGCCTACCTCTTTTTTATGCCTTACAATAAGTCCCATTTTCATTACCTTACACGTTACATTACCCAGACTCCCAGATTAGTACCGAACGTGTGCTGCGGACTTATATAACTAACGATACAAAAATCAAAGGTACAATGTACACTTTTCTTCACGCACAAGTGTGACTGCAATCACGTCTGCCGCTTTTGACTTTCCACTTCCTTAACAAAATAGATAGCGCGCCGCAAAATGCCAGTACTTACACGCAATCAGTGTTTTGCGTCGTATGTCGTACGCGTACATATAAGTACGTGTATCTGCCGACGAGTGATTTAATAGCCCATGCAAATGGCTAGATTGAAATGCCCGCGATCGAACTCTGATGTCTCATGACCTTTGCGACAGTTAAAATTGTACATATATACTGCGTTATATCAGAGACTACATGGACAGTTACTTGCGTGCCGAATTTCAATGGAAACTGCCGGATGAACCGTCCACCGTGACACTTTAATTTGGAACGACGGCGACGTATTGCAGACGAATCGCTTCAGGCTTGTCTCGAGCAGAATCCCGTATGCGTCAGAGACCGGAGTTTAGGTACGGCTGGCGAAAGCCGACGCGAGAATAATTAGCGTTGCGAAATTAACGTCACTCGCCTGCACGCCGCGCCGCCCGAAACATTGATCGAATTGGAAAGGGACGACACTTTTAACGTGGGTGGATTAATTCCCCGTAGGAATCTTACATTTCCGTAAATGCATTAACCTTGATTGTTCACAGATGCCCGATTTAATTTACCTTTTCGCAAACTTCCTACACTCGATGTTTTACAGGCTGCCAAGCTGTTTTGACATTTTTTCCCGCTCGACGGGTTGCGGCGCTTATGTAAATTGTTTTCAGGCACGCGGGAGCATGATATTTCCAACGGGAGAATATTACGTGGACGGTGCGCCGACAAATCCCGCAGACCAATCTACCGGGGCTTTATATAATACATATCAACTCGTGCAATGTGCAACGTAACACGATGCTGTTAGATATCCTGAAACGCTCACAAGTATCGCTATTACAATCCGAACTAATGTGACAATGTATTATACTTTCACTCTGAAACACAGCTTTTTTTGAAATATTGTTATGATTCCAAACCTCCAGAAGTATTCCGTTATATTCCATAATACGTGTAGTAAATAAAATGTAGCAATTACTCAGCATCTAGCAATAAAAAAATGTATTTTTTGTACGATCGAGACATGTCGACCGATAATAAGCAACATCTTTCACAAGCGGCTCAGTGGTCTAGGGGTATGATTCTCGCTTTGGGTGCGAGAGGTCCCGGGTTCAAATCCCGGCTGAGCCCAATTTTTTGCCACATCTATTTGTCGACCTGTTCGATTGTCCAATAAATTTAATGTCCTTTATTCAACTAAGCACTCGAATAAGAACTCAATATTTTTTATCGCGCTGATTTAATAATTAAAAATGACTTTAATAAGCTAATCGCGCCAAGTTTATTGACGTTACGTAACAGCAGTGTATGCACGGATGACGCGGCAGTGTCAGAGTTCGATGTCGACAGATAGCAGGGTATGGCAATTAATTGATTGCAATTGAATTGGCAGCCGTCCGCGGATCGTAAGGCGGACTGCATGCCGCGATGACAGGTTTTGAACAATCGATCACTGAACGCGCGTGTCAGGTGCCGCCGGTAACAATAAGTCAGACGCGTCCCTGAGGCAATTTCCTGAAAGTTTATCGGTGCCGAATTGAACGAACGCGTTTTCGGGCACAGGTGCGCTTAACGTGTGTATGCCATAGTTTAACGCGAAGATCGAACATCGTACATGCACCCGATAGGCGTATGGCTGGATTGCCACCTGCTCGAGTAACGATCGAATAATGACTCGGTGAAACCTTATCCTTATTGCTTTTCCAAAAATTGAGAAGCCACGGACCCCGTCCGCAGGTACCATTCTTCGTGACTTCGAAATTTTCGACCGGTCATTCTTTCACGTTATTCACGCACCGCTGAACTCGGCGTTATCAGCTGCTTTCGAAATACGGCAGAAAGTTAGACTTTTGAAGCAGCCGCTACCATGAGGATAAAATAGAAAGAATTAACTCCGGCCCCGAACGTGCAAGACTTGCTGCAAACTTGTAAAACGTAAAGTTTTTTTTTTTTATTAGATGTAAAACTCAAATGTGTTTTGCCTATAGTAAGAGACTTTTTTGCGCGTAAAATGTCAGCAGAGGTATAGGAAACACTCAAGGTGGAAACTTTCCAAGGCTAACGAGTCAGTTTTCGCGGTACGTTTCACCTAAGAATTACCCATGTTACGGTGTCGTGGTCAAAAGAGACCTCAACGCTCGTGTTAAATGTAATTAACGCGAGACAGAGGACAATCGTACGCGTTGGTTGTCGTTCTTTTAACAGCAAGGTAAAGAGAACGCGCTAAAATGTCACGGCAACGATTTCGGACAAGAGCATGTCACCTGCGGCGTCTGAACAAAACCGACCAGGAAGCGGGAAAATGATGGGCACGTCGGTATGTTTCAGGAAAAAAGTGAACTGCCCAAAACAGAACACACACATGCTCAACGACGAGTCCGATTCTCGGTTGAAGTTCAACCATCGTGTAATCAGAAACACACCCCCACCCTGCTCTGTGGCAGAGAGCATTTTTTTGAGTGGGTCCTGCTGCGTGTGAATTTCGAAGCACACCCTGGGTGCGAGATTCTTGCGCGCATGAATAGAACAGCGGGAACTGTACCGGCGCAATGATTTAATTCGATTTGAATGCAAGAGCAAAAATTAGCGAGCGTCACGCTTGCACGTAGAGGAGGATTAAATGTTCATTGCAAACTTTATACGATCCGAGCGTGCAACCAATACCGTCACTTCCGAGCGAGCCGTGACAATTTCATGTTCAACGAACAGCCACGTGTGCCCGACGCGAAATCCGCTTCACGTAGGTGGTAGGAAGTCGTATTTGTAGGCGGTCAATGACGCACGTGATAGGATGAATCATGGCAAATTGTACAACACTGGCTTCTTCACAATGAGTCTTGCGCGCCTCGTGAAAGATCGCCGAGTCCGGAAAGTCGCTTGTGTCCTCAAGTCATTGAAGGCAAAGAACGTTACGAGGGTGGAAGTCAGAACTAGCCGTAGCTCGCGCGGCCCCCACTTACATCGCTATCCGTCTTACGCGTCGTGTGCGCGCCAACAAGGCGCTCGGTGAACGGTTAAATTTGCCATTTAATAACTCACCTTTGCCCGCTCACGCAACTGTGAGCCGCAAAGGTAGCGCGCGTAACTGCTACAATACTTTCGACACGGGCCGGTTCGAGGAAGCGGAATTTGCAAAGAATCCACCCTTAACGCTCGCGTCTATAATAGCTCACCGCCGCGCCGCCTTCGAGAACGTATTTGTCGACATTCCGGACGATTGGTCGTCGTCGCACGAACCGACAACGCCGACGGAAGCAATTTTCCTGGGCGTCAAACGGGCGCGTCGCGCCATCAAAACGGCTCGCACAATGGAGGATGCCGCGGACGTGTATGGTCGATGTGCGTCGCCATTGTACCAATATCGTACCGGCGGAAAAAACGGTTTCAACTTTCGAGTGCCCGCAGACCTCGTACCTCCGAACATCTCGTTTTGTCCCTCCTACCAGAACACTTCTCGCCACTCCTGTGTACCGCGTTTGTCGGGCTACGCCCGCCACTTTGAAACTCGAGTGCTGTCGCGGTGGCTTTTACAGCTTTGATCGAGCGGCTCTTCAGTGCGCATAAGATGAAATGAATTAACGCGCCGCGACCAGAAAGCTCGATCGGTTTGGTCCAATCCTGTCAACTTTCTCTCTCCCTATCGCGCCACTTTTGTCCACGTCCCGGTTCGAGCCTCTCTTTCTGTCGCGCTTTGCTTCTTTCTTTCTCACGTGCATTCCTCTTCCGAGGTCGAAGGTAGAGACGGTTGTGGCCTATCCCACGTTACACGGATTTCAAGTGTCACGAGTCGCTTGCACTCATTAAAACCTCTCGGCGACCCTCCGACGGTTCGGTAAACCACGGCACAATCTCTCATGTGTGCATCCATGTTTCTGTCGGCGGACTCATTCAGTGGAAACGGTTACCAGTGCACGTTGCATGGTGTTGCCGGATGTTGTGCGAGACTCATCGCGTTTGAAATTTCACGATGTCACCTGGACTTGTCGGATCACACTCCTAAACGAACATCTATATACCGTGACCGCAGCATACCGACACGTAGTCCTCTCACAAACTTAACATTTTTTTTGTGCAGCACAATTTGTATAATATTTGTTCTGAAATGTCCGCGTAATAGATACGTGAAATAATAATACTCTTTAAACATTTGTCGTCGTATTATATTCACGTATAGGTATCATTTCAATTAACAATATATATATGTGCCTGCGGTTGCGCTTTCCTTGAAATTGCATAACCGATCAAAGTGGGCCTCACACAAACTTGGCGACCACACTTTGACCGTCAAACCACTGTGCCGTGACATATCTAATCAGTAAGTATGTCCCTATCGTAATGCTTTGATGTGCCAAGGCTGAACATAATTCGTTGTACCTCAAAATCTCCCGAGAAGGGGAAGGCGGGGAAAGAGGACGTGTCTAATTATCCGAGCGTTTCCTCGTTAGCGAAACTGGATGGTACAGCAGCCACAGCCCGCAATTTCAGCGCACGAATCCACTCATCTGGTCGAGTATTCAAATGTTAATGGATTCGCGAAGGAGTGCAGCTGCATGTCATTCACATTACGAGTGTGAAAGAGCGAGAAGAGGTGTGTGGGAGTGAGAGAGAGAGATAGAGAGGAGGGTGAGAGATCGAGCGAGATCAGATTCAATTCGTGGGCCGTGACGAGCGTGAGCACGCGAGGGCGCGGAAAATTGAATTGCGCCTGGCTCTGCTGGATGTGCGGCGAAATCATTTAGCCTGGATATGTGCGTATCCCAATCGCAATTGAACAGTGAAGTGCTGAAACGCGATCTCCGTTTCACTCTCCATGGTTATGAGAAAAATTCGCTTTGTACGCGAATTGTGCATCAGCTTACGCGGATCAGTGTATTTGGACGGATTCAAGGTATGAGGCGCCATTGTGAATTCCTTCAACACCGAAGCAACCTGTTTTAAGTTCGAAGCGAACTGAGCTGACGGTAAAGATTTTGCGAGACACGGCACATCGAAACCGTGCTAGCGCATTTTATTGACTGGATATTACCGAGTGTCGCCTTCATCGGACTCGTATTTATCGGACCGGTGGAAACGAAATTGTCTTGTTTTGCGCGAAAGACCCTATCGGAATTGTATGTCGTACGAAGGAGACCCGGAGGAACACGAACATTCGGGACATGCAGCGGCAACGTTAATGCAATTGCGGGCTCCGTGCCGTGAAAGACTGTCTCTTTGACGATAGTCTCCTGTTCTTGTTTCCCTACCGGATAGTCGTGTTACTACGATCCCAACCCTGTCTACATACGACGAGTTGGGAAAACTGTAGCACATAGCGCGCTCTCGCCATGCACTAATTTTGTGTACACGCTCTGAGCGAAACGAGCTCTGTATTTACAGGTCTGCGCACAATGTTGATCGACATCGGCAGCCCCGGAATTTGATCAGAGTATAATCACGATTGCGGCGCCGCTTTCATTTGACCAGCGTGGAAAGTCCGCTGGACGTATGAATTATCGAGGCTGGCGCGCAGCGCCTACCAGCTTTGCCCGTGTCAACTCCGCAATTGACGATCATTTTTAAATCCACCAACCTTGGACATCATTCCCCATCCGTCCCTCCGATATCGCCTGGAACTTGAAACAAATTTATTTTATACAGAGATACTCTCGCTCGCAAAGAAACATGGTTACGACTCATCTGGTTCCCAAGCCTCTAAAAGGCCAAAAGCGTTCGGCGGACCGTCGGGCAGCACTCCTTTCCCACATTTTATAATACCTCACCGTTTTATATTCGTCGCTAAACGTTCTTTAAATCCTCGAACGCGTCATCAGTGTGTCCGCCCACTCTTCCGTCCCGTGTCGCAGAGATGCGCCAGGAGAAAAGTTAGCACGACTGCGGGATGACATTTTTTGATCCCGACTTTTCGACGAGTCCACCGGCCATTCACGCAGCCTCGTCTCCGATCTTCCCTCGTTCAGTTCATTCCCGTCCGTCAGAGGAATGAATGAGTCCTGTACGCGCAGTACCTCGAGTCTCGATGGCTACCGTGAATGGTCCGAACACTCCGAACGCAGCGGCCTCAGCTAGCGAAAAAAGGGCAGCCGGTTTTCACGTCGGCCTCCCGCTGGGCCCACAAGGCGAATCACGAAGGCGACACAAGTGTCCCATTGTCGATCGGCGCGGCTACGACGAGGACCCCAAACGGCATTGTCGACCTGGCTCCTTAACACCATTAACTACGTTTTACCTTAAATTTAACCCAAAGTGGGGGCCTCTTGACAAATTCTCCAGGATTTACAGCATCACACGGACGGTTTCTCGCCGACAATGCTGAATCTCGAGTGACCGTGGCGGCACGACGTTCCGCCGCGTTCTCCCTGTCACTCAATTCTCGCCTTCTCTCTCCATCCCATTCGTCCGTTTTCCCTGCCCACTCGGTCCTGGCACCGTGGAAAAGTTTCTGCGAATGCCACCGGATCGCCTTCGTTCGCGGGGACGTCGGGAACGCCCGCGCGATCCCCGATTTTCCTGAAATTCCACACTGAATTAGTACATTTTGCGCAGACGATAATTCGCCGTGCGGACGCGCGCGTGCCCGAGGCTTTAATGTCGCATCAAGAATTCCGTGTGAGCAGCGGGGGGACGCGGGCGCATCGTTTTTATGGTTATTTATCTCCTGGCAGGTCGCTCAATTTTTGTGCGCTTTTAAACGGCCGAGAAGTTTGTAAGTAACTTTAACGATTTATTAGCTCAGTGAATGAGTTGGAACTCCGGCGTACCGCGTAAGAAAGTTTAAGTCAACGTTGTAACTTAGATACAGCACACGATGTAACAGCTGAAACTGTAACTTATCTGCCATGTAATTAAAGCTCATGCTGTCGGAAGAAGCGTCTAGCTACAATTTTGTATGTTCTCAGATGCAATCTATTCGAAAGTGCTGCAAACGAGATGCTCTAGCGTTTCGAGGTGTCTGTTTGAATGATCATTTTCCTGTTTTATCCCCAGTAATTTGGTTGAGCGATTTTAAAGTTTCGAGCAGCGTTGATAAAGTGAAATTATCACGGCGGTACTGATAATGGATTTAAGGATAATTGGCTTCCTATGCAAATTGACCCAGTTAAAAGGAATCACAGCGTGCACGCAACTCTGACATCCCACGCGATCATATATATTCGTATCACGTACATTGTAAACTACATGCTTTTCACGATTTATATGATATATCTAAATTTCATTTTATCGAGGGCACGATGACGAATATCACTGAAATAATTAAATTAATGCGACTGAGGGATATGGTACGTAAATTTTCGCTTTATTTCACATAATGACATATTAAAAATATACAGCATTTTGCTTCTTCAAAATATCTTACAAAAATATATCTACAATATATACATTTATTGAGCAACTATATCTACAACGTGGTCCCTCGTGTTCAATCGTTGGTCGGAGTGTCGACGAGAGCATGGATCGTTTTACATTCTGATCAATGTTGCGCTCAACAGCAATCGTTACGAGTATCCGCATAATCTTATCAATTCTCCTTGGCACGCTCTATTTACAAGAATACTTTGCTCTCATATCGTCAGGAAGACATTTATCGCCTAAGAATTGACGATTCTCTCGACTGTATGTTTCGTGCAGCCGTTCCTAAATACGGGCGCAACGATCGTGTCTTGAATCGAGCTTCGATATGTGGGCGGTTGATCAATCCTCCGTCTCTTATCCTCGGTCTCGTCATTGAAATCGTTCATGGCACGCTTTCCAACCCTCGGCAAATCGTGCGCGTCCCTGTCGTGGCCCGGAAAGTGATCGTGATGGGAGTCGATCCTTTCGAAATTCAACCTCTCGTCCGGCTCGTGCGTCTGTCTCACATTCTCAGATGTGATCGATGCCTCGACGTAATCCCTTGATTTGGAAGAAGCGTCGATCGACCTCGCGGAATCCTCGATCTTCACGTTGCCGGAAGATTTACCGTCCTCCTCGTCACGCTCACATTTTCGTCCTGGCGAATCCTCTCCGCATCCATCCTTCCGCTTGCCGCACGTTCTCAGGCAGCAGCACTTTTGACTTTGACCCGACGGCAGATCCTCCTTCTTGTACTTCACTCTTCTGTTCTGGAACCAGATCTTCACCTGCTTCTCCGATAATCTCAGATTCGTGGCTATTTCGATCCGTCGCAGACGAGACAGATACATGTTCGACGCAAACTCGCGCTCCAACTCGAGAAGTTGAGTACTGGTGAAGGCTGTCCGAATGCGTTTCGAACTGTTACTGATGGAAGTCGGCGACTTCGGGGGTGGCGTTGGAGTACTGTTACGCGATGGCGAATCGTTCGATGCGGAGATATCTGAAATTGAGATACATTGTTCGTTAGATTGACTGACGAATTCAGAGATGTACGGGAATTTTCGTAAGAAATATTGAGTATTGACTGTTACGCAAAAATGTACGCCTTCCCGACTAAAACGTTCATGCTTCATGTACATACCTGACAGCCTGCTGGCCGAAGTGTTCAACGGTGAAGGCGGACTTTGGCCAGGAAGTGGCAGCGACCCGAGCGCAGGTGGACTAATGGGCACCGGCACAGGCATCGCCGGTGGTCTTGGCACGGGTCTAATAGGTTGGTATCCCAATCCAAGATTGAAGAAATTGAACATATAATTCGGCAGCTGGCTGCCGTAGTAAGGCAGCGGATACGAGGGCGGCGAGTTGTTCCCTATGAGGGAATCCACCAGGAAGCTTCGAGACATGATCCCTCTATAATTTCTTCGTTCAAGAAACAGATCCGACACTTCTTCACTTGGCTTGACACAGGTATAATCCAAGATCACGAATTTTTCTTCAATCCTCGTACGTATCCGCTTATCGACCACGGGTAGTCATTGCTTCGTATCGATGTCTATACGACGCGCAAACTTCACTTGTCTCGCCGGGAGTCTCTGCGAGCTGCACAACGCGCTAAGACAGCAGGATCACTGAGATTTCATGACTAAACGTCTGCACCGAATATTTCGTCTAGCGGTCTCTCGACGCATGGCCAGCTTCTAAACTTTGCTGATCCTGACAGCACGAGGGTGCATCGAGTTCTGCATCGTCGAGGGCCCGCGCGCGATTATATATACGTCGTCCTAACTCCACCCAGGGGTTGGTTTTCGGCGTGGGCCCCTTTTGTACCGGGGCCCCGCCCTTTTCAAGAAGGGTGCCCCCTTCGTGCTCACCCCTGCCTAGAACGAGCCTCCCCTGGGGACGACAGCGAGTAGGGCATTTTCTCGCAGCGCTAATTCGACGGGTGGCTAATATCACCGGAAACTTTATACGGTATCAGACCCATCTTTCTATTATTATTGACCGGGGGTTACCCCTCTGCCGCGATATCGTCTCATTATTTCGATATATGTTGCCGTCGTCTCACGATGTAGCTCGAGTATGATTTAAATTGGCGAAGACGAGCCGAAGGATTGTCGACGTGGAAATCGGATGAACGTGTTGCCGTGCACATGCATTCGTACGCATCGTTAATATCGTACCAACTTTGCAACATGTATCATTATGAATTTCAAAACTTGATGCATTTTCTACTTCAGAAACCGTGTTACGGTTAGACAGAAAGGTTCATCGGAATGCGTCATCATTTTATTACTGCTTAAGGGTTGATAAGAGTATGCGTGTAAATGACAGCGCCATTATGACACGAGCCAGGCTTCGAGCCGCGACGCGCAATGCGGCCACGTCGCTTTTGCGTCGGCTCCGCATTCGAATTCACATGTGCGTATATCACTTTCTCCCGGACTCTTATTCCAAATCAGATCCAGCATAATAAATGTTCAAGATAGCCGGAAGCCCGCCGCGCGTTTCTGTCGGCCAGCAGCGGTATTTGTCTTTCACTTTCCAGCATTGACCTGTACGTTCTCGCACTTCAACTGCAGAGGGAAGGGAAATTGAAGGAGGGCTTTTATCCGTTCCGCAATTTTTCTTCCTTAACAAAGGCGAGGGGCTCAAGGTGGTCTACCCCCCCCCCCCCCCAACCAAACCCCGCTTTTTCTCGTCGACGTTTATCAACCGGGCTTCGTCGGTACGTGCTGAAGAATCTGCACGGGCAATCGAGATAAGCCGGCGGGTGGCGAACTTAAGAACGTAGGTACTTACCTCCCCAGGGGGAGACTAAGGAAAGGGTCATTAGTAGTCTTCACCGGCAACGAAATTAGTCGGGCGGCTTTCACGATCTGATCCCATCTCGGGAAGTGGAGCGAAAGTTTTCGAAAGATGCGACCAGAACGGGACGACGGAATTTAGAAGTCTTATATCGACGGCCGTTCCAACGAACGGACGATGCCCGTGCGGATATTGAATGGCGTAATCGATAGCGTCAGATCATTGGAAAACGGGATCAAAACCAAAAACACTTCCTCACCTCTCCAATTGATTCATAAGAATGAAAAAGGGAGAGACTACCAATGCAGACATCGTCAATCGTAAATGGACATTCTCTCCCTCTTTCTAGCTTTATTCGTTCGATGTCAATACTACTTTGTCGACATGGTACAAATGAGTGACATAGGATACGATTGTTGTGTCCCGATCTACTACAAGAATTGCTCATAAAGGAAGATAATTCTCGGAAATCAGGCAAAGTGGAATCTGTCGCAAAGCATACCGTCTGATGTGACGGGCCGATGACTATGGAAAATTCGAGTCAGGCGATGTTACGTTGATACCGAGACATCGGTTTGCGTTACATTCGCTTTTTCGCCGTAGAGAACCTGGCAATCACTGGGGTTTTAACTTCGCTCCACCTCCGGTCGATATTCAACGAGTGAGAAAGTTGAAATCGCATCTTTGACTTTCCCGAGAGATTGAAACTCCTCTCCGGGCTTCTTCTACCCCTATTCTCTCTTACCCAGCCCAAGCATTTCCTGTCTCCACCCGTATCTCTTCGGGCTTACTTTTTTTCTTCCTCGCTGACGCTTCGATCGTCGATTTGCAACCTTAAAACCGTATTCCGTGCTGGAAATTGTCGTTGAAACCTTCTTCAAGAGACTCGATACGGTTGGTGCTTAACTGCAAAAGTAAACTGTGTATTTCTCGTCAAAATACAAAGATCGGATAGCTTCTTCTTCGCTTTCCGATCTAATCTCTTCAACATCATAGAAATATTTGGAATGTTGCGGCCAGAGCAGTAAAATGTTATTTCTCGCGGCTCTAAGTAACTGCGAGGGTACCTTTCGCGGCCGGAGCCCGTGAAAAATTCACTACGCGGACTGGAACTGGAGTTCATGTGCGAGCATTGGCAAATAAAGGAACACGCGAACGACAGGCGCCGACGTGAGTCGGCAAATTAGTGCGCCGCTGGCCGATGCCGCTATGATCCCAGTAATTACTGGCCCCAAAAACGACGGCATTAAACTTTCAACTGCAAATCGATTCGGCGCAGTCAATATTTGATAACCAATTAATAAGGCATACGCGCGAGATTTCTCCGCTGTCCGTTGCATTCTTTAGAGGCCGATCGCGTCACTGCGCCCGCTTGCCGCCATTTGGCCCGGCAGCTTTTGCCAAAACGACACGGCTCGTTGCCGGCGGCAGACTTGCACAATCGCCGGCAGCGGAATGAGCTCGATTTTCATCCGTGGATTATGACCCGCTACGCCGAGCCACCGGTCAATCAAATTGCCCTATGCATAATGAAGCGCATCGTAGTGTAAACATGACATTTTGGCAACAGTTGGTTTAGCACGCAAAACACGCGTGCGCCCGACAGTGTACAAGTGCACGTACGTACACGGGCCGAAAACGGTCAACGGCAAACCGCGAACTAATTTCTTGATTACCCGTACGGCGATTTGTCGGACGCACTGTGAAATAGACGCGACCCACGTCACGGGAAGCGCGGAGCGGAAAATTAATGTTTAACGTAAAACGCCCCATGGCTGGTCACTTTGCTACGTCATACTCGTTACAGTTTCTCGCGCGACCGAGCTCAATCGTTTACACCTGCCATGTTTCATCGTGTCCGTAAAAAGTAGTCACGTTCCGACCGAAGAACCCGTTGCCTCTCCGCGGATGCGCCAAGAATTCGAAAGTTTTCATCGCGTGATTAACGTGCCCGATGATGGATGCTTCTGATGCCACTAGAACAGTGCGAAGCAACACAATTGCACCTCGTGTAGGATCATTGGCGCGGGACAAATAACTCCGCGCGTACAACTGTCACTGTTAGAATCGTTACGACATAGTCTTTAATCGCCGACATATCGTTCATTGCAGCTAAAGAACTCGCCGCACTGTCTCGGCCGAAAGTTACACTGCATTTTCATATTCCCCTCGCAACGGCTCGTCCCTTTACTTCGCACCCCTTTCTCCGTTAGTCTTAGTTGAATTTAGTGTTAGCCCGTCGATGTTTTATAGTTCGCACCTGTCTCTCCTAACTGTACCCCCGAACAGCGGCCACGGTTCGTCGGACGCGAACATTGCGGAACGGTATCGTTGGTTCGTATCGTCGCGCAATTAATGCAACCGCTAATATTCGAATAACGATGATTCACGCGTAATCAAGGGCAAAGTGAAATGAGCGTTTTGCAATATCGCCGAGCCCGATACTGCGCGCGTAGAAAGCACTGGCGAGATTTTCAACCCCCCTAATAACACGACTAATCCCATTACAATGTTGCCGGGGAATGCCGAGGGGCGTATCCGCGCCCTAAGTTGTCGCGCATTAAAAATCACGGTAACGTTATCTTACCGGCAACTCGTGAATAATAAAACTAGCATCCCTTTCTCCTTCTCCTCCCTTCCCGAATTCTCCCCCTCTCCATCTTTCCAACACTCCCCCCTCCCACTGCAGCATATGTTCGCCCGTTTGATAATATGAACGGGGGTTGCTGTGCCGCTGCAGCCCCTTAGTCAGGGGTTGAACAACGGCCACCCTTCGAACGTACACACAGAACGTCGCGCACACGTGCTCGCTCGTTCGTATGTGCAAGACAGCGTACACATGGACGCGTTGTTGCTGACGTTCCGCACATTATTACGTATGAAGGGAATTTTAATTTCACTTCCTACGGCTCCACCTAGGCCACGATCATTGGTGCGTCCCTCGTCTGCTGGGCGTGCCCTTTCCTCGGAACGAACGCAGCAGAGACCGCTCTTAATTTCTCGCCAAATTTTACGTCGCACGCTGCTGCAAGGGTTGCTGAAGGTTTTTTTTTCCTCTACTTGATCCTCCTTTTTCGGCTGGCCGAATGGTCGAAGATGAATCACTCGGACGAATTACTGGAGCTTGATATATCCTACGGGCCGCATTCGAAACGTCCACGATGACGTCCAGTGCCATTTCGGATCCGCCGAGTGTCGAGCAGCGTTGAGTTTGAGTTCGTATTTTCGCGTCTCTTCTCCGTCGTACGGCGGAAATTTGGCAGTGAGGAAGATTCTAAATTAAAGCCCTGTCCAGTTATTTTTTCTGCGCTCCTGCATAAATCCATATGAATACTTCGTTCTAGAATCTGGGAGCTTTTAAAGGTCAAAAGTTCGACGTACGGCACTGGTCCCTTCGGAGGTTGAACTTTCAATGGAATTCAATGCACTCACCTTTCTCCTTTACAGCAAGGACATTTTTGCGGAACGGTCAACGCACGGTACGTTTTATTGTAGCGCACCTCATAATCCTGCCTTTCCTTCATATATTTTAATGATGATTGCCCAGATTGTCGGGTGGGTTCAGTACTCGGAGCTGTTCCACTTTCAACCACGGAGTGTACATGTACATATGTATTATAAAATCAAAACATACATGATTAATAGCAGATTTTTTGCAATTTGAACCATGCACTATTTAAGTAATCTGTCGTTCCCCATTCTCTAGAATGTATAGAAGCATGTTGCCAAAAAACCTTCCAACTACACGGTGGTCCTACGCTTAACACTTTTGGCCGGTCTCCTTTCCCGAAGAATAAACTACGAACTCTCGAAGCCTGAAAGACTAGTTAAATATTTGACGATATGTACTGCCTAGTTCCGGGAGTCGAAAGTTGGAATCAAACTTTCCGGAACCGTTGACTGCATTAAAGAGGGGTGGGAGGCGAGGGGGGTTGGGCGACCTCATCTTCGTGGATACCTTCAACAGGAAGTGGCCTCGTTGCAGATTCAACACAACGTATATGGATGTGCACTCACCACCTACCTGAACGTATAGAGTGGCAAGGGCACGATTTTGATGTCGTAACTCATTCAACGACGCTCCTCATCGTAACCAACATATTAATGGGCTTCGGAAATCACTTAAATGCCAGCGTACCTTTACCGGCAAAGTGCAATATTTGCTCGTTAACCGCGTGCACGTTTTACAGTTGATTATACGCGCTTCGACATACGGATGAGTGATTAAAGGACTGATTAAATTGCATATGTGATAAGTCTGTTGACATGCTAATGAGACTTAACGAAGCGGGAAGGTGAAAACTTTAGCAGCTGCGTAGATGTAGAACCCTCTTATGAGAGCAACTAGCGTTCAAGTGCTCATAACGTCATCGTTAGTTCGTCGTATACGCGCAGATATGTAATCTGGTGGCGTAATAAATTTGAGAATAAAATCGTCCCAGATATCTGAAGTTGGAACTTTTAAACATATCTGACACTCTTCTGACCGTCTTCTTTGCTTAATCGTCGTCGTGGAGGGAAAAATTGGACCAGGAACAGTTTCATAAGTTCGCGTATACACCGTGACGTATAACCGTGATCAGCGGCATAATTAAGCAGCCTTTGTCTTGAGTTTATCTTACCCCACGAGCATGTAATGAAGCGATGGACGAAAACTCTAACCCGCTCAAAACTCCACCGGGGTTAAACTCGCTCGCACTATAAGCCCGACGCTTAAGAATTTCAGCGCCTCTCGGTCGTCGTAAACTTCAATTAAACTTACAACAATGTTAAAGTAACAACGAAGTGGTAGGCGGGTGTGATTCGCCTTACTCACAAATTCGTCTTATCGTTACTCGCGTTTTTGCTCAACGCCGTCGGGGCTGCGACGATGTCAGGATCTCATGGCTCAGTAAAGCACGGAACAGCGAGAACAGAAGAAAAATACGTGGAAAGTAATGCTTGCAAGAAATCCTTCATCGACCGTCCAACGTCGATATAGCCAGCGAACAATGCGAGCCATAGTTCTGTGGACGTGATCCTCGAACAGGAGACGGTTCGAATCTCCTAATCGAGCAGATCGAAGATTTGAAATTCTTATCCTCGCACACGGCCACCGATTGCCAATGATTGCCGGCGCATACGCGCGCGCGGTAAAGAAAACAAATCGACCAACCTCTTTTCCATCGAGATTGAAGATCGGCTCGAGTTTTTCTATTGAATGTGTACACGGCGACGAGATTGATGTCGTCGTCTTCGACAAACTTACTCCTTTTTTCTCCTTCATTCAGTCACCCTTACCCTTCGTCTCCTCAGCCGCCGTATTCCCATTCTGCGCTCGCGAGATCTCGAACTGAGGCCCCCGCGTCGTGAAATTAGCTCGGCTCATTTCACCGGGCAGAAAAGTGCATTCTTCGGCTAGAATGCACGGCTACAAAGGAGCGCTCCATTCATATTGGCCAACCCACGTCATTGGTCATCTGTGAAGGGCCTCGCAGCGAGCGCGAGCGAGACGGATCCCAGGCAAACGGGCGGGAGACAAAAAAAGATGCAGCTCCGGGAAATAATCATGGGAATGGCAAATACGATTCCAGATCTTCTCCTTTTGGTGTCACGCCGAGCAAATAATTCGGCCATAGTTGAAAGGGCGAGAATCGCGAAAATCCTTTATACGACTCGACCATCGGATCTATTCTCCTTTATTGTCAACGACGCGACACAATGGATGTCTGCGCGCTGATCGCTTGCAACAATTTGTTTTTTCTCTGTCCCGGACCGTCAACCGTCTCAATTCATTCAACCCTTCCAGCAAGTGGGCAACGATTGATATTGAAGTTTGAGGAACATCGTACTTCCGGTGTTATCGTATCCCGAACATCGTGTTGAGACTGATACGAGAATTTTACGCGGAAAAATCATGGAAAGTGCTTTTAATGAGACGATCGGGGAAGCACTGTGACATCGCAGATTTGTCGTCAGGAAGGCTGGTTCACCGTTCCCAGCGTTCGAGCGTCGACAATCGTGCGACGAAATCTTTCAAAGGAATAGAGTTTTCATTCTTGTATCGAGGAACACTTTCATCGATAACCGAGAAAACCTACCTGATACCGGCCGAATCGTGGGCGGACTCCACCCCGAGGGATCCTGTATACATACCAACGATGTTCGAACTTTCTCGGTGATTCGAAACTTCTCGACTCGATCGAATAAGTTGCTGGGGCAGGATCGTGAGGTGGTTCACTTTTGCTACGAAGAATGCAATAAGCCCCGCGCGTCATTTTCGACGAAAACCTCCTCGACTGTCACGATACCTCGGTCGCCGTGTCGTTACGAACGGAGCTTTCACATTGTCGTTATACAGATAAACGATGTGCCTTCGCGAACGATTATATCCCCACAGAAATGCCCGCGGGAAGTATTACTTGGTTGCACGCGAGTGCATATAACAAATATTCGTGCGTCCACACAGAATCGTTGAAACCCGAACTGAAGCGATGTAAGCGGTTAACAGGGTGGTGAGAGCGAAGAAGGAGATTTCGAAGCTAACATGTTTTGCAGACCAATCGCCGCAGCACCCCAATACTAGGACCCGCGGATTTGCCTCGAATTCGGAGCGAGAGTGCCTCGATGGCCTTTTGTCGGCAGCGAGTCCGTAGTATTGTTTCGCGCGCCATTGTCGACAACAATGACCGGCAGTTTCATCCTTGCCGCGGTAAGATCAGTCTAGCGTTGATCATTCGGTAATTTCACTCGGTTACGCGTACCCTGTCTCGTGTACGTGCACGATACTTTTCTCGCTCCCTCGTCTTTTTCTCGACCTCCCATCTATCCACATACCTCCCTCTTTATGCCCATACTTTCATCGTGTTCCCTTTCTCCGACGTTACCTTCCCCTCTTCGCTCTTTCTCACTCTCTCTCTCTCTCTCTCTCTCTCTCCCCCACATTAGCCCCGCCGGACCTCTCTTTTCATACGCCATCTCCATTTCGTTCGTCCGACCTTTTTTTACCTTTCTGCCCCTGTATTTCTGTTTTGACACGCGCCGCGGAGTTTTGCTCGGAATGAGTAGCCACGGATTCATGGATACCGCACGGCTTGTTGATCACGATGAATCGGACACGATCTTCTTGTTCGGGCACACGATCTTCTGTACTCAGTCGTGAGAGTATCATAGGCCGGTCACCGAAACGTTAAGACTCAGTTCAACGGAGACTACCTTAAGCGCATTTGGCTATTGTACATGGATAACGGGACGGAAAGAATAACGCGGTAACTCGCGGATTGGGATAAAGAATATTGGATAAGGGACAGTAAAAGGTACGTATTGGCTACGCGAAGTGACATGAGGTAAGTACTGTTAAAGAAACGAAGACGAGATGAGCATCTTCAGTAGGCACGTGTGCGATGCAGTTGCAAGGGAATGAGCTTTATGTACACGGTTACATGCAAAGCAGAAGTGGATCGTTCGATTTCCATTTGCATCGCAAGAGCAGCATCTTACGACCAGGCACGTGAGTTCGTGAACATGTCTATACTGAACCAGTGCAGTATTGTCTGATTTGGTAAAAAGATTTTACGGTCTGCCGTGCATAGTTAGATATTTGCTAACGAATTTCATGAATTATGTAACACTCTGCTTGCTAACTTGCTGATGCATGGCATTCACGTTTGGTGGATGTGCTTGTGATATTAGTGTAAACCTTTGTTTGTCCACTTTGACAAGCAAAAATGGAAAATCGTGAGTTAGAACATTAATGCAGCTGCGTTTGCTGTTGCATTTTGCATGACGTCGCATCATCCATGCTTCTGCTCACACTCCAGAACAGGAAGATTCGACGAGAGTGGGGGGAGACAGAACGAAACTTTCAAGCCGAAGGAGGAGACTGGTACCGCGGCTACTTGGTAAATGAGCAAAGCGGATTACCTTGAATGCTTGATTTTTCGAGCATTTTTTAAAAGGTGACCGGTGTGAAAGGAGGGATTACAGTTGGCAAAGGGGGCTTTGCCTGACAAAGACCTTTCGGTTTACCAAAACGGAACGTTTTACAATAATCTTATCGACAAGAAATGTTGAAATGACGCTTTTAACATTCGCCCGATCGTCGTTTTGGAATGCGCCATATTGCGCAATTTGCGCTCGAATTAATTTTCGCGGATTAGCACAGCGTAACAGGTTCCATCGAGCAGCCGCACGGGGCGATTCTACGCCTGACTGGCCCCTTTAATCCTGAATCGTATATAAAAACTCTGCTCTTTCAATCCGCCCCGTAATAAAAATGAAAGAACTCGCGGTCGATTGAAAATTTGCGCCGGATAACTCGTACGCGGTAGAGCAAATTCTTGCCACCGAGTTCAGTCCATTGAGGCAGATTGCGAGATAGTCAATGGAAAATACACTTCGCGCACCGCTTCATTAGGTGACGATTACGAGTCGGATGAGTTTATATAGCAGAGGGACGAGTGCGGCGGTGAGGCTAACGATAGCGAGACAGCTCAGGGGCCAAAGCCGAACCTGGATAGACGTGCATTTCATCTGACGGTCTTTAACGACGTCAGCCAATCTTTTAAAAGCCCAAGATCTCCAGCTCCCCTCCTTTCGGGCCCGTAAGTGGCCGCGCGAAAAATGAACTTTGAATGACGAGGCAACAACAACGCTCATTCTCCTAGTAGAAAATTTCGCTCACCCGGCTCCCCTTCGCCATTCGCAGGCCGTTTCAGGAATTCATCGTGATGCCATGAGAAAGGGTGGTGGCCAATAAAAAAAAGTCCATTCTCATTATCTGAATTGACGTCGTGCAGACCGTTAGTGGCATCGTATTGCACTCACCCTTCCGCAATGGCTTGCATTTTCCTTACTCACGTAGGCGCGCGTTATTTTGCATGATCAGACGCATCTCGCTAGACTCCTTCGACCCACGGATCGGATTAGCGAAAGGAGAGGGAAAATTTAATTGCCGAGCGGTCGCGTTCAATTATTTCCATTACCGTCACTGAATAATTTTCGTTCGCGTCGCTTGTTCTTGAAACTTCGTAATTTTTGCGCGGGCCCTCTCCGTGGCTCCGCGCGCTAGCAACTTTCATCGTAGAGCGCGCAAAAAGCTTTCGCGCGTGTTATTGATCGTGCAACCTAACGTCGGCAGAGGCGGCAGCATTAAAAGCGTCGTCGACTATTGACGGCACAGCACACGGCTGCATCGACGTTTGATCGAGGGAGAAAAAGGAAACTTTGTTAAACAATTTCGACCGCGTTGCAAAGGCCGGCGCGCACAATGAACAAGAATTGCGTTGTAACTTCGTTTGGACGCCCGCGCGCGCGCGCGCGCGCCCGTGGCCGCTAACCCACTTCCGACCACGTGTCGCATAATGCACGCGTGCCAGGATAATAACTCCTGAAGACGCCTCCTGATTAAGGACACGCCGTCTCTCTGACCGGGCGCATTGTTAAGTCACAACAATCGCATTAGCACCGGAATGGCGGCGGATGCAATGGAAAAGGGGAAGGCACGCGCACACAGGGCTCTTTGCAATAAACGAAATTTCTAGTTGACAGCACTTTTTCCACCCGCCACCCAGCGGAAATTCTATTATATTTCGCGCGAGCGTCGCGAAGCGTGCCTCAATCGATCGAGGCGCGTTATGAAACGATAAATGCAGTGCCTTACGAGTCTACATAGTACTACTGTAGAAGCAATCAAGTAGGCGTATTATTAACATGTTCAAAGAGCGACTGCCGAATTTCGAGAATTGAATTAACGCTTAAGTCAAGATGCAATTTCCTTGATAATTAAAGTCGCGCGACAGTGTCAATTATTTATTACACGTGCTGCGATAATATGGTTCACGTGGGGAAAATATTGACTGGTTCAGGTGCTCTGTTATTAATGATAGGGACAGCTGACGATATATGACTTCCATATTGCCGACGATGTCATGGCGTCAGAAATTCCTAGTTTGCTGTGTAAGCAGAATGTTCGTTCGATCGACGTCAAGAATCATTGCTACCCTTGGTCTGAAGATGCTAAATCTTCCGCGTATCGATTGAAGAGGGTGAGAGACAATAATAATCGTCCTTGACACGAAATCATTATCCGCTCAGTCCAACCAGGTGCTTGCTTATTCATGGGACTTTCTTTCCTCCCCGTTACCCATGAAGAAGGGACACGAACGACACGAGTCTATAAAATCCCATAAACGGCCATACGAGTGCATCGTCGCGTTCCGGGCTCGCGCGAGCCTGAAAGGGAATAAAATATCGCTTTTTGCGGCAATTTTACGGCAATTTTCCGATCGGCTGGAAACGTGTTACAGACGGACCGCGAGTAGCAGCGCAAGAGAGCCAGGTGTTAGGATGTGTCCGAAGGGAGGGAGGGTGCACGATACGTGCGCGGGACGGAGACAGGAGCATCGACAGGACTGGAGTCCTTTATCCTTTTCCCGTAAACACCCTCCAACTACCCAGTTAATAGCTGGCACCGCCCAAAACTGGACGGAGAAGGAAGAAGCGAGAGAGAGGAAGGAACACTCGTGGTTTTCAACAAAAACAGGTAGTCACAGGCACCGTATACAGGGGCGACAACGTGTAGTGTCACCCAGCATTGAAGTGGCCAATGGTCCGTATTCGTATTCACGCGAACGCAAAAGACCTTTTCGGACCCATTCTATGCTCTCCGCATTCGTTTATTCGAATCGTGTGATTTCGTACGCGCGATTGTGTTGCGTGTACGATTCTACGTTTTAGTCGGATTTATAGGCAATCTGTGGTAAACGAAAAATCATTAATGGGATTTTTACTCCATCGACGTTGCCGTAATATTTTATGACACGTAAAGTTACATATTACGTTACGCAGTAACGTGCTTGCAATCGTGCGTAAACTGTCAGCTTTGCTGACTACCAGTGCAAACGTATGAATCATAAAATCACGATTCATCTTAAATTAAGTATGAAAAGTGAAATGTGTCAATAACGATTTATCTTCAGCGCAAATTCCCTTCTATTAAGTAGGTGCAGGAAAAAAATATCTTAACATTTTCTGAGAGCCCGTTTTACTTCTTACGACGACATTTCTCATTGTTTGCCAAAGAGAATTATCGACCGATTACAACAGATGTTTTTTTTTTTGCACCTATTAATACAGGACACAATTTATAAAATAGACTGACTGTGAGAGGGCAAATTAGGTTTGTTTCGTCGTTGCGTAACAGAAACGGAAATTTAATTTGGCCTGCTGCAATGTGAACCCGACCGTACCGATGGTACATGCTAATTTCGTCTTCTTCATAAAAGCAATAGGGAAAGAGAATTCCTCTGCTCCGTGCTGTGACTCTACATCGGCTTGACTTTAAACAATGCCCATTGGGAAATATGCAACTCTGAAAGCCAATTTTCGTTCAGCACTATTGATTACAGCTTAAATTTCCAACATTTATTTTAGCAGCATCATTGTAGATAATTACATATTTCGACGTTTTCGGGCATTTCACATATATGTCATATTCGACAGTCTGGCATGCGGCAAGATGTCTGATGAATACTAAAGTGCGGCAATAAATATGCAAATGCATGTACCGCCTACTTGTTTAGAGTACTAAATAATACGGTATATGAAATCCCTTCGCCAAGCTGGATGCAATGAACAAGTGACTTCATTACAAAGGGTCACGTATGAAATTCATTGAACGGTTATTGAATATCACAGAGAACCTTTGGCAAATGTTTGCCCATATAATCGTTTCACGGTCAATTTGGTACTTTCACGAAAATTTGTAAACTCGATATTGCACGCACAGAGACGGTGAAAATTAGATTGAAATACTTGGTGGCTGCTATTTCAGACGATTAATGACTAATAGTAAACTATTTCATTTAGTCTCAAATTGAACTTCTACCGGAGAATATGGTGTGAAAAACGTTTTTCTTCTCAGCAGATACCGTTTTAAATTCCAAATTTCATTAAATTTCTCATGATATATTCTACATGTATAACTTAATGGGATTAATTTGACAAATAAAATGTATGCAGTCGTCCGGTATTCAAGCTTGTTAATTCTGTTTCCAATTAGCAGTCACTCCATTGTGGAAAATGATTCGGCATTGTGTCGAGTCACTATTAATTAGTCTGTTATGTCTTTTCATACGTATTGTGTGTGCATACGTTTTAAAACCTGCATAATTAGTAGCAGTATTTTTGCAACCATTAAATCTTGCAATATCTGAATCAGTTGATCTAAAATACGCCTTTTTGCATTTAAAACTGTTTATTTAATTTCCGCTTCACTTTCCAGTTAAACGATTATGGTTTCCTCATTCTTCAAGTTGCATAAGAGTCTATTCTCATGAAATTTTGCCACTGCACTGTGCCCCACACATAACACTTTTAGAGTACACGCGTTGCGGTGCGATGTCAATAATTTCATCGCTTTTCGGTCAAAAAACGAAAGTCCTGCGACTGACCCGACTTATGTCCTTTTTTCAAAATGTTTGCTCGACTACACCGGGAACTACCGGGACTAGACGTTCTCTCTTCAACTATTTAACGTCTCTCCCCGCTACCGTTAACACGTATCGAATCGCTTGTAACGGTGACAATATTCGAGCCCCCTTTTTCAACGCGGAGTTGAATGAGACTGAGAGAGACGAAGGCAGAAGGAGAAATGCGATTCTGGCGAGGCATCCTGATATTGTACTCGAGTGGATTCGAGTGTCGCGTTAGGCCCGTCTTTAGTCACGGCGCGTTAGTTACGCAATGCTTACTTTGCGATAAATTATGCTCCCGCCTGAAAAGAACGCCCTGTACATGGTACACGCGTGTCCTCTCGCCGCATAGATCAAAAATTTATTTTAAGGAAGTTCATATTCGCCTGATGCAAGACGTGAAACGCAATTGCAGAAACGATCAGGTCGCATTTCAGTGAAAGATTAATTAGGTTTCCGTTAACGTTCAAACGGCACAGGTATTAATATCGTCATACCTGTATTCTGTTTGTACAATAGTCGAAATTTTTTATTGCACCGCCGCAAAGGCGAGAGCGGAATTCGATATACTCGTAATTCGATTAAAAAACGGCATGCGAGTTCACATGAAACTGGAATTTCACGCATCGAGATTGAAATACGTCGTATTACGCGAGTGAACGGACGGTACGTGTCATGAGCGGCGATTCAAACACTCCGAAAATTACAGCTCAATTACAGCTGCCTAGTGAAACATGAGAATACTCTCGCTATTTTCTACATGAAATTTATAATTGACATACTTTTGATAGAGTGATATAAATCCCTATGGTATAACAAGTCGCTTGACAGTGCTTCTATTACTAGACATTCAAAATATTTTGTAATTTACCATTATCGTATTATATGCAAAATAAATTCGCCTAGTAACATTGATAATATCAATTTTCTTGCATTATTCAAATTATCTGAAGATTCCTCGCTTCTCTGACAAAATTACATTAGAAACTTCGGGAAGTTGTATTGACAAGGCAATTAATACTTACTGATTGCACGACTTGCAAAACTGTTATTAGAATATTGAATGCATCAACAAGCGCTGAAAGTTAATAACTTTTATAGTAGATGGCAAGAAAAACTGAAAAGAGAAACTATCCTAGCTGACACGCTCCGCATAAAATGACAAGAAATTTAAATTTGCATTAATAGACGACAAAAATAGGCATGAGCAACACATATCGGATTTCCGCCGTTCTCCTGACATATGCCACACTTTTCGTGTGTTCACACATGTATGTGTAAATGGCAGTAACATGGTCCGGCTCTTTGGAGGACTCGGATACCTTTGCTACCCCCATAACGTCTTGTTTGCCAAGGGTGCAGTTTTCCTTTCAATACCGCATCGAGCATGATATAATCCGCCGATATATGGGCCTCATTTGTAACTTGTAATCTCCGGTAAAATGCTCGGCATAACTCAGTATTACATGCATCCCCTGCCCACCGCGGTAATTCCGTTTCGTTTGTTTGTTCGCAACCGTCTCGAGCCCGAGCGCAAAACGCAAGGTAACATTTTTACACACACGCTCCGACGCCGACGGTCGGCAGTCTGCCATGCAATTTAATCGGCTATTAGTAAAAAATGTATAAACAACAGCAATACTCGTGCACAGGCCGTGTTAGGTCGCGACATTTGATTGTCCCAGCAAACGGGCATAAAGGTTTTGGTTTGTTATATTTTTACGTGTCGCGGGGGTGTGAAATTTTTCGCGCAAATGTCAAACGCGCCTCAAAAGTTGCTGTCACTGTCTTTTGCGCGCAATCTGCAACGCTACATGATATTCGCATTTACTAGTTGTTGTCGAGCAGTGACAGTGCCTCTCTTCTTGATCCTTGATCATTCGACGCACGCGAGTAACAAATTAGTTACAGCTGGGTTGGCGTTCACTTCGATATTAGGCTTGCCTTTGATCATGGTAAACCGCGTTTCTGTTTCATCGTGGTCTTTTGTATTATACTGGCTTCAGTTCGTAATCGTAACACTGCAAAATCGATGCCATCGACTACGTATTTGCTATGACGCTGCGTTAGAATCCATATAAGTCTTTACGGGTCTCGTAACATATTGTTGACAGGACAGACATTTCTTGTATATCAAATATACTATAAAAGTGCTGGGCCCTGGGCTGCAAAAATGACGTTCTAAATACGTCGAATTTCAAGCGACTACGTGAGAGTTTTACCCCAACACTTTTATCACAAATCAATTATCATTCCATTTCAGCGAAATTACTGGTAATGCCAGTGCCTGTCAGATTAGAGGCCGATTCCCCAAAAAGCGCAAAAATTGTTGGGCATCAGCATAAGCCGCTTAGAAGCGCGTGCCCGTGCCAGCTGGCATATCGATCTATCGAAAACCCATCGCTTTCTCTCTCTCCCTCTGTCTCCGCGTATCGCGCATAGCCCGGGGATTAATCCTATAAATGCCAAAATTACCTAGGGTGAAACTTCCTTAAACCAGGAAACAGCGTCAGTTATCGCTAACGTACAACAGCGTGTGGGGTAGGAAATACGTCAAAAGAGATAGAAGGAACCTTTGCCGAAAAAATCTTCCCTACAAAGCAATTGTACGTGGTAAGGTATACTGAGTGAGACAAAGTACCGACGATCATGAAAGTTGTTTTACATCTAGAGAGGACACATTTCTCCTTGTTTACATTGCACCAGGGTTTACGCTACAATATAAATGAAAAATACCATATTTTCAGGTTTTTTTCTTACAATTTCATAATCCCTGGTCCAAATGTTATGGTGCCAGGAAATTCCATATTCGAACAATGATGAATATGTCGTAAGGATGCATCTTTATCGTGAGAATGTATTATTCTTGGCATGGAAAAACACCGGTATAACGGTATACGACGTGTGTAGAAATGTCAAGCACCATGCTGGCAACATACAAACTTGCGTGTCACTTTTAAAACATAATGGGAGAAGGGATTTAATTACACCTCGCGTGGGTAGCTACGAATTAACGAAGTGTCGCTTGGCCTTATCCGACGATCCGTTTGCTCTCCCGTTGCGCCATTTTACGCGAATAATATTTTTGCGTTTGATAAATCCATAAACGGAAAAAGAGTTTATATTTTTGACCACTGTCGGACAGGAATAGTTCTTCCATCATCATTCGAGCACGTTGGCAATAAATTAATGAGCTTTATAGAAATTATGGAAAAATATAATACTGCCTTTAATCTCTACCTCTATTTTAAGCGTAAGTGATATGAGATTGACTTATTACACTTATTATATTGTATTATTTATTTTACAAATGCAACGTTTTACTTACCGATAGCCGTTATCTGTTGACCATGATAGAACATGTAGACCGCTAGGTAACCACTAATGTGAGAACTGGCACAAGATACATTGAAAATGAATACTTGGTAATGTAGAAAGCTTGCATACAATTATTGACTAAAAATCACCAAAAAACATTAAAATGATGTGAATATAATACCATGTATAGATTTTGCTAATAAGATACCACTTCATTAACGTTCGTATCAATAATGTAAATTCTATCTATTTAAACACATTTGGGATGAATATTTACTAAACGATCCGTGCTTAAATAATCTAATTTCGTAAACTCTGCACGTATATTTTCTCTGTAGGTTTTCATCGACTCACGTAATTTAGAAATGGTTTCCTTTATGGCATCATTTGATTTTTTTAGATTCTCGAACGCTAAAATACAATTGATTGTGCATGTTGCTGTTAGAGTCATTCAATTATATCTATACATGAAAAAAATGATACCTCGTTCTTTACTAAGTTCCTCGTTCTCGATAATCTGTTGTAACTGCTCCACTAATTTCAATAACCGAACGTGCCTTTTTGTAAAATTTGTGCATACACCTATACTGCCGTGTCGTATCTCACATTTTCGTATATATTCTTCTAATTTATATACTGCTATTTTGCAACGTTTCTCCCGCTCTGTGTAGTTTCTGTCGGATTTTCCGTGCATTAAATTACAATGCTGCGGTTCCGTTAAACCAAGGTATTTCATGACAGCAATATCAGCAAAGGACAGTCGTATTTCTGTTTATACATTTAGGGTTATTCGACGTCAACTTCCGAACACTACTACAAAAGTTTTATAAAATTCAGGGACAAACTTTTGTATATGTAAAAAATACTATTTATTTTAAAATAACAAATTAGACGCACGTGAATTGGACATCAAGATTATAAGTTATAACGCTAAAATACACTTATTCTGATTCGGTAGTTTTCGTTGCAAGATGATTAATAAAAATGCATCAGCTGCGGAATGCTTGATTTTGTTTATTAGGAAGCGCTGTATCCTTTTTTCCACACTGTATCTTTGAGATATGCACCCATTAACGGGTTATTGAGCATCGATTCCACGATTGATTTGAATCCGAGTTGGCTAGCTAAAACATACTTGTACTCAACGTCTTTCAGCTCAGATATTAGCATTTTCATGTTGTCTGTCATTGCCTGATTTATACTTTTCTCCAGCCTATATCTAAAGTAAGGACAAAATAATACAAAGTGTCAGAAGTAGTGATATAGTATAAAAAATAAGTTATTAGTAATTGAAATGATGTCTTACCTACGAGCACAGTCCTCAACTAATGTGGGAGTTAACTTATTTATTGCGATATATTTTTTGAGAAACTTGCATTCTCCGTTGAGAACCCAACGCGTATAGATAACATTTGCCCAATCTACATGATGATTGTAAGCACACTCTAGAATTAGAGCCTGTGGAAAATTTAAATGCTGGCAGAGTATTTTATCAATATCATCTGTTTTTAAGTTCAATACACATATACATTGTTGATTGAACGCTGTAGCACCGAGTAATGAAATTTGTACAGCAATCAGCTGTGCCTGATGAGAGCACCAACTTGCAAGATTCAGTTTATTGTCCTACAAAAAAAGAGTAATAAAGAAGAAAATGAATTGTGAATACGTGCTGAACGTTCTATTTTTTAAACAGCTGCTTTCACCTGCAAATAATATTGTGTCGCATGCGTAAAATTGACAACGGCTGTTTGTAACTGCTTCTGAACGTTCTCATTCTTAATCAATTTTATGTCAGTTTGCGGATTGTTATATAATTTTTCAGAATCTTTCGCGGCTTCGGCTACCAATCCCTTAACTATATCCTTGGCCTCATCCTCCCACATAAGAGCGATTTCACGATAAAGACGAAAGTGTAGTGCGACTAAAGTGAAGAGATCTTTTTCTTCAGGACAATAACGTTTCAGAAACTCTAGTAATGCAATTTTCAACCCAGGCACCTGCGCAGTTTTCAAATAACATGATAAACTTTCTAATTTCCATATTGTAAATGTATGTTGAACGTACTTTATCCAAACCCTTCCCAAGAAGAAACTCAAAATGATCATTTTCCTTTAACATTTGAAATACATAATTCATTTCAGTAAAGCGGCCTACTCCTGTGACAAGGCGTACCTGAAAATACAACAATGACACTGATTAAAATAACAAAAATCTTTTGAAGCAAGAAATGTGACACACCAGTAAAGTCCAATATTGTAGATTTTGTAACGTATTTGCCAGATGCTGACATTTTCGTAATACTGATGCTATCCCTTCCATATTACAGGAAGCCGTGAAGCAATCATGAGATCTTATTAATAACTCTATGATTGTCTTCAATGCTGTAACTGAAACGTTAAAAACAGCATGTAAATGGGCCGATACTACAATGAATATATTATATAATATGCTTCTACCACTTCTTTTCTCTCCTTGAGAATGTCCCATCAATTTCTGAGCTGTTTTCAAAAGCTGTAAACCCAACAACGAAACGTCGGTGCACAATTCCATTATGAGATGAAAATTTGCATCCAATGGATATCCCCACATGGATATTGTATCTTCGTGTCCACCTTCGAGTATAGCAATAAATGAAATAATGTTCCTTTAAAAATCAAAGCATCTTTGCTGACCTTCTATTGCAGTCGTTATATTTGTCGTAATATTCTCAGCCAAAAAATGAGCGACACTCTCACTGGTGATCTTATATGCCAAAATAACATCATTTGCCATCTCATATTTGTTGCCAATATTACTTTCAGTTATTTCTTGTAAGAATTGGAGAGGATCGCTCAGGATGAGCAAAGATTGATAGCTCCTTCCCAACCGTGTGGCCAGTTTGTAACATAAGACTACCCTTTCACATATATGTACTCCATATTGAAGAGCTTCAAGAAGCTTCTCTAATATACATCTACATTCCATTTGAATCTGCTGAGTGTTGACGTTTCTGACATCATGTGGTCCATTGGACTCACCAAAGGAAGATGAACTCGGCGAAGGTACGTTTACTGTAAGAAGTGGTGTATAATGAACATCAACGATTAGACGAAATTTCTATAAAAACTTATTAATTACAGGATGACGATGAGCATAATCTTTGAAGCCCACGATTTCGTAAAGTACTGTATTTCTGTTTGCTTCTGTGCGTTTCAGATAGAAACAATTTCTGCTGAGCATTTAATTCAGTAGGTAGCAGTTCACCTTCTGCTAAACTCAAACACAGCATTAAAATTTGCAGATCCTACATAAACAAAGTATATCACAATATATAAACGAATATTACTTTACAAACACTATACACTGACTGTACCGTATTACTTACCTTGTTCTTGCAGTGAAATATAGCGTTTATCCTAAGAGCAACGTCCAGTTTACCTAAATCTATCAACCTATTTACTAATGACTCGGCACCGTCTTTTTCAGACACATCATCTAATGTACATGTAACATGCAAGTTGTTTAATCCGGACAATAATTCAGTCTTCAACTTGTTAAATATTTGGTTTTCTCTATCTAATTTTATGTTTTCTGGTCCAGCCAAAATGCAATACTTCCACATAGCTGTTTCCAAAGTGTCAATGGTCTGTTGCTCTGTTTCAACAGTCTTTAAAGTTTCAATAGTAAGCTTTAGTATTTCGTAGCTGCAACATAAACGTATGGACAACTTACAATAATTAAAATTTTGAATCTTATACATAAACATTTTAGGAACATAAATATCAACACCGTTCTTTATGAGAATCAACTTTCTCAACATGTTCTATAAAAAACGCGGCTGCTTTTTCAGAATGGACGTCGTGTTTCTTCAAATCCATTGCACATTGTTTCCAAAATGAACCCTCAGCTTTATCCTCTCTTTTTACATATTGTATAAATTCTTTGCGATACTACAAACAAAATTGCAAGTAGTGCACTAGCCAAAACACATAATTTCAATGTAAAAGTTTATCTTCATGTAATTACTTGTGCAAGTATAATTTCGGTTGCATTGAAGTTTGCTATTTTCGATAATTCCAAAGCATAACCATAGTTCTCATTTTGCAATAGCTCATTGATACACCTTTGAATTTCCGAACTTATATCGTATGTATTGTCCGTGAAATTACAAGCAGTAATATCCAAGTACACGTCGGTCTTTATCAGAACCTTAAGCAAACTTGCAAAAACTTGAAAATTTGGCACATCAACTGTAACATTGAAAAGTAACAACAGGATGGTAACAAACACGATGTATCGTTAATATTAAATTCAAAGATTTACAACATTATGAAAACAATGTTGCATACCAGGGAGATCCTTTTCCCAATTAGACTTTACTAGAGCATTGAGAAATTTAATTTGGGTTTGGGTACTTTGAAGGCAATGTCCGAGAGCAGTTATAATACATCTAACCGCTACCGTTATAATCCAATACAAGTATTCCGAGTAGGCTATATCACAAGATTCCCAGTTCATAATTTTCTATGTATAGAAATAATATTGTATTACTTGTGTCATAATAAAATCAATATGCGTGGTTAATAATAAACTTACATTACATTTAAGGGATGAACAAAGTGACTTGAAATCTTTCAAGTTTCTTTGACTATCCTCGAATTCACCATAATGTATACATTGCACGAGAAATTCAAAAAATGAGTTAAAAGGGCTTTCCTACAACATTGTCATTAGTGAAAAGTAGCAGTAATAGAGCTGTAGAAGTTTGAGAAAATATATACGTCCATAAACTTACGGGCATAAATATTTTATAGGCTCTGCTAAGAACTTTAACATATCCATGCTTTACCATTCTTACTATCAAGTTTAGAACTTGATTGATTGGCCATATTTGTTGCTCTAGACATTCCGCATAATCAGATAAGATATCAGCATCAGCACTTGATATTACCATCCAAGTGTAACAATATGCTGCTGTTGAAGATGGCTAGAACAAATGTTACGATTTAAGGTCAGCAAATAACATCGATCCCCTATAATATCAAAATACAACATACCTCGTAGCAAGTAGCCAAAATCGTGAGTATTGGTGTCAAAGTTTGCCGAGATATATTTATTAATGCTCTAGGTGGATCTTGACTTTGGTGACACTTCAGAATTTTAAGCCACACATCATCTCGGGATGTCCATATGTTTTGGCGTACCGGTGTATGTGCAGAAGCACTAATGTATGAATCGGAACCAGTTGTATCGCTCGAGGATAATGATGAACTGTATATAGGAGATGCCTGCATACGGAAAATATTAATAAGTCCTTACTTTCAGATTCATTGGGCAATTAAGACTATGCAACCATTTACACGCAAAATCGACAATCTTACACATTGTTTCAATCCAATTTTAGAGTACGACGATTGTGGTGCATCTCGTGACTTTAACTTCTGTTCATCGCCCAAACTGAAGTATAACTTAGTAAGTTGTGAATTATTCAAACATGTTAATAAATGTTCACGTATAACTGAATCTTCAAATTCTTTTACATTTTCCAGCATCTATAAAACAGTAAAAAAACAACTTATTACATAATGAAACAGTACTTACGTTCTATTTTAATAACGTATCTATGTATATATATAATACATACCTGTTCTACGGGGTACGCGAAGATATGACCAACAAGAACAAATTCAAACCATCGATTCTGTTTTGCTAACAATTTTAATAAAATATCTGGTAAGGCGGTATTATGAGCTCGTGCAAGCCTTACTATAATATCCCAAGTTCTTAAGAATTGAACGAATTGTTCTACTTCGACAAGTGGATTCTGTTTCATCCATGATATATTAAAACTATTTTCTAGATAAGAAATAACTGATTTCAAACTATTTTCATTTTTGCGCATGACATCTTCCAACAAAGTTTCTGAAAACAAAAAATTGTCAGCGTGATTAAGGTAATTTCCAAATGTATGATGCATTCTACTGAAACACAAAGACACGTACCAATAGGTATATTGAGATGTTTTTGAACATAACTTGCCGCTGTTATGTGCAGTCTTAAGTTTCCAGACTCAAGACCTAGCATTTCGATAAAACAAATACAAGCACATACCATGTCAGACTTAGACAAATTCCTCAATGCAAAAACATGTGTACGATAAGCCATTTTTGATTTTCTGTAAGCACCACAATTAAGAAATATGGATATGTGAAGCATTTAATATTTGAATATCATGCCAAGTTAAAAGTTTATATTGACCTTTGAGAAGACAATGTCCGATACAAATTGCCTTTTATGTGTTTCAGATTGTATATAGCCATATTGGGCCTAGCTTCTTTCAAATAATAGTCGTAAGTTAGTATTTCTTTGAATCCATATGTTTTAACTAAATTGGCATCTGAGAAAGCAGGCATTGGTTCATTCTTAAAACGCCATTTAAAAAACTGCTTTGCATTCAAGGTTTTGTAGCCATCCAATAATTCATACATTGTGATATTAGTAGCTTTCTCCTCATTCTTGATTATTGATTCTAGCATAGGAATTTGCTGCAGCATGTGTTGAATTGTTTCATGTGAAATAATGATGTCACCCATTTGTAAACATTGTAAATTTGTAAATATATGATTTAACTGATTATTCCTTAACGCTGCATTTTTTTCTATTGCTGCTGTGTGTCTTGTATTACAACAAAACAACGATATTATTGCAAAGGTAATTAAATGGTTTTGTATAAGGAACTCATTAACATCACTTGAAATGTATTGGATAGTTTTTAATATTGCATTTACCGTTGCTGTATGATTTTCAGTATGAGTGTTACACATACTATCTAAGGCATTTAATAATCTCAATGTTTTTAAAGTAGTTTCTACGTTGCTATTGTTAGTAGAAATTACGCAGAACGCGTCATCAACACTTTTTGAAAATTTATCTTTATCAATGTTACACGTTTTATATGATAATATAGATTCAAATTCTTTAAGTGTCATTGCACTATCAAAAATACGTGCTAACGTCAATTTGGTATCGTAACGCTCTTTTTGCGTAAATATTCCATACCTAAAACGTTTTTTGAGAGTTCATTCAAATATATTGTTATACAACATAAATATGCTATTACAGTATACACCAAAATTCTTACTTGCATAAACAGTTTTTTGTAAGGTCTTTTACAAGCGTACTCGCATCTGAAGAGTCAATATGTTGTATCATATGAGACGTAATAGGCATGTTAGCAAATATCGACTTTAGATTTTCATCAACTGTATTAGATTCCAATTGAGTGCTGCTGCTGTATTGCATACTAATCCATGATTGTATCAAATTCATTCTATTATTCGATAACAAATAATTCCACACTATTGTATTTGATACATTTTCTAGCATATTTGCATCATTTGTATAAAAATATAATTCTGTACACAGCGCTTGTTTAACATTTGGTACTAAGTTCATTACATCATCAATTGAAAGTATAGAACTTAATCTATTTGGAAGGCTGTAACAAAGAAGAAATTATATTTTAGATACTGCACAACATAGGTTATGCTTATTAGAACTAAATACTTACCCATATCTTTGCTCATACTGCACAAGGCATTTTATTATGTTCCATGCATTTAAATGTGAACTCTCAAAACCAGAAGTATTTATCATATGTTCAACTAAATGCTGTCTTAATTTTGAATCCTGGCATGTTATGCAAACATTAAGAATATAAGCCGTAGGATTTAATCCCTGAAATAAGATGAAAAGATGGGTATATATTCATAAAATAACAACAGTGAAATCAAACCACTTATTTTTACATACTCCATATCCACAATTTTAAACTTACAACATTTTTTAAAACGTGGGAAGCTCTATACACTTGACGCTTCTCCAACAACTCATTCACCCATATTTGGACTTCTTTATTGAAGTAATCCTCAATTTGATCAACAGAACAATTTCTTCTGTGTGCCAGATAATAGTAAGCTAATTTAATATGAGTGCCCTTTGCTGAAGCTTCTCTGGCAACTTCTCGGTCACCTAATGTACGCCAACCAGACCATATCGCTGCGGACTCTCCACTCAAGCATTCCAACGGAACACCTCCAACTGATGTTCTCTCTGACATCTTGTAAACTTTACACTTCAGTATGCTGTAAATATTATGTTTTATTCCTACCTATAAACTGTAAGTTTCATAAAACTTAGATTTAAATGAAATCATGGTTCTTAAGCAGAAAAATAGAGAAGAATAACAACAAGACGCAACTTTGACATATGAATATACTTTATTTGTTTCATTTCACACAAATAATATATATCATTTTTTAGTTTATTGCTACCATGCATAAAATGTCCTCAAACCATTATTTTACCTTTTAAGATTACATTACATATATCATAATATCCCCCATGTCAATTTTCGGCTAACCTTCCAAAATCGGCCACTATGGGTATGAAGATACTGTTACGTTTGCAATCGACGAAGGTATAATTGTTTCGGATACTTTAATGAACAATATAGATCGTCATTACATACAGGTTAGTTGGAATAACATAACATGGATAATTCAAATATGCAACACTATATAAAGCGTAGAACACGCACCTAAGAGTGTTGGTATTGTTGTTATAAAACGGTCACACATAAGAATTACAGCAAACATTCGACAGAAATCAACGCAGAATATTTTTATTGTAACCACTGTATCGCGAAATGACGCATGTCACTATCGTACCCGACAATTCATGTTATCCAAGTAGGAGTTCTAAAAATGAGTCAACCTTTGTAAATGTAGTATCGGCACAATGTGTACTACTACCACATTTACCACTAATCGTGCTTTGTTCAATTACATTGACCACAGATAAAAGATGAAGGAAGCAAATTCTCGCAGCTCGTTCTAACACATACACTACTTCAGTTTCAGCCAGTTTCAGCCCATTTCAGCACCACCGTATAGTTAGCAGACAACTATCATAGTTTTCGCTTATTTCGGTCTCAAATGTCTCAATCGTTTACGAATTATTTACGCAAGTTTACGCAATCAATATCGGAGTTTACGAAATCATCATTTAGTCGTAATTAACAACTTTTAGGGCCGGTTCCACCAACCTCGGTTAAATCGGCGGTTAGCCAATCATGATTAATTTTTAACCTAGGCTTTAATCATGATTCCGTTCCACCAAGAATATTTCAGCCCCCGTTAGTTATCCGTATACCCTGTTCGCGTGCACTCTCAGAGAGTCTGAATTCCGTTGTAACTGCGACTCTGATTGGTTCAATTCTCAGTCTCATTTAGCAGGCGGCAAAGCAGGGTAACAAAAAAATCCACATCATCGAGAATTTCAAAATAATTCACTCGGTCTTGGAATAGCCTTGCTCTTCTTCTTGGTTGATAATATTCATCTTCGTCTGAGGACGACAAAACGTTGTCGTACAGGGCATCCATGACTCAATACTGACTTCAATTTTACTTTGACGATGTTACCAAATATTACCAGACGCTAACCGTTGATTAAATACGGTAACCGGCCAATATTGGCCGGTTAAGTTTAACCGGGGTTTTCTTAACTTAACCGGTGTTCAAAGTTTGGTGGAACGCAAAGTATCGATTAACTGACGTTAACCGTCGATTAAGGATTTAACCGAGGTTGGTGGAACCGGCCCTAATAATCAAATGCCTACGACAAAATTTCCCCTAGACACTTATTTCTTTGATTATGTACAAGCAAACGGCTAACTATCAAACGTTTGTATTGGACTATCAATCACTATCAAACGATTTTACATCAAATGGTATAGTTAAAAATCAAATTTGCGACCATGGGGGTGTTAACTATACAAAAAATTCCCCCAAAAATTTGTTTCTTTAATTATAAATAAACGGTTAACTATGAAACGACCTTCAAACGATTGCAACTATTAAAACTCAAATCGGTTGAGGATGGGGTGCTAACTATACGGAGCTGCTTTGGGCACAGTCGGCTCTCCGCTAAGGGTGGCGCCACGTTGGCAGCACTGTACGAGTGCTTTGCCAATATCGATAAATTCAAGATGGCCGGCGAAGTTTGTAGAGAAGAAAAGTTTGCGTATCTTGATGGAAACTCACGAGTTCGTATGAGCTAGACAATATTCGCGGTACGGCTTTGCACGATCCACCGACAGCACTGAATCACCATTTCATCCATCGTCAGACAGGAATACAAGGGCAAGACAAAAATGGCACCTTCTGACACTAGTTGATTCTCGCAAGAACCTCCGATGTCAGCAAGGAGGATGATTTCTCAAATTTTCCGGTGTTTTCGGCCTTGACCGTGGTGAATCGACTGATCGTAAGTTCTCCATCGATATGCATGTAATAACGAACAATGTGTAATAATTGGCGAACGTGAAAACTTCCGTTCTCGTTGTACGATAAAAGTTTCGTCTATGTGTCATTTTTTTAACGCATACAGAAGTTCAGGCGCATAATTTCCGTTTTATATCGTTTACTGTTACGGTGTTCATAGAATAATATAGTGGGTATTCTCAGAGAGAATAATTGTAAACACGAGCGCAGTTATCCTTGCGTTGTTACAATAATTACGTTGTTATCTAACGTTAAAATTGTTTTTAAGGAAGGTGACAAACTTTTGCTCTACAGAGTAATTTACAAAATATTCCTGTAAAGATTGTAAATTTCTAATTGTAGAGATTGAGGGAATGTGTATTGGGTGACATTCAATATGACAGGTAACCTCACAAAATGGCAAGTGTACACCTATATATATATGTATAGAATGGGAATAAGAGTACATACTAAAAGAGACATAAACCCATAGTTATGCACAGTAAAAGATATACATTTACCAGGAAAAATTTAATTAATCCTTTGCAATGATTAATAACTATAATTGACGTTATGAACCAATTTTATCAATTGATCTTTAAATAAATTGGTCGCAGTACTGCCTACACCTGGTTACAGCTGGAAGCAATTTGCAAATGTGATCTGAATGCGGGTAATTATGTCACTTGAATACATAACAGTCTTTGTCACAAATAAGAGAATTATTGAATAGCATGAACACTTGCTATCAAACTCTTGTTAATTCTTAAATATCTTATTCATAATTGAAGAATTGTTACGCATTAAAAACAGCTATGGCTTCAGTGTATCAATAATGTATTGTAAACAGTCTTGAGTTTTATGTATAAGTAAGTTTTCATGAAAATATTCAAATAAAATACACAAATGGGATTGTTGTAAGAGTAACAACACATTAAATATGTTTTCAGTGTTACTTGGTTGAACAGTATGACTCCTCCATTAAATCGTAAACGTGGCTCGTCTGTTAGCTTCACACGAGCAAAAGACAATAGCGAAGATGCGGGAGATGAGATTCATATCTCTTTGGCACCGTACATACAAACATACCTGGCTCACAGTGGACAAGGTCTTGGATGTTGTGGAATTAGCCTCCCTGTACCATTTGAGAGGGCAGCACCACGGTCATGGTGGAATCCTAAATTTGATTCTGAAATCCTCGAAGAACAATTTAAAAGAAGTGCCTTTCCACAGATTAGATTAAGGTTTCGGTATGTACAAAGATCCCTTGTGCTTCTCCCCAATTCTTGTAGGTTTATATCGAACCGTTTTTACTAATACATCAATTCCTGTCACAATTGCAGATATGCTCTTACGTATATTCTGCTGGTGTCCTTATCATGGCTGGCGTACTTTATAGTTGTTGGAATAGAAAATGATACGTCTACTTGGCCAGCTATTACAGTCGTTTTCAGTATTGTCGGAGCCGTGGTATCCGTTGTACTGTACTTGACTCACACGGACTATTATAGGAGCTACGTGTTACCAATTTCCTTGGCAGTGGCGTCCGTGCTCTGCCTTCTGTCTTTACTCTTTCTCGCGACGGTGCCGCCATACGCGGACGGTTTAACATTAGTAGGACACTTTGCATTATGCTCGGAAATCTTATTGTTGATATATACAGTGTTGCCGATGCCACTTTATGCCTGCGTGGGTATATCTACGATATATTCGTTTATATTTGAATTTTTGACTGCCTATCTGTACGGCTCAAGAGATGTGAGGCAACGATTTTCTGGCGAGCGTGGATTGTTGAATAACTCCTTAGGTAGCAACACCACCGTAAACTATGATACGGCATCAATACCTACATACTCCTCTTTACACAAAGACCCTCGAGTTATCGCTGGTCTTCAAAATGTGATATCTAATGCTAGTGAATTTACAACGGCCGCCACAGAAACGATATCGGCCTTACGAAACTCGAAATTGCTCTCCAGCCTCGTCTCGATCGGATCTGACAATCAGCCGACAGCCGAACGATTGTCAGAACTGTGGAACAGCTCAAGTGCGTTGACGAAACTGAATTCGAGTATAATGAGTGCCGTCGCCAACGTTAACTCCTCATTGAACTTTTCAACCGATGACTTTATTTCGCAGAGTGCGATCAGAGTCATTCCTTCGTCGTTAGATATTAATTCGGCAACCGTTGATGCTCTTACCAGTTGGAATGAAACGTCTGATACGGAATTCGTAGACGATGTTGACTTTGCGACAAACCTCACGATACGAATATTAATGCAGATATGCATTCATCTGATCGGGGTGCACATCCTGATAATGACCTTCGTCAGAATGCGTGGTACGTTTATGAAAGTGGGCCAGTCACTGCTTGTACGCCGCCAGCTCGAGATGGAGAAGCAACTGAAAGAGAAGATGATACACTCAGTGATGCCACCTAAAGTGGCGGATTGGTTGATGGAGGAGAGCGAGCGCGAAAGAGAACGGGAGGATTCTTTGAAGAAAGGTTCGATACCGTCCAATAACACGGACATACGTTCGTTGTTTCGACCGTTTAACATGCACTCGATGGAAGACGTCAGCATTTTATTCGCGGACATTGTCGGATTCACGAAAATGAGTTCCAACAAGACTGCTGAAGAGCTTGTTGGCATTTTGAACGACCTCTTCGAACGTTTTGACGATCTCTGCGAGCATCATGGTTGTGAGAAAATATCTACGTTGGGCGATTGTTATTACTGTGTGAGTGGTTGTCCTGAACCGAGACCAGATCATGCAAAGTGTTGCATAGAAATGGGTTTAGGTACATCAACTTTTAGTCGTACTTTACATTTGTTATCCCGCTTTTTGAAAGAAAAGTAATGCGCTTTCTCTTTTGACAGCGATGATAGAGGCTATTAAGCAGTTCGACATTGAACGTCGGGAGGGCGTAAATATGAGAGTTGGAGTGCATACGGGGACCGTGTTATGTGGTATTGTAGGCACTAAAAGATTCAAGTTTGACGTGTGGTCGAACGATGTAACGTTAGCGAACAAGCTAGAAAGTACGGGTAAACCGGGTAGAGTGCACCTCAGTGAAAAAACTCTAAGCTTCCTCGGTGATCAATACATTACAGAAGAAGGTGAACTAGTCAATGGTAAGCTAAATTGTCTGTCCCGCCTGGTTGCAGCAGTAAATTCCTTCGAAGTAAAGTTAAGTTGCACGTGTCTTCCGACATTCTGTTACTATCGAAATGATTTCCTTTCAGGTGTTAAAACGTACTTTATCCGAGGTCGAAAGTCGGATTTTATGAGTCAATTTGTAACGAACGCTACCGCGCCAAAAAGTATTTCGCCCTTAATGCAGTCACGTCATCGCCTTGCCTCTTGTACTAGTCAATCGAAACCGAGACACCACTATCTCCATATGGTCACAAACGCGAGCAGTTACAGGATGAAAGCTAATTCCTTGCCGAGTATATTGGATTCGGAAAACGACGCCGATACTGCGGACGAAAAGGAAGATTCGAATAAGAGTCCGACCTCGACCGCTAGTTACGGTAAAAAAAAGATACGAAACAAACCGTGGAAGTACCTACAGCGACAGCGTACAACGGAAGAGATGACACCGTTGGAAGTTGAGGAAGGAAGAAATATTATCGCGGAGCAACAGAAAACAGAGATCAAACCGTTTGACGATCGTAATGGATTTAGACGTGTTAGTATTGCCTTTTCAATTATTTCGTTGATATTAACGATTTGTTGGGGTTGACAAGGGGTAAGCGTTTCGAAACCCATCATTATCGATCATGTTTTCAGATTCCCTTTTCCAATGGCGTTGAAATGGATCCGAATCCAGTACCTTCTAGTCCTTTGCTATCTGGTCATGAGCCCATTAGTCACGCTTCGTCGATCTGTAGCAGAAAAGATTCTGGAATCAAGAGTAATAGTAGACGAAGTAGTATACAGCAACAGGTAAAAGTGGTAGTCGTATAATCGTATGTAGTATACACGTGATTGTACGATGGCTGTTACATCATATGTAAATGTATTCTGTTGTGTATTTCAGTTGTTCCTAATGAATGGTATGGCTCAAGGAGATTTGCTGGGGCATCGAGTTAGTGGTTATTACACATCGAGTTCGACATTAAACTCCACTCACGAACCGTCGTCTTCGGTACCGCCTTATCCATTTCCACCGGCGGTAACCGATACGTTTGGAGCGTGTTTTCACAAACTTAGGAAACAATCGGACCTTCAATTAATCAGGTATAGTACATTCTCAGCCACTAAATGTCGTCCTTCAGAATTGCCTTGTTCTAATATCGTGTAACAAATATTTGTGTTGTGTCTGTTAACAAATGTGTGAGGGTTTTTTTTAAGGTGTGTGCAAGACAACGTGAGTTCGCAGCGATCGTACTTCGTCAAACCGCCATTATCAAGCGTTACGCTATTCTTTAAGAATAAAGAAATGGAAAAGGAGTATCGTGAGAACGCTCATAAAGCGAGCGAATGCATCAGCGGTAATCCGCCGACGTTGGCAACATCAAGATTTAACACGTACTTCGACATATTGATATCGGCACTCGTCTACACAGCCATTACGGTATCTCTTTTTCTCCTGTGTGAGCCAACGATATATTATACAATTTTCTGCGCTCTCGCTACAACGATTCAGGTTATAGCTGTCTCGCTTTGCGTCCGGCAACTTCTCAATCCGAACACTACGCATGCCACGTATACGCAGAAGATATTTAAATTCTTCTCCAGATGGTATCCCTGGCACGTATGCGGTGCTGTGTTAGTCGGGCTGCCGATAATCTCGATTCTCTTGAACTTTACCTGCAACAGCTATCGAAGCCTGAGCAATTTCGAATATTACTACAGCTATCTCATCTTTATTGGACTGGTTCACTTCTGCAATTTCACGCAACTCAATTGTTGGATGAAAAATTCGTTAGTCACACTCACCGGCGTTCTATTTATTTGTCTGGTAATGAGCCATATATCGCATCACGATCAACAGAATCTCGCGAATAGGAATCTACTCGTAAGTTCGTCGGAGCAAATGTCCATACATCCGAATCTCGTTAATTCAATTTTAAGCGACGAAAGCACTGGTCTCGTGGCGAAGCCCTTATTCAACATGTCCAACAATTCGAGCGGTATCATAAGGTCTACCCTGCAATCTTCGTTTTTATCCTCGAGCTACACAGCTGAACGTGCGATGAAATCCGCGGCGACGATTCCGATCGCCATACCGAAAAACTACAACGAGAGGCTATACAATTCGGAAATTTTTCTCGACATGATACTTCTGCTTCTGCTAGTCTGGTTTCTGAATCGCGAATTCGAGATCAGCTACCGACTGAGCTTCCACGGAAACGCGGTGGCTGCTCGTGATAAGACCCGCGTACAGTCGATGAAGAACCAGGCCGATTGGCTACTACACAACATTATCCCAAAGTACGTGGCCGATCAACTCAAGACAACAGCCAAGTATTCGCAGAATCACAAAGCGGTTGGAATAATATTCGCAAGCATCGTTAACTTCAATGAGCTCTACGACGAGTCGTATTTAGGCGGCAAGGAGTACCTACGAGTCCTGAACGAGTTGATCGGCGACTTTGACGAGCTTCTCGAGAAGCCGGAGTTCTCGAACGTTGAGAAGATCAAGACGATCGGTAGCACCTTCATGGCTGCCAGCGGCTTGAATCCTCAGGTCAGACAGCAGAGCAAAGACGAGTACGCGCATCTTTTTCAGCTGATTGACTTCGCGATCGCGATGCACAAGGTGATATACGATTTCAATCGCGATTTGCTCGGTTTTAAGCTGATTCTACGAATAGGCTTCAATTTTGGCGATGTGACTGCGGGCGTTATCGGAGCGACGAAATTGTATTATGACATTTGGGGCGATGCTGTCAATATCGCTTCCAGAATGGATTCGACCGGGGTGGCCGGTCGCATTCAGATGGCCAGTAATTGTCTAGACATGTTATCGGCGAGATACGAGTTTGAACCGCGTGGTCAGGTGTATGTCAAGGGGAAGGACAACATGAATGTCTTTCTTCTGATAGGGAAGAAGGATGATCAGTCGAGCGATACTTGAGTTTTGATAAGCGCGACTATCGACGCGTCAAGGATCTGACACGTATTACGGCCTGACATTGAGGCCGTGGTAATTTAGTATATTATCAGTAAGCTGCAACGCCGAATAAAATTGATGTAAGATTGCCTGAATGACTGGATGACGTGAGTGCTTGGAGAGGAATGAGAGCAATGTGAGAAGAAACAGTGTATGTTCGGTCGAATTAGGAGGGGTACTGATAAAATGTATGTAGTACTACCGCCGAAAAAAAAACAAGTACTCGCCTTATTTGTTGACTGCTCAAACTCTGCTAATCGAAAGATATTTATTAACAAGATATTAATAATTGTATTTTTGTAAATATCGAGTGTAAACAAAGAGATCAGGAACGACGATCTGATAGAGAAAAAAAAATAGAAGAAACCTGCCTTTGTCAAGTACAAAGTTGAAACGAGGGCTTGGATACCCGCCCGACGTCATATGAGTACGTTATTGTGGAGAAGAAAAAAGAAATACCTTGTGTAAAGTAACCATCGAAATAAAAACTATTGTGTGTGTGTGTGTGCGCGCGTGCGTGTGTGTATATATACATATATATGTATGTGTGCATATGTATATATGAATATATAATAGTAGCCGCAGCGAGCAGTTCCTACGCGAATTAAAGAACAAGATAATGAAACATACGTGGGCATTGTTAAAAAACAAAAAGGGAAAACCTCAGCCTCGTTTTGTTGTTTGCTTTCAAAGACGGCAATGTATGCGCGGAATTGCTTGTTCGATATATTTAGGCGGTTATCCAAAGAAACCATTGTTCACGGGGTTACGGAATAACTTGCCAGGAGGAAAACTTGCACTTAAGATGTTGCATTTGATGTAAATAATTTATAAGATAAACATCGTTAATACCTTAGTCAACGCTGTAATGTTAACAAAAAGAAACATTCGCACTTTTGGTCCTCATTGCAGGGAAAAAAAGCTGTAATGGAAATGAAATGGCATAAGCTTTATTTGCATTGTTTCGTCTTCCTGCTTGGAACGATACGATACGAATCGCCTGATTTCAGATACGATCGCGTCAATTGCAGTTCTTCGATATCGAAATACAACGAACCTCATCAAATCTTTCAACGATAACGTCTGTGTACTAATTACGAGAGTGCTATCGCATTGTTTGGTCGTGAAAGCAGGTGACTCGTATTTTAACATACACTCTCGTTCAATAGAATGCGCAACGAACGGAGAGCGTGAACTTTCGTACTATCGTAATTGATTCGAAAGTTTGTATCGTCGCGGGCATGCAGAATATGTTTTACCGCATCGAACGTGATGACTATGAGCAACGGATAAATTCACCAAAGATCATGGTACTGTTATTTCTGAGCAAAGACGTATATATACATATATATCATAAAAATGGTTGAAATGGTTTGTACTTTTTGCCGGATGACCGCGTTTCGATTGAGGAAGCTGGAACTACCTGAACATTCCAAATGTGGTTTGCAACAAAAAGTCATTACGGTATAAAGATCGAGCGGAGCAAATGGTGCAACCTTGTCTACGATGATATTGACTAATAGCAATTATCAAAATCACTTTTTGTACAAGCTATCAAAGTGCCTCCATTGTTTGGACGAAACCTGCTATGTCGCACTCCAAAGAGTATCTTACTGCATTTTTAAACCCTACGAGATAAGTGATATTCGTTTAATGCAGATCTTTCTTTCCTACTACCCGAAGCGGATATTAATCGTGTTGTTTTAGACACCGATGCGAATGAACGAACTAACGAAAGTGATGCGAATTAAGTTATACACGTTGATTTTGACTGTTGCGATTGATAACGATTATACGATACGAAAGAAGGTGTTGCAATAACCGAAAAGAGGGTGAGACGTGAGAGAGTGCGTCCTCTTTGCATCGTGTACTCTCACAACGTACACCGAATTGAGGGAACTATATAGTTGTATTTTTCAACCGATGTTATACAAAATGTTATGCTAAGCGAAAAGAAAAGGTAAAACGTGCCGCATATTATTTATGATAATATATTAATTGTTTGTCTCTGATTGTGATTCTCTGTGAATGCAGCGTAAGACTTTTTAAGATTATAACAAAGAATGAAACTATTCTCGTCAGAGTACAGCGCATATATTATGAGTAAACTGTCAAATAATTGGTTGCTCACGAATGCAGAGAATGATGATGATGGCGGTGATGATAATTCTGTCGTATCGTTCCACAAGAACGATGCTGTTCAATTTATCTGTTGCAACGAAAGATAAAGTCTATGTTTTGTATGAGCATATACAGTGCACTGCGTTCTGAATGAAAACGAATTTGCGGTACTCTGCGTTAACGCATATTTCATTAACGAAACTAGTACGTATTTGCTTTAGATACGTGGTTGCTGTACTTGTATGAATTTACATGCTTGCACCAACGCGGAGGAATTAAGTGCGAACATGGGCAATTACATTATATCTTTATATTCGCGCACAGAGTGCGAATATATCTTATAAGATGTCAATAAATGTTAACTTATAACCGCCTTGTTTTATTCGTCGTAACAGTACTCGTCGAATAACATCAGTTAGCCTGCCCCCAGTGGTGCCCGTCACAATTCATATGCCTGTTATTGTCAATGCAATTTCTTTATTACAATACAATATATACAAGATTAGCGTTGTTCTAAGCTGATGTACAAAACTTCAGGACAATGTTCAGCTTAAAACCGTACCCGGTTGCTGCTTTGCTCTTTTACTCTCTATTTTCACATTCAATCGATGGTCATTGGAACATTAATGATGTAACAAAGTGTAACGAGTACTTCACCGATGTTTCTCTTCTTTTAACAATTACTATAAAGCCATTCGAGTATTACTTCGTTCTTTTGTAGTACAGAGAGAGTGCATTCTCTCAACTTGTCTTACGTTAAGTGATGAAGTCTTTTCGTCGAGGAAATTATTCTTTTTTTCGATTGGGATACTTGTAAATCGTCGTCGATGCATTTCGTATAGCAATAGTATTACCAATCATCTGGCGATCACAGAAAGAGTTTCGTAATACTAGAATGGTTGTAATAGAATATTTGTCTTAACTTTGAGCTATATATATATATTTATATATACTATATCAGTTATACTCCTCTTATACAAATTGTGCATCATTCATGAAAAAACATTCAGACTCGTACAGAAAAAGAATGTACGGCGTTGCAATCTCTCGTTTTCGTTTATAAAAGTGACAGTGTTATGCTTCTCGTGCACAGTCTGTAACTATGTATCTTCGTAACAAATTTGAAAAACACTAAAACGATAAAACATATAAAATATAACATCAGAGTAAAAGGTACTTTGTATAAATTTGATACACTTCTTTAAACAATTTAACAACATTTCTATTACGACCATCGTATTTGACTTGCTTTGTTTGTTTGTTTGCTTACTTGACGTGCTTGCACGATTTACAAAAAGATGTACACTCTGAAATGAGTGTGCAGTAAAAATTATATGACAATATGACAAGGTGATGAGTGTTGTCTGTTCGGTCTAATTCGCTTAAATCACTTAGAGATACGTGATTGCCTTGTTTGTTCGATTTAAAATTCGCCATAAATAACAAGAAAACCATTGATAATTCAAGAAAAATAGACATGCATTGAGAAAGATTTAAATTGCCCGCAAGTGGCAACATACATAATTACAGACTATAGTTTCCGCCACAAATATTGCAAACATCTATCCAGGTCATCAACATGCGTAATGTATACGACGTGATAGAAAATGATTTTCGAAAACCAAACGAGTACGGAAAGTTAAAAACGATTTTGCAATTCTCTGTTCCTTATTCAATTTCGACAGACTGACATAGCACATGGCATGGTTCTTTTCTTTTTTTCGTTAATTCAGACCAATAAAAGCTGCACCAACGCTTTTAAATTTCATTACATTGCGAATTCGCGATTTTTTATTAAAACCAACATCTTTATCACAATATTTTGTCGTACTTCATTGCTGTTGAATTTATTTTACACTATATCACACACACCTCCCCACGAATGTCCACACTGTTGCGAACAGTTTTGTGTGATGTAGAAGTTCTTTCAGAATTGCTATCAGTACGTGATTAATAAATGGCCGTTCAAAATTATAATATTTTAACATTATCTGTCGTCACTAACTATTTCGTGCAAGACGTAACCATAATTCGCCGAAAAGTTTATATATACGCCAATATTTATTTTTCTTTCAGATTGCAAGTATGCATTTGTTGAAACGAAACGCAAAAAGAATGATTAATAAAATAAATAACAGCAACGACAGAGCGTGGCTAAGCTACGCATTAAATTTATGTATAGTGTAAAAAATTAACTATAGCTAAGAAACCCGGCTTGCCAAACAATCGTCACCTCGAAAATACAATAATTTAATTTCGATATGAGGAAAATGCGGCGTTCAAAAACTTTGCTACAAACATCGACTCCTTCGTGGTACACGCAATTGAAAATCAATTTGGTTGGTCGAGACTTGTCAAAGTTTCATCGTAGAATCAGTGCCACAGAAGAGTGACCTATGCTCCTGGATGACAAACGCCCTTTTTTAGGTCTACCACCTGTGTAGTGTGTTATCCCCTCCGTGGAAGAGTTTCTCTTCACAATAACTTATACAAATTTATCGAATTAGACCAACTGTGCAAGGTGTTACTATCTATAATTCTTTGCTACGTGGGTCCTGCAAACAGTGATGCGATACCAGTGTCAGATGCATTTTTCGAGATCTCGTCTACTCTCACCGATTGTGGTTTTCCAAAAATCTCTATTCGTGGTAAATTGTCTATTTTAACCTCTTTCCGGAATAACTGTCCCATACTTCTGCCAATGAGCTGTAAAATAAGGAAAATGAAATAAGTCCGGACAATAATATGATAGGCACTTAAATATCTGCAATGGAAGACAATTAAGACAGGGAAAATGACCTGATTCGTGATTTTTTTGAACAAATCCTTCTTGCCCTTCTCGACCTTATTCCCTTTTGTGCTGACTACTGCCATCTTTTCGTCGAACCGCTGTAAATCGGCCGGATTCACGCCCGGTATTTGTTGCATCACTTCTATGATATTGGGGAACTTTGGTCTCAAACACTCGTACACTTGTGCGCCCAACGTTATTAGGGAACCCTGGTTCGCCTCGTGTTGACCGTGCAATTGCAGACCTTGTAGAACAGCTACCATGATGTGCGCTGCCATGGCAGGCGTTAAACTACCGTCAGCTGCCAGTGCCCGTACAACGGGACCAGTTAACATCGTAGCCTTTAAACTTGCGTTCGAATCGTTCCATGACAAGGCTCTACAAATGAGAAAAGAATACATGGTAGGAAAATAATTTCAACAAAATTAATGTGCATGAAAGAGCACAGTACATCATCATTACCCGAGAACACATAAAACAACACTATGGCACGTAGAAGGATGCCGCAGCACGAAAGCTCCCAGTTCACTCACGACTTCGGCAACTATGCTATTTCCGCGCATGTACGGTGGATCAACAGCCATGCCGCCGCTGTCTTGATCCATAGTATCAGGAGGTGCAGCGTCACTTACTGCACCACCGACCAGAGCCACTTTCAACACGTCAACAAAGTCACGCGTCAAATTTCTGTTAAGCATGTCGTCGATCACCTCTTGGGTATCAGTGTTCTCCTCGTCCAAACCACCAGATTCGTAGAGATGCGTGATGTACTGCCATTTGGCACTCAATCTTTGGCACACTGTAAGAACAGGTAGACAATTCTACGACTGCGGCTTGTATAATATAAGATAGAAATTGAGCATCTTACAAAGCAATAGTATATCTTACTATGGGTAGAAACATGAGCCAGTACAGGTACAAGAACACTCTCGTAAAATGCCGGTGGACAAGAGTAGATAAACGGTTTCATAAACACACGAATAATTGGACGTAGTCTGTAATCTGGAATGACCTAAAAGTACCATAAGAAATATTCCTTGTAATAACCGCGAACGATTAGTATTGCCAGATGTGTTTGCCGGGCATATTACCTCCATGTTGGAGAAAACAGAGTTTAGAAGAGCCGGTGCGAGACCGGGCAATTGATAAAAATCTCGTCCAATGGTGTGACAACCGCTGCCCAACATGTGGTAACACTGGTCGTGAATGGTAGTTAGGAATGATTGCATTCGTATTAGAGGTGTGCTCGACGAATGATCAGTCTCCGAAGTATTATCGTTTGCCACGTTCAAGCCTAAAAGATTTGCTTTCTCCGACTCCAGCAGTCCATGAGTGTTTTTGTAACCCTTGGGAAAAATATGATCCAAATGAATACAATATCAATGATATAGACTAGAGTTCTACCTACCTCAGATAAGGCACTCAAAGCCGCCGGAGTGAACAGAGCATTCATTGTTCTGAGCAATGCGAAGAGGGTGGGCAGTACAGGAATGACGTGAGGTGTAGCAGGATTTCTATAGACAGGATTTCCACTTTCGCTAAGTGCTGCGACAAAACCCCCGCGCGCGGCCCGGTCAGGATCCTCCGGAATGGAGCACCTCTTTACGACACTTAACACGGTACAAATGCATATCATGAGATCAATTCGATTGCGTCCAGCAGGATCGTCCATTGCATTCTCCACCGGAGGTTGATCCAATCCGACAAATCTAATCAGTTCCAAGGGTCCCTTAAACGATTCCGAACCGAGCTGAATGAATCTTGTGGATCCTTCACCGATGACTTCAGCGACAAACCTCGTCTGCCTTTCGTAGTCACAGAAGTGATTAGATATAAGTAGTAAAGCTTCGTACAGCATCAGGCTCTCCATTCTGGAAAGTGGACTCGGTTCTCGAGCTAGGTTCCGCACCATGGAGTGAATTTGTTCGAAGACGGGAAGTAGCAGGAGTGGGTACTTCAAGCTGATCTTCACCATAAGACTTGCCGCATGTCGCCTCACGTTTTTCGCTGCCTTCGATCTGGTGGTCTTAGTCTCGCCAGGAGCCTCAAAGACCAGAGCGGCAAAAATTTTTTCTAGAACTCTCGGCAGAATAGCGACTCCCGGCATGGCCATCGAACCGGTCGACATTGAGAGGAACACGAAGAGGGCGCTTATGCAGGAGAGAAGAGCGGACAGGAGCCAGGGATCCTGAGGCGAGTAGCCAAGGCACAATTCCAGAAGTTGCAAACCATTTTGCACACTCGGTCTCTCGTTAATCAACAAGATTCGCGACACAACTGAATCCAAGGCCTGAGCCAAAGCCTCCCACTCCAGATATTCCGGGTCATTCTGATCACTTTTGTAATTTCGATCCGCCATACCTTCCGATATCTTTGCTGTCAACCACTGTTGCACGTACGTGAAGGTTACTAAAGGTGCGACCATCGTGGCATGACGAAATCCTTCTAACAAATCTGTTCTGAACCGATGCAAAAAGACGTTAAACTCTTCTTCAGAATCATAATCGGCCAGACAATACGCCGTCATGCCGTTTGCTTGCCTCCCATGAGGATATGAAATCTTTATTAATTTTGGTGCCGTGCTCTCTACGTACTTCGGCACGTACGTTAAAAGTAGCGAGTCTGATTTGATTTGCTCGTGTTTGAAGAGCATAATCCAAATCGCATTGGCCAGATGCGTTAACGTTAGACTCGAGTACATTGTAAATGTGAGGACTGTGTCCAGAAAGAGGTTAAAATGCGTGGGGCGAATACTGGAAGCATCATCTTTTCCCCAAAGTGTGCACAATTGCGTTGCCATGCCGGTTAACACCTAAAATATTAGATAATCACAATTACAATATCCTCATTAATCTCCCTATCGTAATTCTGGGTTACAAAATGACTTAATTGCAAACTTACCTGAGTGAGCTTTTTCAAAAATAAATAATGATTTTCATGAGGATGATTACAACTTGAGTGAGGCGGTGGAGCAGTTGCTGCTGCATAAATGCATCTTAAAGCTTCCTCGGAAAATAAGATCATTAGCTGTTTTCTATCCTCTGCCTTGCCTTTACGATTTACGATTTGTAGTAAACACTCTGCAGCGGAACATTGAAATATTGAATCACCGAGAAGTAGGCAGAGAATCTGTAATAATCTGCCATCCTCTGCCATAACGTGGGTGATAGAAACCCACTCTACAAACCCAGTTAACGTTGTTAATACTACCTGCAAGGAGACAGAGATAAATGTCCAGTTCAAGGAGAAGACATAGTAATAAATTCTTCTAAACCTACTTGAACAACTTTACTATGGGCCTCAGCCTCAGTTGAACGTCCTAGAGAGTTTTTCTTTTGGAATTCGGAAAAATGCTGTTCCATAAGTCTGAGAAAGAAGCTGAAAATTTCAGCCATATTGGTGTTTAATGCTTGGTAAATATCTTTTCTTCTCTGATTAGATTCCAAAGTCTGCAGTAGAGCAACGTCTTCTACGAGCCTTAGAAATACCAACAACACCAGCTCTGTTTGACTTTCGCCTCGTGTGCAGGTTTGGCTCAGTTCGGACAGTAGCGTTGGCCACTGCTGGGGCCACTCACGCTTGATCATCTCTACTACGACACGAGACAGGGCATCTTTAATATGCGCTTCTTCCTGCAATAGGGGCTCTGTACCCTCTTGGAGCAACTTCATTGCATTTTCCTTGATGAATATCTTCTCTGACTGGGATATTTGTGTCCAACGGTATTTCACGCAATGTTCCATTAGTTGCAATCCAAAATGACGGACTACAGAACTTCTGTTTGGTGACTTCTGTGCCAGGTATAGACCACATTGTGCGCACAAGGGAGAAGATTCTTTGAACCGTTCACATGCATTGTAAACTTCCAAACGTTGCTGTTGTGGTACATTCGGTGACATCATCACCTCCACCACTCGAGCAAGTTCGGCAGATATTTGAGCAACATCACCCGCACCAAACTCCATTCCTGTGTCTTACACTGTAAAACAACGTTACAATTAAAATTGAATAAATATAAAATGAGTATACATTTTAGTCAAATATAGTTATATTTATTTTCTCTTAAGTTTTACGTAACAAAAATTGTGATCCATAATTGAAGTTTGATTGTGAATAATAAAAATAAATTTTGCATCATATTTACACATAAGAGCGCTTACGCAATATGCAGTAATTATAATAAAATATGAGTAATGAAAACACAGTATCAATGTGTCAAAGAGATTTATAACAGCATTAACTTCCACAAGGTCTATCAATGTAAGAGACAGTTTAATATACAACGTAGCTACAATATGATAAGCATAAAAAATTAAGCTAATAAGTATAAAAATATACTAAATTTACAGTTCTCATTAAATATCATAAAAAAGATGACTAAATATGCATACATATTGAATTACGTTAAATCCTTTACTCAGGGATAAGTAAACAAAATTGCCTTTTCTAATGCACACATTCTATATATATATATACACACACACACTCACACACACATACAGTTATTGCTATTGTTCCCTAAATTTTGTCATGATACAGTAATCTTATTTCTATTTACGTCAGCAAATGCATACCGACTTGTTGGCTGTTTATAAAGGCAATTAGAAGGGACTACATGGAAATGCATTTGATAAAGCGTCGAGAAGAAACAATTCTCGTAATGTACTCGAAGCCGAGCGCTGCAAATATTCAATTCACCGGCATTCAAAGTAACCGGAGAACGTGCAATTCTGGAAACGTTTTAAATCATAAACCGACGTCCACGGTGGTCACGTTAATAGTCGGAACAAACAAACTTCGAACGAAAAACGTTAGCAAACTGTTAGACGGGCAACCCGGCAATTTTCTCATTTCTCGTGCAACGGCACGTGATATCGTCGTTGTGAATTTTTAAACCTCCGGCAAGGCGACTCCGGACTTTTAAGAGTGCCGAGGAGAGACACGAGGGAACGGTAAAGCAGCTTGTTGCAATGTGCGCGCCGATCATGCCTTGACAGAACCACACTCACCTTGTAACGAAATCGTAAGTCGAGACTGGCCGGTGCAGTGCGTCCGGCGTGATTGTCCTTATTTATGGCCTGTCAATTCATGCCTGACGGTCGTTAGGTGACTCCGAAATTCACGGCGTGCAAGGGCAACAAGATCGTCAGTATTCGTCGGGTCGGGTCAGGAGCAAGCTCACTCTCGGTGAGAAGCGGCAGCACGTTGGACGGTCGGCGCATACCAGCCAACCAGCCACAGAGGGACCGGTGCTGCCCTCTGCTCGATTGCGTTTCAAATCCTTGAGAAGCTAACCTCGTCGGGGGAATCGTGCTTTACTTTTTTTTTCTCTTGCCAGAACCGATGCGATTTACGATATTGACGCTTGTGCGTTTTTTTTTACCTGCCGAGATATAGAATAGTTAATGCCGGAAGGATAACGTTTTAACGGCGGTGAGAGGCAACCAGAGGCAACCGGCGTTACGGACTGTCGGCTGACTTACAGATACACTGCTTAGAGGTTATGCCGGTTGAATTTTGACGCGCGCTTATTTGTACGCTTTCAATAGGAACGATGGACGAGGTGTTGGTAACGCCGCCGACGTTTAAGTTGAACTTCTCCAAGCAAGTTTATTGCGTGGAATTGTCGCCCTACGAATGGTCGCAGCATTTAATTTGTATCGCTCTCTGCGATGAAGTCATTGTAGGAACTGTCAAATTTCAGGTATTATATAGTGTCACAGCGTTAAGGCTTTTCCTTCAAATATTTTTGTGTAAATATTAAGTATGATGTTGTTTCCTCCTCCTTAATTAATTGTATTTACTTGAATGTTCAGGATGAAGATGATGCTATTGAGGACATTGCATATACTCCGCTTAGAACATTCCATAATGATACCAGGCCAAATGCAATTGCCTGGAGTCCGGAGACTTCCTTAAGCATTGTTCCTAAGATTGTTACATTCAGTGTTGCTGGAGCAGACTTTAAAATAAAATTGTACAACAGCAACTTGAAGGATGTCAATGTTTATGAGGTATGATAGATGAGTTTATTTGAGCAAACTTCTTTCCATTTTATATACATTTAACATTGCGTACGAACATTCTGTTTTCAGGTCTTAGAAGGGCACAAGGACTATGTGAACTCAATTTCTTATGAACCTGAAGGTGAATTATTGGCATCTGTCTCTGATGATCATACGTGTAAATTATGGGCTATCAAGGATGATCAGAAATGTGTCTCAACATTTTACTTAACGTCTCCTGGGATGAGTGTTTGTTGGCACAGTGAAGAATCTGGTAAACTTTTGGTGGCAGGGAAAAATGGATTGATACACATGTACAATGTTAGAAGTCAACAGGCAATTATGTCCCTTGACACCGGTGTTGTACCTTTATCATCGGCTGATTGGGGTCCTAATCCACTAAAAGTAGTTTCTTTGGCTGCTGGAGAATTGCTTCTCTGGGATGTCTCTAGGCCTAGGTATTATAATGCTTTTCATTATTCAATATTTGTTTTAGAGCAGCTTTACAAACTATCAATTGGAAATGTTTTGTTTTAGCCGACCTATGGAGTCTCGAACACTTTTTGTGGAGGGAGGTTTATTGGTAAAATTTTCACCTGCCTACGACAATCTTGTTGCAAGTCTTGGTAGACCGGACAATCTGTTAAAAATTAGTAACTTGAAGACTAAGCAAGTGATACTCTGTGGAAAAGTTAATTTAGTAGGAGGTATGACATGGCATCACAAGTTACCTTATGTATGTGCTGGAAGTGATAGGGAACTGTATTTTTGGAGAGTGTGTGTCAGTTAAGTAACAGTAATTCCATTTCTATCGCCAACACTAATCAAAACGAATTTTGTACAAAAATTACAGAGAAAATGAATTTATTTATAAAAAAAGAATATATCGAAATTTATTTTTACAGTGTACCTTATTATTTTTATCACATTTATGGAAAGCTGTTCTGTTTACAATATGGCCCTTGTCCACTGCTCAGTAAGGACTTTTGTAAATTCAGCTTTCATAGCTTCGTCATTTATTCTGTCGACAAGCTCGTTCGCCACGCTATAGACGACCATAGGGCAAGGTGTAGAGATTCTTTCTTCGATGAATCGTTTTTTGTAATTTTTGATTTCATCAAGTTCTCTAAGAAGGGTCGTTATGTCCTTAGAATCTCCGTCACCATCAGTATTGTTTGATGTAACTACGAGGAAAATAATGGTTTTTATTGCATATAAAACAAAAAGAAATACGACAAAAGTCAATAAGTCTGTAGATACCTAACGAGGATGTAATTTTCGCTTCAAGCTTGTTTATTTCATTTGTTGTCGACCAAAATTTAATTGTTTCCGGATTTAGAACGTCTTCAAGGAGGGTTTGTACCAGTGTCACGATCGGTCGAATATCATTTTCAACTGTCGAATTTTTTAGATCATCTACGAGCCAATTCAAAAGTCCAATACATAAATAGGCACGTAAGCTCTTAGATACCGGAAAGTCATTTTTTGCATAAATGCTGGTATTATTTGTGGGACTTTTCATATCCAAGTGCGTCAGTACGTCGATAAGAAATCCCCCCTTAGTTTCGGCCAATTTGAAATGTTGTATTTCAAACTGGGCAATATTGTCAAGGGCACTGACAATGTGCTGCAGTCGTTTGTCTTGTTTATTACACGTTACAGCCATTGCAATATTATAACTAACGTTTATCCATAATTTTGACTCGTTTTCAGGTAAACAGCCAATATTTCTTTGGCTCAAAGTAACATATTGCATTTCACAATTTTTGTAATTGTCGCATAATGTCTGTAATAATCCGTAAGTAGATCCTCCTTGAATCCACGAGGAAACGGCAACTAAGTTTCCTTCTTTCCCAACTGCCTTCTTCATTTCTTCAAGAACACTAATGTGTACTTTGCGGTAACTGATTTGTGGAAATTGGTCCACCACCCTATGCGCTGTAGAATAGTCTGTACTAGTCAAAGCTTTCATGACTGTTCGTTCAGCTAAGGATTCGCAAAGAGCGGAATCCCCTGCTACGGACGCCAACTCAGCTGCAATCTCCAGGCATTGCGAGTCGTCTCTCCTCGCAAGTGTTTTTGCTGCCATACTGAAGTCAGCCAATCTTGCGTAACATTGCGCTGCTTGTTCAAAGTCATGATCAGCCGCCTGTTCTGCCCAATATTTTAATACGCGGTCTATAAGCTTGTCTTCAGGATCAAGTTTACATTGAGCAAGAGTGTAAGCTTCTTTAAACATCTTTGCGTTAATAAGCACTTGTACAGCTTCACGAATTTTATGTATACACAGCAGATAAGAGACGGCCTTTCGTGGGTTTCCTTCGGATATTAACTGAATTGCATAGGCGTCGCACATCTCCATCCACGTTTTCATAGAAAGACTAGGCGCAAGTGAGACCAGAAAATCGTTGAGCCGTCTCTGCTTCGCGGCTTCTTCCAAATTTTCCTTAAGGCCGTTAGACCAGACATCCATTTCCGTGACCATATCGTGCATACCTTGCGCGGCGTAAGTCGATTTTCTAGTGGCAACGAATGCCGAAAAGCCTTCTTTGGTAGAAAATAACGATGCCACTATATCTTCTTTTTCAAGATTTTCCAAATCTGTACTATCCTTCTGAGCACACTTGATCAGATTTCTTATAGAATGAAGAATGAGAGACTTCTCGCTTTTCGACGTTGAACTAGGAGAGGAATGCAACTTTTTCGATGTTGCTTTATTTGTCACTTCTTTTTTTGTTGCTTCATCCACCGTAACTTTATCTTTGCTAGAAGCTCCGTTTGAAGCAGCTGTATTTTCATTTATTATGGGGCTAGATTTGCATGCAACGTCATTTGATTCTGTCAACTGATTATTTTGTGCTTTTTGCTTATTTTTCTTTGATCGGTATTTCTTAGCGGAAGACTTTCCCGTCGGAATTATCGGAGTTTGCTGCGACAATCTCCATACGTGAATAGTAAAATCAGTGCCACCTGTCATTATTAGATCAGGATCCAATGGACTCCAAATGCAAGACAAAAGAGCACCCGGGTGCCCCGTGAAAGTGCCCATTAGTTGTTGCGTTTCTACGTTCCATACCTGTGCTGTACCGTCGTAGCTAGCTGAAACTAGATGACCACTGAAATGCGGACTCCAGGCTAAGGAAACGACTTTTTCCGTATGACCGCTCAACGTAGCAACAAGTTTGGACGTGCTGTGTGTCTCTACTGTCACAATGTCAGTTCCATCTTCCTGTACGATCCTTTGCGACTCGTCTAACTTCGTGCTGACATCGGAGAGATCAAAAATGATTACAGTAGTCGTGTCAGCAGCAACGGCTAAGTAATTTCGTAGAGGTGAGAGGGATAAATCAGTTGCTGTACTGTCAGGATGCCACGCTAAACACAGTATACCCTTTTTCACTGGATACATTGACCGATGACATTCTACTAGATTTTTATCGAAGAACAAGATTGAACCGTTCTCAAAGCCGACAGCTAAACATGAAAGATCGGGTTTCCATGCGAAAGATGTACACTCTTTCTTGAACATATTTGTAGGCACTTGATTTGGTTGGTCGAAGTTATAATAGACCAGTTCCCCTTCTGCACACGAAAATAAAGCGTACTTATTACTACGAGGATTCATACCCCATCCGAGATTGTATACTGTGTTTCTGTGATACTGTCGGAGTATTGTGGGTAATTTCTTCTCGTTTGTATCAACCACACCCACGCGACCGTCTCCAGTAGCATATGCCAGTAGATTCTCTTTCTCAGGGTGCCATGATATTGCTCTGACCTGACCCTGTATCTTTTGCCATAGCATAGTTATGTCAAAGGATGTTTCATGTGGTTCTGATAAATTCCACACGCGTAGCATTGCGTCGCCTGCGCCAAATGCAACGCGTGATGTCTCTAAGGGGCACGTAGCAATGCAGTAGACATATCCTCCTTGTGTAGGTGTAATATAATCAATTTCAACATTTTGACCTGTTAATTTGCAACAGACTACTTGGCGATCTTGTCCTGTTGTCCAAACAGTATCGACACTATCTTCCCGCCAGTTTTCAATGCCATTCTCAATACTCTTTGGTACTTGACTAATACAAAACAATCCTCTGCCATGGCGACCATGAATGAACTTCCAAGTACGCTTGCTTTTTGTTGAATTAGGTGAGGATAACTCACAAGAGATAAGTTCACCCCAAGAAGAGGTAGCCAATAAGAGTGTTGGTCTGAGCCAGCAAACAGCAGCCCAGTTACCAATTGTAGAATTAAGTTTAGTCCGATGTTGATGAGAATCTAATGGATTGTTTGGCACTGTTATTTCAGCCTCATAACGGCCATCTCCACCAGCTCTCCATATAAACACAGACCTGTCTTTCCCACCTGATGCAAGGAGTAAATCTCTTTTACTTATTCCACTTATCACGTTTGTATCTACAGGGCACCAGGATAGGCTAACTATTTCTACATCATGTCCTCTCAATTTGTACACTACCGCTCCTTTTGTATTGGCAGCAATGTTGACTATGTAAACGAGTCCATTCTTAGTGCCAACTGCCACAAGATCTGTGTCATGGGGGCAACACGATAAGCATGTGGCAGTTGATTTTCCTAAAGATATTGGTGTATTTATATCAAATGATAGATTCCAAGATACCAAGAGTCCATCTGTAGATACAATGCACACCATGTCCGGACTATTGGACCAATCCACCGCTGCTATAGTTTGCTTTGTATCTGGATACGAATAGGACTTTATCGCAGACAAACTGTCAAGGTCCCACACTCTAGCTATATGTTCGTTGCCTGTTGAAATCAGAACGTTCTTGTTTGGTTGCCCAAATGCAGGCGAGAATGCCAAACAGTTAACTCTGTCTATATGAGCATTGCTGATCATGGAGTAACGTAAAGTTTTGCTGTCCTCAGTGCGTTGAGCAATTACAATATTATTTCTTGCACCCCATGCTATTGTCCCATTTTGCGAACATACTAGTACTTTACTTAAGTACCAGTTTGGTGAAGCAGGCAAAGTCACCTCATTCATTGTGTATCTGGAAAAAACCAGACACAAAATGCCTTTGATAATGCCATTTGTTGAAACCGATATGTCCATAATTATTAACGACGAGGAGGTTTATCTATTTTCTAGCTCCATATTTAAAGTGCTGTATTTAGATAGTACAATAGTAGTACAGCGGACAGAATGTAAGGTTAACCGGCTTTTTTAACCTCTTACAACTATAAAATCTATATCAATATATAAATAGCACCACGTGTGGACAAAAACGCGGATATTAGTAAAAAACCACTTGTGATTTTAACATAATTTACCTTAAACGGAGATACCGTATCTATTTAAATATATAGAGATATCTTTTGAATTGATGATACCTTATCTCAGGGATGCAACCGCCAATTAGAGTATTTGTTATTGTTCCTTTCGCAGCAAATATAAAGCGTGCGCCGAATGCCTTTTGTGTTCGGTAACGTTTCGTGACTTTCAACGTGCACGTTCTCACTTACTCGTGTATCGGCAGCGTCTTCAACAAAGATTGTTTGCTTCACACACGGTACGTCTCAGCGGTGACATTTGACGGTCATAATCTTTTAACTTATTACCCTTTCCGACTGTTTTCCTATGAACCTCAAGCGTACACATTGTCAAATTCAATACTCGGCATTCAGCAACATCTTTGAAAAAAAAGTTCATGTTCCGCTTTTGTGACTGGAGACTTCTCTCAAGCTAACATAACGAAAATCACAGGCTGCGTGCATATCGTCGACGCAGTTAAGCAATTATTATGATTCACTTATTATGACCTATCGGTCCGGACTTGTCAGATTCTCGTCACGAACAAATTCTGCGTTTGGAACATAACAATGTAATTGCGATTCCCTGTTTCGTGGTTCATAATGTGCCCCGTGATTCCGTGACTAATATGCGTTCTTCGACTCGCATCATCGTCTCGCAGATATCTACTGGTACAGTGTGACAGTCGGAGTCGGCGGACGTAACGTGCTGCGTTCATAGGGTAGAAATTTGTCATCGCCTTTCATGGTTCTACTAACAAAGAATACGAGATCGATCCAGTTGAAAGGATTGCGGTTTTCATATTTTTCAGTTACGATTTATTATTTACAGTGTACTGAACAAATTGATCTGTGGGGCTTCGTTCGGCCGCATCGAAAGGTGGTAGTCATAAAATGAGCGGGATCATGGTCCATTGTTTTTTGTGCCTTGCAATAATCAGCCAGGTGGTGCTCATTAATGTTTCCGCATTATTACCTGGAATTGATGATGAATCTGATAATTCATCGTATACGTCGAACGATCCGGACATCAGCCTCCCCACGGTAAGTATGGCCTTCGCAATTTCTTAGAAGTACTAAGTAAAAAGCAGAGACCTGCACCGGATCTGCGAATGCGTTACCATTTTTTAATGTCCCAACAAGTGCATTGATACCTCGGTCGATAATCGTTGACGTTAGCTCATTGCAACTGATTTCATCATATAATGCGTAGAACGCTTACTTTTAAAACAAAACTGACAAGTGCTTAGAGTTGTTACACACGAATTTCTCACAACTATACTATTTTTCCAGCCGTATATGATAAAACGAGCGGGCTATCCAGTAGAGGTTCACATTGTAACGACGGAGGACGGTTACATGCTGACGATGCATCGTATTCGAGGGTGTCGTGGATCTCAGCCTGTTCTATTGCAACACGGTTTACTCGGCAGTTCCGCAGATTGGGTGATGATGGGCAAGGAAAGGGGGCTCGGTATAACGCGGCAAATCTCTTTCCGCTTATCTATATCTCACTATACTTGTTTTCATTTCGATAATCATTGCTATAGGACGAATTGTTTATGCGTGCAGTGCCTTATGCGATTCCACTTCACGAATTTGAGATAATCCACGTCCCGGAAGACATTTAGTTCAAGAACGTGATAACGTATGATAGGCTTATCTGACTAATTGAAACAGTGTTTCCTGATGACATTTGACGTTTGTCCTCTCGTCATTAGTTTAATTATGCACTGATATGCAATTTACATTTGTTCTAAAAGTAAATAATTGAAAAAGATTAATTTACTTTTCCGCATTCTTTGCTCACGACTTTTAAAGTCACCGACACATTTGTCAAATGAACAAATATATAGTTTTCTAAACAATAGTATATTTATTTCAATTGCCGTTTTGCAGCATACCTTCTCGCTGATCGTGGATATGATGTGTGGCTTGGCAACGCCCGTGGAAATACCTACTCAAAGGCTCATGTAACTTTATCGACAAACGACGCGAAGTACTGGAATTTCACGTACGTCAGATTCTGACCATTTGAATTGAACATCTAGCGTGAATATCGTACCAATTTAAATGCAGTTTTCAAATTTGCAATGCGTCACTCGCGATTACGCAACACTAAGCAAACTGTGTAGACAATTGTACTAATTGTTCCACATTAATTTCTATGTAGAATTTATGTTGTAGTTGGCATGAAATGGGCATCTATGATCTGCCAGCGATGATAACATACATCGCGAAAGAGAATGACAATAAACTGATGTACGTTGGACATTCCATGGGCACGACGATGTATTATGTGATGGACATTCTGCGGCCGAACTTTGCCAAACTCGTATCGGCGATGTTTAGTCTCGCCCCCGAGGCTTATTGTGGTCGCATGAAAAGTCCTATACGCTACGTTACACCTTTCACAAACGACATTGCGGTAACGTAAATCGCAAGAGTGCTGTACATATTTTAAAACATACATGAGGCATACAATCTACCAGTTGTCGAGATGTTTGGTGCGTGGTCTGTTTGCTTTGGCTGAGTCTCTCAACAGCAATTTAAATACATTAAAATTGAATCTATTTTTTTGATGTGTCTCATGTCTCATTGCATGCATATTAGAATGTCGACAGTGCCCACTGCTGCTCAGCTACTTTAATGGATTACTAAATATCGTTCACAGTTTGTCGCGCGTTTCCTTGGACAAAATGAATTGCTGCCGAATAGTGATTTGATCAAGTTCTTCTCGAGGTATGGCTGTGATGAAAAAGTTATGGGGGGGGAAGTGTGCGCCAACATACTCTTCGTTATTGCCGGTTACGATCATGAGCAGCTTGATCGCGTATGTATTTGACAGTGGATCCAACAAATGAAACAAATATGAAAACTCATATTGCTCTTACAACGTATCAACAGGAACGGCTACCTGTGATATTAAGTCATACACCGGCCGGTGCATCGACCAAGACGCTCGCCCATTATGGCCAACTAATAGAATCATGGAAGTTTCGTCAATACGACTACGGTCCGATGAAGAACAAAGAAGTTTATAACAGTAGTAAGCCACCAGACTACGACCTTAAGAAGTTATCTACCCCAATTGATTTATACTACGCGGACAACGATTGGCTCGCAAATGTAAAGGTAAGTAGGTCGTGCGCTTTCATCAAACTACTTAAAATTTTACAAATGCAATCATCATTTCTTGTTCCGGACAGGACGTGGCCCTTCTTGAAAAGCAAATTCGAAATAAATTGGGATCGTATAGAGTTCCATTCCCGAAATTTAATCATTTGGACTTTCTTTATGCCAAAGATGTCGATAAATACGTGTATAACGATCTTGTGAAAAGGATGGAGAAGTTGCGCATCCCACCAGTCAAATGTGAATCTGTGCAGAGTCAAAATGATGTTTAGAGACGTAAAAAGGATCTCAGTAGGTGTAAGATAAGAGTTGCGTTTGTATTAACGCAAAACATTAACAGTGGGAGGAACTATTGGCAACAAAGGCTACAAAGGCTTACTGTAATATCTGTAAGCAATATATCTGTCAGTAAATCTGTAAATATAAATTTTTCTTCACGATTCTCGTCTTAATCTACGTCATTACCAACATCCCAACATTCATCGTTTCACAGAAAAACGTTTCTATTTGTTCATTAGAAGCGGCAGCTTATTCCAAGTTGAATTCATACTACCGCAAACGCTCCGATTCTCTTATAGGTCCCACTTGCATGATTATACCGATGGACCTGTTTAAATTCGCCGTTCGTTGTTGTCGACTGTTACACGGTGTTCGTAGCAGTTCCACGGGTTGCCGCCAGGCACGCTATGGCGCTGTAACTCGATCGCATCGATGAGTGGTCACAGTCGCGGTCTGTGCCGCGGCTTGTGAATATCGAGTCGGTGTCGCGTGTCCGTGGTCGGTGACGTGCGCGAGTGAGTTGTGTGATCAAGAACCACGTTCATTCAGGCCCACGTTGACGTTCCATCGAAGATCCGAACAATTGACACGACTGTCAAGCGAATGGCAAGGAGATCGCGCGGGAAGAGCTTTACAGGTAAGAACGGTCGCTCCCATTATTAGAATTGGAGCGAGTCCGGATCGATACCTGATTCTCTCTGTCTCTCGATGAATTCGGAGCTGCGGCTTGGATGCTGTGTATAAACTGTCGCCTGGAGTCAATTCAAACAACAGCACCCTTAATCTTCAAGCGTCACTCTCTTTCGACCAGCGCGTACTACCTGTCTGTAACGCGAAAACGCGTAAATTTTTAATGATTTCGTAAAGTCGTCCGAACGATTCTCGCGGATGAGCACTTCGAGTCTCGAAGGTTACGCTAAACGTGCACGCGTTGTTTTGGACCGCTGCATCGGAGTCGGTTCGTGGCTTTGTGCCGTTTGCACTACCACGAAATCTTGTTCACGTTTGTTGATTATCTAGAAATCTTTTCCCTGGCGAACTAATTTCGAGCGTTTGTTTATGTTTTCCTAACGCGGAACCTGCTTATCTATGCACGAAATGTTTAGTAGGTGGTGCTTCCGTAGTAAGGCGTTGCGAGATTGTTAGATATTGCGCAAAAAAGAAAAGTGTCACCGTTTGACATGTACGATTATGTCGGTTCGGTGATTCGTAAAAGTAGGTCCATTAGAGATGCACTTGTGTCAGCGATGCGTCGCGCACTACCTTGGGCAATGCATCGCATGTGGAATTTCAATGAGGGTGTCGTTCTTCTTCTTAGTTTCCTCTGTCGGTTACATAAGATCCTTTGCACTCTTTCTTTCGCGACGTATAACCTATAATCGCGTTGAGCGGGAAATTGATTTAAAGACAGATCAGGTGGCCGATAGTACTCCAAAATCATAGACTTTGTGATTTTATAGCAAATTTCGTTTACACATTTGATTATCTGACTATATTGACATTTCGTTATCTATTAACGGATTCTTGTTGTCCTGGTTGTAAGCAATAGTAATTTTCAATCGTCAGGCACATATCATCAGTTGCACCTTGTATGAAATAGGCTGCATCCGCGTGCGAAATACGTTTCATCCACAAAATCTCACGCATCCGTGAACTTTCGCGGGGACAAAATTAATACTTGTCACATACCGATTTCTCACGTGTCAGCACAGTTGCCGTACTTTCTAATAGCGCTGTACGTGCGAAACATTGAAAGTTTCGTACCGCAATCCAGATTCCGCGTATAACATTCCGTTCGTCCGACTCACACAGCTTGACAATATTTTTGTATTTCGTCATCGTGATTGATGCCCATTCACTGTTCCACAATTCATGGCACAGTCTTCAGGAGAGAGGTAGTTCTATGCGAAACAACGATTAAAATATATAGCATTGATTTTAGCTACTATATTCTACATGTTTAATGCTTCGTATCATAAGTTACAAAATATGTATATAAATTAACACGTTTCGAGACATGTACGGATTTTACGCTTAGAAGCCTAAGAGTTCGAAATATTAGAGTGTACCGTTAATCACATACCCATAATGTGCTAAATTGATATACTCAACGTTCAAACGATCAGATTTCGTCAATTTGGTCGTTTAGGATCACACGACATTAACCGATCCGTAATGGGTGGTTGTGAGTCGCTAAAGTACACGTTCGGACAACCTAGATGCCGGTAAGAAATGCTAATGTCTAATTGCAAGTGTACAATTTCTATTTACCGATAGTTGGAGATCGAACAATAAGACCCTTTAGAACTGCATGACGGAAGTATACTTATCGACGATATTTTCCGACAAATAATGATATTATAAGACCTCTGACACGCGGCTATCGAACCATAACTCCTATTGGCAATCGCACGGAGAAAAATGAAACGTCCATACGTGGCCGTACCGCGCGGCTCGATTGAGATATCAAACGATTTGACAACGTTAGACGTGTGGTGCATAAAGCTATATGTGCCCCTCCAAAGTCACAATTTGTCTTGCTGCGTGAGCGATGCGTAACGAATGGCGCAGCCCGAGGGAGATGAACGAACACAATCGACACCGTTATAACAGTATTCGCAAGGTGCTTGCACTCGTCGCGTCGTTGCGTACGCACCTCTTGCCTATTGCATTCCGTCGCGTCTTGAAAAGCCACGCAGAGTCCAGCGGAAGGCCTGACATTGACAGAAGCCTTTTTCCTTTCTCTCTCTCTCTCTCTCTCTCTCTCTCTCTGTCTCGTGTTCTTCCTTCTCTCCTCTTCACAGCTCTTTTATTCTGTCTCTCTGCTTTCTAATAGCGCCAAAGTAGAACGCGGCTGGAGTTGTACAGAAATGTATAATTACGAGGTTAACAAAGAGCACAGGAAGACACCGGATAATGCGCCGTTTATATCCTACCACGTGTCCATGCATTATGTATGAATGGACGTATGTACAATGAACGGGACAAAAATTCGGGCTGGCGTTTTCGTACGTGGCTTAACGCGCCGATACGCGGTCGGTAGGTTCTGAAAACATCTATTTATCTGCGCTCTATGTTCAAAAGTCATCAGAAGTCGGGGGGGGGGGGGGGGGGCCATTCAGTATCACTGAAAGGAACTGAAATAGGGTCGGAAATAGAAACCGGCCGGAATCGAGAGCGGCGCCGAAAAAGCGCTGGCAAGCGTGAATGAAAAAAAATGGAGAGTGCCTTCGGTAAGAACGCTCGACATGCTGCCATTTGATATTTCAATCATCTTAAAAGCCGGCAGCCAATCAATACATACCCCTGGACGCATTCTTTGCGTCGGATACCGGATACTTTTACAGCATGGACACACTCGGCGATTCGATTTAACTGGAAGACATGAAAGCGGAAGAGCGTGGAGAACGGAAGAATGGAAGTGGAGACCGTCATTCTTAGTACGGACAATGGAACGCTGACATGTGACCTGGAAAAGAATCGGGTAGCGCAGGCGACGAAAATGGGGGAGGCCTTTCGTGATTGAACTTAGAACAGGTTTCTCGTCGCGGACACCCTCGATTTCCCTCTTGACTCGCGGATTAACTCGAGCCAGAGTACATATAGTCACGCGCCACTGTCGTCGCCGGGCCGATTAGCAAATTCGTAGTCGCACAAAAGTTCCAAATGCACTCATCATTACGGCGAGGAAACTCTATCGCTGCCAAACCGTCCGTGCGAATGGTAAGTTCGGCGGCGCGGATGATTTCTCGTTGATTCGGATCGAGTAAACTTTCGTATATCAGAAATCGATGAGGATTCGCTTATTCGGATATTTAAATGAGAAAACTGGAGACGATTTATGCGGTGATTGGAAGAACAGTTCGAGCAGAGAGAGAGAGGAGCGGCAGGTGGGGGGTGGGGAGAGTTTAGGACACGCTTAATTTCTCTATTAATTTGAGAGCAGGATATGACTCAAAGACTTTGACGCACCGGATGCTAACTTCTGTACTGTTCAACGAATCCTTTCTCCGATGATCTAACGCAAATGAAGATCCACGTTTGGGGAGGCACCTCTCCCCATCGACGAGGAAGTAGACGTCATGCTTGCCGAGGACAACGGCATAATGACTCGTGACCTGGAAAAAGAGCTGGTAGCGCTGCCAAAGAAGTGAGGAACGAGAGAACGCTCCGAGCGGGTAGGAAGAGGATTCTCATAGCGACACGCTCGATTTCTCAGTCGCGTCAATTTGTTACCCGGTCGATGAGTCGAAGGTTCGCGCTTCGTTTTAGTCGCACTCCAATTGAGGACGTGCGATGCGTTATATGCAGGGAATAATGTTTCTTCCCCTCGGCACTGCGGCCTGGCATTTAAAGATACGTTGCACGGATGCATGCTATCTGCTCGCCGGTCTATGTTATTTTCAAAGATTGTAAGTAATGCGTTATAGTAGTTTATATGATAATATTCTTAAATTACTATTCCGTCATTTAGTTTAGCTTTGCGGATTCCTGGTCGTTCACCTCCCTTCACCGTGGAATAGTTTGAATAGTTTTTACCACGATATACATAGTTATTTTATGACATTCGTTGGGTTCGTTTTCAAGATAGAAAAATAGACCCATGTACATACATGGCTCGTATAAGAGCATAGGATAGGATAGGATAGGATGGAACATCCTCTTGGCAAGAAGCATCAAAGTGGTTCATTTCTTGGCCTAAGACCTACGCTTGAACCGTAGGGCGATTAGGTAGCGCGTAGTGCATCGAACTTCGGATGCAATCTTTATTACAACAGGTAACGCAGATACGCTTGCGGTCGCCAATGCCTCGGTCCCACGATAAATTGCCCGGCCATAAATACGACTGGCAATTACGTTCAGAATGTAGCCCCACGGTATATGCATGCATACATCTTCGTGCACATGCATGCATGCATGCCTGCTCACAGGTGGTCATACGTTTTCACGCGTGCACGATAGCCTCGTGCATCGAGTATATGGATGTAGAATACTATGTACTTTTCTATGTACAATATATCCGCACACACGTGTGCGCGAATGAGGGATAGGTGCATTAGGTGTCCGCATGCACATGGGAATACCGGATCCCATGAAAGTGCAATGGGTATGCGTTGTGACATAAAGAAGACTAGTGATATCTTTTCTACGGACTGGTTCAATATATTTCGTCTGATAAGGGAAATATTTTCGTTCGCCGAGCGTGTAAGCGTTCCCTTACACGTACGCAGACGTTCTTACATTTGTAGATTCAGGGCGCTTGTAAACATGTTTAATCGTAGAGAGAGGAACATTTTGCACTTTGTTTAACGCCGTTACAAATTATCGGATTTAACAGGCCGTGCTCGGCGGGAGGGGACGCGTGTCACGTTGATGCACGATTATTTGACGTGTAAACGGTGCGGCGATAAGTTCATTCGACTATACGTTCGGTTAACGTCAATGATACGCAGAACGAATGGGCCTGCTCTCGCAAAAACCCAGACAAAAATTGTTTTGCCGGGACGATAAGAGAAAGCGCGTCTGCTCGGGTTCGGGCTACGTGGAAAATGAATGTCGCAGGTAATGGAACTAATTATTATCGAGAAAAGAAGCCGATAAATAATGACGGCCTGCTACCGGAGTCTACGGCGCGATTTGATGACCGGGCTGACGAGATAATTACATCGATCCACCGTTAAACTTGTCTCGATTCTCGATCATCCAGGCGTGGCTTGGCCGCGAAGACAAAAATCCGAATGTACATACCCTGCCCCGTTGCAGTGCTCGTTTCAAATTCGCCGTCTCTTTTCTCTCGCTTTTCTTCCGTTCATTTGCCCACCGTCGGCGTCGTCCACTTCGAAACGTGTCGTCCTGCACGATTCGTTATCTTTCACGTGCTCCCATTCAATCGCTGCGCAGACTCGTTTTCGTTCACATTCACGGATGAGAGAAAACTGCTTCGGGTCGCGTCGCGAATCAATCTGTATCGATTGGGCAGCAGTTCGGTGCGTCGCGAGGACCGGGACTTTCGAAAATGAAAGCTCCGCGCGCTAGACGAGCATTAAAGGAGTCGTCGCGTCGGGGTACTTAATTTCTTTCGAACCACTTAGCCGTCACGCCGCGCGCCGGTTCTCTCGAAAGGGGGTACGGAAAATCACGTTCGTACGATTGCAGACTACGTGCCGTTGCGGGCCATTCTTTCTCCCGACAAAGAGGAATGGTGATGGATAGAACGGCACGCGTGCGGGCGCCAGTCTGCTCGTCGGAACAATTTGCCCGAAGGAAAGCCGAAGCTGCCCGGAGCGCTGCCGCTACGAATTCACCGTGGAGAGAGAGCCTTTGCAATTAAGCACTGGTGCAAATTTAATGGCGGAACAGTAGAGTGTGAGAGGCGAGCTTAACGGTGCCTGACGCGATATATCGCGGGTCAACCGCGAATTAAAAGCCCGCCAAGGTTGAGACAAACTTGGCTCAATGCCACTTTTGCGCCAGCTGGTACGTCAAGCGGTCACATGTCATATCTTATTATACGGATCACGCTTTACCATGACTGCGTATTACGCGGACTCGGTTGTTCAATGATAAACGAAATGCGACCTGTCTTTGTCTGCTCTGCGCAGGTTCGGTCCGCGTCAAACGAAAAGAAGCAAGTTTCTTCACAGCAATTTCTTCTTTTTCAGTCCTCTTCCGATTTACGATATGTTTCGCGAATTCAGACGCCGCGCGTCTTGTGTACAACATTCACGTATCTTAATCATCTTATTTATACAAATTCTTTGGATGTTATCTTTATATACGTATTACATTTTTCCTCGTAAAAATCTTAGTGGTATACGTGTCGTGAAGCCAGAATAGACGTGGGCTTTCTGTTATAACTCACAGTCTACATCGCAAGTTCTCCGCGTCCAGGGATCGTACATGAACTATGAATTGTTAAGGAAACTTCGTAGAAAGCTCTTGAAGCATCATCCAAGCTGGACGCTTTACCCGCGACAAAAGTTTCCGAGTCACGGAATGCATCGTAGAAAAATGGCATTTCTCGACTGGCAAAGCCGAAGAGTCGCAACTTGCGCATCTGTGCGTTCGTTGCGTTCGCTCAACCTGTGCCCTCTTTTCCACTTTCTCCATATCGTCAGTCGTGGCCAAGTGGTTAGGCCAGAGCCTCTCTCGAACGTATCCCCTTAGGAGCAAAAGTTGTACAGAAAACTTGCGAACGAACGGTACCCATTGTCCCAATCTTCTTCGCTTTCTCACCGGAAATAGTATGCCGACCGAAGCGGCAGAATTTTCGGGTCGACAATTTTTCAGCCCCGAATAACTTTCGACCCGAGTTCCTTGGCGGGAAGTTCAGCGTTACCGCGGAGTTTTCGCCGAAAGGCCCGCGCGTTTAAGTTCGCATCCAAGAGCATTCCGATTCTCATTATGCGCGCATTAATAATGGCAAGTTCTTCCGCAACTTTCCGACCCAAGGAATGCTTTCGCGGGCGACGTCAACGAACTACGTCAAGACGCCGCTCGTCGGAGCATTCGCGAAGATTTCACACTCACGATGGCTCGCAGTTATTACGCTGCTGTCAGCATTTTAACGCTGGCGGTCCTCTTTTTTTCTCTCTCTCTCTCTCTCTCTCTCTCTCTCCGTTTCTATTTCGTCACCTTTACGGAAGCGCGGGTACGTAAATAGCTTCCGCGAAGGAAGAAGAATCGATGAGAGTTCCGATGCATAAAACGGAGCGGTAATAATAGAGGGTCGAGGTAAGAACGGCGGTTAAAAACGTGAGAAGTGGTTTCTTTATCTGGAATGGGAAAAGAGATATTGCGAGTACAAAAGCAGGTAGACAGAGAGATGGCTGGGAACGGAAAGAAAGAGTGCTGAAGACGGTGGACGGTGGATGGAAAGAGAGGGCAAGGAGGGACTTCATCGAGACACCTTGTACGTTTACCGCTTACAATAAGTCTCGACTTTCACCTCCAGCGGAGTGAATGCCATCATGGAAGAGAGAAATCATATATATAGCGGCGCATTCTAAAGCACGACTATGTCGCTGTATACCCGGTGTGCGATTTTCTTCAACAGATTCGAGAGTGTGAACGTTACGATGCTCTGATAGGCTTGCTAGCCTGCCGCTCCAATAAGAAATGTGTGCCGGTCGCTGTGAAAGTGGTGCATCAATAAGTAAAAAACCTGAAAATCGATCTTTTGTCATATATCGTACTTAATGCAAACAGGTGCAGAACAAAATAATCAGTTAACTGGGTCATTTTTCTATTAAGAATGGCTTGTGTACGTGTAATTTATAATGAGTAAAGACGAGGTAACTTGCCTCGCACAATGGGGTGGCATTTTTAAATGACGCATTCACGCGTGTGCTATGTTTGGATAAACTCACGGAACTGCGCCGTTCTCAATTAGGCTGTCTGCATTGTCCCTTTATAACTCGACAATGGCACAATAGCTGATGTTAAAGAAAAAGAAAACCTATAAATAGTACATAATAAACCGTGAGCCAGCAAGGGGCGCCGTTAAATTTCGCGATCGCTAAAATTGGACTCCCATTACCACGAATTTACAACTTCGTCACGACGTGCAACGCAAACAGTCTCTTTTAACGCAAAGCGTTCAGCTGCAATTTCTCTGCCGCCTCTTTCACGGTTCCCGTTTGTCCGCGCAGAATTTGTTCTTGCGTTTAACCGTGGTATGTTAATTATTCGCGTGAACGTAATCGTCCTTACCGGCCTGGTTGGTCCATTTGCACGTCGAGTTAGGGGTAAAGTTAGGAGTGGCGCGAGTTAAGATGACAACGTCGAATTACAACTCAGTTGAACTCGCGGTGTACTGTGTTTAATTTGCATGGTGTCAGTCCCATCACGATCTTCAGCAAACATCTCACTTTGTGCGGCTTTGTCAACCGCACTCGCTTGCAATGCATACGTACGTATGTCTACCACGCGATCTTGTGCGGCCCATATAATCGATACTGTTCAGGCTGCGTTACGTCTATCTCAAAGTCAAGATCTTCTGTTTGACATTATCTAACCACGGTACACACGGGGCGCGCCAGTAAATATAGGGAGTTTGATAGTATGAGTTACAATCGTGAAGGGGGCGATTCTCCGTGAAAAACTAAAGGAAGAATGTGGAACATGGTTTACTCATGCGTGGCTTCGTTTTTCTGCTGTTCCGCGTCGTGTTCGTCTTGACCATGTCTTCACACATGAATTTTTTTTTCCGGCTAACTGTTTAGCTCAATGACTTTTGCGTGAAATACGGCAATGTTCAATGAGTTTAAAGTTAGTAAAAAACGCAACGCTTAGTCTATCATCAATCGTTTAGCCGCGACAGGCGCGTGAAACAATGAAGGCTCTCTTAATATTCGCAATGCTTCTGGAGATGCGATAAAAAAATTAGTAGAGGAAGAATGAAAGACAGAGTACACTCGACAGTTGTACGGCAACGCATTAGACCGTAAGTTTGGAACAAGTAGGGCAGAAAACATTATCGGCGAGGCGTGATCCGAAGCGTACATCGTACCACTTTCAACATTTCAGCCGAGATCCCAGCCGAGTGCTGCACCTTACCGGCCACCTCTCTCGCCCGCGGCAATTCCCGATCATGCAGGACTTCCCGTATCCGTAACTCCTGCCCGAGCTCGAAGTACCTGTACTCGCATCGTAAAAATTCTTACGGTCATCGTGGGCGCTCCCTTCCTTCACCCCCTCCTCTTCCTTTTCCTCGTACTCGTACTCGGACTCGTACTCGTACTCGGACTCGCACTCGGACTCGTACACGTACCTACGTACGCCAGTTCGCGCGATCGTAAACGTGAGTCCGCTAACGTACCTGTAACCGTGCGTAAACCATTTCACCGACGGTACCGTAAAGCTGCGTCCACATTTGAGTTCGCGTTTCAGGAACATTTTCACTTCGCCTTGCAAAAAGTTCGCAACTTGGCCTGAAAGCAGGAAGTAAGACACGCTGACGTTTTTACGCGAAACGGCGGGTTTAAAGAAGCTGCGCGTAGGTGTGTAGCTTCTGACAAGGCCGCGAAGATGAGAAGGAAGCGCGGAGTTCAGTGAATCTTGAGTGCGGATTGTAACGTGGCGTACTCAGAGACGGCTAAGAAGTTTGATGTTGACTCCGAAGGTACCTTCGCTGACATGTAAAATCATGTCTTTGTCGTTTGGGTTGGGTGTGTCGTACGAAGGTCTATTTTTATGTTCTCGACTCGCTGTCGTTTGCGCCGTTTCGATGAAAGAACTTTTAGGCACGTGTTGGTATTTAGACACGAAGGTTAGAGGGGTCCTAGGAAACGAAAGATAAGGAGTTTCGTTAAAGACATTTTGCATTGTGTGGACACGGCATAACGACTCTGTGCTTATTCACACAAATACGCCCCGTTCTCGCCTCGCATTCACCGGCAATGCAAGTCTCTCCCGCAGTGGCGTACATATATTTTCATTTCGGTCCCTTGTTTCCTCATGACATATCCTCGGTCACGTTTGGTTGTATCGTATAATCATCATCTCTTTGCGTATTGTTTGCGGTATTCATCTTAATCCATCACATCTTAGTCTACCATCTTAATCCATCACAAGGTAAATCCGCCGATAACAATAGGAAAACCGATGAACACATTTTGAAATTCTGTATTCCCTCTAATTACGCGCACTATCAATGCCTCCGTTATTAAGCTATTTCCCACGCACACTGTTTACACACAATTGATGCACTACGTTCTATGACGTCGATTGAAAGAAATAGGCGACGAACAACGTTTGACCCCGACATATTCGTAGATCGTCTTCCATTATAAGAATAAACGTTGCTCTCGTTCCGCGAAAATGTCAAGACACCTTGATGATATTATCGATTGCGGCAACGCGAAGTTACGCCACTGCTCTCCCGTTTCTATCGGCCCGCATTCTCGCCCTCGCACTCGCCGGAAGATGTGACCATTCCGATACGCTCCCTCGTATTTTGACCCGGCACATTCAGTCCTCCGTGTTCCTCCTCGCTACCTCTCGCCTCTTTCGAGTTTGCTCCTCATTCACGTGACGTGACATGTGCCCTTCGGATCTTCCCATTCGTCTCGTACACGTACATAATAATCTCTTCCCCAATGTCGAGGTGACGTCCCTTTCATTTCGTGCCTTGTAAGGCGAATGCTGGGCACAGATAGGATCGTCGACTATTTCGTACTTACATCATTCTCTCGGCCGACCTACGTGCGCACCTTTTCAGGCATACCTTTTATCATACCGTACATGAATAAACTCACGTAAATGCACATCCACGGCGGCCATTATGTCATTAATCTTGCCGCGTACCCGCACACGCTTCCACACGACCGGTTCACACCGTTTCGATTGGACCGGTATTTAAAAACGTAGCGAACCATATAACCGGTTAATCGAACAAAACATCGTTTAAACGTGATTTCCTTTGTGAAATGAAAAGTGACGCGGAAGCGTCGGCGAATAAAATGCCGGCCCCGTTAGCCCGGCGTCGCTTTACGATTATTATCATTAAGCTCGCCTGCCGTTTGCGGCGGCAAAAGTAGTCGCGACGCCTTGGTTTGGGGAGAAAAGCTAGACGACGACGACGACGACGACGGCAGAGAGTAAACGTGTTGCGCGGGGATTTCAGATTCATCGCGCGTCGCGGCGAGTTAGTCACGCGCCGTGCGAGGGCGAGAAGAACTTCCAATCAACAAATGCACGGCAATTAATTGAATGCGGTTATTTAAGAGGGCGTCCACGTGCCGGTGCTCAGTTGCGTTGAAAAAAAGGAGCCGCCACGCCCGCGCCAAAAGGCGTGCGTGACGAATGTTTGCGAGGGGTGGGATGGGTTAATTGGGATGGCACCGGTCTCCGTGCACGTTTCACCTACGTTTCCGTTGTATTTAGTCGGCCTTTTGTTCATTAGGCACGTGCCAGCCTTACGTCGCGACGCTAGTTTTTCAGATTACAACCTGTCGACTTTCTCTCGACCTCTTGCACCAGTCGCGTAGGGGTGGTATTTTAGGAAAACGGTACATCACGCGCATCCTCACTCCTCCTCTACTCTTTTCCCGCGCCTGGCAGAATTTCACGATGACATTCGGCGTGCCTACATACCGATTAGATTAGACGGACGGATCCCGGATATGATTACTTATTGTCGGCTATTCGCCCGCGTCCGACGCGATGCATATCGGAACGCATTTCGGAAGGATTTCTGCTAGCCTTGCTGCGCGCCACTTTAGAAAGGCTGATAAACTCGCATTCAGCCTTAAGAGCAAGTAGAGCGAACTGCTGGGGGTAACGGTATCTGGGACTTCAGGGCCGTGTCGTGCGCTATGAAAAATTTTTGCTGTAACTACGTTACATGCGCACATTTACATATTTCTCCCCTCTCGCTCTCTCGTCCATTGTTCGCGCTCGGATATGCTAATGTCCGTCTGCATGCGGACGTAAGTTCTATATGCAGACGTAAAAGTGTAGAGGGTATCCTGGAATTCGTGCAACAAGCGGAAGGGTGCAGGGAGGAGCTGCTTCGTGATAAATTAATTTGCCAAAAATCACAGGCAACATTTCCCGACATCATTTTTCATGTCTCAAAGAGCGATATCAAATATTGGGTAATATTTTGCGTTGCTCTTATTATACGCTTGGAAAAAATGAATTTTACATGAAGAGTCAGCTTTATTCCTGGCTGCATCTCGTATTACGAGGCACCACATATGCATGTAAACGGGCGTATTCCATTTTCGCAGATGCGCACGTTGATATTCCTGGTTCGACACAAGTCACGGCGTGCGTCGCTTCGAACTTCATATTTTTGAGCGCACCACCTCCGAAACGCCGGCATGTGCTAGCGCTGGACATTATTCCCTTTTTCCTAACGACAGGGTAATTGTTAGAGTGCAGGAGAAACGTTGCATTTACGGAACCGGATCCACCCGGCAATCCATTACATTTCGTAACCAGCGCAAATGAAATTCTGCTTTGCAAGCGAAATTACTCGCGAAACAATGTCGTTTGCGAAACGTTTCGTTCGTCCCGGCGAGATGTAATTCGCGACGTATCGTCGCTTCCGCGAGCACGTTTCTTTCTGCACGTATTTAACCGGCACTGAAAAGACTATATATATATGTGTTCACCATTGTAACGTTTATCGACGTAAATTCGTACCGTGGCGTGATATTCGAAAGCAGACATTAAACACTTTGTGGAATATTTTTGACGGTAATTGTTTGCGGTATCTTCGTCTGTGTTCGAGGTATTGGTTTCCGCTTTTAAGGAATCTCGTTAGCGAAATAATAACGATATCGTGAATCAGGCGGTACGAGTGTAGAGCGTCGCAGCCTTTTATAACATTACGATACCCGTTGTAGTTGGAATTTTGCCACTGATCATTCTGCGTCGCCTATATTAAGGTCATCGATAAGGATTTGTCAGCTTCGTGTGTCGTTTACGGTAATTGCAAAGAATTAGTGGGGATACAAGAGAAATTAATGTAAGTGACAATATTGGTAGTATTTATCAGAAGTTTCTGTTAAAGTGGACGGGCTAGGTTGTTCGTTATTGCCTTACAAGGCTTACAAAGTGTGAAAACGTAAATCAGTAGCCTTTAACGATTACATTTTTAAGAGCATGTTTTAATTGACAATGGCCCACTTTACAATTTTGTTTGCATTTCAGCATAAGCGGAAAATCCCATTTCATTACAGTTTTTATTTATATTACTCTTATATAATCAGCGTCACATATTTATAAAAAGAGAAAAAGAGGATACCCCTTCAATAGGAACAAATAAATAAATTCGCTACAATCTGTACCGAAGCATTACCGAATCCTGCGTGGTACTCAATGTGTTCAAGTCAAAGTCATAAATTTTCCAACAGTTTCAGACATTGCATTTGAATTATCGCCGTCATATTATTATGCGCTTTGTCAACGTAATCGCACGTAATTAAAGTGTTCGATAAAAGGTGAACGAGGACACAGCGAGTTATGTTAGCTTTCTGAGTTTGTCCGAGCTCGTAGTCGCATGACACTGAATTATTCTCTCCCTATTAGCCTTTGGACATTACATAGTTCTATACATAGATATACATATACGTGTGGTGTCTGTCCGCCCCGACAGTACGCTCTGATACCTGCCGCGAGACTGATTAAGATAATAGTAAAGCGTTGATGCATGGTGCGTCGCGTCGTGCAGCAATTAACACGTTCGCAGACAGTAAAACTTTCAGCAAGGTCCAAAACTTGACAGTCATTTTATTGTTAAATTGGTTGTGATATCCGAAATTTGATTAAACACATTTTATAAGGGTAATCAGATTATCATATTTTAATCGTTATATACAATGAATGCCTAAAGAATCAGTTAGTCACTACCTTGTATAATAATTACAAAAACTTAAGGTTATATAAAATTAAATTCAAAATAATTTGACTTTAAGATTTGAATGCTATAGCATTCATGTCATTCTGCATCATCATGAAAATGAATGCTATAGCATTCACGTCCGCGAACGTGTTAACGAAATAACGCCTTCCTTAGCCTGTCCGTTTCTTTCATATATGTAGCGCGAAAAAGTGCAACGAATGGGGGTACGGCACTGCAGACGAAACATCTGCGGTCTATCGTGGCTCATGCCAGCTTCTTGACAACTCGGCTGTTTTTCTCGAACGCTACTTTAATCCGTAAGTACTGAGAGTGCGTGCTACCGAAAAAGATGCCTTTAATCCTTGTTAAATTTTTAGGAAATCCGTCATGCTTATAAACAGTCACTTCCGTTGTTGAGTGCATCGTTTCGATGTTTATTTTTAATTCATTCTTCCGCCAGGGAAAGCTGATCTTACAAGTTCGTAATTATGAAAACTGTGTAAAAGGGCTCAAAGTGGCGTCTCTGATCATTTCTGGTAACAGAAGTCGGTGGCCATTTACTGCACTGAACTCAGAGTTTACTCGATCACTTTTATCGCTGTTTATATATTTGTCATAGTTTAGTGTTAAACGTGCAAGAACAAATTTTTGTATTAATTATTCCCGTTTTATACATATCCCAACGATCGTAAACGTACTGATAATAACTATAATTGTCCAGTTATCGATGTTTACGAAATGATTCCGACCCCGATTGACATTTGACCCGGTGGACCGTAACAATAACTTCAGCGTGGGTTCATCTGACTGACGTTCAACGGGTTATCCGAATCACATTCCACACAGCGTGATAACGTTAACGGCCCTGATACGACTAAATTTTCATTTTTCCGCTTGAACGAACATCCGCACATCGAGGAACGTGTAATCGACGCCTTTACGACCAGTCGCAGGCAAGGCTTCAAGGCACACGTAAATTTTTGAAAGATAATACCTGTGTACACACGTGCAGGTTGTAACAAAAACAGCAGTTCGTTCACTAGTGACGTAATATCCTGATTATTTTTATTAGTGGCGCGAGGCATGGAATTTTTTAATCGTTTGTTTGTTATCTTCCCGTTATCGTTCTCATACCACTAAATGCACTGCAAACATATGCATCTTGCAGAGAGTAATACTACAAATATTAACAACAAAAATTCAATTATTCATAATTTCTAAACGCAAGCTTGGCGTTGCAAAAGCTGATATATTAGCTAACGGGTCTAAAACAGTTACTTTTCTTGAAAAAAAATATCGATTAATATGAATTCGACTGTAAGCTCCGTAGTTATCGTTAAACGCCTTGCAATTACTTTGAAAATACAAGTTGATTGCATCCCCCGGCCGATAAGCCAGTCACGTCTCGCTCGCATGTAAATCGCGCAAGTCCGCCTTTCGAACAGAATCGAAATACATGCTTCGAAGGAAGGTACGGGACGTCGCGCGTTCAAGCACATCTTCGAAATTTTATGGTGCAATCATCCGTGCGCGTTTAGTCGGCTTCAGACTTCAGATCTCTCCTGGCAGCTTCCTTTACGACGCACGTATACACACCATACATCGTAAACGCGGACTTTGCATTATGAATTCTGATGTCGATTCTTCAGCGCTGCTTTTGTATGCATTCGCTCATTTGTCTACGTCTCTTGATCCTTTGTTCCTGTTTTGTTAATGGATTGATGCTCCATAGACATCGGTATACGTTGCAGCGCTTTGAGGCGTTTGAGGATTGAGAATGCATGTGCACACGGAACGGTAATCGATTTTACCCCGTTGCGTATGATTTACTTTTCTACTAATCTCTTCAACTGCCGCATGTTATATGAAAAAATGCTGTTGTAGACTTTTGATTTTTTTGTGTGTCTTTCTTCCAATAGCCCTACCCTCTTCTCGGTACTAGTATAACGTTTACCTCGCTCATAACGTTACACATTCTTCATGCGTGCAATTTCTATACATCCGCTCACGTAGTCGTACGCGTGATGCGGACATTCCATAGTTACATTCATCTCCGATCATGTGTGGAGAAATTGGGCGAAAGAACGACGCAACGTGGAAACAGTCTCCACCTCTTTCGCTGCAAGACAGGTGTAAAAAAGCGAAGACGTCCGTCATTGAGTCGAGAAGTTTTGAATGGAAGAAAACTTCTTTTACGCCATACGCGCGCGTATATTTGCTTATTCGAGGGGGAAAGACGAAGAGGATCGGGTCTTCTGAGAGCATGGGTCGAAGAAGGACGGACGACATGCCGTGGAACCCGTCGTACCGGTTTCCAGCGGATTCCGGTCCGGCCTTTTGACGGCACGAAGAGAGACGCATGAGCAGGGTGCCGCTTGCGCCCAAGGCAGCCCTGGTATTTTGATCGCCGCAAGGGGGAACACTAGAGACCGCAGATTCTTCATTTTTAGACTCATCGACGATTGGCGAATTTTATTGATGAGATACCGCCGGACATGCGAATGAATCTCTTGCTAGTATATCGATTAGTACGTAGGTACTCTTTTTCTCGCGTCAAGTAGTGTTTTGATTGTTACAGTTCCGATTCAATATTGTCGAGACATTCCGTTTACTAGTATTGATCTAATATTTGAAAGTAGTGATTGAATTAGTCCCATCCCTGAATATCAGGACTGACGCTACCGTTGTCGAGAATCGCACGGCTCCGAATAGAGACGTGAGCCGACGTGTTTACTATTGTAATATTTTAAGTGTTTAGCGTAACGCGCAGTCTACGTTATGCAGTGTACACATTCTATGCTCATGGCGTTCGCACGTTCATAACGAAATGCGAACAAAGCGGCCGACGTCGTATCGCGCACTGCCGTTTTACTTCTGTACGCTGGCATTATAAATCGTGCAGATTGCATTTTTCAACGGGTAGCTTTTTCTCGTTACACGATGCTGCGCCAGTCTCCTTCCAGCGTCATGCAGCCGGAATTTCTGGCGCGAAATAAAATACGACACCAAGGTACCCAATGTGCCCATAAAGTACGCCTTCACGCACTGTCGGAGAATGATACTTTGACCGTCTTCTGGCCGGTGACGGATATGTTTGAAGGCTCGACTGTGTGTTAATAATGAAGCAGTATTAAGGCCTTCCCAGACGAAGGCAATTTCTTCTATCTCCCTCGCCGCGGGGAAGAGCAATATATTTCATTATACCACGGTGATGCGCACGCAGAAGCAATCTGGCAGTCTGAAATAATTAAGAGCTCGGCGCGTCTGCGCGCAGCGGGTGAAATGTTAAATCTGCGACGTAGTGTCGCGAGTTCGAAAATTCGGCGCAACTGCGTCACGGAAGCCAGCAGCGCGCCGCAGACTGCAAAAGCGCACTGTTAAATGTCATTAGTCAGTTTGCGTTAAATGCCATTCGCCGAAGGACCGGTCGGGTAATTACGTTAAGAACGGGGCATCCCCCTTTGCATTCGAGGGACACCGTTTTGCAAGCGGAATTCTAAGCTCCTGACTACTCGGCTGAATTGTATTTTGCATACACAGGCTTCTCATGCTGTCTCCCTCGTTGCATTCAAGTAGGCGTCCGAGTCGCATCGAGGACTTTTCCGCCGGGCTCGGCTAAGGTGACTCGACTTTTTCCCTTTTGTCCGCTTGTATTTTATTATAAGGAGCGAAGAATTGTGCAAATGACATTCTGCATTCGTGAATGCCTTCCCCGTGAGGCTGACACCCGCGCACTTCAAACTTTTCTCCTACTATTTCCCTTACGTGACTATCGTCGACTCTCTTAGGCAAAAAGCATTCGTTTCGTGCGTGCCCCTTTTGCTGACGCAAATGAATCGGCGTTCTACGCTCTTTTTACGCTCCAGCACGTGGGGTACTGGGGTGTGCGTTGCAGTCTGACAGTGAGCTCGTACGTTACCAATATCATAGTTTTTCTGACGATCGGCCTGAAAATCGCGTCACTTATTCCATGACGCACGAGATTGGCGCCCGTTGTTGCTCAACCGGTTCTCTAATAAAATAAGGCCGCCGTTAATGTTCGTTGTTCCGTTCTAGGTATACTTACTTGTCGAAGTAAACACGAAAAATCGCTATTATATATCGGAAAAGATTTATTTATATATATTATAAGTTTTCATATACACTGTCGAATCAACAGAACAAAGCGTATAATTAATTTGAGAGTGTGATAACACAGTTTGCGTACTTATCTCAACTAGTAGTTATATGAAATGTACGTTGTTATTTCTCCTGAGACACACCTCGAACATAGTTAGTCTGACGCAGCATCACGAACGTTATTGGAAGTTCTGCCGGTTCTCGTACGTGATTATTGGGGTACGGACAACATTCGAATTACTCCAGTTCATCCGCTTACTCGTTAAGCGGGGTGAGTTTATTCCGCTTGCTATCCTTTCAGTCGCGAGCGCAAAGGATGTTATTTTCGGTTTTACTCGCTGAACGTTTTTTTGCAAAGCACATGACGATTTTTCCGATCGATATGCGTATACCAGTATATGCATATACATATACTTATTTAATTCCTTTTAGCGAGTACGGCAGTAATAGTTAATTCTTCGGTTCATAAAAAATGTCGGATTTCAGCAGAACTTTATTCAATGTTTCACCGCCTATTCAGAGCGGATTAACAAAAGTATGTACCCGAAAGCACGTTGTTTCGATTAAAAAGGAGCTCCGTTCACACAGAGATAGACCTCAGTTTTCGTGAAGCTTTTTCCGCGCCCGCTGTTCTTAATTTTCTCCAAGATAATTTCCGAGAGATTTCTGCGCCGGAGCCTGTACCAGAATAATACAGCACTCTGTTGAGCTTTACTTTATTTTATTTTTCGGACTGCCGCTGTCCGGTACAGGAGTTAGCCAAGTAACCGGAAAGTTTCTAAAAGGAAAATGTCATCCCGGCCGCACCGCGCCGCGTTGTTCCGCAGCGATATTATCAGGAATAATGAAGACGGTAGCAAAAGTAAGAGATGGGCGAGATTAATTAGCCGAACTTGAGGATTAGCGGTTCTTGCTATCGCGCACCCTCGAAGGCTCGCAATTCATCACTCGACTTTGACTTAGCGCTAATGGCCAGCCTCTGGCCGGACGATGGCTTCTCTGTGCCACTGTTAACTTCGTCGAAGTTAAATGCACCGAAGTTCAGTTCCCGTGACGAGAGGTAATAAAGAATGTGCCGCTCACGTGACCGCTAACCGCGTGTTTGCATAGGTCAACGCCCATTCATTCATCAAGCGAGAAAATTGGAAAATCTCGCGACACTGCCCGGCCTATGCCCCGTTTCTGTCACTTCAACGCAAACGATCGCTGGAAGGACTTTAGTTCCATCATGCGACGTCGCGGAACAAGTCATTTCTGAGCATTATGAGCGCCTAGCGTGAGAGCGTGGCCGCTCTCAAAGAAACGGAAGCCGAAGGGAAGTAGCCGCGGGAAGTGCGATTCCTCGAGAGCGGCCGTGGGTTACGATTTAAGTTTAAGGGACGGCGATTAAGATTTAATGGCTCCAGGAAATGCAAGGACTCCCGCCGCCGCGCGCCGTTTCTATCCGCTACGGAAATATAGCCGCGCGTAGGTGGAATCTGAGAGGGATATTAATTTTTCAGCAGTCTGACGTCAAACGCGATTACGCTTGCAGAGCGAGTGGAATAGTAAAGTTAGCCCAAAGTAACGCGGTGGACATCCACATGTGGGTCGGTGTAATTCTGCCATCGCTGCAATTCAATTGCCGTGCATTGCTTCACCTTTTTGCTCATCCGAATACCATGTATGAATGTATTCGCTCGAACGATGTTCTGGGTTCGTGAAAATGATGCGTCCGACGATGTGCCTCTGTCGATCGACACTACCGTTTTGCGAGAAATCGACGAACATGCGGGTGAAACGTTTGCAGCAGAAAAAGGGAACCGGCGAATCTTTTAGCGAACTCGCAATTTAGTGACAGAATGAATTCTGTCCGATTGAAATTCGCCGAGGGTGCCGGGCTGCCTCGGCAGACAGCAAAATTGCCGGCTTGCAACGAGTGTCGCTGGGTTTGTCCTTAGAGTCGATTTTGCGGCGCCAGAAGTATACGCACGACCGTATAATAAACCCATTACTTTCTGTCGCCGGTACCAACACGATGGGCAAGTGCTGATGCGACCCCTCTAATAATACGGCCCTGTAAACGTGCATGTGCTTCTACGGTATAGTAGGAGCCCTTTGCACGATGGAATTCGCTGCGGCTCGTGCGCAGTCGGGTCACGGCCCGAGGGGAACGTGAGAGCATGTATAGCGCATATATACCTATCTCTACGATACAGACTATATGCGTCTATATACGCGATGTCCACAATATATCCGTGTATCGATGCATGTGCACATATTTGATATGTACAATATCCGCCTCGGATGATGACGGCCATAGTCGCAACGATCGCCCTCCTTACATACTTAGTAGCCTTCGTTCTTCCTATCTCACGGTACCGCGATACGTACGATTATCATCGATTTAAACAAGATAATAGATATTTTACGTTTTTCATGTTTGTTCTGATAAACTTTTAGACCATTCTTAGTAGCCTCTACGCTTTTTATTTTACAGTTGGACTGTGTTAACATTGCAGATATAAAAATGATGCGATCGTTATTGAGATGAGAGAGAGTGTAAATTTGAGATATTGCTTTTAAGACTTTGCTTTTAGAACTAACATTTTGGATCATGCCAAGGTTTTGCGTCTTAAACGTCTAGACAATTCGTCTATCATATGTTTGTGTTATGTATGGCGGGTGTATTTTGAGCGCCATTGTAGACGGGCTAACATAATTCGATCCGACCATTGAATATGTACAGTCAAAGAGATGTCTTATTGAGATGTATTACTGTCGGCTTGATAGATTATCGATACTGCTCAGGCGCGCAACAAAGGTATCGGATAGTCGTACAAGGTGCTTTGATAAATTCCTGCGAAATAATTTAACTTGCTGGGAATAAATTGGATGGCAGAGTCCAACGTTTCGATGCGTTACAAGAAACGACGTATTTTATCACAGACAGTTTCTTACTAATAACGAGCAATTATATGCAAATCCCGTGGCACATAAAAGATCTGCCTATTAAATATGTATATTTCTTTCTGCAACTTAAACAAACGTCATTATCAGCTTTTGTTGAATCAAGTCTTTGTGACGCGAATTTCGGGCAAGCGTGAATCAGATATTTATTAAAGTGGCTCTCGGTTTGTGTGTACAGTTGGTGCAGGACTAGCAATAAGTCACGCTCCAAGCTCGCAACCATCTTCCACTGCACGATAAAGAGTATTGACGCATTAATCAGTGTCATAACTAAACGTTTCGAGCGGAACCGTAAAGGTGAACAAGTGTCTATGAAATTGAATTGATTAAAGTGCGCATAACGTGCGGCGTGGGAAATTACTTAACGACAAGGATCGTTTTGAATGAACGACGTCAGTCGGATTTTCCCAGCGGTGAGCACAACGCTCGCCGCCTCTAAAAACTCTTCGTTCAAACGCCGTGCATTTTAGCTTCCGGGCGCTCTGAGCAAGTTCGAAACCCGAAAATGACGGAATCGTCCGTAAATAGAAAGGAACACCTTCGCACGCTTCAAACGTATCTATGTATTCGATGCGAACGTAGTTTTAGAAGTTCCGCCATGTATTCGATTCCGCGAAACACAATCCTCGTTCCGCGGGATCACGTAGCCAAGGGACAAAAGTTCCGCGAATCGAAACATTGAACAATTTCATATGCAGCACACTTCTGTTAAATGTATTACTAAATATTATTAATAAGCACGCCGTGAAAGCAGGTTACTGTGAAAAATGTCGTGCTCTTATTGTGACTCGTGACCGATTTAATTAGCGTTCCGCAAGTGAGCATCGTGTTTGTGCATGGAGAATTCGGACAAAATTAAATTAGAGTCTCGTTATCAGTCGTAATAGACTTAATCGATCCGATCCGCAAAGGTCGGCTCGGTGAATGAAGGTCAAGTGGAGAGGCAGACCAATTTGGACGGAGGCAGAATCGAATTTGGCGCCTGGTCGTGACACTTTGCTAGCTCAGAAATAAACGCACACTGTCTGTCAGGCAAGTGCGCATTCATTTTCGTATTTTATCCGTTAAAGTATTTCTAAACTTGATCTTGGCAGGACTTCACTTGGCTACGTATGTATATTCTTCTTGCATGCAGCCATTGCTTCTTTACATTCCTCATACACGCTGGTTAAATAACTCGCAGTAATTAACTCTGAAAGAGAACGACATCAATTTCCAGTTTTTCGTGCCATTTCATTTGTCGCATTACATTTTTTCGGCTGCTTTTTCGTCGCGGTATCTTGACCGACGGACGTTTCAGTCTGTCGCGTAACCTGGACACGAGCTATTTATACATTTTTCAAAACGTCCCACGTTACTTCGAAACGCATACATTCGCAGCCCCGGCGACCAGTCTCTGTTAGAAAATGTTTTCCAACACTGGCACGCATTCGATAACCCAGCGGAAACAACAAAACACCGAGCGCACTCTGTCCCCATCCTACTTGCATATGCGTATATCCAGCAGAAAAAACAACAGTCAATGATCAGGAGTCGCTATGCTAGTGCGATTGTTACCGCGGAAATTTTGTCTACGAAAGTTTAGCGAAGCCGAAGAAGAGGTTTTCGCTCGCACAATGGCATCTACTCGAGCATGTCCGTCCAATTGAGATACAGACAGGCAGGTAGACGGGCTCGCGGACGCGGGGGCAACACAATGAACTTTAACTTCGTAAATGTGGCTTATTATCAATCTCAACAGGATGCAGCCGGGGCAGTACTCGAACACTGTTCGCTGATCGCGCCGATCGCAATATAGAGAAAGGCTGAGTGGGTGAGAGTCGGCTAGAGAGAAAGAGGGAGCCGAAACAATGCACTCCTGATGCCGCACACGCCACGGCGCGCGGCGTTAGAAGTGGACTTTTCAATTGCTCTTCACGTGTGGGCTCCGAAGTGGAATTCGACGAGTGGAGATCATGCGCGAGACTGGTTGGGTTGCTTTAATGCTCGGTGCCGGTACCAATTAAGACGGACGGAAGAGGAAGAGGGGAGGGCGGCGGGATTGTGGAGGATGGTTCGATTATTTCACGTGCAGCCTGCGCGTACGTATACGTCTATATATTTACGTGCACGCAGCACGTAAACACGAGTCCGTATATAAGTGTGCCAGTGTGTTTCGCGAAGCCGTTCAAGGAACGTCCAATTGTGGGATTATTGCTTCAAGGATCTCTCGATAATCGTGCAATATGCATGGAATAGCCTCGGGAACGTTCCGAAGTCATTTCGCCGGCTTAATGGTAGTGTGACGTAATGCGGTACGTTGTACTGCTACGACGAACGTAGACGTAGACGAAGAGCGGACGAAACTGTTGAAGTGGGCGTTATGCCGTATTATGCGGGGTGGACACGTTAGCGGTCGCGTTGCTGTCGTAATTAGGAAGTGGTGACGCATGTACAACGGTACCGTGTAATTTGGATGTTGTTCGGTCTTCATAACGCGTGCTTTTCTGTCCCACAAGTTTGCCCCGTAACGCCGGCGAATATCCTACGCGTACTCGACCGTGCAACACAACAAAACCACAATATCCGGAAACAATTTTGAGTTTACACGAACACACACCGAGGACAATTGTACATCTTCATAGAGTGGTTGCAGTGTGGCTTGTACCTACGCTATCCTCACTTGCAACTAAACATTTTGTGCGCTAAATTCTCCAATATGCACATTCCATTCAGAGTGATAGCCGACGCCATTCAGGCTGGGCAGTGTACAGTAACTGCACGTGCATTCATAAGGAGGCGAGAATGTGTTACGCGAGCCTAGGTGCGTGCATTGTGCGCGCACGTGTTGCACGCTCCTGCCAACGGAACGTCCAATTGCGGGACTTTCAAGGACCCTTCTCCACACGCGAAATGTAGGAGAGACATTTACGTTAACGCTGGCGCGCGCGCGCGCGCACTTTGGGCTTACGAGCTCACTCGAGTAGGCGTTTTTCGCCAAGTAAATGTGTTGATCTAGTCGAATTCTGGAAGGATAAAAAAAAGTCTTAATTAATTCTTTGGATGACTGAGTCATCGAAAAAACGTATTTGAGCATTCGAGTTCTAACTTGGAAATATTCTCGGCGAATCGAACAATCTTCCTACATGCCCATTTTTTCGGCTCCGTCGCCTAACTCGGTTGAACAAAGAAAACTCACGTCCGCCGGGCGGCATTAATGCGAGCACGTGTGTAGCCCTCGCGTGCATTTTATGCAAGATCGTGTGGAGCACTGGACGTGGCACTTGGTCAGGCCTTTGTTTATGCACGACCTCGCGCGGGGAGTTCGTGGCTATCGGCAATTAAGAGGAGGCATGGGGAGGATGGTCCAAGCATACGATATACGAACGTGGGACATGCGTGCGGGCAACTGATAACGCGGTTTACGTATTTAGCGCGTGTATTTATGTACGACTGTCTCGCGTATACGTAGGCGTGTACGCGCGTGTACAGTATACTCGAGAGGCATGGCCCGTGAACATGTCAGGTACGTCTGAGCATACATCGAAGCTTATTAATCAGATGGATATTTTCGGAGCAATGTTCAGTATCGATTTCTCCACTGGGGTCGTAAACGTCTCTGTCTCGTCCACGGCACCGCGACAATGTTTGTTGGCAAACATATTCTTAATCCGATCGGTACACATTCACCAGCGCTTGTCGCTTATGTGCATCACGTTTTGTCGGTCGCACCAGCACCAGCGTGTGTCGCAGTGGATGCCTCGCTCGGGCGGATAGAAGAATTTCTATCGTAGAGGTCGTGTATGCGGGCAAAGTGCCGATCTAATTTCTCTAATTTTCGACTAAGCATGAGCGGCAAACTTCCCGCCGGTCGTTAAAAAGCGTAATTGAACTCTCCTATAGCCTATCGCGTTAATGTCGTGCGCCCAGTAACGGCCATCTTACGACGAGGGTCACATTCATCTCATTGAAGCCCATCAAACTCAATTACGGATGCTGCAATTAACGTGCCAGCTAGCCGGCGGTCTTGCAGTGCCGCCTCGATAGGTTCAAGAGGGATGTGTCGTTATTGCAATCTCTACGTGGGAGCTGATTGCTCTGGCGTAAAGTCGAAGAAAGAATTTGAAAGGGCTCTCCGAAAATATAACAAGGCGCGTGGCTGTCGTGGATCGGTCGAGTGGACAATTGAGAATAGACAGCGGTGATTCTATGAAGGCAAACAAAGTCGTACAATCGAACGGAGCTGGAATAGTAATTGGATAGAGAGAGGTCTTTATTTTTATGGGCGAGCATCGTCCGACTGCCAATAAGAATATATTTTTGTTCAAAGCACCTATTCCGATGCAACGCACGTTGCATTATTTGGTGTACTTGGGAAATCAGAATCTCTTTTTGTTCAAAAAGAATACGAATACTGGAGACTTTTCGAACTTGATTGCAGAGCTGTAACTAGTTTTGTGACCAAGGGAAGAATGTAATATAAAATTGTCCTCCTTCCTCAGCCACATACGCACATACACACTCACGCACACATTGCTTGTCTTTGTTACGTGCAGGTTGATTCACTGTCATTCGTTCACCTTCCACGTGCGCGAATATGGAAACCGAAGATTCGCATCATAGCTCCGCGAGCAACGGAACACCGTTATTCGGTCGAACCGTCACCGAAGAGCCGCTGACTGACAATTTGAAATCCAAATCGAACCGGGATGGTCATGCAAATTCTGGTATTTTTGCGCGAGCGGCTTCAGATCTTCGTCCGAACTCTGTTCCGCATCTCTGCCTTCCGTACTAGCCGCGCGCAGCTCCGAAATTACGTTTTTACTTTCCTACCCTGTTCTCCCTGTCACTGACGTTCAGGTAGCAGAACTATTTCACGTGTGCAAAACCCTGATCGGAGCTCGAACAAAGCAACAAAGTGAGACAAGTAGATATATAAAAAGAAGAAGAGGAGAGAGAGAGAGAGAGACAGAGTCATCACGGCTGTTCATCCGTCAAACCCACGGCCAGTACGGGCACCGAAGCAAATTCACCGCACACTTTCTTGAAGAACAATACACCGAATAACGATTCCGTCCACGTCCGCATGCACGATCACTGCAACGCTAAACGCCTTGTACATACAACCAACGAAATCGCGCAATTTCAGTTGGCGAGTAAATAATACACCGATATCGGGATGAACAATTACCGGGGAATGTTGACAGAAAGTCGTGCCGAACGCGAAACGTTCGAACGGAACGAAGAAAGGTCGATTGAGCAAGTTCGTAGAGACCCACCTCCGCGAAGATTCCCTGTTAAAGGTCGGATTAGCACGGAGTCGGTGGCGGCTGCGGCGCGGCAAGGAGGAGAGTGAGCCGGCGAATTCCAGCGGGCCGCTCTTTTTATTTATCCCCGAACCTCGAACTCTTGCGAACTCGGGTGCATAGCGTTAAACATTGCTCCGCTATTGCATTGCCGATTTGAGCGCGGCAGGTGGACAAAGAGGCGCGGGCGGGGGTAGAGCGGCTGGTGCTCCCGCCTGGTGGGAGTCTCGGCTTGGCGAGTGGGGATAGAGATCAGTAGCCGGGCCAAGTGGAAACGGACTTGCACGGTCAGTCCGCGCCGAGAGGCTTCAGACGGTGGAGTAGGATTCGCGCTTCGTTCGCGATTGCGCGCGGACTTTTGACCTGTCAACTTTTCCGACGTCAATCATTCTCGCTGATCAGTCGCTAGTCGGCGCCGATTTCGATTCCGAATGCTGCCCTCAACGTACAAGCAACCGAGCACCGCCTGCGCGTGAGTCCGTCAGGTACCGTCTACGCTTGTGTGTCATCGTTATATTGAATCTTGAGTGACTGCTCGAATCGCGCCAGTTTTCTCTGCCGCACACGCCGATGTGATCAGGCTGCTTTTTCCGCTGGACTCATCTCAGGAGGTTCGATATGATTGAGATTCGATTCTGCACTGAAACGCGTGCTCTTTCTGCGTCTCGCGTAGGTTTCTTGTCTACCGAATCGTCGATGTAGCGCGGTTCAATTCATGGTACAGCGCGGAACAATGCACTCGTGATATGCGATATGTTTACGCGTGAATTCGAGTCCGCGTCTGCTGATACGTTAGCGAGTCTTCAGTGATTTTCTCGGCCCGTGCCACTTTCTTCAGAACACTGCGCAAGACTCTCTCTTTCTCTCTCTCTTTTTTATTAGTGCGTCTTCAATTTCTATTGGGGACATAATCAAGAGAGAAAAATTGCGGGTTCTGATTACATCTCGTTTGTTTCAGCGGATCCAATTTTCGTTCACCCGTCGAATTTTCCATAAACGGTTTTCCGTGCATCATCGCGTTTTATCTAAAGTACTCGTGAGGGAATAACTATGCACCTCAGGCTTCGGCAGTTTGCGCGTGTATACGACAGGTATCGTTGCGCGAAGCCGTCTGCGCGATTTTGCGGAATCGTGTAATTTTCCACGATCCTCGGGAACTCGTTCTGCCAGGCGTTTTGTGGAATTTTCAAGAGAGGTATTATTTCGCCGACCCGACACCGCCGATAAGGATCTGCTCGGAGATTGATGAAACGAGCAGGAAGAGCAAGTCTCGCTTCAAAGCTGATTGCGGGGTTGTTTTGAATAGATAGTGCACAATGGCGTGGGTGGTCATCCATCGGTTCCATCGACTATACTTTTCTTGCACGACCAATCACTGGCTTTTGTTCACCCTATTACGTTTTTTTAGCCCTACGATACATTAGCATTTCACTCGTATTACGCGAAAGACCCTGTATTATGCAATATGTAGGGCGTTACTGTATTTGTCGAGCAAACACTGTCGGCATTCATTCCGGACGTGAACTAGCGTATACTAAACAGGCATGTACACAGAGATATGCATGCGACATATATACGTGGTTGTCCACAAGGGTGACGTACTGCTGAAGCGTGCGGCGGATGTGACAGCACTTAGCTCACTGCCGTGTCAGAATTTCATCGGAATTATTTAGAAAGTTCGGGGACGCGGGCTGCGGATCCATCGACGAGTAGAGCTGCGAGCCATTATCGAACGCTTTAATCGCGAGCGATTCCCGTAATTTATTCATCCGAGCGTCTCCGAACGTGTCCCCCTTTCAATTCGTTGATTCTCGGCTGATGGCGACGTTCGCGGGATCATCTGTTATATCGGGAGCGAATGAGAATGAGATTATTAGCGGGACGACACTTGTACGGCGCTTCATTATGCTCGTTTTCAACTGCTGACAATTACGTCGACAGCGGAGAAGCTTTTTTGATTTCTGCCGTGACACGATCGCGTTAATCAAGGCGGACTGCGGGATGCGCGAGGTGGCGGAAAAAAATGATAGCAGTGACCACGGCAGAAATATATATGCGGAGAAAAAGAGCGTAGCTCTCCAATTTAAATTTGTACAATTTCCGTTATGTCTACACGCGTCGGTCGCTTGGAATAGTCTCCTTGATCCGCATAACGGCTATTCGCATACGAGTGCAGACAGAACAGGCACATCGTGCCTAATGACACCATGCGTCATCTAAATTGATCAGCATTTAATTACCGAACGGCCCATTTACTAGCGCGTAGTCATTTTCTTCGCGCGCAACACATTTCGCAATACTCTGCGCGAAGAAGAAATTCCGAGCGACAAATCACTTATCGACTGTTACGTTCGTCAATTCTAGCCGTATGATTACGCGATGCCTCGAAGGAAACGGACTGTCTCGGCTGTCGTTTTAAATCATCCTCTAATTTATAATTAGTCCGACCGCCGTAACCACGAACTCGCTCAATTCTAATGTCGCTGATTGACAATTTTACCGCTAAGTAACGTAGCACTTAACCCCTCGGCGGACGGTTAACTTTTTACTACCTTATAGGTACTCACGACATGTCATCGAGACATTTTTATGTACAACCAGTAACGTCAATCATAAAATTCCGTTCAATTATTGAAAAAAATTGTCTTTACGTCAGTTCGCATCAACTTTACAGTAAGTTACTAAGTTACTACTAACTGCTCGAACCGGATGCTAATGTTCCCGTGTGATTCTACTTCTTTGTACTATCTGGCTGTTAAGTCCGCGGCCATCAATAAGAAACGTATTACTGCAGGTATACAGGGGCGTTGCAAGTGGTATTTCTATCCAATCTCTTTCCTGGCCGCTACACTACAGTGTCGTGGCATTTTTCGCCTCCGATTTCGCGAGGTCGACAAATAAATAACCTGCAACTCGACGTGCTTCGCTATTTCGGAAGAGGTCAGTGGGGTTCGCAAGGGCGCGTCGATTGTCAGATTCGCGCGTCTTCCTCGAAGCGCCGCGCCAATCAGCATCAGTTAGTGCCTTTATTTTATGCGTCACGGCTGAGTTGACGCCGCCGATGCACGCTTCGCGTCGGCCAGTACGGAGTGGTACAAAGTAATAACGACCGTGGCGGGATTTTTAACGAAGGTACCGAGCTGGAACATTGCAGGCTTCCTTCGCTCTGCGTCGCCGCTCCTCGCACTGCTGCGCGCAACTGTGTTTTTTCTCTTCTCCTCTACGTTCCGTCACTGTGGACAGTGCAAAGGCCGGATGCGCGATCGTGTGTGTGGGAAATACCGGCAATTTTTCGCATTGCCTTATCCACTGACGTTTCGTGCGGGGGGGGAATAAGATTTCGTGAATACCGAAAGCGACTCTTTCCCTACTTTATAGCCGTAGGATGTGCGCTGGAACGTTTGAACGCGGTCGATCTGTTACACTTATACGAATGACAGATATCAAACGGCGACGATAATTCATGATTGTGCCCCAGGTTCGAGTCACGTGAATGACTGGTTTATCCACCCGCTCGCATGCATAGCGAGTATCACGTTCGCTCTTACTCATTTCACTCTCCGTATCAGACCGTTTTTGCCCAATTTCCCCGTACTAATTACCCGCGCGGCCGGTAGTTTCTTTAGATCCATACACTTAATCGCGTATCCTTTCGCAAGGGGCGCAGCTTTTCTTGTCGCGCCGTTGCAGATCTTTCATTTTACGGGATTACTCGAGCGCGGCTAATCCCCTAATTCTTTCGAGCGCTCGTCCTGCCCTGTTTTTTGTTTCGCCGCAGAAGAAAGTACAGAAAACGCGGGCGCGGGATTTACATACTTTCTCCGGTTCGTGCCGTAACGCGATAACGCTCGGTGCTAGCGTCTGCACTCGCGGCACGAGGACAGGGAGCGAGAGAGTGCGCTGCGTTTAATTGTCGTTTTTCATCGCCTTTTAGTTGGCTCGCGCGCGCGAAATGCAGAATGAAGAGACAATGCGATGCGCGCTTCGGCGATCTTCAGACTTTGGAGCGAGCGGAAATCTTCGAAATAGGATCGTCGGCCGCGAGATTAGTATAATTCTCGGCAAGGCTCCGTTACACAGTAACACTGCCGCTAGAGCTACGCTCTATGCATTATTCATGGAGCGTCTTTCGTCTGTACTCGGGCTCTAATCGCCTTCGCGGTTCGGCGTACCTTATCGACTTCGGAAAGTGTAATGCTGTAGGAGCGTAGGGTGAGGCCTGGCAAAAACAAGCCGGCACGAACGGATGAGTGAGATGTAATGGAAACGTCTACAGTTGAGCGCGGAAGCTGGATGGAAACGTAAGAATCGAAAGACGAGACTGAGTTTTCTCGCGGGAACCTGAAAGCGCGATCTTTGACCTTCGCAGGGATCCCAGCTTTTGAACGGTAAAACGATAAAGTAGACGGAGCGTCGCCAGTCCGCTGACGCTGATCGTGCGCGAGGACGTTTTGATAGTGACGCTTGGAAGCAGGTTTGTTCGAACAAACAACGAAGCTACCGCCATGGCCGGGGTCAATGATCGTGAGACGTGGAAAAAATTCGTGTCCCTTTCGTGATCGGAGTTCGGTTGACGGTGGAACGAGTGTTCTCCCGCGACTGGTACGCGGTCGCACGCATCGCGACTCCACGCACACCCGCACGCTTATTCACACAGTCGGACATGCGTGATCACGCGGGCAGGCGAATAGGGATGTGCGGGCGCATCAAAATTCTAAGGCTCCCACACAGTATGCACTAGGCGTAATTGGCACAGATGCACATTGGGTTACATGTACATATGTGCTTTGAGTATGTAGATATTGTGAGATTCTAGCGAATCCACAGTGGTAGATCATCGCGTAGATCACTCTCCGTGTGTATGGAGACATATGCTTGCAAGTCTACATTTCTCTATGTACGTATGTGTAGGAGGGCACCTACACAGGTAGATATAAATTCTAGTGCTCTCACAACATGAAAGCATCGTCAAGATCATTGGTCCATCTGCGAGAAGCTATAGAGCGTAATACACAGATTCACGTATTGTACGTATGTATTGTGAGACGCGACGCAAGCGTATAGAGAACGTTCTTCGTACGTATGGAGTCTATCTGGCATAGATGCACATACGATTGAATCTACGCACTCCTGTATGGGAGGTGCGCACGTGGATGTGTCTAGATTCTAACTCGTACACAGGATTAAATCGTCGTCGACATCATTTTCATTGTTTAAACACATATGGCTACAAGTATACACTCAAGAATGGAGCTATTGAGTGGTACCTATGAACTTATATTCAAATCCTAGTGCTCACGTAGCGCTAGATCGCTGACGATACCCTGTCACGTGTGTACGAAGCAAAACTGACACAGCTGCTGCTCACACCATTAAAGTATGCACTCTTGTGTGTACGTGTTGCAGAGTACGCACACAAGCACGTGATTCTAGCGCTCCCACAGTACTAGATTGCCGTAGACATCGTTTTTCGTGTGTACGGAGCATAACTGGCACATGCGAGTCGTGAGAGAGCGTGCAAGGCCAGGGCCGTATGTAAAAGATAGGACCTGAAGCTCGTCGAAGACGGAATGAAGCTCATTTATCGTCGTCCCTCTTCTCGCTCGCGGAAGCGTGACTGGTATGTGGGTCGATTAAATTATTTGACTGGTCATCCGTGGTGTTTGTTTAGCTTTTAACGTACTTTGTTTCGATGCAGTCTGATTGTGAGTTGCTCTTGGCCCGGTGTAACGGGACTGTGTTATTCTACTATCGCAAACTCATTCCAACGACTGTGTATGGAAACGTTTATAGATTTGCATGGGCATGCGTCGCTAGGAATTGGACCTGACCAAATGCATCTTACTTGCGGTTTATCGATGCAGGGCCAGTCTGTTTCAATATAAATGGATAGTCCACCTCTGTGCAGCTTAGGACTCACCCTCTAAAGATACATACTCCACATGCTTTCATCGTCAATCCATCGAGCAATTACTACTTCCACTCCTAACACCAATTACCCCCATATTCGTCCGTTAGTTTCCAATCAATTCACAACAATGCGATCCGAAGTATTCCATGACCCATCGATAACCACTAGAGCCAACGAGTCAAGACGCTCCGCGACCTGGAGATAATTCTTTAGAAGTCAACGAACGTGCACGAACATTAGAAAGCAACTTCTCGTAGGTCATTTTCCTTGTCTCGCGGCAAGATCCGTAATAAGAGACTTTTCCTTCATGCACACCGGAAGCGCGCGTTCCCTCTGCCGACGATGCATGCATCCCAGAACGGCTGATGTCGTTTGGAAATAGGAAGTGCGCGTGGCAATGAGGGTGCGATTTCCAACGTTCTCGCGGCTCACGGCTCGCTCGGGACAATTGAAACGAAACTAAGCGTGCGAACTAATTGTGAGCGTGGAATTGTTCTGTGGCTCGCGCATGTACGTCCCTGGACGGTGTTCGCATAAGCGTAGCGGGTGCCCGGCTGTACCATTCGCCGCCTTCCCGCGCTCGTACGATCGCGATTTAACCGTGACGCAATTCCCGCGCGTCCCATTTGAACCGCCAAGGATATCACCTCGGCTCGTTCCAGCGCGGTTCTTAATCTAACGCTCGTCCGCACCACCCGATCACGCTAAACAATTTGCACGCATTCCCATATTTACGTACGGCTGCGAGGAGAGATTTGAGGCGTCTTTGGGCCGCCGCGAAATGGATTGTAGAAAGTTCACCTGACGTCGCCTGCGTGCAACTCGCTGCAGACGCTCTCGGCTCTAGCGTTCTGCTGAGACGGAGAGTGGCGTCAATGCAATGTTTTTACGTAGGTACCTACGCTATGCACTGGTCAAATTATATCCGTTATTCACCGTTTTCGCGTCGGTCGAGTGTTGAGTCGTTAGCGACGAGGTTCGGTCGGAATTTAGGATGACGTTGATGTAGACGGTTTCAATTAATTTGCCGCAATTGTTTTTTTTTTCTGGTGCTATTGAAGGCTGACAATTTTCGTTGCATAACTTCAATACCACGGGCGGGAACGAGGAGGAAAGGTCGCTTTCGGTTTGGCGCGTATCGGCGCACGCGGAAACGTTAATAACAATTTCCGTCAAGTTAATGTACTTTACGGTGAGCTGGTCGGTTGGAAACGGCTCGACTGACCCTTCTATTCAAATTCTCGGTGCGTACCGAGACAATGATTAATCCGCGCGCGGATCGTTTGGCCTGTCAATAATATTGACCTCTGCGCCGTTGCAGTCGCAATAAACGATTGACGTACGTATTTTAAACTCAACTCCCATCGTCTACTAGATTAAAAAAACAATGGAAGATTTGAAGCGGCAATGGAAAAATTCTGAACAAGCTCGTGCGGTCCACGAGATTACACTATCTTCTCTTCTCGGTAGAGCACTATACACATACTATTTATATATATTTCCATGCCGCATACATCTATGTATATCCCCGTTGAATTGTGTGGCAAATCAAGCTGATGCACTTTGCATTTCATTCGCAATGAGAAGCGGCGTTCCCTTTTTAATTGCAACTCCCGCCTAGGTCTAGATACAGATCGGCTCGTTTCCAATTGACGCAGCGATTCCGTTATCGTCGCTGGTAATTCCGTACTGGGCACTGCTTATTTTAACTGGTTGCCTCAAATTGAGCTCCTTGCGTCAGTCGGCGGAACGAGCGGGAGCCAAGGCTGAAGCGATCTTCTCTCGGAATTTCGTCTAATAGCATTTTCCGCCGTTCTGTGCGACTGTGCAAACAATTTCGCCGGCCGCCCGGAGAAGATGAGGGGGAATATATTCGAGAATTTCGAGGCGGAATTATTGACGCGAAGGCGTCGTTTACATAACTTCCCTGTCTCGGGCGCAAACAAGGTGTATAAAGTCTGTCGATGAAGCGCCTGCCTTCGAACGGATCGATTGTTACGCACGCGAACGTGCCCCGCGATTCGCGAATATAACATTTTATTCGCCACCCGCCGACGTGCTTTGATCAGACTCACCGAGCGTTTTTCGTTCGACTGCAATTTTTCCCGGAGGAGCGTGAGCGATAATGAGGGAAAATTTTCAGCCTTTTGACATTATTAGATTCGTGATTGGATTTAACGTGGGTATCATCAGGCATCCTCGCTGTCTGTCGCATTAGCGCGAGGATTCTATTAATGTAACGCGTGTTACGTAAAGGTAATCATCGCAGAGGGTAACACGTGAATTCTGTGATAAAAGCGTACATTGCCGGTGATTGATCAAACGATGCAATCAAGTTCGAATCTTCTAGTTAACGCGAAGAGATCGTTACTTCGCATAGCTGGACAGCTTCAGTGATCATGAGATATCTGCTCTACGTCCTGTCTGTTATACAATGTCGATGATCGGTGAAAGGTTCTAATCGGCTCGGACACGCACACTTATCGCTAGCGTAAGAAGATGATTATTTCGTAACGCAATGCGTTACCTTCGCAGTCCGCAGCAGACACTACCGATTACACAAGAGTAACCTTCCCTAAGGATACTTTGCAAATTCTCACGGCAACAAAGAACGCGCTATCGGCGATCGATGAGAGAATAAAATAAACATCGCTCACAATCAGGCGGTGCGAACCGTTATTTAACGCGAACGACTCATTTACTTATCGGCGAGTTTGAAGTGTTTTGCACGTCCTCGATCGTATTTAATAATCGTGTCGTGTCTCCTCTTTATCAATCGACGCCTTTGTCGCGGGCAATCATCGCGCATGCAAATACACGATTCGTCTGGGTGACGAACAACAACCGGGAATACCTCGCCTTGCAGACTGACAATGACTCACCATGTGCATTCTATGATCGTCGTAATAACATTGTGCCGTAACGAATTATCGCACGACAAGTAAAAACCGCGTAGTCGCGTAGCTGTAAAATTATATTGACCCCCACCTCCTACTCGGCGGCCCATGTCGATTGCGCCAAAAGATAATCGCGGCCAATGCGAGCACTCGCGTACAGATAATCCCCCATAAATGCAAGCGGAGAAATATTCGCGATAACGGGGAACACGACTTCGACAAATGAGTGCATCTCATTACGCGAATTGGGTCAGTTCTGTGTTTTACAGTCGTTACGGCAGGTTTGCAAATTCCATAAACGCGTAACTGCGCGCGGCGGCTCGACGAATATTGCAAAATGTTCGACATCGGGTCTGGGCTAGGTCGGGCAATTTTGTCGCGCTCAACACCTACCCGACCAGAGTACCGTCGCTCTTCGTTATCAATAACCAGACCTTGTGCAACGCGAATACATCGCGCAAGGATAATCCCTGCCACGCGTTAATATACAAATGGTCTCGTTAACGATTGTCAAGTTAAACGGATTATCGTTAGATCGACGCAATGGGTTTTACAATTTCAACGAGACTCGCGGTGACGTATATCGAAAATTTGCCAAATCCCTTGTCTCCCGGCGAATTCCGATCGCTCGATTCGATGTAAGATAATACTTAGGATTTCAGTTGGCCGAACACCAACGGCAAGCGATACAGTACAAATCATAGTTGCCTTTTAAAATCGTGGCTCGCAGAAAAAGAATTTGAGATAAACGGTACACTGTGCAAGGTTGCGGGGCGAATTGAGATATTATTTTAAATCTGGGATGATTATTACCAATGGCCGACTATATACAGTCTAATCCGGGACGGTTGGCAGCCTTATGCAAAAGGCACCTTCTGCAAGAACTACGCTCGGAGGTCCTCGAATGACAGAGGGTACTGTCTCGGCACTCGCTGACTGGGTCAGCTTTGCATTTTATAATCGCGCTTGCAATAGGATCGTTATTTCTACAGCGGTTTGCACCACTTGAAGGCAAATTTCAATTAGGCCCGAATGAGCTCTCCGGCGTTGTCCGTAATTGCTCCTGATACGGTCATTGGTCCGGGCACAGAGGGACGAGTGCGATCGACGCGATTCGGCTAATCTCTCCCACGGCGTCTTGCGTAATGCACGAACCGCGGCTAGTGATGGAATGAAGCAACAAAATTTCGAAGTAGCTTCAAAACTATAAATGATAAACGTTTCAACCATGTTTCGAACGATAGATAGAACCCATAAGTGCACCGAAAATATCGGCTGATACGTTTGATTTTAATAAGAGCGACTTAAAAAAGAAACCGCAAGAATTATGAGTATAATTAAACTTTATTCGAGTATATTTCAAGCCTTGTGAGACTTTGCAAATACCTGAAATAAGGTATCCGGTGTTTCTGAGAACGACTCGATTCTAGTGAAAAGATTCTCTGGGTTTTGAACTGATGGATATTCATGAGTACATATTGAGCTTGGTCCCATCACCGATCACAACTCGTGTGACGTAAGGACGTGTGCGAGGCACGTGTGCATCGTGACGATCACGAGATCCCACGACCCGAACGATGACAGGATCTATCCCCTTGAGTGTCGAGGCCCGACGAGAATAGGGCGTGTAGCTTGTATGCGTGCAGAAATGGCCAAGAGATATCGGTCATGGTGGTGTCCGTTTTATCGCGACTTTTGTGACACATGAGAACTTTTCCGTAATTACCGTCGTCCCACGAGTGGCTCGTTTGTTTAATGAAAGTACGGCGTAGATTGCGAGGAATCGTTGACGATTTTCTGTCATTGTACAGTCTCGAGGACATTCTTTTCATTCTTACGCGTTGCTTGTTGCCAAGAGAATCGAAACAACTTAACGTTTTGCGGGAATGTTATATAGCTCTCGAACGGTATACAATGTTTGGTTTGAAATATAATAGTTTTATTATAAGATACTACTAGGTTTCCGTTGGACATTTTTCGTGGCCTTCTCTGCAAAACTTGCGTTACGTGTCGTTATGCAAATAGAATCGTATCACGTTGCAAGACATACAACTTACGTACAAGTTACACGTTCAATGTGGATTTCAATTTATTCACAGTCGTCTTACCGCCATCCGAGTGACTATGTCTACGTCAAAAAGGGTTCATTCTTTCGAGGTCTCTTTTTAATGAAATGTGGACCAAAAATGGTGAGTGCCGCAAAGACTGCTGTCGTCCAGGGACAAGGCGTGAAATATCAAAGCGTGAATTGTCGGCAAATGTCGGTCATGGCTTGCTCATGGCGTTCGCAACATTTGTCAGCCGTAAACTCTTGTCAAATATGGCGAACTTTTTCTGTAATTACCGTCGCGTCTCACACCCATGTCGTCTTCTTATATCGGCTACGTAAATATCGGTCAGTCCGATGGCATCATAATTACAACGCAGTTCCACGCTAATTCTCTCGCAACGGGCTGTATCGTGAGGGGAAAAACAGAAGTCGTGGGCACGGTAACTGGGACGACGCTAAGCGAAAATACTGTAACGACGCACGGCGAAAACGTTCGCGCGAGAACAGTCGGTGTTACTGACAATGAGTTTAACATATTATAGGCCTGACGTCTGACCATCTACGGGTTCTTATCTACTGTCTCGTCGTTTATTTCCAAGCGTCCTGATTAACATTATATTATTACATTGCAGAATATATAATGATTCCTCCATTTCGAATTATCCTATTTTCTACAATTTTTCCAATCTTTCATCGATATATATAGATCATGGTAATATGAAAGCCGAGGAAAACTTAAAACAATAATATGAATTAAAAATGAGCCTTTATTATAGGAGAATGTGAAACACGTTTCGACTCCTTAGTAATTCTAGTGTACGCGTAAGTAAATAAGGTGCGTGAATAAATAAAATGCGCGGGAACCGTGTCGAGCCTACTTTCGATTGTTTAAGCTCTTACGGTACACGTGCGGGAAAAACGATCGTGGCTCAACCATGGTTTGAGGCCGACAAAAGCACCGTCCGATTTGCCGCTGGAAAACGTGACCTATCCGTTTTTCGTACGTCGCGTGTTTCAAGCAAAGAAATCATGGTGTAATTAAGGGGTAAGAGTTCCGCCTACGCAACGGTGTGCGTTCTGTTGCGCAAACGAACGGGGAGAGCATTTGACCGAATGAACATGTATGGCTAACAAAATGGCGGAGCTGAGAAAAGTCTGTGAGCGCGTAATTACTTAAGACATTATAAATAAACCGCTGTACTGCATTTGCATTCTCTGAAGAAAGTGTAGAAATTTCTGTTTACGTGCAATAGAAAATATTTGCATCGAAAAATGTGCTACTTTCAAAGGAGGCACGATTTAGGTGGATTTTAGGAAAGAACGAACGTTTACCGCAGTCTAATTCAATATTCACAAAATATCGAACGCTTAACAATTAATAGGCGTCAATACTAACGCCCGTTTAAATGTGTACCAAATAGAAAAAATGACGCAGAATATCTCGAGTTCGACGATCACGCCAACTTTCCCCTACGAAGCCACGTACACTTAAGAACGCCGTGTGCCAAACGCTTGACTAACCAGGAAAAATTGACAGTGAGATTGCAGGTCGGGCGAAGAGGAAGGTTCGAGGCGCGATGAAGGCCGTTCAGGAGCAGCAGCAGCCGGAATCGATGGAGTCGAACGAGTCGGTGTCCGGCTCGAACGAGTACGCCTATCGACGACTGACAACGAAGCACAGACGGGCCGGAAGTACCGGCACCACCGGCGACGAGGAGTACACAACCGACGAGGATGAGCTGTACGCCGACGAGACTGACTGCACGATCGGCTCGACCCTGCATCCGCCTCATCCGATTCTCAAGTCAGATCTTGCCAGGGCCGCCACCGACCTGTTCGGATACGCGACCATGCGAGAGGACGACGACGAAGAACCGACCAGCCTCTTCGACGAGGACGACACCAAGTTCCTGCCTGAAAGGTTCGTTTCTTTGGCGAAGTTTTCGATGAATTCTGCTAGTTCGTATAGGGTCATTGTTCTAGCTGATGCGTTGAATATTGTGTTACGTCTGGTCTTGTGTTTGAAGAGTGATGAGATTGAAAATTAATAGATTTCTCATGATCGATATTGGTTTCTTTTAAGGACACTTTTCCTCGGTAATCTGCGGATGCCTGAAAAACTTTCTGGTTTTCTCGTCAGAAACTGTACGCGGTCTCTCGCAATTGCATTATTCACAGTGTTTGTTGTACCTCCACGTTCAACATTAGTTTTCTCGGTCCGATGTGACTGACCGTAGCGCTTTGCAAACGTCGCCGGAGTTAAGGATATTTGCTCGGCAGAGGACACGTAGAGATTACGTTCAAATCGAGTCAGGTTCGTACGCGGAAAACCTGCCCATTCCGTAAAGCCAGCACGTTTGTTACGTAGACGATCGAGTAGTTTTTTGCAATCCAGTCGTACGGACCGTTGTGTAAAGAGAGATTTTGGAGAGGTGGAAGGCAAACCTATGCGTTCCGACTGTTAATTTCAAACAGCCGATTCCGCGCAGTGTTTTGATCACGTAATTTTCGTATTTCCCTCAGTTGACTTTCCATTTGCAGGGGCACGGGTTTGTGCGCTAAAATTCCCGGATTTTAATGTTTTCCGGGTTTGATTTTTATCACGTCCTGTTACTTTATAATGTTTCAGTTGAATAAGCATCAGTTCACTTATTGTCCGACATTGACGAACAGTGAAACAATTCGTTCGACGATTAGCTTATCACGGAAATTGATAAAAGAATGGAATGAAAGAACAAACGTTTTGGCGGGCGCATTGTAAACTATTGTTGGGTAATGAATCGGCAGTAATACTTCACCAGTGTCTTTGATGTTTAAACAGTCGCATAAAATGTGCTCTAGTGCACTTTGACGTTTGCAATGCATTTTACGTCCGCGCAATCTTCACGTGGCCGTGTTCGATACAATCCTATCGACCGTACCGCTGAAATTCTGCAACCGAATTCTTTTTAGAGAAAACAGACTCATGCCGAGTAATCTGATTATTTGACGAAGCGTCGGTTTGAGATATTAAATTGTTATAAAATGTCACGTGATAATTCAATATCGCGTCTCTGGGTCATGTTTTCGGCGTAAATGAAATCCCTCGCGCAGCCCGCGAGTGTTAGTTATTTTTTGCACACTGCACTTTTCGTTCGTACACAACGTCCACTTCTATTTTGGTCCGCGCTGTATTTGAGTTTCGGATGATATTGAGATTTTCGTTTATCAATACGCTTCCACGGCGGGCAAACGTATCGGCCGGCTCGCGCGCGCCCCCTCGTAAATCAGGTTTCCTCGGATTTCCGCTCTCCGTTATTTCCACTCGCCGAAAGAGGATGTATTTTTCCAAGTATCCGCTTTGGGCCGATATTTACTGCCGTCCACGCAGCGTCCCACTGTCTTGACCCGATTGTTTATCACTTCCGTCCGATCGCGTACGCGTGCCCGGCGTGCCGTAGAGCGCAAGTTGTCGCGTCCTATCTTCCGACCGTTCAATTTCTAAAGATTGTACGCGTTAACAATGAGAACGTGCGCGAGAGTACGCGGCGGAGATGCATCGCATACGCACGTTCCCGCGCAAACGATCCCGTCGATGCGTGGGCGTGGTAATCGAGCATTGCGGGAGTGGGTGAAAGTTTCGCACACGAAATTACCATACCGAATCGCGCATTGTCACAATGAAAACGGAACGCTCGCCCATAGTATTACGCGTTTACATGAGAAACGCCGATGTGAGATCGTATATTCTGCGAACGTGAACCGGCGCGGCGCGCAGAATAACGTCGTCCGTTGCACAACACGCACGCCACGCTCGTACCGAACGAAACACTCGGCCGTATTCTCCATAAATTAACTGTTTCTGCATTTTCATTTTGTCCAAGCCTCGTCGCGTCGAAATGAAGACACGGCGCGGGGCGAAGGAAGAGAGGAGGAGGAGGAGGAGGTGAGGAGGTTAAAATCGAACGGAAGGGGTGCGCTTTTATTCCGTACTTCCGTATCCGATATCGTGTCTCATGCTCGTTTTGCCGCTCGAGGCAGACTATTCCGTGGTTTCCCATTGTCGACTCGACGCGCGACGGTCGGATCGATTGCCTTTCGAACGGCAAATCGGCTTTCCTTCTCCCGGTAACTTTGACTTCGGTCAAATATCTCCCTTACTCGCTTTCAGTTCCAATTCAACCAAAACGACAACCCCGCTGTTCGCCTACAACGACAAGCTGCACGGCGTTCTATCGAGACATCGAAATCCGGACGAGAAGACGTCGAAGCCCAGCGAGAAGGCGGCAAAGGTGGCCGATCAAGAGCCGGAAGTCTTACAGTCTCAGGCGGAACGCACGAGACCGTTGGATCTCAGGTTGAGCGAGGAGGAAGAAGCCAGGGATACTGTGAGAGAGGAGGAATCGAAAAAGGAAGCGAAAAAGGAAGATGAGAGGGTGCCCTCGAGGAGGTCGTCTCTTTCCAAGGAATCTCAGGTACATAATCGTGGATCCGTTTCAGTGATAAGAGAAAATAATAAGTCAGCCTCTCAATGAGTGACTCATGTTACAGTAATACTTGAAATCGTCGTGTCGATTCGTACCGAACATTCGTCGTATCATTATGACTGCGATATCTTGCCGTCCGTTCAACAATGCGTCAACACACGTACGCATATAGTGTAACCATGCGAAGATTCGGTCCGCACAATCGGAAGTAGAGATCTTGCAGGCAAACATGCACTCCTGAGTTCTGGTGGTGACGCGAAATACTCTTTAAAAAGGTGCATTGCAAGGAAGTGACGTGATAAAAGGAATTCCGTCGAAATCGTCGGACGGCGCGGCGTTAAAATGCACTAAAACGCATTTGAAGAGACGAGAAATGATGAACTCGATCCGATACAGGAAGGCATCGCGGCCGCGGGTATAATTGTTCCCACGAGATCGTAGAGCGATTTGCGTCCATTGAACGGCTATCTCCCGAATGCTGTGACAGGCCAGCGACTGACGCGGAGAGATGCCTGATCTGCACAGTGCAGTAGTAGTGTACCGCATTCGTCAGACGCTTCCTCTGTTTCTCTCTCTATCTCTCATTGTGCAGGTCCCCTTCTCGGCGTCCCGCATAAGCCGTTACATCCGAGATTGCCGCGACCCGGGCAGATAACAGGAATCTAGATAGCAGCGGGCACGAACGTACCGACGATAAACACGACGACGGTCCATTCGAATGACAGGTCGCTCCGATTGTAAATAAGCCCTCGCATCGCGCGACTAATTATATTATCGATCGCGGCACACTTCGAATTCCACGTTATGACGTGCACTTCCGTATCGCGCTGCCGCCGATGCCGTCGCGGCGCACGCTTTATAGCGCGGTACACAAATGATGATCTGTACGGTCCTGTATTTCATGCATAACGAAATTTCTCGCGCCACACCGCGCCGCACCGAATTATTATTTGCGCCCGTAGCACGCAATGGTCCCGACGATAGCGGCCGTTTCGTTGCGTCGCCGAATCACGGAGAAGAATAATTGATGTTATCCAATTGAAACTCGTACGAAGTCAAGCTTCGCCCATTTTTTTTCCACGTCGGTATTTCATTTTGATAGATAGATGGAGAGAGAGAGAGAGAGAGCGAGAGAGAGGGGTTGGGGCCGATGAGGGGCAATCCTGACGATCGATATCATGCATTATTTATCCAATTCGAACGTCAACGGTGATTGAGAGGTCGCGTATGTGACAGGTGGCGGAGGAGCCGCAAACGAAGCAAGAATCGTGTTCGCCGCGGAAGTCTAACGGTCCACCATCGCCCACAACCTTGCAGTGGGGCAGAGCCGTGGCTGAGGTGAAAGAGCATGCCGTGGCTAAGCTTCAGGAGGAGTTGAGGAGGGCTCACGAGGAGCTGAAGTTGAAGGATGAAGAAGTCTCGAGACTCTCCAGGATTAGGCAGGACGTCGAAGCGGAACTGGAGGAACTCACTGCCAGCCTCTTTCAGGTATACCGAGTTTTCAGCGATTCCATAGTTTGTATTCTTGCGAGTGTAGTTTGGCGGAAGATTTTCGGCGTCATGAAATAAGAGCTACTTATTAGAATCTTGGCATACGTACGTCAATAACAATCGCTAATAGCTCCCATGTTTAGATCTGCGCCACTATGTGTCAAATTCTCGCGTCAATTACGGAGATAATGAAACGAACCCAATCAGGATTTCTGACGCGCATTACGGCTAATCTGTCGATACGTCGATTCCCAGGAGGCACACAACATGGTGCGCGAGGCGAACGTTCGTCAAGCTACAGCGGAACGTTTGCTGGAGGAAAGCCGGATGAAGGCGGAAGTTTTAGCAGCCGAGGTTGCGGCATTGAAGACCCTGGTGTTAACATCGACGCCTGCCAGACCAAACCCTCATCTGCATCCTCAGATAGACACGAAAGCTCGCGGTGACGACAGTCAGCAGGGTCTTTTTGCCAAAAAACATCGTAGGTAAGAAAGAAAAAAAGTCAAGTTTACTGTTCTGTTTCTCATCCTCTCGAACAAACACACGTCACATTTTACAAAACGAAGTCTCTTTCATCGCTGGAATGATTGCAATATGATAATCAGAAAAATAACTTTCCTATGTCACTGCAGCATAATTCCGACGTTTAATATATGTTGTCTATTCAGTACGCCGTGTGTCATAGAGATATTCGCACCACCTTTTCTTTTTATAACATACATAGCATATTGATAGAACACAGGCGTACATCTATGATATTTCTAAACGTTAGCCATCTTCTCATAAACTCATAACTCTACATCGCAATACATACTCTTATTCACCGAACAGTGCCAGCGGTAAAGCTTAGTAAGCGAACGATTGCATATTATAAGGTCACCGTCTCACTTCAACCTGAAGTATGGACGCGAGAACTCGCCACCGGATTCACCGGTGAAAGAACAACGGCCTTCGCTTCCGACTGACCGGGAAGGGCTCGAGAGGGACTGGCGGAGGGATCGTGACAAGGAGAGGGACAGGGACTGTAAGGACTTCGGCCTGGAAGTCGACCCGAGGGTGCACACGGAGTTCCTCAGGTGGAAGGCGAATCCGTGCGTGGACAAGAGTGATCCCTTCGTTGCTAGGGTGTTCAGGGAGGACATCGACCTCTGCCTGGACTTCCCTAACAAGGAACTGGGTGCCAAGGTCCGACAGGCCGTTCTTGATGGCATCATCTTCATCGAGGCGGTCAGCGACAAAACGAAGCTTGCCTTTCCCAAGTAAGTTCCGTAACTACGTAACTTGTGCTACGTGCATGTTTTATGTGTGATTGGACCAGTGAGTGCGGTGGGCGTAGAATTAATCTTCTCGACGCTGAATAAGTACTACGAGTTTGGACGCTGAGCGTGTACTTTGACTTCTGTCTTTGAAAGCAGGTTCAACGAAAATTCTCATCTCTGCACATTGAATTGCGGCTGGGCTAAAATTGCGCCTCTTACATTGTAACGGCATTGGTTTTAATCTGCCGGAGAAGCGTCTAAATCTTATCAATAGTACTATATTAAGACACGGTAATAAATATGCGGGGAGTGTTTGAAGTAGAAAGGTGGATTGACGTGCACTCTAATCCGATCGGGCCGCAGCTGTAGAATTGAACAAGATGTTTGCTATATTTCAGTCTATATTGGGAGCGCTCTTGATACGAGTGTTATTTTTACCCCTGATTCATATAAGAATTCTTCAAATACATTATACCTTATAAAATATAATATCGATAAGTGTATTGACACTATTGTAAAAGCGCAGGTATGGTTATCTCAAATAGCCTGATGGTTAAATATAAATCACGCGGTCAATCGACGCCGTTGAAGCTCGATGCTGTGCAATGGGAAAATCGATTCTTTCCGATATCCCCTACTTCCCTTACTTGAAATGCATGAATTCTGCCTATACTCCTCATTTGCGGTCAAAGGACTATATTTAGAAGATAAGTATCGTTAACGATGACTTCGGCGTAAATAGATTGATCGGGGGAAGTCGGTCGTGGCGGGTCCGTAAATAGGTATCCTGATGTGCAACGCGGAGGAACTCGATGTAGCGGTCATTGATTGAAAAATCCGTTCAGGAGGTCGTAAACTCAACTGTCGAGTTATTTCTGTGTTAGGTATTACCTGTCACAGCTTGACAAGTTACCATTTCGAAATGTTCGACCGTAATTCATTACTTAGAAAATGGAAAAATCTTCCATACTTGCTTTCCCTTTATCGTAGAACGACACTACTACTTCTAATGGACGATCTTGAATAATTGAAAACTGTTTAGTCGTTCGTAAACTCTGCACTTTGGTTGTATTCGTTCGGCTGGTGAAACATAAATTTCCGCATAACGCCAATGTTTCCACTGCCACAATGACGGACTGTCGTCTAATGACCCTCGCACGAAGAAGAAGAATCTGGAAAGTATACGCTCACCGGTAATAAATAATAATGATAAACGGCAGCCGGGTTTGTTTGCGTCAACGACGAACGCAGTTGCACAGGTTGCAATTGCGTGTCTCGCCGCAGGTTCGGCCATGCCTCGGGTACTCTTGTGTAACCCCGGGACGTTTGTCGTTTTGCAGAAAATGTGCCCTCCTCGAGGCTCCGCGGCAATGTCACTACCGTATGAGACTGGGAGACCAGGAAAACCAGTGGTATTGCATCTCGCAGATATGTCGCAATCGGGTGAGTTCTCGGTTTGGGAGCAGCGTTTAACGTACATTACGTTGGTCGCGGCAACAGTAGCTTTAAGGTGGCGTAAACCGTACTGCGGTTACGCTGGGTCGACGTGATAAACGTTGACAGTGTCAGTCAGAGAACTTTTCCTGTCGTCCTGCAGTCTCTTTAATTGTCACGTTGGATTATGATCATTAAGTGAAAAATAGTTTTATTTGACAACGTCTCATTCCAGTCTTCTAATATTACGCCATTTCAACTTTAAACGTTGATTGAATGTGTGGTTAGATTCGATATAATTCAATGGATTCATAGATTAGTAATTTTCTCCCGTTTCTGTACGTGTGTGACTATAACAGTTGTTTCTTATTCTTTGTTAATAGATTATAGCGGTGTGCGATTTTCTCAATTATCTGCGGTACATCGAGCGTGGTTTGGTTAAAAGCTCTGGTAAGTTGAGATATTTTAACGACTCTAGGACTCCGCAGGCATTGACGTCAATCTCTTTGCTCACTTTTACTTCCGGTAATTTAAGATACCTTACGGTTCGCCGACAGTTCCGGTCCGACAGATATTACAAGATCGAAATCACGCCAATAAAGATTGCATCGCATCTCTTATCATAGTCACAGCTTCAATATGAAAATCGAGCAAGTCGCCAAGCAAACAAAAGCGCATTTCAGAATTTTCCGTCACTCACTCGCATCGCGCTCGAACAATAAACGCAGCGCTCCTCTACGGAGGTCGAACGATTTTAGCACTAATCCGGTTTATCTTTTATTTGCCGTCCTCGCGGTCTCGGGAGATAAGCGCTGCGCTACATTATTAATAGTCGGAACGATTAGCAAGGTCGCAATTTCTGTCTCAGTTCACGACGTATACTGGGAGATAACACGACTGCGAAAGGAAATGGTCTTCGCCCGACTGGGGCTGGCGCTGTCGTCTTGAAGCTCCGTACCATGGGATTTCATCTAGTCTCGAATCGACGGCGGGCAAAAAACCTGGCACCCGTGGGTCGACGGTTTTTCGATCCAGTCTCGATCCTCGCCGCTGTAAAGGAATCAACTGCATAGGACTACCGTCGGCGTCGGTTGGACCCGACCGAAGATCGATCTTCTTTCTCTACCTTGAAGCTGCAAACGGTCTTTCGGTTCCGGCGTTCTCTCTAGAGTCTCTCTATCGTTATTGATTATTTGTTAGGGGTTTAGGACGAATCGACCGACGAATCGACAATTTGCGGATACACGTTCCGCTGTTAGACGAAGCTAAATTTTAAACGTAACTATATGTTCAGGGCGGATACGGCTTTGTTTTTTTTTTTTATTTTGTAGACGCTCTGCCAATCGAGGAAGGAGAGATACATTGAAGCAGAGCGGTGTCTGTGTAAACTTGTAGAGTAGGCTGAAAAGATGTTCTCGCGTTGGTATTCCTTCGTGCAGCGGTCGATTCTACCTATTTTACGATGAAGGTGCTGGCGATCGACCGACATTGATCCCGATCACGAGGCTGTGAACGATCTTAAAGCGAGGATCGGTTCGATTGTCGGTCGGTTGCCGAGCGCGCGAGAACAAATGTGTATATAATAGACGACGATTTTTCGGATCACCTCGACTTTTTTAAAGCTTAGAGGCGTTTAATGATGTTATAGTTGTGCGAGTAGACTCACGCACGCGTGCGTTGGGATGAAATGACGCGTAAAGGGGAGGGAACATTGTGAGAAATTGTGTCGGTTACTCATCGCGTTGAGACACATGACTTCGCGTCTAAACAATATTATTGTTTCACGGATATTATCGTCAGAGCCATTGTCGCGATTATTTTATCATCGTCGCTAGTGCGTGTAGAAAAAACCGTACGGCAAAATTAAGTCTGCGTGGACCATACGAATCTCTTTGTAGTTTGTAAAATGGCTGAATCTCTCTGTCTCTCTCTCTCTCTCTCTCTCTCTCTCTCTCTTTCTCTCTCACACACACACACTGTCTTCCTCTCTCTTTCTGTCCCTTGTGTAAATATCGTACATCAATTTTTCATCGTTTACCGCATTCTGGTCCAATCATAACGATATCTATCGAGAAAGTCATCAGGATCAATCCTACCGAATAGTGCACTTTGTCTATAAATTTTTACGACTGTCCGAACTGTTGTTGCAACCGTTGTAATATAGTTTATAGATGAAAACATAGGTATCGTTTAGTTCGGGGAATCGTAGAACGTTATTGACAAAAGTGTTCCTTGATTTTATCATTTCTTCCGATAACATTATTTGTTTCATTAATCATCCGATCACAATGATTTAAGAATTAATGGAATATTTATTCCTTACTAAACATTTAAATTCTTGATTATTTTGGGGTATTTGTAACGCACGTGCAATATCATACAATCATACTGTGGCAATAGAAATTTGACATTATCACTTTAACATTTTATTTTATCACAATAATGTTTTTTGTTGTATTATCTCAATCTCATAGTCGGAAATATATATCTGGATACTGTGCAATTTTACGAGGTTTGTGTTGAACTCTACCTATGTAAATATTATTTAATGTTTCTTTTTTTGTATTCACAGAAGTGTGACATATTACAGCTTTTTTAAGTTCGCAAAATAATATATACATTTGCACGACATACGAGGTGTATGCTGTTAGATTATCATATCTGTTAGATATTACCACAATGATGAAACGAATAAACGTAGTTTTCGTTTCACGAGATACGACGTACACAATCCTCTGCGATACATCGAAGTTCATTTTATACAACCTGTACATGTATGCTATGAACATTCCATACGATACGTTACGCACAGTGCTCGCCACGAGAATTCGACTGTGTTGTCTTCCATTACTCAACGTAAATTGTCTACGAAGCAAGAATGAACGCCGAACTGAGCTGGTTTCTGGTCGAGCAAAGTTGATATTACGTATGTTAAACGAAAATTATTCTCAATTACGATGTTGCCAAGCCGTTCTACACCCCCCTCCAATCCCCCCCAGATACTTTAAATATTGTCGATGCGGTAGGAGTAAGGGGGAGGACTCGTTAGTTTTTATTCGATCTAGAACGATCCGATATCCGGCGATTAATCGAAAAAATGGCGCCCGATGTAATTCTGGGCCGCGACAAAACTTTTGACGATTCGACTGTGTGCTAGAAACGAGCAAACGTCTTCTGTGACTACTACTACTTCTACTGCTATTACTACTACTACTACTACTAACACTACTACTACTGCTACTACTACTACTACCACTGCTACCGCTACTACTACTACTACTGTTACTGTTACTACTACTACTACTACTACTACTACTACTACTACTGTTGCTGCTACTCCTACTACTGCTAGCGTTTAATGTCTGTGTATCAAATGTAAATAGACACATTTAAGATGATTCGAGGAAACTCTTGTATTTAAGAATGAAATAAAGGTCATTGCCATTGCGAGCCACAGGAGAGGCATTTTGGTTTTTGGGTTTGGTGTTGGCGTGTGTATGTGTCGGTTACTATCTTTTAGTGACGATAACGCTTATTTTTGGCGGTGAAATCGTGACACCGTCGATCCCTGCCATAGATGGCGTCGGATGGCCTGGTGGCAGTGCAAAGTGGAACTTTTGCAGCAGACAGGAGACGATGAGGAACACACTGGCTTTTGCGAAGTTTTCTCCAAGACATCTTCTACGTCCTTAAATGGAACAAATAAATGAAAGTTTATCCTATAAGGCCTATGAAGAAAGTTTTGCCTTCATTGCATTAGCTAGTCGTTTCTGTTCCCTTATTGTTTCCATATGACGAAAATAATATTAGACTCACCCAATCCAAAAGGTATTAACCAAGGATCATCGACAAATTCCCCTTTGTCATTAATGAACCTCTCGGGTCGAAATATTTCTGGATCGCCCCAGTGACTCTTATCCATATGCACGCTTGCCAAAGTCGGCAGTATCGTGTAATTTTTCTTTATTTCAAATCCCAGCAATGTGGTATCCGTTAACGCTCGATGTGGCAATGTCGTTGGACCGATGTTTGCCATCCTCGAAACTTCAGCAAGGGCCGCATTCAGGTATGGAAATCTGAATAAAATTTATAGTTTAGTAACACTCTGGAGACATTACTAACATTTTGCAATCGAGGGTTTCCAAAGGGGAACATGAATAATGTCTTTCGAAAATTGAATGTGTCTCGAAACGAGAAAGCATATCATTCATGTGAACGTATGACTTCGATACTGATAGTTTTAGAGCATAATAATGGAAGAGTGTATACCGATTTTTCTGAGCGAGAGAAGGAATAGCTTCTCGACCGATAATCGTGTCGATCTCATCATGAAGCTTTCTCTGAACGTGTGGATTTACTGCAAGGTACGCAATCACGAATCCGATCGTGTTATTTGTCGTATCGAATCCGGCGCTCAATAAATCTCTCATGACAACGCTCAATTGGTCCTCTGCGAGACAATAAGAACATAATATATACTTAGATATATTAAAATAAAACTTACTTTTTCGCATATTCATGTGCTAATACAAATTAAAATAAAAGCTAAGACATATGCATATATTTGATGTGTGTGTGTATGTGTTTAAGTTTATCGGGGCTGTATAAAGATGTTAGTCATTCTTACCGTTGAAAGACGTAGAAGAACTTTGTTTTTGTGCATCTATTTCGGCAAGATACACGTCGGTCAAGTCTCTTAACTCGCCATCTATTTTACTCTCCTTATGTCTCGCTATTTCGTCCTAGAATAAAATTCGTCATCTTGTACAATTGTTCTTAACTTTGTTTTAATGACGCAAGAGCTTACTTTGAAGAACTGCGTTACTCGTGCGAGCCTTTTATTGTATAGGGTAAACCCTAGTAACCCTGGAAAGACATATCTAAGAAACGGAAGTTGATTGAGCAAGCCTCCAGAAATGTTCACGGATCGTAGCATGTCTTGCATAATGGATAACGTCTCTTTCATTTTCGGGTTCTCCTCGTCCAATTCGAACCTGCAAATTAAGGTTTTTGTGTTGCCACTATTAATTTATATCAATAAAAACTAGAGTATCGTTCGTTCTCCTATAAATTTAGCTTTCCAAATCTTGTAACAAAATGCTACGTACTCCATGAAACGTAATACTGAATTGACGGCCTTTGCTTTTTGAAATGCATTACTGCACGTGTGAAATATTCTAAAAGCTGCATACTAAAATTTTCATACTTTGCGTCACTCACCTCGTACCAGCAAGAAGTGCCCAAATGCTGTTAACAATAGCCAGCGACATGATGGTATCAAAATTTCCAATTGGTCCTCGTTCGGCGTATTTCTCGATCACTTTCGTAATGCCCATCGCATCACTCAGAATCATGTCCTCCATCGACACTTTCCCAAATCCAAACTGTTTTAGGGTCCTTATGGCAAATCTGTATTCATGAGATGCATCGTTATGAAAGCAACGTCATTAGGGTGAATTTCGATGTCTGTTAAAGCTCTCACTTTATTATACATACGGAATGAATACAAGTAACATGAACATATTACGTTCCGCCAATAGACACTGATAAATAATAAAGTTTGTCATGAGAATCAAACACGTGGTCCGTACAAATACAATTCTACGTTAATTATTTCTCTTTACAATTCTTTAGAATTTCTTTTCTTTAACCTCGTTCCAGTCAGACGTATGATTAATAGTGGTTTGTCACAGATATAACATGTCGATTACTTTCTCTGATCGTGCCACAGATTTCCGTCGGTGAAGATCACTCCTTTTCGCACGCCTCCTGTTCTGTGCCGATACAAAAACGCGTCCGGCCTGCCATCGAATTCTGGTCTTCCGAGCATTTCAATAACCGCATCTCTTCCGGAAACGATGATGACGGGTTCCATTAATCCCAAACGGAGACCCACTACTGGCCCGTAGATTTCTGCTAGTCTGGAACAGGCTCCCGCGAACATTTTTGTTTCTCTTATTAGTCGTTTCATGTCGAGAATGTTTCCAATAATCGGCAAGCCTGGTGGACCTGAAAGTGAAAAAATAGTGACTGAATAATTGTGCAACTATACAAGTCAAGTCGATTTTTAGTTTTCTTTTTAAATTGGCTGTTGCTTAATAAGTGAAGATTCTTGCAGACATTGTTCGGTGCACTTGATGACTTTCGCGACCGCAACGACGACGTGTCTAATGTAAAATGCAATCTATCGTCTGTTCTCGCATAGGTCACGTACAGTGCCCAGCTTAAATGTTTTTAATGTTAACAGTGATAGTTTGTTATAGACGTTAGATAGATTGTTTATCATAATTATGACATAAGGCTGCATATCTAATGACAGCTTGACAGTTTTTGAAATCTGAGCTTGTCACATACCGATATATATTAGCTTGTCTGGAAGAGGTATTTCGAAATGCCACATGTAAAGCGTTGCCAATCACGCTTCTTCGCTAATTTTCCTACAGTCGGACGTTTGCAAATAAGTATTAAATAAACTTTTTATACCTGGAGGGAATTTGGCGGGACGTTTCCAGTCGTTCAACGTGACCTTAATCATCAGTCCGATAACAATGCAAATCAGAATGAGCCACATGATCGCTTCTACAAATTAGTATCGGTCAAAAAGTATTTTCAACCAGCGATCTCACAAACTTTATCGACAAAACTTTCAATGAACACTTAAGCACAGAGTGACTGTCAACGATAATATCAATATGACTGAAATTATTGTTCCCCTGTCGCAGCATTCCTTGTACAACTCACGATATAAAGTCCACATTCACTGTTAATACGCATCCACTGAACTTGACGAAACCGCTTGGAATTGTGCGCGCAATCGGCGATCGGATTGAAAACGTCAAAGTGCGCGGAAGAACTATTCTTTCACTTCGAGAAATATTGGACACGCACGTCGGACCGGTCGCAAGGTTTCGGGCCGCATTGACGTCGCAGGCTCAAGAGAGATTCTTTCACGTCGGCGAGATCGGGATAGTCTCTCTCCTTGTCAATTGGCGCGCAACCCCTTCCTAGCACAGCCGACGACCGGTTGTTGCGAACTTCCTCTCCCTTCCTGTGGGATTTCGCGGGCCGCGTTGCACGCTGAGTGCTCAACCATTTTGCGCAAATCCGTTTAGCGGAAGAGAAAGGTGAGCCGAAGATTTATGAAATTCCTCTACACGACGTTTTGAATTCCTGTTCGGGAATTACATGCGCAGACGTTACAGTGGATGTGGGTTACGTAAAGACGTTTAGGATATGGCACGCACGAAAGGCTATACATGTTGTGTAACAGATAAATAATGTTTTTTACAGTAGATTTAAATGGAAAGTTGTATACTTTCATTAGTGATCGTCCAACGACCAACAGGTTTTAACCTTTTTATCCAACCTTTTTGTAGAGTGAATGCTTGTACGTAATATGAACGTACAAGTTCACCAACTCAAATTATTTACGAGTGTCATGTTTTTATTGTTACTCGCTTCTCTTTTTGTTTTATGAGGTTCTCAGTGATTTAAGGAGTAACTTGAGCTGAGAACCGATTGCCCATTCCGCTAAACACGTTCGGTTAACGTAACAATCGCAACGAGCCACTAAAAAGAGTAGAGTTAATTCGCGCACGATTATTCGCTCGAATTGGCCGTATCGTTTTTCTCGAATTACCCAGCGCGCAATACGTGATCCGCTCTACCGTTATCGGCATTTTCCGAACTGAAGCGGATGAAGCCATTGGTCTGTGCGAAAGCTCGTTTTATACGTTGAACAGTTTTATGAAGCTTCAGAGCAGATGAAATTCGATTTTTATTGTACCGTCATGTGGAAAATTTTGAATGTTGTCACTAATTTGGATATTGCTCGCTGAAACATATAGACCTGTGTCTTGGATATGTAGTATAGAGTTAATGTTCACTTACCTTGGGTATCAATTTTCTATTTCCAACGAATCAAGAGAATTTCAAAACGAAATTAAACATAAAGAACATGATCATGAATTTCTATCGCCTACGCCGCACACTGCGCGGTCTGCTCATTCGTTCGTTTAATTTGCGCGTCAATTGAAAGTCATGGATTATTAATGGGTGCAATTTCATAAATCAACTCGATTCAATTTAGCCAAACATTATTGTTCCCGTGGGCGGTCCAACGATCGATACTTGCGCATCCTTTTTGCTGGAAAACATAAAAACTGGTAACAATCTGCACGTCCTGAATAGCAGTCACGTCCTTTTTATGTGTGCTACCACATTCGTACAGAGCACGTTGACGGTAAAGAAAATATAAATGTTACAAAGTGTTTTACGGTGGCAGGTGCGGTTCCATTTTGTAATTTCGGAAGATGTGAAAGGAAAGCAAGGAAATGCTAAGGAATTTTACAATTTGTTTGTCCACATTTTTCTTCATCCCTTTATTATACAGAACTGTTTCTCCGAACTCAGTCAGATACACAAAACGTTATGTTGTAAGTATAACGCATTTGGTTCATCATTTTTACTATTAACATATACATCTCACTATTTATCAAACAGTAATCACTTTCCCAATTCATCCTCGAAACTTCGTGTCTATCGTGCGTCATAAAGTGGCATCCCTCCAACTAGACTCGATCTCGTATTACCGTTGAAAATGCAAAGCCTAACTAAACATCAACTACCCGTATTTCACTCACGCAGGGCAAATGAAGCTAGTAGGCGCCACGCATAGCTGTCTATTCGGATTGAACAGCGTAGTGTTCGGACACTGGAGCATAACCGATCGAAAGCCATTGCTCGTCTGCAGACACAAATAATAAAACTGGCAAGTCTTGTCAGCGGGTACAGGATATCGACCGGCGACGCTGCAGATGACCGCAGCCGTCGTTGTCGGGATCGTGGTACTGCTTGCCCTGGCAGTCGAAATGGTAGTCGGCGTCGTGACAGTGACGCCGCACGCGTAAATATCCGGCGTGACGCACGTCGATGACGCCGGATCGAAATAATTTCCAATAGGACAGTTCAGCTTCAGCGTGACAAAGCTCGCGCCGAATTGTGCGCACACGTAATAACTCCGGCAGGTGGTGTCGTCTGGCACAGCGAAGCTGCCCGGCGCCGTGCACTCAAACGGTGTGATCGTCGTCGCGATCATTGGCGCACCTTCCTCGCACGGATAATCCACGGCGTCTACGCAATTCTGCATCGCCGGGTTGAATCTCGTGGTCCCGGGACACGTGCGATTGAGCGACAGAAACGCGCCCATCACGAAGAAGCACAGCTGATACGTCTGGCAATTGGTGTCGTTCAGCGGAAAGAGGCCATTCTCGACACACTCGAAGTTGGAGCTTTCCGCGACGGTCGGTGAAGGAATGATGTCGGGCGTGGTTGCGAGTAAACTCATTGTCGCCACGGGGATCGCGATTGACGAGAACGAAACGAAGGATACTGCGAGGGTATCTCGTGTGGAAACACGTTAATATACCGTCGGTTATCGCGTTTATCGTTTTATTGTGCTTATTAATGAGCGACCGCCGACTCTTCGCGGAAATCTTTGCCACTGGCTGGCTCTACGGTTAGGTGATCGTTTGTAGTGCAAATTTGCGGTGGATTGCGAAGAAAGTTTATAGACGTTACCTACGTACCTACCTATATTCTTAGTAACGGCCAACGTGAATTCAGTTCACGCAATCAACTTTTCGTTAAATCTCTCTTTTTATCGGTTCTCATCATCTGCCATTAACGATTTTTTGATCTCGCACATAACATTGGCTTGAACAAGTACGACAATTTGGTTGCACCGAAATTTTGGTAGGAGGTGTACGCAAAAGTGAACGCTTAGCAGGCCTCTTCCATGGCGATTTAACGATCGTGAAAAGCCGTCGAGGTGTAACTGCGATTTCGACATGCTGGTGCGAAAGTGATCCGAAGGTGTCGGAAGCGCATGGGTATGCACACGTACGTCGGGCGTAAAACAACGTGCGCACCTTGCAGCCGAGGATCCTAGTAACCCATTTTATTAAGTGGGCATGCATGTGTGCGTGTGTGCAGTGAACGCTCTCCATCGGCAAACGCGTGCCAGCACACTTTAACGAAAGCATTGTAAGATTTAACGTGTGTGAGGTATGCATTATCTTACCGTTTCATTTGTAGCTTTCTGGATTATTGAAGAGCGCTACTCCCAGTAAGTTGGAGCAAGGTAAGCGCGAGAGGCGTCTCGACTTTGAAGAAATACGGCCGCAAAGGACGAAGAGTCAGTGGCAAATAATTATATGTCATAAAGCATATATGTCTAGGTGTGCAGTAGAAAGCCTACACGATTAACAGAACAAGATACAGTAAACAGTTTCTTAACAATCTGTTACGAATCGTCGTTCATAACATTTAAACTTTATAAGAATCCGGTCGAAGTTTGATTATAATAGTACTTCTAAACTTCTATTAGCATCACTGACGAATGAACTGGCTAAAAGTTACGCGTCTCCCACCAGCATGCTTTAAAATGTGTCGCCGTTAAAAACATCGCAATGATGCATAATAATTCACGCGGGTGAATAACTAGTCGTTCACTTTCATGAGTCTATGTTTGTTTAAAGGCGATCGGTACCACGCGCGCGCTTCTTCTCGTGGAACGTGTCGACATCGTGTACGAGTACACAGGGCATTACCCGGTTAGACTTTCTCGCCGCTTTCTGGCGATTTTGTATTCCGTGGATTCACCCTCGATTTCCTCGTCGGAGGTCCGAGCAACGTTGACGAATCGCATTCCCGATCCGAAGGACGTTTCACTCGGCCAGTCCATTGGCCGCGGAATATTTGGCGCGATACGTTGGAGAGATTCCTGCTGTCTCTCCATGTTATTAGACAAATGCAGTTTTCAATTACGTGACACGTGAAACTGTTCGCATGCCGTTTTGTACGTACCCATTACATATAGGTCGGGTATTATAAATCTATGCACTGGGTTTACTGGGTTTCGTTGTAAGAAAATTGCCGCATGCAGACCATGCGTTGTAAATGTTTATACAATATTGATTTCTACTATATTTGGTGACCGGATATGAATCTGTCTATCAACTTTTCGATTTGCAGGTCTGTATCGAGATTACTGAAAATATACAGCGACTAAGCGTAAGTGTATAGAGCCTTGATTTAAAAACGTTCGAATTGACTGACGTAATTGTGCGTTTGAACCCGCACGTAAAATATCGGACTAACCATAGAGGGAAACAGATAAGAAAAGCGATCGCATTACGCAGGTGCTAATTTGTAAGATAATACTCAATTTCAACAGCTTCGAACGTAGAGGATAACGCTTAGCAATTATGCTCATTTAACGCATTGCAAACAATTTGCACTTTGCCGTCATGCAACGAGTTCTCCCGTAATTTGTGATTTATCCTAGATCATGGCTACCTACGTGCCTAGCCGCGACATTGAAATACGTCTCACTCGACCTTGGATCATATTCACGCTCGGCATAACGTAGTATATAGATATGCCAGTGAAGTATTACGCGGCATCACTCTCAATGTACATGCACATTGCACATAGCAAAGAGTTTACTGACTTTTTAGTACTCTTCACTTCGTCTTTATTTTTTATGTGAAACAATTCTGTACTTTGCGGATAATATTAATGTTTTATCAGTATATTTAGTTTTATATGACAGTTGTAATTTTGTTCACATTTATCCCATTTTGCAAGTGATTCTTTGTAATAATTTTGTTATTTCGAATCGATAGAGGTCAGGGGCTTGACTGGTTTGAAAGTTTTTCGTCGACGAAAAGAATATTTTACTTCGAATCTTTTCCGGGATGGAAGATAAGCAACCCCTCAAGTGACCTGGTAGCTTTTACCTTTTGGTCGAGATAGATGACCGTTGGCGTGGGTTTTGGCAGGTAGGCGCAGATAGATGCAGGTAGGCCTTTTTGGCCGAAGAGAAGTTTTAGAAACCGAGTCCTTACAATGAAAGCGAGAGTGCAGTAAAAGGAAACACAAAGAAATTGACGTGAACATATTTACATTACCCACTAAGAACATTATGGAACTGTTGCAAAATTTCGCGCACGTAACTGAATGCAACTATTTTCCGTCAACATTTTCATGAAGTAAAACGTCGAAGAACCTGACAATATTGACAACAGATTGACGTTAAAAATCTCAATACCACAACACCACAATTTGCTTTAACACATGTATGCGAAAATTCAATCCGATCGACTCACCCGATAGTTGCAGGAAAATCGATATCGAAAATGGGCACTTGAGGTAGCAGTCAGTGCATAATTCGCTCTTACCCCAAAAGGCATCTACATCTACGCGTGTTTCTCCTTCGAATGTAATTGCAATTAGGGGTACACTCAGCAGCACAAAACAAATCACCTTTGCTCAATTCAATAAAATATCGTTAAGCAAGAATGATCGCTGCCGCACCGGGTAAAGAAAACAGAGAGAGAGAGAGAGAGAGACAGACACACACACACAGCAGATGACACAAAGAGGGAGAGCATTGTATAAGTAAGAAGGAAAGAGGATCTCGAATGTATATAAGTCACTCCTGCGCGAGGCACACGAATGGACTCTCTCTTTGACCCTGGTCAAGTGCGCACCTTTCTTTCCCGCCTGTTTCTCAGCCGCATCGTCCTCCCTCTCCGACGAAATCTCTCCTGCTCCTTCGAGAGGACCGTTCCGTTCCTGTCCTGTCCTTCTCCTGTCGGCAAGTTCGCGCGGAAGAAGCGTCACTCGCTCGTCGCACGGCCCCGATGAAAGTTCGCGCCTCTCGTTCAAGATCGCGAGCGCGGCCGACGGAACAATAGTTCCCGACAGGAATACAAGTACGGAAGTTCGTTTCAGCTGGAACAGCGTTGTTCGTCAACGAATTTTCTCGTCTCCAACGGAATACGAAGTGCGCCACTTTTGCGTATCGTGCGTCGGTTGCCTGTGTGATATGCTGCAGAGAGGAAGATCCTGAGGAAGAGAGAGAGAGAGAGAGAGAGAGAGAGAGAGAGAGAAATGGATATGCGACGTGTGAGTAACTATTTGGTCATGTTAAAACGCTTAAAAAAAAATACAATTTACCTTGTTTTATTAATACGGTCGGAATTGAGTTTTAGTACCTTTGCGGTGCGCTAATGAAGAGCTTTTTACGTTCTTACGTTATTCAGGATGTTATATGCGGTCGGAAGAAAGTGGCAGATTTGCAGCGTGTCGAAATGAGAAAGATCTGTCGCAATTATAGCGCGGTACTAGATACATAGTTTCGAGGGCAAGGTTAGTGCTAATCGTTTTCGCGCACACGTTTTCACGCTCACGGAATGGCGCGTGCAACTCGCTATGCAATCGTGCGGGTAAAATCGAGTCAGTCGGCTAATCCGAATCGGCTCGTGACCGAAGGGGGTTAAAGAACGCGCTCAAATTGTGTCGGCTGAAATTGCATGAGCTACGGCGTGCTTCTTTTTTAACGTTATATAGCGCATTCAAATATAGGCGTACGATTGGTCATGCGATAATTATTAGTCTTGTAGACCCGGCGTTCTTCTTTTTTAACGAACTGGAGCGTTCTGAATGAAAATCTGAAAGTGAAATGAGGCACGGTCGTTTTGTGCGTCAGATAATGGGAATATGCTAAGACGTGACACAATTAAATCGGCATCGGTTGATGTACCCGTGAGAGCAAGTAAACCGGTTAAACGGTCCCATTTGCATGATTTGAATCTTGGTCGTGCGCTTTAACCCCCCGTGGCGGCGAAAACTGAGATTATTAGAAATGCAGATTGAGTTCAGTACACTTTGGCGTGATCCTTAGGGTTAATCGGCGTGGAGCCGTCAGGTCAATGGGTTATTCTTGCCAATCCGTTTAACGTGGCTACTGATCAAAAGCCGTATGCATCTGATATACCTGCGGCATCTAGTGAATAATTCCGCGTCAGTTGATTTCTCATCGATGGACATTGGAGTGTCTTGAAGCGTTGGGACAGCCAGTCGTTGAGCTCGACCCGAATATCATATTTCAAACTTGCGAACACTGCGCGCGAACCATCACGTCTATTATTATTCAATTGTCTTCTGGCGTTTGCTAATAAATTAAATTCGATTCATTTCAATAGCACCGAATTTTGCGGAAATTATTCGCACGATTCCGTCATTACTACAATTCATTATTATTACGTATCGATACTGCCAAAATGATTATTACGTTCCTTATTAGTTCCAAACGTTTCGATAACGACAAATCCGATAAAGAAATCGTGCCGCAAAAAACAGAAGCAGGTGCAACGAAAGGTCAATCAGCGCGATACTAGTAGGCCAATGGCATGCTAATTCTTCCGGCAATCCGTTTCACGCGCTTCAGCCTGGAAAGTCATGCCCGATCTATATACGTAGGCATATATGCATAGATCGTGAACGGGCACTAGCTGGCCGACAGGAGACGTATGTTGCTTTCGAGCTGAGAAGCGATGATCGTCGTCGTTCGGCACAGCGCCAGCAGAAGAGGGAAACTCTTTCGTCCGCGACCTAAATCGCTCGCTTTCCGTTCGCCCCGTTCTTCTTCTTCGTCGTTCCTCCGCTTCTTCCTCTTCCGTTCGCGTTATCGAGAAGCTAATAATTATTTTTGTACACATCGTTTACCTATCTACCCGGCTCTGTGTCATTAGGTCGTCGCGCGTCGGCACGTGCACGCGACTTCCGCGGGCCATCGACTGAGCATATCCGAGTGATTAAAGTCAAGATGCTTCTTAACGCTGTAATGATGCACCGATACATCATATCGGTAACCGCTTAATTTGTAATCGTTATGTCAGGCTGATCTCTTAATGGAAGTGAGATTCGTGTCGACGTGTTTGTAATATTTATATGCCACGCGACATGCAAACGGTTTTCTAGGTGTGGGAAAACGGAAATGTATTGTGGTTCATTATGCATGTGGGCGCAAATTGAAAGAGACGCGGAAGGTTATTATAGGTTGAACGTATGTTTTGTTGAACATCGTACGGATGAGACATGGGGACGTGAGAATAATGAGTGTATATTGTGGATTTAATTGAAATACTTGGCATTAGTCGGAATGGCGTAGGAAGTATGTTTTAAAAGCGTGCTATTATCAAGAGTTTGGTCGAGCGTAGAAGGGTGTGTGCTACTGTAATGATTTGTCTGGAAATATAAAGTTACGATAAGTGTTTGGCAGATTAGTTCCAGTAAAAAGAGTCGAACGTCTATTTAACCTTATCTGTCGCAATGTCCGCAGTTCTATGTCTTGTTTGTACAATTTCTGTTCACACTCGCTATCAGAATACCAATAATTTCACTTCCTTCCTTCCTTTTCTAGAGTCTCTGCTTTGCGTCACCTCAAGGAAGTTGATTTATCAGCGAAACCTTATCAGTAGAGAAAAACTTTCTATTTCATCCTGTGTCACATCGGCAACCTAAATTCCTGTTTTCTGTTTGTACATACTTTCCACTCGTCTTATCACACAGTCAAGACTCGACAATCGCCTTTCCAAACAAAGCATTCAATGTTTGCTAACGATTTGCTAAACAATCAGCCTTTGATACCTACGCTCGATGGCCACTTCTATAGCACCTTTTTTTGAAATGAAGTTGAAGTTACTTGAACAAAACAGTACATTTACATAAGTGTGCAAGTGTGTATAGTACTTTGTTAAGTAAACTCTATTAGGACTCACTTCGTGATTAACTGCGATAAAATACGGGAAACATCATGTTTATAGGGTTCACTCTCTTGTTGATCTGGAGCAGAGGATTAAGTATGATATTTAACTCGGCCTCCGTTTCTGTTTCCTTTGACTCTTGCAGAGTCAAGAGTGAAGAAGTTCAGATTTTCACTCGTGGCTTTCCACAGGCGTGCTCTGAGAAATTTCAGCATTTCTACATTCAAAGATTTCACAGCTGCATGATGACTGGCTGAATTAGTACTACTTGTCACTGCCTCCTTTTGCTCTTTCTCTGAAGTGTTTTTATGTCTTCAAATATTTTCTCAGAGAGAATTTCTTAAATTAGTTGACTTTTGTTGTTATTTTCGTGTAATGCATTATGGAGTGAATTACAGTGCATGAACTCTCTGAATTTACAAAGTCCATTTTTGGCAAAGATCGAGTTTCAGCATAGCTTGAGTTCCCCAATTAGCAAGATTCCTCGTACTAGTTCATATTCAAGACGACGTTTGCCTATTAAGATTGCTATAAATATTGATTTCCGAAACTTGACAATTTATTATCATAAAATGTCTTTGCTAAGCCGATAAGTACATAAATGAAAAGTAGTCGTATCGGTTACGGAGAAATAGTTCACATAAATAATGAATGAATAATGATAAATGAATGAGAAATTTCTGACTCGCTAATTCGCAGGTGCGTCGTGTGAATGTTCAATCACAATTTATCCATTTCGCACGGAAAGCAGTGTTCAAGGCAGCATGTCTACCGAGGGACGTAAAACACATAGAACGCGTTCTGCTTGAGTCTGACGGAAAGATGAACGTTTTGTAACCTGTGAGATCACGAATGAGGCGCCTACTTCTCAGACCACAATTTCTCATATGAACCGTGAAGAATTTCTCAGGCCGCAGAGAAATAATAATAATCCTCTTACACCCTAGCCAAGTTATCGAGTAACGAGCGCATAACTAATATAATATTCCGCATATTACGAAGTTAGTTACGCTAGGCTAATCCACGCTATCCCCTCTACTTTGTTCGATCACTTCGTTAGACGCTTGCAAAGTTCCTTAACCCAGCGATCGCAAAAAAAACCTCATTTCCTTCTACATTTTGTTATGCAAACCACATCAACTGAAATAGCTGGTCCAGGAACAACCATCGTTCGCCATGTTTCTGCAGCTGTAATTGAATCAGTGTCCAGCATCGACCTCAATGATGGAAGTAAAACTAATAGCAGACGAACTGGAAACAAAATTTACCTCAACCGATCGTAGCCGCACATAAATATTGACAACGATGACGTCGCAAACGAACCGTAGACACCTAATAGTCCGCGGACAGTCGTCCGTGTCTGAATCAATGGAAAGCCGACAATGTGGATTTCCGCTCGCAGGCGCGAAGAATTTCTCGCGATTCCGGGGGAAGCTTCTCATGCGTACGAGTGCAGGAGAGTTCCGTTAATAAATGATAATCGTTTCATTTCGAGTGACTTGCGAAGCAACGAGAGCGCAGCCTCGTTATCGGCAGCGGTTCGTCTCGATTAGCCTCGGCATTCATGCAGACAGACATACATACGGACGTGGTGCATGTGCGCACACACCGATCTATGCTATGCACACATTGGATCGCATACACAAGGATTCACCCGCGTAGTGCAATACCATGGATTACATATACAGGCGCATGTTACATCGTTCTTCTCCCTCTAGGTCGACTCTCGTAATCCCCACAGCCCACTTACCTACATTATTCGTGCTTCATGTGAGTGAGCCGGTGGCCGGTGTGCATGCGCACGCTGCGCGAGTGTGCATTCAGTGCTCCTCTTCTCTGAGACCACGAGAATCTACGGATATTCTTGATTCACGTTTTCTATGCGCCCGTAGAGACGGTAGAGTAATTATTGGAAGCGATCACGATTAGTGGAGGTTCTTTAAGCGACGGAGTATGGAAAATTGAGCGTCACGGAAGCTATTGAATTATGTGGAGAAGTGGAATAATGGGTGTGCAGATGGTAAATGATTTTAGGTAAATACTCGTAGGACGGTTGCATCGAGTTGTGTCGGTCGAAAGAAGGTTTTGCAAGAGAAAACACCGATGAAGTAGTTCCTTCTGGAAATACGCTACATTTTCCTAATTTTCTATGCGTATTTTGATGTTACAAGCGGTGTACAGCATGAGCTGCCTATAATAATCGTCGCGTGAAATTATACGACATCTATAACCTACCCGTTTTTTCCACGAAACCGGTATCGGGCTCTCTACAATCGTTACGTCACCGAACACTATATTCCCACCCTCTGCCCCAAATGATTACCGTCACGTTCGATCATGAATAATCAATTCCCCGCGCAAAAGTCGCACGCGATATAAGAAAGTAAAGGAAGAAAACTCGGGCCGTACCATGCGCGGCGATTTTCTATCGGAATACAATTAAGCGGCGCGTCACGCGTCGTACTCTCATTAAGAATCCGCAGGAATTGCGCGGAGGAAAGCGTCATTCCGCATGAAAGACGAGGTGCTAGAATTTGCATCACAGTGCGTCGCGCGGGCCTCTCCGGGACACCTATATCGCACGTACCTCTTTCTTTTTTTCCCCTCTTTTCTATTCGTTCACTTTCCTCAAGCGGCTTCCGGCTCTCGGGACAAACACGGTCACCCGCGACTACTCTCATTCTCTCTCACCCGCTCGCGCGTTGAAATCGCTCGTCGGCGGTCGGCGTCGGGCGGCCACGCACACATCGACTCTGCTCGCGCAAAATGGCACGTGGAGCTCGAAGTGAGGCGCATTCAATCTGCGCCGCGTGAGAAAGTCACAACGATCCCGGTTACTGCCGCGAGCACGTCCGCGACCTTCCTCCCTTTTCCGCGTGGGCTGAATTCATATGCGGTTATGGATCTAGAATCTAGGTTTTTGGACGGTCATGTTCTGGACTGTTCGGATGTCAGATAGTTTATTTTTTATGTGCGAGAAATGATCGAACAGTATTTGTTAGATTCTACGTTATAGTAGAGAGTAAGAAAGTAAATATGTATCGACCTATACGTATACGTCTATGCATGCTTATTTTATAATTATTTCCGATGTGCATGACAAAGATGCCCCTGAAAACACTCTCTTGATAACATCAAGCAAATAGTTCACCGTATAAGCTCACGCGCTGTTCACACGTTCGTTTCTCCGTTCAGTTTCTCTAGCCGACTCATGTGTCGCTGCTCTTCTCTTTCGTTGTTTTTTCATCTCGTCGTAAGAAATGTGGAAGAAGGAGCGGCGAAAGGATCGAGGGAAGAGCGAGTAATGAGGGAAATGGGCTGCCGGCCTTCCATGGGACCCACACGACTCGTCTTCCTAATGGTCTTGTCAATCACCGTGATTCCGCACTTGCGCCGCTTTTCTTCCTTTCTTTCTCACATTCGTACCAGGAACGAGTCGGGGATGACTGAGAAGGTCAAGGGAAAACTGCGACAGGTGTAAAGAAAACGACGGAGACATGTATAATGTCACGATTACTTCTCTTGACACTTACAATTAGGCGCACTGGGTCGACTCGATTGATACACGATTGATGATGAAACGTGAAAGAAATTAAGAATGAGAAGAGTGTGCAATTGATGAAACGAAAAACACTTGAAGGGATGTAATAGGCTCTGAGTAGAATTTAAAAGTATAGTATGGAATATAAACATTTGTATGGGAAGTAATTGACGTCGCTTTCACAACACACCTTTCCTCCTTTCGTTGGAATTTGTTGAGTGCTGCTATTTTGCAATTGTAAAAAGACCCCGCTAAGTTCGTACGCCCTGTCCCGTTGGAACGTAACGAAAGCATATTGCATAAGTACCGACCTGTTCAGCGACCGAATTATCAGATCGGATCTCACTAATCGAACTATGTCGTAACTCCGACAAATCTACCAATATTGTTAAAACCGGTTCGATTTTCTCTTTGCCCACCTACATTTGAAGTCAAGCATCACGAATAATGAAGCCGTACGATTAAAGAAGGGTGCATTTCGTTCGCATCCGGATGTAAGATCCGATTCGTCTGACATCTCAACACCTGCAACGAAAAAGTATCAATGTCCAAGCGTGTGACGTGGAAAAAGATGCGTTTCCAGGCGATTAGCTAAGGAAGAGTAAATGACGCGTCATGACCGCGAACCGATTGCCGTTCTGTTGCGGTGAGTAACTGAGTAACGCGGTAACAGACATTCCAATTTGCCCGAATGATGACCCCCTCGACGTCGGAGAGATTTTCTCGAAAGTAAAGTGCGTTGTCATACCTTTAAAAATGAACGTAGAAATCTAATCTAAAAGTAGGCATGCATCTGCGCGAGGCGCATCGCGCATTCATCCTTGAGTGCACGTTTTGCGCGACAGTTCCAGCTGCCACATTTGTCAAGGGGGATATATCCGTTACCAGTCGTCATTACGTCTTAATACTTCTTTCCAACTGGATGATAGCTGCACCAACGAAGCATACGTTTCAAGTTTCAATGGAATTTACAAACCAATCAATGTCACATCCAATTTATGTTTTCTATCGCTATTGTTTCATGGAAATGATCGTGAAATATTGATAGCAGAATAGAATCATGATGGAATCATGACATTTGTTAGACGTAAAAAGTTACCACACAAATATGGTCATACTAGTTATAAGCAGCGCTTATGGTATAATTTTATTTGAAGGGAGAAGTGTAATATGTACAATATGTACATAAACCTATATTCATATATAATTTTATTTTTAGTCCAACATTGGGAAATACTTGTCTAGTTCCAGCATTTATACAAGCATCGGTGGTTCAGTGGTAGAATGCTCGCCTGCCACGCGGGCGGCCCGGGTTCGATTCCCGGCCGATGCAAATTTTTTTCTGATGTGTACAAAATAATGATTTAATCATACCTGCACTATTATTACCCAATATTTTTAAAATTGGTTGTTTAATACAATTTTATATCAGCAATAAGTTTTGTAGCAGCAGTAATTTAATGGTTGGTACCCGATTCAACACCTTATCTTTTATCCTTAAGTGCAATGTAATCGTATATATTTCGAGTCTGATTACTGTCAGCATTCCGCTATGGTAAAAACGGCGAAGTTCAAAGAAAAGTCTAGGAAGTCTCCTCGGCACAGAATGATCCTCTAGTTTCGCGTACGACACACATAGTTCCCCCGACGGTTCGGAATGATTCTCACGGGCTGACCTACTTCGTCGTACTTCACGTCTATTATCCGGCCGTGCCATTGACTGGTACACGAGGTATACATCATTGTATAATGGCCAGGTACGCGTACGAACTTTCATACGTCTTTGCCGTTCAAGAGACATTCGGTTCGACACGTGATACTACCTCATGGCTAAACGATTCATATATATACGTAGTTGTCACATGCTCAACAGTCCATGACTATATGATTCCGTATCGCAACAGAGTGCTGAGATAAGGTGCGATGACCTACACTGTCGCAAGGGAGCACAATGCTGCAGGAATGGAACAAGTCGAAAGTCTTTTCGTGAAAAATAATTCCGACCTGCTGTTTGGCTTTAATTGTTGGACAATTCTGTGTTCTGTCGAATTCGTTCGGGCTATGAGAAAGCAATCAGCCGTTAGGTACTTTGAGTCCAAAACTTTCACCGGCAATTACTTACGGCCCGAGGGGCGAAGAAATTTGGCTTCTAGTCGATGATCATTTTTTAATTTGTTTTCTGCCACTGTTTTCTTGCCACTGACTTAAATTATTGTTATCCTTTGGTTTCGGTACAAGCTCAAGCTTAATCAGTAAAACACTTATTTTAGGTCCTGCCGTTGTTGCTGATACTGATCTTTACCCTTGGCACGGTCTCATCAGTCAAGAATGGACGAGGTGGTCCGAACTTCTCTCGACAGAATCGAAGGATCGCACTAAACGAGTATTTGGTCCCGCCACCACCGCCGCGGCCTCATTTTGCTGGCCGTACTGGAAGAGTCGTCAATCCGAAACCCACAGAAGCGTCGGGATACTTCTCCCGATTGATGGGATGGTTGAATCCATTCGCTGCTAACCCCTCGCCCTCGTCACCCCCGCCTTCAAATCCCTCTTCCAAGAAATTTTTGTACCCTCCTCTGAGTCCTCCCCCTTTACCACCCTCTGGACCGCCATCAGGACCACCTCTGGTTCCACCACCTTTCAATCCATCCAGCGGATATGATTCTGGTCCTCCGGTAGGGCCTCCTTTAGTTCTCCCTCCTTCTGGACCGAATCCTGCTCCCCATTCCGGCCCACCTCTGGGTCCACCGCCTGGATTTCAGTCTGGACCATCAGGCTCGTCTCCCGGTTACAATTACGATCCTCCACCAGGTCCAGCCAATTTTCATATTGGCCCACCGTCTGGGCCGCCACCTGGACCACCTCTTGTTCCTCCTCTTGGTCCACCGACCGGCTCACATCCTCCCATCTACACCGGACCACAGCCCCCGTCATACGATAGACCACCATTTCCTAATCCGAACAATCCACAAGGTTATCCACCCGCACCATCTCCCAAAGGCAAAAACTGTAATCCCTGCAACAAAGTACCCTGGATACCGATGCAAAACTCTGGCAATCAAGGAGACACGGGTTATCCGCCACAGCTTCCATCGCTTCCACCGTTCGCAGGCGACGCTTATCTGCCACCCGACAACCGGAACGCGAATCAGGATCTACACGGACATTCCACTGGGACGTCGCAGGAGATAAGACCGCCGGATTTTTCCTACACTCCGCCGGTTGGACACGACGGCGTGTCTGCCCCGGTTGGACCTCTGCCAAATCCGCATTTGTATCCTGGTCCGATGCCACCGTTGTTCAAGGCAGAGAGCTTTGATAATCCGCTGAGGAACGGTGGTGCCGATGCGGAAGGATATATCGATTCTGTGCCCTACCCGTCTCTTCATTCGCCACAAAACGACTCGCTGGTGGACGTCTTCTCGACCAACCAAGGCCCTATTGATCAGCACTATGGGGCTGGATCAGTCCCAGTTCAGTCTTTTGGACATTCTAGTGGTCAAGATTATGGTGGACAAGGATTAGGAGATCAGTCTTCCAGTGATTCGCATTTGAAAAATCAGGATTCACAGATTCATCATCTGGGACCTGATCCGAATCTTCAGCAAGGCTTTGAGCCAAACAGTCAAGCGTTTGGAGGAGCTCTGGGTCAACAGGGTGTTTCTGGTATTTATGATCATCCTGATATCTCGGGTGTCCAGGGCTATCAAGATTTTAGCACGCCGAACTATCATTTGGACGGCTCCGCCAACGATTTCGGTAGTTCCGGGCTGAATCAACAGACGTTCTTTAGTTCGAACGGTCTTGATCACAGGGGATACGCTGATGATTTGTCGTCAAGCGGCAGTGTCGCCAAAAATTCTCACGCCATTCCGCAAACTACAGTTGCGGCATCGCCTGAAAGTAGACCGATTCATTATGAACAGTCTCCGCTAGTAGACTTGACGAAAAACGGTGACAGTCATCCTGGCGATTCTTTGATAGGATCAGATTTGTTCCTCGGATTGGACGAATTAGAAGATATAACGAGGGCCACTGTTCGTTATGATTCGAATCGGGATCATTCTTACAGAGGGCAACAATCGACAGAGTCTTATTCATCTGTTAGCGCTCAATCTACAGTTGCGCCCACCAGAGACACGACGTATTTCTGGTATCCCACTGATAACGCAGAAAGCGAAGAGCGATTTGAGAATTTTGAAAACTTGAAACAGAATCAGACGAACGTTTCAAAGGACACGGATGATCGTGACGCCTCTTATGATCAGCCTTCTGCGCAGCCCGGTTTTTTATGGCCTCTTGTGAGTACGACAACTACGGCTAAACCTAAGGAGGAATCGTATTTGGGTACTTTGCTGAAAAGCTTCGATGAAACGACCACGAAGAGGACGGAAAATTTGTTGAAGGCTACGGAACAGACTGAATTTTCGGCGGAACCTTCCCTCCGGCAGCAGGGTGCAAAAAGAAATAAACAGGTGACTCTTTTCATACTTGAAATTGTGTTTCTTTTATGTTTTTACATGATTCAAATGAATGATGATATGCAATATTATATCGAACTTGATACGATTGGTCTAGGTACAGGTCATCATACCATATACATCCCAGTACACACCGATCCCCTTCCAACAATCTCACGGTTCATTGGAACGTACACAGCCGAGAAAAGTCTCGTATCTGTCGGGTCACGATAAATACGCTACCCAAGAATCAAGAAGCGAGATTAAAGTAGCCAATCCTACTGGACAGTCGCAGAACGTGGGTCCAGGAACGGGTCAGGCCGACGTACACACAACGACGGTGCCTACGACGACGAGGCAATTTGTCAAGAGCACCACTCTCAACAAAGCCAACAACTCGATAGACGTGCATAGATTACAGAAGAACATTGACAATTGGACGATCCAGGTACGAGACAGTCGTAACAATGGTCGCTAAACGTATATTTATCCTGCCTTCTCCATTGCTTTCCCGCGGATTTACAATGCTGACCTGTTTGGCTAGATGAGGAAAGTTGTGATTTTCGAATGATTGACGCGATAAGTGCAGGGCTTCTTTGCTTGTTTGTCGACAGGAATATTCCACGGGTACGACGTCTAGTACAGTGTTAGCCAGTTCGCCGAGACCTTATCTGCTGCCGTCGAAGAAAATACCGGATGAATATTTGACGACCACGGAACCGGGCTCGGATGAGCACGGTGAAAATGTGAAGACGTACGCTCTTGCGGGGTTCAGTTTCAATGATTTGGAGCACGAGGGGTCTGCCAGTAATCGCGTTGAAGGACCTCATGTACAAGTACGTGCTGTTTGTGCTAAAATTTGAAATTTTTACTTCCCGTACCCATATTTCTAAAAGATAATCACACTGTTGATTCAATTGATCGTGTCGAACAAGGTCATTCCCGTGGATGTATCAAAATCTGGGAGCAAGACGTCGACGATCAGTGCTACCAAAAACGCGACATCGGTAACAGAAGGAACACCTTGGCAAAGATATTCCGTGTCCATATCACCGTTGAACAAGGAGCGCGTCTACGTAGTAACACCTCAAACCGTGCCGATGACGACTGCCACATCGAGTCTGGAGAGTATCAAGAGAACTCCGACCACTAAGAGTTCGAGGAAGCCAACTGAAAGGAACCCGAAGAAGACGAGAGGCAAATTGGCCAGCTTCGAATCTATCGAGCGTGCTTATCAGGTGCTACCTCAAGCTGTCAACAACTTGGCAGTTGCTTCCACTGGCCCCGAAAGCAACCCGCTGTGGGGCATCATGGAACACGAGGAGTTTGCGTCGTTGGGTCAGGAGCACGAGGGTGATGACGACAACGATTTTGAAGTGCCTATACTCTATGCCGGACATTCCAAGGTAATCGAATCATTTTTACTTACTTTTTGCTTGCAATAATGTTCTCAACGGTATGAGTAATTATAACAATGTTCGCTCGTGCTTTCGCTGCCTGAAAGAAGTTCGGTAATCTGTGAAGTGTATCATTTATTCTTTCCCTATTCCAGGTTTCAAGAGCGAAGCGATGACGCTCGAAACAGCGAACAGAAGCCGGCCTGCCCGAGATTACTTGTTTCGCGAATGTCCAAGGAGAGATTGCAGTTCGTACGCGTGAACACGTGCTTCCGCGTACGCAAGTGTCGGACTCCAAAGTGGCTACGCTAAGAGTGTGATTCGACGGACTCAATTACTTGTTAAGGTGCAGGGGGCGACTTGTTAACGTCGCTCTTTCGTATGTACATGTGCGCGTTAATCATTAACTACGGCCAGTGTTCCCGTTTAATATGTATTGTATACGTGTTCGTGTATTCGTAGAGCTACGCACAGACTAGGCAACGACGGCTGAGAACATTGTATTCTCACTGATGGTTGATTGTGGGTCAACGATACATCATGCGTAATTGATTGACCGCACCACGTATCGGCTCCATCTGTTTCGATCGTGATGCTGCAGACTTTTTTTGTCACCCATTAAAATGATGGATGTATGAAAGTATTGACGCCTAAGTTTTGAAGCTACGAATAGCTGGACGGTGTCCTACCAGGATGTTGTTTAATGTTACTATTGCTTAGTCTGTACGTACCTGACGTGCGTAAGTCATTTCAGTCAAACGATATACATATATGCCGGTCTCGAGAAGTACGCGAAGAAATGAAGGAAGAAAGAGAGAGTAAGGAAGAACGACGTGGCGCATCGCGCGGGAGTCATTGTCGTGAAAAGAAGAGTACTGGGCTGTTCCATGGGTGAACAATGACTCGGGGGTAGCGTAAGTAGTACAGAAGAAGAAAATCGGGGTCTTAGCTGTGAAAACGTGGTTAAGTGCCAAACCGTGCCTCATGCGATTGGGGCGAATCACACAAAATTCGTCAACTGTCACCCTGACTTTTTTCATCATTCCATTTATCTGTTAACAGAGCGTTTATTTAAGAAAAATCATGCATCTATCATTTTGTTTTTTTCTTTTGTAAAATACATAAGGACACTAATATTATGCATTTATATAGGTGAATACTGTGTTCTGAATATGGCGTAAATTAAGCAGGTAAATGCAGAGAAATGAATTAAGCTGTAACGTTGTTTTCGTTGATCAAGTATTCCGTGCACACCTAATGCGCATTGTGTAAAATTTCCGCGTGAAATTCGAACGTTGCACGGTTCCAGATGCGATGCGTTATAAATAATACAGTATGCCCCGATTTCACAGTCGCGGTTGTTGGTCGACTTACATAAAGTCTTAGGATTTTCCATTGTGACTTTTACAAGTGCCTCTATATCGATTTTCGACGGCCCAGCTTTCGTTCAGGACGCCACTTTCTCCGAGTTTGCAAATCAAACGACCATGGATGTGCCATTGTGCACACGTAAACGGACGAAGATGAGGATGGTTACGAGCTTCCACAAAATGTAAAATATATCTTTTAACCGTTTATTAAAACCGTTAGTTTGTAGCTAGTGAAGACGTGAGCCGTATCAGATATTCTGAAAACAATAATTATTACGATGATGTAAAACCAGTTTCACGTAGTATACGACCATATACCAATAGTTTCCTAATATGTGGTCATTTATTCCGAACCTTTGACATCGAATTTAAATACCAAAATATGTCTAATACTTGCGTATAGACGTCACAATATAGCGTTACTGATATGTCTACAAAATTTAAATATTCGAAAATGCGTATGTCTACGTATAATTTCGACACTGCCGTTCAGACGTGATCGAACGAGACTCGTAACTATGCGATTAATTGTCTGTCCGGAAAATCTGCCGTGACTTGGATTTCGAGAGACCGCTCTCCGATCCTATAACAACTTTCGCCGATTTCGCAAACTTGGACGTCTGCCAAAGCGTATCAAGTACGCTCGCGGGCGACAGTCCCTAAATATACGGTTGCACTCGTGACGGGAATAAACGATACGTTTGTAACGAGATTGACATGACATCAGCTTCTTTCGATTATGCGGTGAAAGGGGACCACATGCATCCATAGGGTATTCCGAATTCGTGGACGCACATTGTACTCCCACGTGCATGTTAAGTGAGGAGTCCAATGAAGTGACACTGACAGACCCTACATGCACTCGCAATCAATTTTATCGACGTTCTTACTCGTCTCCATGCCGAAAACGATTATGAATAATTGCAATACCGTGTATGTGTGTATATTTTTACTAATCTCGAGTAACGCTAACTTATTGAACGTATCGTAAGTATACTAAGTAATTATAAATGCAATACATGCGGACAAGATTGAAGATGAAAGACAAATAAATATTGTCCACTACTGATGCTTTACTGAATCTTAAACATCGCAGGTATCCATTGGAATCCTCGACGATTTTCCTTAAATCTCGTGAATTCACTTTCGTTCCATCGATTGCTTGGTGTACCTACTTCAAATTAGTAAATGTCAAATTAGTTCAAAGATGATTGAATGGAAAAGTCTCATGTTGGGTAAATATCGTACTGAACACACTGCTCGAAGGCTCCTGATTCCACGCCGCACCGGATTCTGTTGGCTTTCGTATTATCCGTAATTCATATTGGTACTACGAGAACGAGATTGAAAGACTCTGATTTACTTCCGAGCTTATACCATCCAACCGTTTTCACCTCCCGTTGATCCCGCAGCCCTCCTCCGCCGTTCTAACAGGAAGATCACACGTTACTGGCGGCATCCGAACGTGAGAACTTCTGTGGCGGAAGGTTGTGGGAAGGTGCGTCCCATTGTCTACGGCGAAGTAACGCGGCTGTTCGTTCTTAAATACTCTCGTAACGAGGGTTGCCGTATAATTAGATCCGTTCTCCGTGGCAAACGGGATCGAACAAGGACACGACCTTAATTGAGACTATGCTGACGTAGCTTTTAATCTTCCGTTCCGGAAATGAGGAAGTTCGCGTTGGTGCCTGGCTGGCTTTGTTACATTTAATCTTCGTCGAAAGTTGTGCGCGATAAAAAATGGTCATGCTAGGATACTTTCAAGACAGACTTCGAAATTAATGCATGTTTCCAGCCACGACTTCATGGGATTGGTTGAATTAAGGTTGCAAGTGGCTCAAATATTAAAGTTGACATGTAAACAGTTGCGATGAAAATGGGGGCGTTTATTATTAAGGTCGTTGAGGTTTTATTTACAAGGGTAGTATGGCACGAATGTACTACGCTATAGATGATCGTTCAACACTTTTGAATGGCGACGTCTTGCTTCTCTTCCGCCGCTTGCTTCCGCATCCTTATCCTCCGCAACACGAAAATCTCGGTCGTCCACATTGTTACTGTCACAGCCGTTAAAGTATTGATTATGTTAATGCAGGGGACGTAACTTCCTACAGCGTCTCGTATTACACCTAAAATGCACAAAGAACGATTAATCTTGTTACGTACGATTTACGAATGAACAAACTATTAAACTCAGTTCCTAATAAATGTAATAATTATAAAATAACTTTAAAATTATACAAAACAATGCAATATGTTTGTTCATGCGCAGATTTTGAAATTTCAATGTAAACATCCGCCAGCACGTTTACAGAGGTAAGCATAAAGTAGTTTTACAGGTAATAGTGTGAAAAATTAATGAAAGAGATGAGTACCGAGAAAAGGTCCACCAGCTATCAGGAAGACACCGTTCACAACCATTTGAATACCGGAGGCATATGGTAATCTTTGAATCGGCACGTGACTAGGCACGACCAGTGTCATATATACTGATCGAATTCCTTTAGCAGCCCCCAAGCCAACCGCCACCATCATTATTGAACTGAAGTTGCTGGTGAACGTCAGAGCTGGATCAACATCAGATACACAGCATTTAAATCAACGAATGAATACATGCACCGGGAGTATGAATTATGTGTAGTCGAATAGAAAATAATGAAAAATATCAAGAGATCAGCATACGAAAAAGAATTCGTTTTTAATGGAATGAATATTGTTTGAAAACATAATTCATTACTTGTTCTGCTGACGATCAGTAGTATCAAACTGTAAAGATACATGTTCCTCGCGGGTTGTTTAAGCCATTCGCCGATGTACGGTGCGATTCCACGAGACACAAGATCGAGAGTCGCCACTGTGCTCAGAACTGTCGCGATTTGTCCGTTCGACAGGTTCATGTCAGCCAGGATGAAGGGTGTCAGCATCGAGAAATTGATCTCGGCAAAAATTGCAATCGACATGCCTAACATAATGTTCACATAGATCGGATCGCGAAGCAAGCCGAGATCGTAGAAGGCTGCGATTCTGTGAAGAACTCGAACGGTCCTCGAGCGATTCCTGCGATTAGGGAACATCGATTAAAATAACGATACGAACGATGTGCTACCACTTGGCTTTGTAAACTTTCAAGCGACTCACTTCTTTGGGTCTGCGTCGTTGTCTTGAACTTCCACAAAATTTACACCGTTTTGCTGACTTTGTACTTGCTGCCCCTTCTGTAAGACGTCTTGGCTTTTGCTTACCACTTTTGTTTCGGCAAAATGATTGTTCATTAGGGGCTCCTGAACTGTGCCGTCCTCGAAAATTCTCACGCTACTGCCTAAGTTGACGGAGTCTACGCTTTTGCCTAGAATTCACGCGACAATCTCAGATCTTACTCAATTACTGTATTGAAGAAATAAGTAAAATCGTTAAAGAATCTCCGAAGCTTACCGGAATTCCACCAAGGATACCTATTGGCAAGAATCTGTCCTCCATTACTCGATAGATTATCGAGATTCCTTTCATATGAAGCCGCTGCAAATGCACAATACATTGAATCACACATACACTTCACATTACAGGACATACGCGTATTTTATGGCAGAATTCGATTTGCGTTTTGATCAAAAGAAATGAAAGATTGGAACAGACTGTTGCCTGTATACATTAAAAACAAATGTTACTTCTTAATGTTTCCGACAATTGTCTCGGCAAAGGCGTATCAAATCCGTAAATGCTTCCAACTTCAGCGTCATGATCGATACTCGATACCGTGGGTCTCCTTCTTCTTGGTAAACGACTCAAGTCAGCCGCAGATTCGTACACACTTTCCTCGTCATCCGCACGAGGATTCTGCATGTCTGTGGTAGAAGTTCATTGATAAGCAGCTCGAATTCATGGCCTGGGAGTGTGGAAAGGCGTTGCATGAGATTGGCAAATTTACCGATATCCTTGCTCTTCTCCGTAGGTACCGTTACACTTTCAGTTGCACTCTGGGACGGAATCGGTTTCTCTTTCATGTGCCATTTTATTGGGTGAAGCAACATGGCTCCTATCAAGGCATGGAGACTGTACGCTCCGAATAGCAGCACCGTGCCCTATTTCAGAATTTTCAGATTTCCAATGTGTCAAGTGTCATTAATAAATTACCGGAATAATCGACCCGGCGATTAATCCTTAACTTGTAAACAATTCGAAAGTTAACGCGTAAATTCCTGCAATCCGTATTTTGTCACAATTAAGATAACGATATAGTGGTTTGCGTACGAGCGAAATTCAGCATTCGATTATTATGAGTGAATAATTGCGTGTAGAGAAAAATAATCGTCATCCGATCGTATTTTATTGGAGTTATGAGCACGAAGATAGAATAGCGTAAATGTGGTAATCGATGCACGCGAACGACGTAAGACAAGTGTGCAGCCAGGAGTCAATTATATTAGAAGAGTTAGTAATACGTGAAATAGGTAAACAAAGAATAATTTCCACACGTTACAACGTAACTCTGTCCGATACTGTCATCGACGAAGTTGTATTTTTATCGTCATCTCGACGCGAAGGTTCATTCAACTTTTATCTCGATATTCCGTCACTTGCGCCGAATAGGAGCACGCGCTTTACCCGTTTTGCGTTACAAACTACATTCGTTTTATTTGCCCTAGCAGAAAAATCCGGAAGAGTTAGACCACGTCGCCCCACATCGATAAGTTCCGACAAAGCGTTTCACGAGCAGTGTACGACAATAAAGACAATGTACTACGGGTCTACGATCGGACTCGTGACGTTTGACGCCCGTTTTACTCCGTTTTGTTTGAACTGTGCGATTGTCCATTATCGTTTCTTCCGCAACGTCGGTCGAGCTGTTACTTAACGCTTACTTAATCTGTTGATAAGAGACGCTGGCGAAGAACGTAACGATTACGTGGAACGAATCTATGGTCTCTAATAGACAAACCACATCGGATTGGTTTTGTATCGATATAAATACTGAAGTTGTACCTGGAGGCCGTAGTAGGACATCGATAAACTAGTCAGCTGGGGCATGAAGATTGGTCCCAGTCCAATGATGGTCATGCATACCCCCATGGCGCGACTTCGTTTTGTCGTAAAGTATGAATTAAATGCCAAAGAGATTGCTGACATTGTCAGTCCCATGCCGGCAGCTAAACATTGGAACAGTGCAAATTGATTCTCGTAGTATTTCTACGACGTAAGTTTAACATTTATCAACGATTACGATTCATATAATTTGCGTTCACTGCGTGGAATTTTTATAACTGTGCGCAATACAGTGAAAGCATGATGACACGAGGTATTGCATCTACATATATATATTCTCTAGAGGAATGATGATAATAGGTGCGCATTCAATAAATTAAATTAGATTAGATATGTTCAATAGTTCCGTAGCGATTAGATTACCGTGACATTTTTTTAATTGTCATTTTACCATTTAGTGTAATCGCCATCAGATTTCTCAAACGTACGATCGTTATTACAACCAACGAATAAGGACGTTCGATAATTAGCTCTCAACCCTGAATATTAGACCTCACTTTCGCGTTTTAATCAAAATAATGGAAAGGAGATGTGAAAAACAATTTCAACTTACATGCCATTATGCCGTACGATAATATGAATAGCGCAAAGCTGTCAGCGAATGCGGTCCACGTGATGCCGATTGCGTTTATAAAAGATCCGACAATGGCAATTTTGCGATAGCCAAATCTTTTGAGCAATGGCCCGTTCACCAGGCCCAATACCATACCAAAGGCCACGTTTACGTTAATGATGGTACTGCTGTCCGTGGCCGATAATCCGAGAACGGCAAATCTGTCTTTAAACACTAGACCGAACGTTTGCATAACGGGAATAGTCGCCAACTGTTGAAAAGGATTGGGCGTTTACTAGGATATCATGTGTTAGCTTCACTCCTCGACTCGAACATTCGCATACCGTACAATTATGCCGATACGTACTTATCCACGAGCAAAATAGCCTACAATACTGCATGCACAAGCTGAACAACTTACACTGCTTATTGCGTTGGCCACCACGATCATCCACCCCCATCCTCCGTCCGGCGGCACTTTGTTACTTGTTTTCACGGACTTCTCCATCGCTGTATTTTAAACCGACCCAATTCGCCCCGATCGACCCTCCAATCGACTTTGTCTCTCGCACGAGGCACTCGTCACCGAAAATTCTGCCGCGCTCCGAAAAGTTCGCCGTCGATCGGCGTCTCGATCAACGACGGTGCTACCTTTCAAGGGAGCTTCTGGAGCGCGAATTACGTCGATCGATGTCACTTGCCAGAGTGCACATGCCACGTGGTTGCCGACCTTCCGCCGAGAGCAAGGCAGGACTTGGTCTCGCAATCGTGACGGGCAAAGTCGCAAGATCGCTGAATCACCCTTGCTCGCCGCCTCCCGTCTTCCTCGTTGGCTCGCCTATAATCGCGCGAACAAACGTGTATCGTTACCGACGCCTGGACTTCTACCTTTTTTTGCCGGCCTCTTGTTTTTTGCCTTCCAGTCCCGTCGCTCGTCGACGCGGGATTTCGCGCTGCGCACGATAATAGCTCAACTGTGTCTGCGGCTCGGAGATTCGGTCTCAGCTTTCCGCGCGACTCGACGGACGATAAACCTCGCCGTTTGGAAGTGTAATCTAATCTCGCGCGCGGTTTAGTGATTCCCACGTTGTTCGGGTCGATTAATTAAATCGACGTGCGCCACAAGGGCAGCCGCGAATCGATTCGTTTTCGCCGGTGACGATTAGGGAATGGGTGGTGAGGTCACACTGAGCTGTTCTAGGGAGCTGAACGCTCGCCTAATCACATTCTGTGGGCGCGTTAAGTGAAGATTATAATGAGGGTCCGTGTGATCTTAGATCGCGATGGAGGTTTCGTTGCTCAACAGATTTTCGTATGTGTGACGGCTGGCGGCATCTTCGAAGACGGATATGGAGTTAACACCAACGACTCGAAGTGCGTCAACGTAAGGATGATATTCAATAATACAACCAGTAATCTGATAATACAATGAGCTGCTTGTAATCATCAATCATCCGTAATCATTTCATCCGCGATACCGTTCGCGCGCAGTTTGCAAAACGTCACGTTGAGCAATTCTTCTGTCTCTTTGAATTTCACGATTGAAACGAAATTGTTTACAAAATTTATTCCTACAAAAGCGTTAAAAGCAGGTAATACATTGATAGAGTGATGATATATAATTACAGAGTAGTAGCATTTAAACTTACTTACTTATTTTATGTGTGCTGGTCAAAATATATGCAACTTAATAACATAGAATAAAAATACATCGTTTGTAACTATTACCTACTTAGGCACGTTGTACATTTGATCAGTTTGTCAGACCAAGAAAGAAACTAGACGTGAACTCCTCACAAATTGCCCTGACTAGCAGTTTTCGATCACAAATATAAATTTCCTACGGACGATAGTTAAGGTTAAAATTAAAATTAATACTACTTTCGGCAGGTACTGATGAACAATTCATAACTCCCTGGTACTCTATTATTACTATCAATCTACTGTTTTATGCTGCAAAAAACGAGTGTTCACGATACTACATAAAACGTATGCACAGTTTCTCTTAAACCCTAAAGTGTCTGATGACTCACTAGATACTTGATCAAGATCACACTAACTTACGTTTGCGAACATTCTTACCACTAGATTTTTCATCACGAGCACAGTTTCACATACACAAAAGTCAAGATAATCGACACTATCTTCAACAGGTGACGATCGAAGAATGTGAAGTATGCCCATTAATGTCCACAAGTATTGTTCGCCATCACACCAAAAGTGGGTTATTAAAAGAACTATAATGTACTAACGTAACAATCGCATTTAATTGCACAATGATAACCTTCGAAGTTCTCAATCGTCGCGTCCAGAGTACCTTGTTCCTGTACCATTCATCAGTGGTACGACTTTTGTTTACCCATCGCACGTCACACACTCGAAACGTCATGTTGCAACTATCGAAAAGAAAGTACACTGTGACACTAATGGTAGAAAACGGCATATCTTGTGACACACGTTCGCCACTTGTTCCATGTTTGTTACTTATAGTTTCACACTCAATTATGAGTCGAAGAAGCTTTTTTTCAAATATGTTGCGGTAATAACGACGATCGTTTCTTCTCTCACGCATTGGCTGTTTGCTCATTGGCTTCCGATTTCTTCGCTCGTCTCTTCCTGAGGCGATCCTCCGTGATCCACGAAATCGCTGTTAGGTACGTGAGTATGTTGAGAACGTGCAGCATCATGGCATAGTCCCCGGAAAGGTCGCGTATCAAGCCGACGAAAGGACCCAACACCAGTGAGACGAGACCACTTGTCAGCAACTGCAAGCCAGTGGCCGCGGGCAGCCTTGACAATGGCACATGCGTCGGTATAACCAGTGCCATGAAGATTGTGCGTAATGCTTTGCCAGCACCGATCAACACCGCAATCGCCACAGTCACGCCGAAGTCCTGTATGTGTGCCAGCACTACAATATTTCAACATTATTTTTCTTTGCTACACATTTTATAATTTGCGTGCATGTTACATTATAGTGTTTCTTTCTACGATATTCTGAGCTGTTTTATTATCTATTACTTATCAATTACTTGACAGTTATTTGATATTTAACATCGAATTTTGATAGTGGCTGATTTCTACAAACAAAGTTCATCAATTTCACGTAATGTGATATTACGTGTGCTTTAATCCGTAACATTACGTGCGTAGATCAGCTCTCTCAAAAATACTCATCACCAGGCTAATCGGAATATACCCCGACGCCACTTACGATAATTAAATAAAAAAGTATAAGTTTCTCTTATCCGATGAACGAGTAGATAACGTTTGATAAGGAAAGTATCGATTAGACGTTATGGAAAATTCAATAAAGTCGGGGAGAATTATGCATGAAACAGGGAGTAGGACTTAACTAACAGTAAGAGTCATACTTTCGACATCAATTATTGAATCAGATTAAAATGTCGAAAAGATGACATATTTTAATTAATAATAATTATTAATTATAAATAGAGATGAAAATTACCAATTCGTCCGACTGCCATGCTGCAAACTCCGACAAGGAAGAAGGTGCGATTGTCCCAGCCAATGAATGTTGCCACGAACGGAATCGTTATCCTCGCTGCAACGTCGACTCCGGCAAGGATTGACATCACCAACGCCACCTCGTACTTCGTAAAGCCGTACTCGTCGAGAATGAACGGCGTCAGGAGGGAGAAATTGACCTCGGCGAAATTAGCGAAGGTTATGCCGAGCATCAAGTTCACGTAGATTGGGTCGCGAAGGAGGTCGAGATCGAAGAAGATTACGGCCGCTTTCAGCAAACGTTTGTACCACTTCTCTTGAATAGGATCCTGAAATTAATAAGATCGTTGGAAGAGGAACGTAAGGAATTGTTTCAATTTCATCATGTGCTGGTTCGAGAGCAAGTCTATTATTTTGAAATATTCTATAGATACGATGAACGTGTTGTTTTTGTAACATTCCCAAAAAGACCACAGAATACAATTTTACTTTTGCATTAACTTTGCATCGCAACATTTATGCAAGACTGATCCTTTCACAAATGTATCTGCCTGGTTACCCAGTGGTTTCAATCGGGAAAGGACAGATTCGAATAAACATAATATCTGGTACTGTCAATAAGTTATCTGACAGTCATTCAATATCAATCTAAATTAATATAATTTTGTCAACATGTCTCTATCCATCTTTCGAAAAAGATGACGAAGTCCTTGAAAAATGTACCTGCTTATCCACAGTAGTTTCAGCGAGAGCCGGCGTCTCGACAAGCGGTTCGCTCGCTTGCATCTTTTCATCCGCCGTCGGTTCCGGTTTGTGATTGCAGGTGCCATCTTTGCACTCATCCAGGTCGGTATGCTCGCATGATTCGCTGAGGATTATCAGTGGCGCAGCGTTCGCTTGGAGGCTCGAGATCTTCCTGCGTCTGCCTTCCGTGTCGCTGTTCTGCCTGCAAGGGACCTCGTTCAAAATGCGAACTACATACATATATCGTTTCACTCTCGATATCCCGTTCAGATCCGCTTACCTGTTGAGATTTCTCACGGACGAGCCTTTGGTGAGGGCCAATAAACTCGACTGCCTACTCAAGCTCACCGATGGTCTCCTGCTCAGCGTTCTCTGGCTGTTGTCCTTTCTGGAGGACCTGGAGCTCAAGGACGCGTTCGAAGTGTTTCGTTTGGAAAACCTGCGAATTTTGTATATTTCAAACAGATTGTAGCGGTGATTACTTTTTTCTCACATTTTATAATATTTATGTTAGTATTATTATTACTTATTCACAAGATGAGCTCTTTCGTAAACTATAAGCTGTAAATGATATTTTGAAAATATCTACGTAGTACCCCTCTTATTTCGTTGGTTTTATGTACTGTTATTTTCGGTGGGTGTGATGAATTAAACTAGTTTAAAAAAAAAAGTGATTCTTTTGTTTCGATGACATAAGCGGGAATATGCTGAACTCACCAACCATCATTTGCTCGAGACATCATCGGCGTGCTAGGGCCTATAACGTCGATACCGGTAGCGCCCGCTTCTTCGTCATCATAATAGAGATATTGACTGCCGAATTTTTGTGTCGATCGGGCTAAAGATGATTTCATAGGTTCTCCGACATTTTCTAATGATCTGCTCTGGTAACCATTTTCAAGCGGGGATTGGGGCTCTTTCCCATTTACATCTGGCTACGTAGATAAATACAAATAACCCATATTATAACCGTGTCGAGAAAAAATGACATATTAATATAACATATTAATTATAATTTAACTACAAGAGCAGACTGCTGGAAAAGGATTTCCAGCAACACCTCGCAAAGACGAACAATCTAACCGATATGACTACTAAACACCCATTGCATCAAAGTACAAACTCCCTCGCGGCGATCTTCCGGATCAAGGAGAATAGATAGAAGACCGAGCACGTGATCGTGACTACGATGCATGAGGAAAAAAGTTGGCACGACCATTTTTCCGATGCTGCGTCCGTAGCAGATGGGGACTAGAAACTTTACGAGGGAAGCATGAAACGACCCAATCACTCGCACTCTCTCTCTCTCTCTCACTCTCTCTCTCTCTCTTTCTCCCTCTTTCTCTCTTTCGTACCGTTTTCTGCACCGCCAGCTCCTGGTAAACCTTCTCCCCTGCGCCGTCGAACCTTCTGACCACTTTCTTGTCCTTCGTGTGCCAGGACACCGGTTGAAGAAGAAGCGCACATGCGACGGCGTTGAATGCGAAACCGCCGAATATCAGCACCGTGCCCTCCATCCCGAATGCCGGCATCAGCAGAGTGATGATCTACGAGAACCAACAGAGTCATTATCAAGAGGAAATCATGAATGAAGTTGCGGGAGGGCTAAAAATAAGCTGACGCGCTGCCAAGTATTTGGTGGCCAAGAAGTAGGTATAAGTTGGATGTATGAATGTGACGATGAGAAATCTGTTGCGTGCGATAAGATGTGCAAAAGTTGATCGTCGCTGCACTATTTACTGTATATGTAATCAGAATCATTACATCCGAATTTTCCGGATGAATTATCAACGTACTCATAATAGAGAAATAACAGATATTAACAGGCTGATAATTGTATGCGTAAATGAATGTGTTTAATAGTGTTCAACGGTTACCTGCGGCATTACAATTGGCCCCACTCCGGTACATGTCCAACTGAGTCCTGTCGCAATCCTTCTTTTATCCTTGAAATACGTATTCAATGCTAAAGCATTGGCGGACAGCGCAATACCCGTCCCCATACCTTGAAACATTCGCGAGGAATTCTCATCAAACGGAGCGCATTTAGTATTATGTAAAACTTAAAATAATGAATCCATTACCAATAAATTTGCTTCGAATGATTCGTAAGAGTCATCAACACGTGACAAAGGAATTGTGTACATTGTGTCGTTGCAAAGAGATTATAATGTTTACGCGTTTCATCGAAAGGGCATGAGGGATTGTCGAAACTGCAATAATTCGCAATGTCGTCGATTAGATAACAGCAATCGGCGAAGAAGTAAAACGAAGGACGGAAGTTGTCCAACGGATCCAGCGACGTTCCCAAGCATAGCGACCTTCGTCGTGCCTTCGAAGATTAGATATCAATAATCAGACGGGCAATGAATTTAAAGAAATTGCCATTTCGATGATTAGATATGTACGGTATTTAGGAAAGCAGAACAAAGATTTGCTCCACTTTGAGAATTTGCTGAACCACGAAAATCTTAGTCATTGACACGCTGACTCATAATGTCTGGATCGTTACTTAATTTTTCGTTGGGATAGATTAGTCGTTTGTTACAACTACCACCTGTCAATCGTATGCTTACCATATAGAATAGAAAAAAATATAAGCGCCCCTGAGAAAGTTTTCATCGTCGATAAAATTGTGATCGACACTGCGCATACCAGAGCTCCTGTGAATGACACTTGTCGATAGCTGAATTTTCGAAACAATGGACCGTTGGCAAGACCTGAAAACCATTGATAACATTAGGCGGCTGCCTTCAAAATATAGACTTATTGTTACGAATAGTGTGCATTGACAAGTATCAGTGTCGAACACCGGCGTTTATTCATAATACATAAAGACAATCATCGACATAAATTATTCTATGCAAATTCGAGCACAGACGAGTGCAAAGTTATAACTCCCTATGATGCGTTCCACGTTGTAACATGACGCTAAGAATTAATGCTATTGCTAACAATTGCTGACAATTTATCCTGGCCAGCAGGAATAAGTCAAACAAACATTCTGCAACTTCATTCCCAAAGCTGTATCGATACAGTTGATATTACGTTAAAACAAGAGTATTGTTTTTAGACATCTTATGTGCAATTGAACTTAAAGATATACGTAACCTTGTCAATGTCCGACTGTATATCCATGAAACGTGATCGCAAGCGCTAATTGATAGGTTTATTCCAAACGCGAGCGTCGAAGCGTTCTCTTAGGCGCGGCATACTCCCGCATTCATTAACTTTGATGAAAACGTCTAAAGAGCAGTGTCGACACTGCGTAATTATACTGGACACCGTCGAATATTGCGCAACAACCACACAATCCAAGATGAGAATATAAGGTTTTTCACTCGGTTTTTCGCACAATAACGGATTACGGCAATTGCATCGTTGATTGATTAAAATCGTACCGTGTCAATGCGATAACGCCTTTATAATTCCAACTCGCACGGATGCGCTGACGAAATACTCAGGTTATACAATAACACATCAAGCTTAGTCAGTTTTTGCTACTGTTGATTATCTTACCGAAAATTATTACCTAGGCAGCACACATGTGCCAGTAATTACTGTACTGTCTACAAGCACTTATGCTTTTTCCAAGATTACATCATTATTTTCATGACCGTAGCCGTTTACCTGTTCTCTAAAATATTGCCATTCCCTGTATCTTTCATGATTGTGATCGCGGTACAAAAAATTAATGGGTAATCTTTGCATTATTCGCACATGAATATTTACGTTGCTCTGAGAACACATTATTTTCATCGCATTACAGTTCATCGCGTCGGTAATATGTGTATTTAAAATGCACAAAACGTGTGTCAATTGCGTTGGCAGCGTATGAAGACTTGTGATTTCCGAGAATGCATTATTTCAGTCATGTCATTTATTGCATATCTGCATCGAAATCTCGAGTACGCGTTTGAACTCGGCTGGCGATCATTCTGAGGATCTGCTGACGTTGAACGTGCGTAAGCCACAACGCCTGCAGTCGTCTAATCGATTCGAATAATTGAATAAAAAGTCGTTTCTGAATGGACACTTAATAGCTGAGCGAACATATTTCATTGATATTCGATCGCAAGTCACTAGATTTGCTACAAATTATGGGTACTTACCGATGCACGCCGTTACGGCGCAGTTCATATTAATGATCGTCGTTGTTTCCGACGAACTTATGCCCAACTGTTCGAACCTGTCTCTGAATAGGAGACCAAACGATTGGAGAACCGGAAGTATACAGAACTGTAACATGTAAATTTACGGGATAAAAGATATTCATCTTTGTTTGACTATTTGAGTTAAACAGATATACATGTTATTTTGAAAAGTGAAGAATTGACGTATAGCTTTCTGTAATCGCTCGTTTATTTCGGTAATATATTTCAAGAAGGTACTTAAAAACAGAGTTTATGTCAGAAAAAGCTGAGCGCAATTATTTCATTCATAATAATCCACCGTCTATCATATTACAACAGACACTTCTCCTTAGAACAAAACTTACATTGGAAAGACCTGCCGCCACAACAATCATCCAACCCCATCCTCCATCCGGCGGCACAAAATCGTCGTCAAACTTCTCCACTTTTTCGACTTTCTTCTTGTCATCTTTCTGGCAAGTCTTTTTCCCAATCATGCTCGATCCTTTTGCCCTCGAAAATAGTCAGCACGTTCCTCAATCTTGGACACAATTTAGAAGAATCTTTACGTACGCCGTGACTATATGATAGTTATTACTACCACAGATGTAATTTTGCACACGAATCACAATTTATGGCAGTGTTACACAACACGACACACTTTTTTCCCGGACACCATTCACACTCTTCCACAAATTATAGTACGCACGTCAACCTCACAATGCTGAGCCGTATTTTACCTTTTTAGCTTTGCTTTGCTACGTTACATTGTAGTGCTGTTTAACGATTTTTTCCAACGCACAAGAGATTAGTCAGGGAAAATAGGTGTTCAGTTATAGCGCCTGTGCTATCTTAATTGAATGACTAGGTTGTGTCTCGTTTACGTGAGCTTTCTGCTTATTCACCGAATTAGGAGTCAAGGGCATAACGGGTGTAATTTCCTCGACACAATTGTTTCGTCAGAATTGCGGACACTCTATCCCATCTCCCTGATCTTATCCTTCTTCCTTTCATAGATTAAATCGTTTGACGTTTCAAAGAAAACGTCAGCGAGCTCGTTTTCTTTCAATTGCCGCAGTTAGAGTCCAGCAACTGGCTTCCTTGCGATGACGAAGAAACCTGAAGTGTCCCTGTTTCCCACGAAACCGTCAATGATGTGTTCACATTTACTATTCGCTAGAAAACTGACGGTAATCTGTCTGATGAAAACTCGGTTTAAAGTTAATTTCTCATTAAGACGCAAATAACGTTTGACCGCGATTAGACTCTCGCTTCACAGAAACCATACTCTTGAACAGCGAAGATTAACGATGCGACTGTGTTATCGACCAGTGCTGCATCCACATCTCGATTTGGACTCTGCTTCCTTCTGTTCGGTTCCCCGTTCAACTGACCCAGAATCTTTATCGTCGACGGTGATAGTCTCTAAGGGACACGTGATAATGCACGCGATAGGCCGCAAAATTTTACAGTCAAACTCGCCTCCTTTATTCGATTTGTACGAAACTCTCTTTCTTCCTTTCAATTATCCATCCGTATTTATAACACTAATCCCCTGACATTTATCTCTGTTCACCCTATTTACCTGAAGGTAATCGTCGTAATGAGTTAGACACCGTGTAACTTTAACTGGGTTTAACTCGTAATAGGTCTCCGTTGTTAGGATGATGGAACTGGGTAATTGATGAGGCAAGTTTTGGAAACATCGAATTATACTTCTGCATCACATGTATCGCTGCCGTAATCGTCAACTTTCTCGACAGGTTCTCTAGAATTGACCATTCACATATTGACACAAACGTTCCACAAAAATCATTCTCACTTTGCAACTTCGCGATTCGCAGCTTATCAATACAATCATCAACTTTTTTGCAGCTTCTATCTGGATTCTGGAAAACTTGACGCACACTACCTTTGTCACAATCCACTAATGTCTGACGAAAAGCCAGATAATGAAATGAAAACTAAATCTCTACCGTTGCCCAATCGCACCTTGTAGACACACGTGAACGAAGCAACCGTAAACTCTTTTAACAACTTCATTCCGGATTCGCTTGAATCCACTGACACTCGCGAGGAAAATCGTGGAGGAAAATTACCGCGCACCACATTCGCCTTGCTGCACGCGAGTCATACAAGTGACAGGCACGATCAGGCAACACGTTCGACTCTGAACCAGCCAACGTTCGTCATGATTCGAGCCGAGTCTTTTCTTTCCGTCGAAGAGAGAAGGCTCACTACTCTCCTGCGATTCCGTTCGATCTCGGCTTGGCGGAATTAATATTTGGCGGGATTCACTACTTTCGGTTATATATGGTCGGTACGCGATATAGGCAGTATTGTTTGACACGAAGCCAGTCAATCCTGAGCACGTGTTATTCACGGCCTTTGCGCGATTAGAGACGGGTATGAATCACATTCTGAAAATCCCACCGTCGCGCGTACGGGATGATCTTCGATTCTCTCGAGAGTCGCATACTGATGGTTCCGCGATGAATACGGACGAATGTAAATAGCTTATTGTCGTTCTTGCATGAAAATGACAAGCAGAACGGCATAGTGCATGCGAGATGCGCTGGTACAGTTGGAGTATGCTACCGTGAATCGATCGGTAATTCTATAAGACATTTGTATTTGGTATAAGAATACACGTGTGTGTGTTCAGGTACAAATCAAGTAAAGTATACGATGTTAACCGGGGAACTTGTAATAAATATCGGCTAATGCTTGGCACATAATGGTAACGTATATTTTCTACTTTTTTTTCGTGTATTACTCCAGATGTGCTTCAATGCTAATGCAGCTTTCCGTTAAACCCAATGCACGTAGGATTTATTGTTTTTTGCGTGTAGAGATAGACTCTTGCACCGGCGAACTGTGACAGCGGATTATCTCGAGGACTATCAACATCCACAAAGGAGTCATAATATGCTTATATAATTTCCGCGCGAAAATTTCCACACGGACGCGCTCGTTCAAGGTTAATGAACAGAATTCTAAGTGTAGGTGAACGTAAGTCGACGCGAAACGACGAAGTTCTCGATAACACATTACGCAAATTAGCTATAGAACGATCAGAGCGATCGACGATTAAAAACATTTTGCTTCTCTTTTGCCGAGATTATACAAGTTAACATAGATAATTTGGAGAAAACGATCGAAATATGACCTGCATTGGTCGTTTTAGTGTTAACTTGAGGCTAATAGGTAGTGTCATTGCCAGAGTTCGCGGTTTACGGTTTGCACCGATCACTTTAAAATATATTAAAATGGCAAATGTTACCTGACCTTGACTGGCACATATCAATCATCGTTATTATCACTGTCTGAAAGTGAAGAAATTTCAAGCTGCTAATAACCGAAAAAGGACCAAAGTTATCTACGCTTTATTTATATTTTCTATTTCTCTGTCTAAAGGAAGCTCTCTCGTTTGTTCAAACGCTTGCTGCATTCCACTAAAAACATTTCATCATTATTTATCTTGTACAAATATTGACAAAGAACAACAGAGCATAGAGACTAAGAAAAGAGTAACGGTAAGGTATTTTGTTAATATGGATCATATCTTTTTATTCATAGAAAATTAGGATTTATTGTCAATCATACATAAATATCTTAAGTATAATATCTGATATGTATCAAACAATGATATGTTTTATCAATACAATTACTACTAAATCTCACTGTTCGTTGGTCAAATGTGCTTTTAAAGCATTGTTTTCAAATCTCCCATATTCTCGCGATGGCGATATCAATTATAAATTTTTCAGACACCTCCTCTTGCATGCATTTGTGATTAAATGCAAATAAATCGGCACGACATACGTTGACAAAACCTTACAATTCTCGATTGAGTCTCCGACAATAAAGTGTTCACGGCGACAATGATTATCGACAAAGCGATAAGCCCTGTTGAGTCATAAAAAAACGGAGAAAGTATCGTGGCAAGTAAAGCATTTCACGTCCAGTCATCGTGTTACGTACGCTATAAGTAAACGAACGGAATATCGCAAGATAGCATCTGTTGCTGTTCGGAGTTTCGAGTATTGTTGAAATAACGATCGCATCGCACGACGTTTACTCATCCTATCACATGACTCTGAATCAAAATTGCTACTTGTACTGACGCTTGTCCAGAAGTATTTCGTTATAAAATATATTCAACGACGAATCGATGTAATTTGGCAATGTGTACGTCAATTTGCAGAGTTTTCCTTTTCTTTTGTGTGTTAAATTGTAAGGGTCATCGAATTTCCTCCGTAGCGTCTTGAGCTTCTACTGACTGACTTTTCTTGCTAAGTAGATCTATGCCTCGGCCACAGGGAAGTGTCCAAAGTCCTCCGATCATCCACAAAAGAACACAAGATAGACTTAGAGCTGACGTAAAATGAAGAGCACCAACGTAACTGTCTGTTGAATCGTGCACCAATCCTGAAGAGAAGCGTTAAATAATTCATTGCGTGATAACAAAATGTAGTTTGTGTACAATATACTGCGCATCATCTTATCCGTACGTTAACGTGTGGTAAATCAGTTCGAGAAAATGCAATGTGTATGAAGAAAGTGACTATGAATCTCCATAACGTATCATGTAAGAGTAAATTCGTTGATGTAGGATTTTTCTGTGATATCGGCCGATGCGTGTAAGAATCTGATATACACTACATGCGATTTCAACTGCATGGTGTTTGTAATCCTACGATATTGTTTATTGTTATTAACTTCTCCGGTATGAAAAATATATATTATGAATTCCGATTAATATTTACCTATAAGCGGACCAACGGCAATAGAAAGGATCCCGTTGCAGACCATCTGGATACCTGAAGCGCCCGGTAACCTTTCCAAAGGAACATAATCGGGAATAATTAAAGCTTGAAACACAGCCTTCGTTCCCTTCGATATTCCGACAATTACAGATACTCCTATCACAACCGAATAATGTTCTCCCCACGTGGACAGAACTGCAAACAATTAAATCAATCAAATTACACACTACACATAAAAGAACACAAACAGAAATTACAACCGAAATTTGTAATTAAATTAATTTCAAAGGTTCGCCATATGCAAAAAACACTCCATCGAAATACGATTGAACACCGTACGAAAATACGAATCTCAGTATGTGATTTATCGATTCGCTAACATTCTGAATGTTTGACAATGAGATATGTCTATTACTTCAATGGAACGTTCCAATAATTCCGTGATGAAAATTGAAATCAACCCACCCCGTCAGAGATCGCGTTCTCCTCGTCGCAAAGGGGTCGATTTCTCATTTCCAAATATTTTACGTTGTTCTACGTACTGGTCCTTCCGACAGTGAATCCGAGAAGAGATATGACGTAAAGGTTCCTCGATGTCCAACCTGCTTTTTGTGCAACGAGTGGAACGCAAAGTCGTCCAGCGATGTCAAAAGCAGCCTGAATTGACATAACGGTGGCTATTGACGTTCTATCGAGTGCTGAGAGTTCGGTCAGGACAAAAGGGATCATCGCATTGAAGTTCGTCTCTGCGACCAGGGATACACCCATACCTGTTCAAAAATTGTAACACGTTCTCATTGAATAGGGCAACTTACCCGAAAATCATCACCGCCAACAGAACTCGTCAAATTCTTTGCCTCTAAAAAATTCGCAGCAAACCAAAACTCTCGTTCTTTTTTTTCGTTCACTGTAATAGGTGAGGAAGTACAGCAAGTGTGTACAGCCGAGTATTTTTCTAATATAGCACGAATATTTGATAACAAATCTTAACGAATTAGTTAGTACAGTTAATTGAACCATTAACAAGCTGTGTGTTTGTTGGTCTACCTGATTACCTAATACCACCGCGAGGTAGCGATTGTCTTTCAGGAGATCAAGATCCAAATTAGTGGCAATTTTCTGGTAAATCGTCTCTTTTTCGCATTTATCATTCTTCTCCCGATTATTCTTTCCCAAACGGTCGGAGTTTTGCAATTTCCTTGCGTGATCGTCGGTGCTGAGCAACCAAGAATCCACGCTACCATTTTCAATGTCATCTTCGTTTTCATGATTTTTCGGACTCAGCCGATTCTTCACGTCGTTGCCACTTGAAAATTGCACTTTATCAGTGTTTGCGCTCGAGCGGGGTTGACAAGCGATCTGTCGGTAATAAGATCAAGTTATAAATCTTATTGTTAGCAACAACGTCTTATCAGTTTTATGCGAAGTAATATGCAACGAAGTTTAAATATCACATTGGTAACTACGCCCTCGCTAAGAATGCGCGATATATAATTTTCTCATATAGAATTTAATGTCACGTATTATTTTCATCCTCACCTTTCGGTCTTCGAACGGCCTCAACAGCGAAGCACCTATGAATGCATTCGTAGCAATGCCCGCGAGGACTATAAGGGTACCAGTTGTTGCATAATTTTCTAAGAGCACCACGATTAAGAGAGGCATCACAATAGGTCCTAACCCAGTCATTGTGACTGTGAATCCCATTGCCATTTTACGTCTCTTCCTGAAGTAAGTGTTCATAGCCAACGTTGTCGCCGGATAAACGATTCCTTGGCCGATGCCTGTCGAATAAAAACGTGATTACGAAATTTGTACAACTTACTTCGGGGACAAGTTTTGTATCAGGTAGAATCTGCTAATATTTGAACATTGATTACAGTGGCGATTGTAGAAACGATAAATCGGGCGAGAAAGTACAAAATTTGTTCTATAGAACCTTTTGGTTGATTGTCTCGTGTTCTCTATATTTTCTAGAATATAGATGGAGAAATATACAAAAGTGGTTGCTAATAAAAGCAAGGGAGTGGGACTTTTAATATTTCTTATTATTATAATTAATCGCGCACGGTAATTTGTTAATTATGCTGTAAAGTTATATTTATTATGTAATAACGTCTTAATTGTATCTCTATACTCACTGATGATAATGCAGTAGGAGAGAATGATGGTTGTAAGGGAGACGGAGAATGCAGTTGCCCAAATACCAATGGCGACAATTAGGCCGCCGAAGAAAGCTACTTGTCTGAAGGTGAATCTCTTCATCATTGGTCCGCTTATCAGTCCCAGACTGCATGTTATAGTTCCGTTCAGATGCAGTATCAACGATGTTTGTGTCGCACTGATGCCGAGACTGGTAAACCGTTCGCCGAAGATAAGTCCAAAACATTGTTGCACCGGAAGTATCGATATCTGCAAAATGGAGGGAAATAATTTTATTACCATTACATAAATGTATGGTAAACAATTGAGAATGAAGACTTGGTACGTATATTTTGCTTCTCACAGTCAATAATTTTCTAAGAATTACTTTGTGCTTCTATGAAAGGTGACATTGATTCTTCACTGTTATACCTCTTCTAATCTATACGTGTTATCCTTTTGTGACCAGCGGTAATTTATCTGTCTTAAATGGCAACGACTTGATGGGAGCAAGGTGATGGCAGAGTTAGCCGTTGATAAGGTCACTTGTAGGACAAACTCTTTCATTGACCATTACAGAACGCGCAATTTCAGATCCTCGAAACTAGACGATTTTCAAACTAACGAGACTCTGATACCAATCAAACCTTGATCGACCATTTATTCACGAAGACAAGTTTTAAATTCAGCACAAGCAACTCAACGTTTCTCCATCAGCCGAAAATACATGAAACTTAACGAAAATCCATTGGTCAGTTACCCAGAAAGCCGAGTTTTAAGTTCAACAAACTTGCGCCCGAAGAAGCCAATGATTCATATCTCTCGAGCGCAGGAATGAAGCGGGCAGTGACGAGCGGACGAAAAAGGAAACGGCTAAATCTCCTTACGTTTATGATCGCCACGCTGAGGACGATTATCCACGCCCAGCCGCCGTCAGGCTCTCCACGCGCCATCCTTATCGATCTCTTATCGATCCTCAGGGAGACATTCGGCTGACATGGAGCCGCTCCTTTCGTCTGACAGCACCTTCTGGAGCCGTCTGCAGACTGCAAACGTAGCCGAGCAGCCGAACACAGGCCGATATTGGGCAATTGATAAGATAGGACGGCTGCGGATAACAGAAAGAGATTCGTAACACCGACACCCACGTGTGTGCACGTAGACGGAACGGCTGTTTATATTCGCCTATCCAACACGAGCGACACAATAAAGTGACACTCCATTCGTCACGGCGGAGCAGCACAATTCTACGGCAGAGTGAGTAAATTATATTGCGGATGTTGGCACAGCAACACGCTGGAATTTTTGCCAGTTTCCCGGTGTCTGTGTGCGCAGAATGTTGAATTTATGATATAGTAGAATTAGCAGTGATTTCGAATGTGACCGTAAACCGCGAAGTTGGAAGGAGTGGAGCAGTGAAGTCACGGGTGTAGTATGTTTTTAATGAATGAAATATTATACATCAAGATACGACTGATCTAGAGTTTTTGTTTAACATTGTGGTTGAGATAGAAGCAGTTAGTTAGCTCTCTTAGTTAGCCGTTTTTCAAACACTTCAAGGTTCAAGCCTATCTGCACGGTTATCAGTCGTACTAAACCATTTCCAATAGTATTCAAATGGGCAAAACTGATAGTTTTACGTAGACATACTGTAATTAGTCAAACTGGGACATGTTCGGTCGATAGTTCAGTGACACTTTAAGTGTGCATAGAGAGAGTCCACATAGATAACAAATGTGGCCGACAGTGAGACCAAACGTTCATTATCTTCCCTTGCCTTTAGAAACACTTTAATCGGACTCAATTGGCTCTACAGGTTAAAATTGTTCTCGTACTGCCGTGTCTTGATCTTCTACTACGTCATTTGCAAGCTCCCGCATTCGCAAACGAGGTTCCTACGAGTTGGATAACCCGCCAGCTGATCCAGTTTCCGGTTTAACCGACACTGAATCGCGCTAATATGCTGCTCCGCTTGGTTAAATATAGATCGAGACATTGTATGATAATGTTTTACGTTGCAGACTGAGAAGTTTCACCGGATGCTTGAAGACTGACATTCGGGAAATATGTCTTTGTTGTGTGTCATTTTTTAACGAAAATGTAGCTGGGAGGTTGATGACAAGAAATAGCGTTAAGAACATTACGAAGTACACTGGTTAAAAATATTTTCTCAATAGGGCTGTAAGCTTATAAGATCACTCGATTTTTAAGTCTTTCAGCAGACACAGTAATTTGTCAGAAAGAAACGATAACGTGTATACGTAATGTAAACATATCTTTCCGCAAGCGTGCAACTCCGAACAGTTTAAAGATACGAAGTGCTATCGTGTAAGAAGTGGTTACTTTTACCAGAAGCTGATGTGACACCGAATAAGAAAAGATGTATGAATTCTATCACATTCAAATTCGTTTCCGTTAGAATGTAAACGTCGAGTCAAGATATTTGATCATCTACAAACTACATATATGTACAGCTTATTACAGACGTGTACGTGACAGATATCACGTACCACTTAACAAAATTAGATCTATTATTCTCACAAAAGTACAATCACAGATAAACTTCAAAGATAAAATACTCACTAAGTGATTTCGTTATCCTACTTTCGCGTTCTTCCTTTCCGTAATTCTCAGTCAGATGGCTAGCGATACTGAGTGAACTTTGACTCCTCTTGCGACGAGTGTACGAACAAAAACGATAGACCTATCGATGAACCATTAAAACTCTCAAAGGCCACGATGCACTTGCGTTTTTCCTTTCGCTCTCTCGTTCGCTCCATCTTCGCTCCATCCAGTCACTGTCCGCACACATCCCAGCTTCCACTAGGAAAAGTAGTCACCCGTCAATCACTAACGGTCACTTAGCAAAACGGCCCTTATTCTTATGCCATGGACGCACTGCTATTGTCCGAAAGATCAACAGGCCTACACAGTGAACATCGGTAACGCCACTATACTTGATCGCACCACTGATTAGCATGCCGCCGCAACATTAATTTTCATTGCGTTCAAGTCGAAATTTTGATTAGTCCCTTCCCATTCAATTCATACGATACCAGCATGAGTATCGTACTGGACTATACATACGTCTCTACGTCCTAGATATTACAACACGCAGCTTACCGTAATCGCTATCAAAGGCCTGTCATAACGATTGTCAGCGGCGCGCAAAATGTTACGCGCACTTTTTTCACCGAATCCACTCGGAGCTTTCTAGTGGAGCGTTTTTTCATTTCACTTTCGCATTCCGGTCGCGTTACGTTGGAGCGTCGTGCGGGAAAAGGCAGAGCGCGGGATCGTGGGTGTATTCAATATGTTCTGGCGTGAACTGCGGACAAATCGAGACTGGGCACTGGGCCGACGCGCGACGTGGCGAACTCGCTCGTTGAGAACCGGCTTTCGCGTGTCGCAGTTCGCCAGTGGAACCGAGGAGAGAGAGAGAGATGTGCTCAATACGTGCGTGTGCGTCTTGTCGTCTGTAATTTTGTTTACAACGCGGCCTGCTGCTGTTACACTGTGAGAAGTGTGCATCGTGTGCACTGTAGTTGTACGGGCGGATTCGAAGGCGTAGTATCGAATGTAGTACTTGATTTTGATTGCGGGTATTTAGATAACTTTTTCATTATAATTTATATGAATACTTCATGCACTTTTTTATCTCACAATCAAATTGAAAGTAAGGATGTAAAAGAAAAGTGAGGTAACGTTCGGCAGATAGGCTATTCACATAGAAGACGTCATACATAGGTCGCCATTGAACAATACCCACACTTGTCCGCTTCGGCAAATCCAGTCTCTCAGTAACCGACGTTTAATCGCTTGTAACTTGTTTTCCTTCAAAACGCTTTTGCCGAAATGTAAGTAACCTGTAATTTAGTTTCAATACACTGCCAATGATGGATCCACTTTCACTGAGAATGATAAGGGAATGGATGGAGGTTTATTTTTGCAACATCAAATACACGTTTCGAGCCAGTAATTTGGTCTGCCAATCGAATATGGCAATCGATTAATGGAACATGATGTGATGACGTAGTTGGAGAAAATATGTTCCCTGTACAGATATTAAAGCTACATCATTTGTTGTACCAAGCATCTGGACGAAATAGTGGACACAATTAAAATACATATTATCGTTACGACATTTTAAAATAGTCATAACATTTCGCGATGTCGTGGACTGTTCAGCTTACAGTTATATTGGTCAGATAACGCATACTAAGTGCTCTTGTCATTAATGAAGCTGAAAAACTTAGATAAGTGGCAGTCAAAGCGTGCGATAATGTGACAGTGATAAAATCAAGAATAATGTTTTGCTTACTGTAAAGCTCTTTTTCTCTGCATACTATAAACTTTTACACGGGTCATGTGGTAGTATCCTGACATTGATAAGAATCGTTGAACAATGTCAAATTATTATGAACTTTATACGAGATTCGTAAATTGATATACTATCCACTTATCTTTTCATCAATTAAAAGAAATGCGAAAGGCGTGTTAAGTAAGCAGTTGATCTACGTGTTATGAAAACTTTGCTTTGACATCTTTATTATTTTACACATAATACAATCTAGTATCATATAAATAACATGTATTTATGAATCTATCGCACATTAATGACGGACTGTGTTCTATAGTAAACGCCAATTTCTTATTAACAAAACAATCTTGTAACAATCTTCAATGGCAACGCTTTATAGTAATCTATTTAACATCAGTAGAAGATTAAAACGTTTATTTATTAAAGTATATGGAACGTTTTTGTAGAACAAAGTTTTTGTATGTATGCTACGAGCTACGAGTGACCTGATTGTGCGAATACACTCTGACAATGAAGTATGGCACGCTGCACATGTTTTTCATCATGGCACTCTGATATATACGGAGGAATAAAAGGCGTAGCTTAACTGGTAAAATTGTAATTGTAAAATGTCCATGAAGAGACAGATACATAACTGTAAAATAAACGCGTTTGATAGGATTTCGATTTCCAATGAAAACAAGGTCGAAAATCGATCGCGTTATTATGTATCGTGTATTTTTTTGGAAACATTAGGAAAATGGTGAATTATCAACATAGAGTATAATTCACTTTTCCACATTATTTCCAGAAGAAATGACATGCAAATATTAAGCCGAATATTACCCTACATGGACCCAATAAATTCACAACGTTGTCAATTTTTAATTTTCGATGAAATCACGCAATTATTATCTGCACTCCGATTACAGACCTCGAATGAGAGTACACAATGTTTGCAAACCTTAAATTTGATGTAAGTCTACAGAGGAATGCTTGTATTGAAATACATCCAGGCCGGAACGACCAATGACAACACTACCTAATAAGTCTCAGTTATCAAGAAGTACGAATATAATTTACAAAGCAGATTATTCCAATCTTTACATTACGGATGCACAATTCTTCAATGCGCCTCAGTCGCCACATCTTGTGTGCCTATACCTACGCCTACAATTTTGAAAATACTGATAATTAACGCGCCCCAATCCCATAGTCGCCTATCTTTTCCGACGCGTGGCCGTTTTTTCATTTACGATTCGTGAACGATAAAAATCGACTGATAAATCGTAGGGATAGAAAGTTGTAATATGCACATTGCGTACCACGATCGTTACATCCGGTAGATGTGATGAACTGTCAATCCCGAGAAACCAATCCAACATTCGCCTGGCACGAATTTTGCCTTGCAATGCTTATCGAACTTGCATACAGACAATCGACTAATCGACATCTTATGAGACATGCCAATTTAAGATCTATTGAACAGATTGCTTAAATGCATCGTAGAGTACGTGATAGTCTAGTTACGATTATTATACCTATAATACAACACTGTACATGATTTTGAAGCGCATGAATTGTGTGCTACCTTCGTACCCATCATTCGGCCGTTTCCTTTTGCGCATCGTTCGCCACGTCATATCTCCTCCTTTTGACGAAATTATACGCGTACTCGAAACTCCAAGCGATGAACGTCGTCATGGCCATCCCCGTCATTACATGGATACAAATCCTGTAGCTGTCGGTGACATCCCTGATGTATCCTATTAAGGAAAAACGCACGTGTAATCGTTCGCGATAACAATCTGACAATTAAACCACGTAGCCAAGAGACAAAGCTATAAAATATCTTGCTGTGCAATAACAGAATAAAATGTTTTATAAGCACTTACCGATTAAAGGACTCATTGCCACGACGAACAGTCCCTTTACCACCATAAACATACCGAATGCGCTCGGTAGCTTCTTCAACGTGCAACATTCCGATATGCACAGATTCATGTTCACCACGGTGGAACCTCGCAGAAAGCCTATTACCACGAAGACGGCGATCAGAAATATTCCTTTTGTACGTTCTGCCAGTACTGGTGGTTAAAAATGGAAATTAATCAGTTAACAGATAATTCTGGAATTATATTATGTCTCATATGTTAATGAATAATGAAGAATGAAACGTATCGTACAAACCGATCAACGTAAAAAGCATCATTTACCAGATCTACCGATGCCGACTAAAAGTGAAGATATCCAAAACACGGTCCTCTTCCGGTACCCGAGTCTGTCAAAGATCGTCGGAAGGAGAAGGCGCGCAAGGATGTCCGTGAAAGCAGTGAGAGACAAACAAGAGGCAACCTCCGCATTGGTCAATCCTATCGATCGTCAAGTTCCACGAGGAGTATATCTACGATCCTGAGCAGTGCCGTAGCGAGGATGTTTCATGCTCAACAGGACACTTTTTGCAGATTTAAATGACATCATGTCTACCAAATTTAATTGTTCGGCGTGTTCTTTCTTCACGATTAAAGTTACTTTCACGACAAACAATTATGGACACTTGTAGTGTTAATATTGTATAATTGCAAAACGTTCTAAAGGGCATTTATAAATCTTGAAAATGTATATAGTTACCGTTTGTTAGTAACTTTACGTGCAAGGACGGCAAAAGGCTGGATTAACGCATCGTGCAAAGTCCAACGGAATAACAGTTTGTATGTCTTTTCAAATTCTGTTTGAGCAGATTGCTAACTTTCTTTGCTACGATATTGCTCATCGAATATTTCGCGGATCAATACTTACCGAGGTCCGACAGGAAGAACGGAGTCATCAGTTTAAAGTTGGACTCGGCGACATAGTACAGGCCTGTACCGATGATCACGTTCACATAAACACTGTTTTGTAAAAGATCCAGATCAAAGGATTCGCGTAACTTCTTCAACCACGAGTTTTCCGTCTCTTTTCGTGTTACGTCTTCACCCATATCGCTATTTTCGTTTTGAGTGTGATCGTTCGAGTGTCGATTCGAGTGATCATTTGAATGCTTAATTACTCCTGATTTTGTGCCGTTTGTCACTTTCTGCTCTGCTACTCCATTGGTTTTACCGTCAAGCAGACCGTCATTTTCTCTCTGTTCCTCGACATCCTGTTGACAGAGTAATTTTCTTTTAACATAAAATTCATATTCTTGTTATCAGTCTCCGCATTACAGTAATCTTAGTTCCATGTTCAATTAGCAAGAATTATTTTGAAACTCGATTACTTTTACAGAATTCTTCTCTGTTTCCGATTCTACAGGACGTAACAAGCAGGCACCGATGACAGAATGGAGTGCCCATCCACCGACTATCAACATCGTTCCACGAAATCCGTAGGCCTCCAAAAGCAGATGGATCATCTGCATAGAAACATATGTGATGATTACACCGTTTCACAATTTGAATAAAATTCTTCGTTTGACTAATTATAAGAAAATATATATTCTCTTATATTACAAGTCCAACAATGCAGTAACGTGACATTTTAAATATCGTGTTTAATATTAAACAGACACAGCTGCTGAAAATTGTATATTATACTGCAAATTACCTGTGGTACCAACATCATTGCAACGGTCGTGCCAGCCATTGAGAAACCGACTGCTTGACCACGTTTCTTGTCGAAGAAAGTGTTAAGCGCGACGAAAGAAGATGCAATAGCGAGCCCGGTGCCCAAACCTACGAGCAAAAATTACGTTAAATAAATGGATCGTTACCAATGTTCGTTTAGATTACGTACCTCCCATGATGCTGTATGTACAAATGATGTGGAGCATACTGTTGGCTCTAGAGGTAAGTATTAGTCCTGTGCAACTGAGCATTGAGCCGAACAAGGCGACTCTCCTGTACGAGAATATTTTTAGCAGGGGACCAACGAAGAGACCTGCGCAAAGTGGACAAATTTGTTTACAGGCAGAATTGCTTTCCATTTTGGATGAAACACGTAAGGGATAATCATGCGTAAAACGGTCACGTAATTAAAGAATTGGGCGTCCATATCGTGAGTTTTCGTACCTGATAAATTGACGATAGAGTCGAGTATGCCCATTATGACCGACGTTCCTGTGGAATCGATATCAAGTTCTTCAAGTAAATCATGAAACAGCAAGCCGAACGATGGGTCCAAGGATCTTAACGATAGCTGAACAACACAATACAAACGCACGACATTAAAAACTTTTGTCAAACATTGTTGTAGTCAGGTAAGTAAGTTTTCAATGTCATTCCACTTCTCTCGCAACTTCGTCTATCCTTGTAACCCGTTAACTCATCGAATTTTGAGTTTCTCGGCATTCTACTCTTCATGCCGTACGCCAAATTGATGAACAAAGAAAAGTTTCCGGATTATCAGTGATTCGCCAAGCCGCGATAATCAGATAAACTATCTGTATGGCAACGATAAACTATGGGTGAAAAACAAATTTATCCGTCGGCACTACAAGTCAAACGCCAACAGAGCACTTGTCTTTATCGGGCACGCGGTCGTGGCCGTGCGTCATTGCGAATAAAGAAATCACCATGTCGTTGGTAGGCAACAGGTGTTTGCAGCGAGATTTGTTCGGTGATTGAGATCGTTACGTGACGGATAACCATGGGTTTTAACGGAAACCGTAAGTGCGCAAGATTGTTATCTCAAAGGCAGATTACAGGTGCTTATCAGACGTTCAATAAATTCTTACAAATTCGATCTACGAATGGGAAGTTTTCCAATTCGAATGTAGTGGCAGTCTTAATGGGCAATGAACGCAAGAACGATGGGGACATGCAAATTTTGCTGCACATTTGCGGTAGCTTTGTGAACAATTTTAAACTGATCTTCTGAACTTTGTAATTATTTCCTGGAGAGAATGGAAATGATATAGTGGCTGTCAATTTGTAACTGGTCTTGCAGTCTCGAACGGAGTTTATCATTCACATAGAACGTTTATGTCACTACTGGTATGGAAAGACGATACCGACTCAAAACCACAAACTCGAGGCCGATGTCGATGATGTCACGCCGTTTAAATGTATTTTGTCATGGTAACTATGTAAGCGATCGTCTCTGTAGAATGGGATTAACAATGACTGAATACATCGATCACACTTTCTTAATACCTTTTAAAATGAAAGTAAACCAGATTTCACAGCTTTAACTTTAACCAAATTTATTTGAGGTTTTAGTGTTTGGTTTATATATTATTCCTATCGTTATCATACCATCTTTTATATTATTATAATATATAATATAATGAAAAGGTTTTCTTTACAAGTTTACAGATTCATATTTAGTTGTTCAATGTTTATGACTAAGTAGATTAAGTTACACTAACATTTTTCCGTTATTTTATTCAAGAATTGTATTTCTGTAAAATACACCGGTATCTGGAAGGATACTGAAGTACCGGTATCGTAATTTTGCTCCAGTATTGCAATCTCTATCTTTGAAAATGGCCGTTGTCAATGGTCAGAAGTGACTTCTCACTCCAAACTTTACCGTAATGAGACTGCTGCCCAAACACACGAACCATCCCCAGCCGCCGTCAGGCGCCTTCTTCTTATTAGCGTCACGAGAATCCTTCATTTTCGTAGCTGAATAACGGACAACGTATCCGGCCAGACGAAACAGCACGAGATACTCACAGCGTCGAACACGGTGCGTCACGCGAGACCGACACTTCACAAATGATCCCAATTTCGGATCACATTATCGCACGAGAGAGCACTATTTGATCAGTTCACGTTTTCATTCACTGATTAACATCGAATTAGATACGTAATCCGACGGTCGACTCGTCTTCACTACTGCCGCTCCTTTTCGGAAACGAGCATTTTTAGTTCTTCCTCTCTCTCTCTCTCTCTCTCTTTGGACGTGACCGCCGACAATTTTGTTCGTTAACTTTTTCTCCACTGGTCCTTCCGTACCTGTAACAATATGATCGTTGGAAGATTAAGTGTCACCGTGGGCTGTGGCGTTAAATTAGTGACTAGAAACGTTAATGGATTTTGAGGCGTGATGTGACGTAAGACGAAGCAACGATATGATGTAACGCGACGCGTAATACTGCGACGAGATAAGGAGTGTATCGGAAGTGAATTTTTTGATCGGCGATTGGTATTGGAATGAAATTTAAATTGGAATGAAGTTTCTAGTGTTTTAGTCGAAGTTGATTTCAAGGTACCGATTGAACTAATCGTAAATCTCTCTAGTTTAGCTTTAACTTCATTAATCCATTTACATTTTGAATGGAAAGTTGCAGTTATTAATTGGGAAGAGTGTAAGCCAGGTTGTATTTAATCGCTACAAATTGTTCAGCGAGCGTTGAATTCAATTACATCCGTTAGTGAGGCAAGCATTGTTATGTTTATCGATGCATAACTGCCATTTGTGCAAGATGTGTATATGTTTGCATATATCGAGTATGCCGTAGAAAACTAATAAACGTCGAACAAATGACTCAAACCTTAAACGCCTTCAGCTATGTGTATTTTGTGCATTTTTTACCTGCCTTCCCTACGTTAAACAAAGATGAATTAAATGAGCCTTCCATATACCCCTACACATAAATCGAACTCAGTATACGAGAAACAGTTTTGATCGAGAAAGGTTACTGTCGCGTTAAAAAAATGTCACTATTTGCGTGGTATCACATTTATTCCCACCGACAATACTTCGTCCCTGACACTGAGTCACGACCAACTCGCCTGACCCGCATGAAAGATTTGGCCCATTGGCTGTTGTGTAAACAACAACACGCGCCTTCCACGATTTCGCCGTTTCCACCCCAAGAGAGCGTTATCTCATTCGCTCTTTTCAAATTTACCTCTGCCTCACAACCGAATCGTCTCAGCGAAGGTACAAACTCCTGTTCAATCGCACGTGACGCTTCTCCCATTGACAATTCAGCGACGACTTCACTACCCACGTATAATAATTCACGTCCGCGAAAGACGATTTTTCGCGAGTTCGTCGCGACGCACACATGACACGTGTCCGGCCGCCAGCGCTGTCCGGCGAATAATGATCTAGTAACTGAAACTATCGGATTTACCGTGAGACCGTGACTGTATCCAATGCACTGTCCACCGCAGAGTCCGACCTTCTATCGCGACGTTTTATCGTTGTCTGTCGAAGAACCAATAGAGGGAGATTCGCGTGGAAAGAGAGAGAAGAAAAACAGATGAGACAGCAAAAAAGAAAAGCAGACCATATGCAAGTCCGAACTACATACCTGTCCATACTTGAATCTTATCATACGCTGACAAAGTCGTGGAATTGTTGAGTAACGAGAAATGACACAAATGCGTGCAGCCACTTGGGATTGTGAGGACTGACTCTATCGTCCGTTCTTGCAAACATTCAGAGTATACGGGCGGGAGAGGTTTGGTGATTGCACAAAAACTTTCCGAAGACTGAAGCTGGGCGATGATAGGTGACGATTCATTGGTCCATTAGCGGGATATCGGTAGGCGGTCGAAGATTTCTTCTTGTTTCTGGAGGTGTATGAATGATGGAACAAACGTTTAATGCGATTATGACATGTCAAAGTATTGTTAGGTTAATAGTTCGTTAATCGATTGATAATGAATGACGGGTGAATATCCTGAAGCTCGAAATTTATGTTATGAGGAACGCTTGTGGCACGCACTGTGATGTATGGAATATAGAGAGCATGAACTTATAGAGTACGAAATTTGAATGTAGTTGCTTTGTACATGTATGAGAATATCCATATCGGTAGAGTAACGGACACTGTGTTTACACGCCTTGAATGGAAAACAGTGCAGAGATATATTAGTCATCGTTTTGACCATTGCAGGAATCGTTTATCGGCGAAATATTGCTCTTTGTGGCCAACCAGCTAGCTACGTATAGTGATATTTGTTAAATTGTAAAACAATAAAAGAACATCAAAACAACATGTCCAAAGCATTACTTAATCACAAACTGCTCTCCACAATCTTTTATCTCTATTATTGAAATGTTTCAAAATTACTTATGTTTACTCATGTTGGCAAATTTATATTGCATAAGTAACTTATATAATTATATTCGGAAAAATCGACGTGATTGTTATTCAGTGTTGAAAAAAGTGAATTTTTTGAAAATTTGTCGTTTCGATATCTCAGGGTGAACGAGAGAAACGGGTTTCAGATTCCGTTTATAAACATCAAAATCCATGAGCATCACTTAACAAATATTGAAATACAAAATACGTGTTGGATAGTATTATCAGTGGGTCGGTATAACACTATGTTCCCTCATAATCAGTAACCTTGAACGACACGGACTCCGTCACATTATCTTTCAACTATACAAATACGCTTAAAGTGCCTTTCTAATTATTTTGCCAGTGTAAATGCCTGGCACGCTTGCGGTTTTGTTGTTAACCCGATATGGAAAAAGCACTGTCACTCTTGGCTACTTCAGTCATCCGAAATAGATTCGGTACTTGAAAGAAGAAATCTACAAACCTTGGTAGAATGATAGACTCAGTAACATTTTGAATATATGGAATTAAAATTGTACGATACTGTAGTGCCTGGAATACTGCAACCACGGCCTACTCCTTATACCTCTGCATTTCTGTTGCATATACTTCAGGAGTAGCATTACGACTCCGTATTTTAATCCAGCATCCTAAGAAGATTGTTATGGCTGAATTCATTTGCATTGCAACAATTATGACGTGATTGATGACACGACGATACGACACCAGTTATCTAAACATTATTGTTTATTTACAAATATTCTTATATTAATATTTACTGTAAAGTTTTTCTTATTAAATAATACATATTTGCAACAGGTTGTCTAAGACTAATCACAAAATTACGTATATGTAAGAAGAAGTGGGAGAGAAAAGAAGGGGTGGAAAAGAAGGAAAATGAAACGAAAGTGCTAATAGACAACGAGTAGCATTTCGACTTATGTAGCTATAGTTTAAACGTTACTTTAAGCAGGCAAACTTGAAGATTTCATCTTTTTCAGCCTCCTAAGTCTGAAACTACGTGTGTTGCTGAGGAAATGGTTTGTCAGTACGTTGGCTGTTTTTGTAGTATGCATTTGTAGGCTTTAGCGAAGCTATCAACGTACCCTTGGACCTACTCGATTTTTGAAACATGACGAAGAATTTCAAAGATAAATGAATGGAATTAATGAAATTATAGCCGACTATGAATGCAACAGATCCGTCATCTTAGCGTGGTCAGCGTGGTCCATGTATGGCTCCCTGGGCTCCTTGGGAACGCGTAGCCTCCCCCACCCAACTACAAAATACACATAATCGGCATAAGCAGAGAAACGCGATTCGACAGCAAGGACAGAACTATTTCTCGCTAGTGGAGGTGGAAGCAGCCGCGTCAGGCCCCCACTCGTGGACCACTTTATCTTACAATCAGCATAACATAATTATGTTATTCGATGTATTTCAATCACGTACCGAAAGAAATTATCTCACTATGTGGCCTCATATTAACTAAGAAAATTCTGGTTGAAAATTCTATTGCCCCATCACCCTTACACGAGTGTAAGCGAGCGAACATTCCGCCGCCCATGCCCGACTAATATTCTCCCCAATGCATTCTAATAACTGAACTTACTCTACGCAACACTATGTTGAGAAATTTTGTTTACCCTCTCCTCCGTCCTTCCATACGCTCCTCTAATTCCAGATGCTCAGTAGCAGTATTTCACTCCCGGCAAAGAAGGGTACTTAGTACGATGACACTGTGTACATAGATAAGAGAGTTTCTTTGAAATCGTTTGTGTCTGGTCGTGTTCAGTCGAAAACTGTCTACCTGACTGACTTGAAACTCCGGGAGAATCGACTTTCGCCACTTCCTTGCTGCGAGGCTCGGATACTCGTCCACGGTAAGTTGTCGCAGAAAATTGTCTTTTACTCGATCGATTCGCCAGCAAATGTTTTTTTCTTCGCGTACATTGCATTTGCGGGTGCATTCGTACGTTGCTCTGCTCTCGAGTCGTTACATTTACATTACTCTCGGCTGACAGTGACGGATGACCGTAGAATATGTGACTGCGTGAAACTTACAGTATGACGTGCTTTTTTCGACGGAACATGTACATTTTCCGGTTATCCCTCACGCTTTATGGTGTCGAATGATTTATGATTGAATTATAATGTTTCTATGTTAACAATGTTTGTAGGAGCAAATCGAAGTCTAGCTAGACGTTTTACGGCACTTAATTACTAGTTTCATTAGACACTTTTAAGCGTTGTGACCGTTGTAGACGTTCGTGTTCTGCATTACTCTCCAAGTTCAAGGTTTCGGACGATTTACGATGATACTCTGACGTAGGTACCTGAATCAACAATACTTGTAAAAACAAATAAAGCGCCGTACATTAAATATCACTTAACCCGAGCTGCAGCAAGAGACCCGAGCGTGCCGTAACTCGTTCAACATTGCACAATCATCCGTCTCAAAGCTGCCGAATTGTTCTTGCTCTCGCGCAACGTCAGACGTTGCGCAAACTGAAATAATAATGCACACCACCGTCAACCGGCACCGACTGCCAGATTAAAATCCGAGCGCGTGCTCCGCGAGATACGCGCGGCCAGGATAGGATAAACATTTGGAAGCACAGCGCGATTTATTCACCAATTGCATCGGAAACACGGGCGGAGGGTGAAGCGGATTTACCGGACGAATCGGCCGACGCGATTTGGTTGATGCGATTTGCATAAGAGGACCTCGAGATTCAGGTTTCGAAGGGGTCAAAGTATGACATTGGCAAAGACAAATGGGACCTCCACGACGACGACGACGACGACGCTGGCGCTGAGAGACGAGAATGACAGGAAGGGTGGCGGCAAGGAAAGACGAAGTTTCAAGTGCGCGAAGGTGGAACAACAGCGTTTGCATGAGGACGATGGCGAGGACGAAGACGACGAGGAGATTACGCCAGAGGACTTGGCACCTGACGGAGGCTGGGGGTGGATGGTTGCTTTGGCGATGATAATGGTCTTCGTAAGTTCACCCTCTCATAGCTTTCTTACAATACGCTACGAATTCCTGAGAATTTCCACATTTCTGCTGTTTAACGTTCCTTTACCTTGCACGATATTATGAATTACGTACGACCAAGGAATAAGATAAACGCACTGGTCAACGAACCATCAACATCGTTGTGTTTTATGAAATAGTATTTGTATCCGATTGTACTTTTGTCTCCGAACTTAATCTCTGCTCATTTCGATTGGCACCGTGCATCCATATTCCGAATCTCTTATCGCGCTCGCGCTGCACATTGCGTGATAATTATATTTGCCAAATGACACTTGCAGATCACGACTATAGGACCGTCATCGTCGTTTGCGATCGTTTTCGGCGACTTCCTGGAGCAGACTGGCCAGGCAGGTGCAGCCACGACCCTTTTCAATTCCGTCTTTATGGTCACATTCTCGATCGCCGGTGAGTGAGTTAAGCATATGCACTTGCTCCGCAAATTTCGTTAATTTACCTGCGCAAATGACGCCTGCGGTCCGCATTCCCCGTGCTCTCCGAAACTATATGATGTAATAGGACGTCTAGTCTTACCAAGGTATCTAACGTTTATACAAATTATTATGGCGTCGCCGAAAAAGCACAAATACCTAAAATACGTTCGATTGCGTGAAAATCCAGCTGCACACCGTAATTTGTCGATTCATTCTCGTGCATCGTTGACGAACAATAACATCAATAATGCGGAGAGGAACTTGGGAGGAGGAGAGAATCATTAGCGATAAGACGAAAAAAGGATTGTCGAATGGCTGCACACGTGTCGTAGCGTTTGCGGAAACTTCTCTAATTCAGTTAATCTCGCGATGGCTCGGCAGGCGCCAGATAAGAACCGCGCAGAGCCGCATCGTCCCCATGCAAGCACGTATTAACCGTAATGAGATACGAAAATGCTCACCTCCGCGGTTCAAGGAACATCACCTAACCGCATGGAAATGCTCGTTTTTCATTGACTTTCATTTCTGCATTAGGGTGACGACGATCACAGTATTGGCTAAGTATGTTTCATGTCGGTGTCTTTAAAGCGACCTAGATGCAAATATGCATTCTAAATTGGTCACAAAGTCTGCTGACGGACGTATCAATGTAAACCGACCAAAATATTCATTATTTCCTTTTGCGTAATATCAAAAAAGCAAATGTTGCTTTGTTATGTTCATCAGGCCTGTCGACGAATGCTCTATTGAAGAAGTACTCGATGAGACCAGTGGGCGTGGTGGGTGCGATGTTCTTCGCACTTCCTAACGTGGCCCTGGCTTTTGTGAATGACGTTTACGAGATGGCTTTTATATTCTTCATACAGGGTATTGGACTCGGTCTGATAGTGACGATATGTAATACAAACTTTAATGCGTACTTCGTGAAAAAGAGATCGCAAGTATGTGAACGTGACTTTCATTGAAGTTCAATACATAACTGAAATTAGTGTTCGATAACGTTTTATTTTACTGTGCCTTTCTTTAGGTAATGAGCGCGGCGCAGGTAATTATTGGTCTTGGAGGAATTGTGTATCCAATATTGTTGGAGAGAGCGATGAGGACATACGGGTTTCGAGGTGAGGAAAAATAATTCGAAAAATACGTGTATATATATTATTTTACTAGGCTTACATAGCATGCAAGGCGTTAACTTGAATGCTCACGTATCGAGTCAGATTTACTGTAGTTTTAGTTTATAGATATATTTACTCGGGCATGTGATTGCGTTGGTGTTAAAACTGGAAAGAATGACTTTTGTAGGAACCGCTGCAATGGTTGGGGCGTTAAGTTTGAACTGCATCGTTGGTATGACGATGATGCATCCTGTCGAATGGCATGCAAAGAAGCCGTCCGAAGTAAGAGCAGCAAGGGCTCGTGAAAGGCAGGAGAGAAAATTACGCGAGAAATCATTGACGAATCGACGATCCACCTTCGATGTCATTCATGTCTCGTCAAAGACAAAATGGAGTAGCTTGCGAAGTCTTAAAGAAGAGACCGGCAAAGAAGTCCCTCTTCTAATAGAGACTTTAAAGGTAGGCAAGCGTCGAGTCCACAAGTGCGATTTCACATATTTATACTAATTGCAAGTTACGCATTCTTGTACGAAATGCACTATTTACCCGATCAAATATGTTGAATTACGTATATCTATAGGAAACAGCGAGGGGAAAATCTATTTTTTTAACATTTACAGGCACCGCATACGAAAGTTTCATCGATTACCGATATCGAAATTGGCATCAGAGCGAGATCAAAATCGAGCTCAATACGGGAACCTTTGACAAGGCGAATGTCGACACTATCTGCTTCGAGTTTGGTAAATTTAGTGACAGGTTTAGGGACAGCCAGACAATTACATCTTGACAGCGGGACTAAATGTCAATCGGAGGAGAAACAAGAAAAACAAGAGGACAGCGTGCGGTAAGACAATTAAAAAAATGAAAATTACAGTACGCAACATACTAAATATTTGTATTTATTTATTTTTATTCATTGATTCATTTCACATAATCCGTTTCCCAGGACTTCTTTAGCCGAACTATTCGAGATGTCGTTGCTAAAGGATAAGTGCTTCCTCAATATGTGCATAGGCGTGAGCTTCGTGCTGACGAGCGACTTCATATTTTCCTCTCTGCTGCCTCTGATAATGACGAACGCTGGACACACGAAGAGTGACGCTGCGCTCGCCATTACTGTCGGCGCAGCGGCTGAACTGGTATCTAAAATTCTACTGGCCATCTTTACCCTTCTAGTTGACGTAAAGGCGAAATACTTATTCTTCTGGGCCATGATCTGTATGGCTATCGCAAAAATAGGTGAGTCAAAAAGATGGCCGTATAGCCTTGCGCATTTGCGGCAGCTTTGAATGACATTTGATATTAACGTTGGAAACTTGAAAAAATGTATACCACATTGTTGACATCACACGTTGGCTTCTCCGTCACTTGGTACTTCCTTCGTATATCTAATATTCTACCATGAATGATGTTTGGGCATCACGTTTTTGGGTATTTCTCAAAGAAAGTGATGTGTGTTATCTACATATATAGGAATGCTTTTTAGCAACATTCCATGTGTTCAGGTTTCATGTGCTACGAAGGAACGTTGATGGGCAAGATTGTAATGATCGCCGTGCTCGGGGTTGTACGATCATGGCTTCTCGTGCCGCAACCATTGGTCATCATCGAGGACACCAGCATTGACAAATTCGCAGCCGCCTACGGAATATTCGCTGTCATCAGCGGCATCGTCTCAATAGTCTTCGGCCCAATAGTCGGTAAGCGGAAATGTTCGTCGTGAATTGATCTAATCAACCCCGTCCGATCATTAATTAATTCCATCAGCATTACGGTTGACTTCCTGCACATTCCCATTGTTCCAGGTTTCATCAAGGATTGGACCGATAGTTTCACTATGTTTCAATTGTCTCTGCTGTTCATGAACATCATGTTCATCATTCCGTGGGGCATACAATTTCTCTTTGTCGATTTGCCAAAGAGGAGGAGGGAGCGGGCGAAAAAATTGACTGCGCACGACGCAAATTCGTTCTCGACAGATTAACGCGCACGGAGAGAGATGGAGAAAGACGTTGTACATATAGATATTTTTGTACATATGAACGATTTATAGGATTAGTACGTATATCGATAAGTCACCCGTTTATCACAGCGAGGAAGGTAACGCGATAATGAACGTTAATCACGAGTCTGTAGGCACTCTGTAACACTTATGATTGACGCAGACTTATGTTTCGTAAATATTCGAGATCATGAAGACGAAAGCAGGATGCATGAGTATGTGATAACTTTCAGTGCTCGATGTTTAAACCAAGTTCGTCTGCTAGAGTCAAGTGAACTTCTCATTTCTTACGAATAGTTCATAAATTTTCGATCGATCTCGACTCGGTTCGTGTATTTCGAACCGTGATCAAAATTGTAGGATGTTGGAGTTTTCGACGTCCGTACTCTCATTGACTCGCTTATTTTTACAAATATGTTTATTAGATTTCATAACTTGTTATACATTATTGTCGCTTAACTTGTACGTTTCGTTACGTAACGAATACCTGATGCAGGAACATCGCCTCAGCCTTAAACAGTTTCTTCTCTCTTGTTTCGGGGCTCAATCTTGATTCTGAAGCCATCCACCCTCTTCAGAATAATGTCGACCTGCAGCTTGAAGTCTTTTTCCGTCAGATCCGAAAGGATTTTGTAATTTCTCAGGATAGTCGAGAGGAGGACCTTCAACTTCAGCATAGCGTATTTCCTTCCTACGCATGACCTGTAAGATACATGTCGCCTTTTTATGTTACGACACACGTGTTAAGTGTTTACGCTGAATGCGTGAAAAACGGTTTTCATTGACGCTTTCACGATTTTAGATAAATATTTTAGATAAGTTTGCAAGCGATAAATGTACCTTGAAACAAGTACCTAAACGTATCTTAAAATTATTTATTGTAAAGCATAGTGTGTATCGTAAAGGCTAGTCCGTAGACTTTGTAGATAAGGTAGACATTTAGATTATGGATTTTTGTAGCGAAATTCGTAAATAAAGATGCCATTTATATTTTCTGTTTCACGGAACCTAATCCTAATTAGTTTACTCGCGAAATCAACACTGACGCGTACTCTTACTGTGTGTGCAAATTCAAGTATACAGCATAATATACACCGTAAATATTGTAAACACTCGTAATGCATATCCGTCATAGGCATCAAGGTAATAAAGTTGACAACACAAATTGGATACAAAATGTGCTAACTTTAGATAGAATGAGCAAAACGTAAAAGGACTCTTACTGGCTTCGATTCAGTGCATCAAGTGCCTGAAACGCTCACCTGGGCCCAGCACTGAACGGGATGTATGAGTAATAGTGTCTGGTCTGCATCTTCTCCGGCAGGAAGTTGTCAGGATCGAAGGTGTCCGGGTTCGGATAGAATTCCTCCAGTCGGTGAACCTTGTAAGGCGGAATAATTACCGTAGCGCCCTTTGGTAGCACATAATTCTTCGTGTCTAGAAGAGGAAAGGAAAATGGCCGTTCAAGTGGAACACGGCAGAAGCCGAATTTAAAAGGATCTTACTTATCGTCACGTCCTGTTTAAGTTGTCGGGCGATGGCAGGAACTGGTGGGTACAGTCTCAGCGTCTCCAGGATAACTCTCTCGAGGTACTTCATGTCAAGGGTGTCCTGAAAGGTGCACTGACGGTCGGAGCCTTTGAAGATTTCATTTAGTTCCTCGTACACTCGTGCCTGGAATGTATTTTCGAAATATTTGTACATCCGTTATCGCCGCTTATGACAAGTACAGTACGCTTGTGTGACGAAGAAATTGGCGTGAAGGGTTGAAGCGAATTGTGGGTCGACGGAATCAGGCATACGCTAAAGAATCTTTATTTCGTCGATTGGGGAAAGGATTATCGAAGAATTCGTAAAGTACTTATTAGTTGCATTTCGTTTAAAGAAAAAGAAATTGCTGTGGTCAAGGAACGAACGTCCGCTGATCTTGAAATGGTCACAGGGCATTGCGTTGAAAGAATAATAATAATAGTATCAATATGACTCGATGTTCAAGTATATACATTTTCGGGTCATGACACGTATTAATCAAACAGGCGGTGGAGGAAAAAGAGAAGAATAAAGTAACGTTTGATCAGGAAAGAATCGATAGTCGTGAAGTGACTCTAAGAAAATTCATGGCTGCTTCAGCAGAATGCACGTAACCTCTTCTCGCCGGTTTAATTTCTACCATTGTTGTTTTTTTTTTTACCATGGGGGACGCAGACCGTGGAAAAGTATTGTTCACAAAAGTGTGTTCCGTATGTCATACAACAGATAAAGGTGGCAAACACAAAATTGGACCGAATCTACATGGTATTGTAGGCAAAACTTCTGGCAGTACGTATCGATCACTATTACTATCTTGTATTGAATAATCTATGCCGTCCTGTAGAATACTTGAAATCAGGAGACGTTTCCATATTTCATGAAAATCAACTGTATGGACCAAAAACTCACGAAATGTAAAAGTGTTAATTTCAAGTTAATTTGCACGGTGCATAACGTTGTAAAGAAAGTTCACCTTGTCACTCATAACTATGCTCAGAAACATTTCATTTTCAAATCTGCAAATAATTATGTAATTGTTTTAGCCACCCCAGGATTCGCATTTAGCGACGCGATGAAACGAAAGGCGGTCGTTTGGGACGAATCCAATCTCGATCAGTATCTGGAACTTCCAAGGCAATTCCTACCTGGCACGAAAATGGTATTCGCCGGTCTTAAAAAGGCGTCCGACCGGCAAGACATGTTTGCTTTTTTGCAAACATTGAAGTGATATTCTCTGAAATCTCTGGATAATCTATTTACTCTGTTTTACGGATTATGAGAGTGCATTATTTCTCGGCTGTAAACAGAAGCAAGTGACGTCAAACGTAACTGATGCACTGTTGTTACACCGTCGTAAATGGCACACTTACTTGAACATCTTGATGCACTCCAAGGATGCAAAGAACGAAACTTGAACCAGATGCCGTCGTGTCATGACCCTAAAATCAAAAAGTGCAACATTGATTTCAACCGAGCACGTTAATCGGACGCTGTACCGTATGAAAATTGGCCTGATAAAAATTTCAAATGGAAACCAGCCTAGTACTAACTCTGTCTCAAAAAAAAAGACGCGAAAAACGTCTGCTTTTATCATCCCAAAACAAAAAGTGTCAATTTCTAATACTACCTCGAACATTATCGTGTCAACTTCCTCCTTGATTTCCTCGTCCGTCAACTGCGTACCGTTTCGCGAGAATTCGAGCAAGAGATCGAGGAAAGCCAATCTTCTCTTCTCGCCGACGTCGTTGTCATCAATTTCGTCAAGATCATCCCTCACATAGTGCATTTTTTCGGGAGACAACTTCACGCTCGCATCTGTGACACGTTCGTTCGAATAAGTCTGCTCCACGCCAGTCGCTTTCACAACTTTCTTCCCGCTTTCGGTTTCGGCTGCCTTCTTCTGAAGGTACTCTTCCTTCTTTCTCAGTATCACGCTCTTGGTAAGACCGTGAATAATGTCGAGAAGCTTCTCTTGCTGTTTGGCGAAATTCGTCCATTTGAACAAAGAATCGAACCTCAGCAGGAAATGATACTGTCTTCGATGAACGATGTCGCACATTCTGTATGATGAAGAACACATGTGTGATTCACGGAAGAATGCACACTTTATGACGTAAATCGTTCCAACGCAAAATAGGTGAGAAAGTAAATATTTCAAGCTTCTCAGGCTGTGTCGTACTTTCTGTTCGAGAGACACTCTTAACTAATAACCTTATGGTCTATATATCATAATACCTAAGAACGTTCGATTTATAATGCAACAGTTTCGCATTAAGTACAAGCGCCAAATGCGTCGTAATAAAAGCAGCCATCCGATTACACGATGCGACACAATGAGACTTACTTCATGACTGCCATGGCATATTCATATCCCGTCTTCTGCCTTTCTCTCCCCCTGACGCCCATAGCCGTCTCCAGCAAAATATCAACAGTGACCCCGGACAAGTAATCATGGCAATCGAATTCCTTCCCAATATTCTTCTTGAGTCGCATCACTAAATCCCGACTGTTCTCGTAAAACAGCGGCACGAATGATTTCAGCACGTTTAAGTGAAACGTCGGCGCAATGATCTTCCTGTGCGTCCTCCATTTCTCGCCGCTACTTATTAACAGACCATCGCCGAGCCAGGACTTGAAATGTCTGCCAACGGAGACGAACAATTGGTTAGCGATTATGTATTTATTTAAGGATACACCCGACTAGAAATTCCTGTCCGGCCCACGTCAGGCCCTGATCAGGCTTGCCTGTCCAACAGTCAGGCCCTGGTCAGGCGAACCGGATCAGGCCCTGATCAGGAATGTAACGCTAAAGTACCATCAGGGCCTGATCAGTGCCTGGCCAGACTACCCTGATCCGGCATGCCGTACGTAAGCCTAATCAGGGCCTGGTCAGGCTTGCCTTAGCAGAATTCTAGTCGGGCAGATCCAGTACCAGTATAGGGCACGGAACAAGTAAAAGAAAACTGCGACGGGTTTCGGAAGCAAGACAGCTTAGAAATAGAAACAGGGATACAGGCATCTACCTATAAAAGCACACGGATATACAAGTACACTAGTACAGGTAAGAAGAAAAGGAAAAAGAACAACGGTACGTTAAATGCATAAACATAAATAAAATATACTGGGTACATAAATAAAGAAACGTAAAAAAAAGAGGAAAAATCGGCTTTAAGAAATCACCTTCACGTTTGTCCAGTGGCCGTTATTTGCATGTTATGAACTTGATAATCGGTTGGTGTGCATTCTGCCGCGAGTACAGGAAACGTAATTTATAAACGAGGATGGAATGTCAAGTGAGGAATGATAATGCAGATGAATGCATCGACCACGACAAATCGTTTACAATGGTGTATGACATTTAGACGGTTCGTGTGTAGGGATACCTGTATTCCGGCGATTTGTCGAGATGCACAGAACTGCTTAGAATGACTTCGATGTCGCGAGGATCCACGAGGAAGATGAACAGTTTCGTGCCCATGAAAGCTCGAATAACATTCCCGTATATGTCATATTGCATGGCTGTCTTTAGAAGGTCCTTCGGATCTACAGATATGGTCAGTAACGCGTTTCCGAGAAAAGGCACTGTAGGGGGTCCTGCAAATTAAAGTGGTGGATCCGAATGTAACAGCTAAATAGCTAATAGCTAATGACTCTTTGTTCGCAGAATGAGATGTGATTAGTGATTTGAAACTCACAAGTGAATTATTGTGGATAAATTTTAGAATAGCTGCGATTGCAACTGATCTTGTGCATATCACGTGAACAACGACGGAACATTCAATAATGTATATTATATATGAATATAATTAATACGTAGATAGAATCGGACGAAAACGGTGTTAGACGATTAATTTCTGATTGTTATAGTAATAACATTTACAAGATGCAAGTCAATTTAGTAAGTTGGAAACTTCATGTTTTAAAACAATCTACGCAACTGGAATCATTATGACACTTTTGTTCACTTTTCTACCACTACTATAATTCCTTCTCAAGTAACCAAAACTGCAGTACTATTAAATTTGCTTGAAACGTTCTGCACACTACCCACTCATCACGTGATACTACTAAAGCATAAGAATTGTGTCCATTTACCTGGCATCTTATTTCCAAGTTTCATTATTCGCATTGACTGCATGTAGTAATAGATGACTGTCAATATCGTAACCAGCGCGATAAGCGAATAGTAAGCGGGGGTCGTTGAAAAGTAAACCGGTTGCACCGTGACCACCTCCATCCTTGTTTCTTCTCACGTCGAGACGTTCAGGTTCTTCAAAATAGAAAAGCACACTCACTTCAAGGTTTCACAGGGTCGTTTTAGCGTACCGCACGAAAAACAAAATGTTTAAATTAAAGCCAACCCCTGAAAGGATGCGGCCAAAATCGTTATCGACTTTACTAACCAATACGAGACTTTATTGCTGACAATTTTGTGGATTGCCCGTCCGACGCGACGATCCGACAACAATTCCTCCTGTCTGCTGCGAGCAAGATAATTTATAAGCGACGCAGCACGTTTGGTAGGGAGACGTTCTGTCGCCTCAATTCATTTATGCGACGAACCTTACTCCGTTCCCATCGTTTTGCATCGCAAATCAAATCATCATAATTATTCGCCGAATACGAAAATATCGAATCATAACTGCCCCGAACACACTTTATATTGTAATGATCAGAAACGAGGTGACGATCATGCGAGAGGTGAGGGGCGAGAGACGGAGAGTGAAGAGGTGAGAGGCGAGAGGTGGGGAGCAAGGCAAGGCGATCCACGGACGCAGATGACTCCCGAAATCAGACCGGTACCGGCAATTATACGAAAGAGTCGATATCGAAGTTGATCTTGAATAAAACTCTCGTCCGCCTCAATCTCCAGGAGTATTCAATAAGCAGGAAAGAATAAGACAGTTCTCCGTGGCGTACAATAAGTCCGGGTGCCTGGCATTTCATAAAGAAAATGGGTATGTATGCGTGTGAGTGTTACGTTATGATTTGTGTGTTTTATACGTAATATGTATGTTAATTTATTAAGTCGTGTCATATTCTTTTTTATATTGTGACGAATATGGGATCTATTTTATTGTAAAGACTATTTTAACATTTTTATCGATCCCATAGAATATATAATTATTATCTTAAAGCAGCGTTATGTAATAGCCCCTTTTCTTTTATATTATGTCTTTATTTTTAACCGTGTAAATGTGACGAAGACTACGAAGAATTCGGTACAATATATTTTGTATATGCTCGAACAGTATTCGCACTCGCAGTGCATGCGCGTCACTGCGTTAAACATTCTTTGTTGTACGCCTTTCGTCACTCGCGTATGCACGTCGTTAAGTTTCAACCACTGTTTGCAGTGTCATTGCAAGATCGCTTGTACGACCTCGCCGAGCTTATCGTGCACACTGCTATCATCAATCTCTGTGAAATCTAAGATGAAATTTGAAATCCTTCCTACTTATGTACACATACTCCCCCGCAAGAACTTTCTCGTCATCCATAGCTGCTTGCCGGTCCGCGTCTGCTCGGAAATACTTAATACGTCGCAAGGGTCAAATGATAATTTCGTGGCGAACGAGGTGACATAACCCGGGAAATAATAAAGTTTAAACGATTGCGGGCGATGTGCTTGTAATTTATGAACCGTACACGTTGGTTCGTCGCACCTGAGCGTCGCGTCGAGGGAGATATTAAACGGGCAGTCGGGCACTTGACTTGACGTTTTGCCGTTGCCCGAGCGAACGAACATCGGCGAGTTTGCTCGTAACGGGTCGAGATGACGGTTAACGATCGGCTTTCGATCATCGAGGCGGAAACGAGCACTTCCGGAAGTGACGTAGCAACCCCCTGCATGGAACGTGTCCGGAAACCGACCCTTCGCGGTAATGAAACAACGGCGACGGGGTGAGAGGAGCGAGAGAGAAAGAGAGAGAGCGTGAGAGAGATAATGAAGGCGCGCGCTCCCCTTGTCGGTTTGGGGAGAGCAATTTCACGAAATTACGAAATTATCGTCGGACAACCCACCCTTTATTACTGTCAGTGGTGCCTGGACGAGTTTACGGGCACGAGCCACGTACGCATGCACTTCCTGGCTGGTATAATTATTCAACGAGGACAGGTACGAATTAAGGGGGAGCAGTTTTGTAATCTTTGCGCGCCTTAAACGATAGATGTTTGTTCGTAGCACGTGGAAACGTCAGGGTGCACGTAATAATGAATGCACGGTGCGAGGTAAATCGCAGTGTCGATGTGAACGGAGTGGTTGTATACGGTCGAGGGATTAAATCGAAAATGTAGGATAGATATTGTGTGCATGTGTCATCATTTTTGGAAAAAAAAAAAACAACTCTTTGAAATTCATAAATTTGGTGTCATTCGTGCAAAGAGTGGTAAATTCATTACTGCATGGACTATGAAATATGTAGCAAATATTGTTTACGATCGCATCACAGTCGATTCCATGTACTGTTTTTATGTCCTAGGTAGAACCAGTCATATTTACCGGTTTTACTCATTTGGGGAAACTCTTAAAGACTCGCAAACGAAGAACACGAATCTGTATAAATAGTAAAGTGTATTTTAAATATTCCATAAAAAATATCAAGTACAAGAGATAGTCTCGTCGATCAAAGGCTTATCTTTAACTTACTTAAGGCACTTTTATTTACATAGCCTCCACTTTCATCTCTTCCAACATGCCGACCATATTGGAAAATCGTCGTTTCTTCGTGATCGCATAGCTTCAAACGTCAATATCAATACATCCTATGTCAGGGGTCGTAAAACTGTCATCGCGATCAACCAGTTATTTTCCCAATTAAGGGGTTCCATTTTTGTTGTCGAATAGAAAATAAAAAAGAGTAAATTTGAAATTCCTGACAACGTATATCAATCATTTGCTCGGTGGCTGTATATTACAACAGTTAATTATGTTGATATATCCCACTGGTAGATCATGATCGACAGTTTACCCACCACTGGTCAATATTAACTGAGAAACTTTCTCGTATTGACAGCGCTATCGCGCATATAAATAATTGTATTTTAAATAGACATTCTATAAAAATATGAAGTACAAAAAATATTTCGATAGCGCAATAGCCGGACTTATCGTAGTCGTAATTAAGGCACTTGTATGTACAAACGTTTTGATTTTATCTCACAAAGGCAAAATCGTGGCAAGCGACATGTACTTAAACTGTACGTGTCTTCACACTGGACGTAAACTATTTCTGTTGCGATATTTTTCCTGCGCAATCGGAATTTCACGAGAAGGAATCGTAAATGAAAGAAATTATATCCTAGCAATATCAAAGGCGCGGCTCCAGCCATGAGAACTTAAATAATTTGTTTTAAGGCTCCTTAATTAGACTTATATTTTACAATCGAGGCACTCTGCGATATTTATGAGCAAAGTCACTTTTATCGAATCGCCAATAAGAGAAGGGAAAAACTTTCCAAATATAAATTTCAATGTGTCACGTCATCTGAGTAGAGCACACAAATTTTTTAACCGCGTTTGATTGATCGACGTCGAACGAATATTCGACCGTTTATAACATAACGATTCGGCATGTAAATTGCGCGCGTATGGCAACGTGTTAAAGATAAATTACTAACAGAATTAGCACACGATGCGGTACGTACGGATATATCGAACGTTATGAAATAAAGAAACAAACATTTCGTGACATTTCCCATAATGCTCAAAACCTCAGAAATTATTAAAAAATGCCCGTATTTTACTATCTACTCAGGATTAATGCGAGTCAGAGGACATCGAACATCGAATATTCATTATGTTTTGCGCGTACCTAATGAAAAATTAAAATTCATAAAAACTCAATATCGTAAATTTGCGGTGTGACTTCTATGCACTATGGACGACGACTTCTAAGCATCAATAAAATCTGGAGGAAGTTGAAGGAAGGATCTCGTATACTGCGTCAAAAGTATACAATGAACGCTTAATTCTTATACAGAGAACCTGCATAAAGGAACGCCATTCAAGTCTCGCGGTCATTCGTATCACGCACTTACAACGTCACGTTCGAGGAAAACGTGTAACTCATTAAGACAATAATTTCCTTCATTCGCCGCAATTAATCCTAATTTTCGGGACCGACGACATTCGACCATTTCCGCCTGTGAAAGTTACGAAACATCGGAATCTTTCGTCCTATGACAATAAAACAACCCTCGTAACAGTGCTCGTCCATGAGCGAGTCGTCGTGAACATTACGTCCTCACGATAATAACATTTTACAAAGTAGCGCGACATTCTTTGGATAAAAATCTAGTTCTTTTGGGCAATTGTCTGTTCCACGCGGAAAGACGTGTTTAGGCAGTAGCGTCGAGAAGTACTTTAGGCGATAAGTACGAGCACGATCGACGTACGATCGTGGTTAACAATGCACGGACTCGTCCGGAGTGTCGTTCTTCTTCTTGCGGATCCATATCCGAGTCTGTGAGATCATTCGTACGAGGTTCCGTACACTCAAAAGATCGTCTGCCCACCATCGTGACCAATCTGTAACACAAACCACAGAGACACCCTATTAATCAATTGCGAACCAACTGCTCCGAAACGTCTAGAGTCAAAAAAGCCATTCTCATCGTCGACCAGCAATAAAATTCATGACACTCTAGCCCCCTTTCCCAAAATCCGAGAGTGTCAGAAAAATCATGGGATTTCCTCAGGGCTCTCCGTGAGACACCGTTACCTTTCTCGCGCCGATCAAATCCTAAGCATTTTCGCGTAAGCGAGATTTATTTCGGGAGAGAGGACAGCTTCTAACCCCTCGCGAGGATCTTGAGAGATCCTTCCGGAGGGGAGGACGGAACCTGACGTGACCTCTCGGGGGCAAAGCCATTGTCCCCTCACCGAGCATTGTGAGCCCTACCGCTGGATCGGCTGGATCCTTATTTACCTGGATGAGGAAGAATTAAATCTGGGAGCGGACGAGCGGATCCGCCATGCGTATTCCGTCGTCACTGTCCCGAGAATCGTGGGAAAAGGGAGGGTATGTGCGGCGAAGGATGTGGATGCGCTATTTTCGCCGGAAGCACGTCTAGCGGCCCGCGAAATTTCGGGAAAATCTGTCAACCGTGTGAAGCGGATAGAGGATGCCTCTCACTGGAAACGAAGCAAAGAATCGAAGGGAATGTTCGGAATTATCAATTTAAGTTTTCGTTCTTCCAGAATGATAGAACGTGGCAAACAGCGTAGACTGTTGGCATTTCATATATGACATATGCAGTTAATTGTTTGGCAGGCAAATAGATTTAGAATACAATCTTTCCGTGAACCACGTAAAATAGGTTCCATTTATTGATGCTTCGCATCTGGAGAGACCTCCTCGGCACTTAACGCTCCTCTTTCTCGCTTTGATAGGACAAGACGACTAAAGATAAAGACAGGTCTTGAGAACGCGTGGCTCCAAAAAAAGTGTCCAAGCAAAAGAGCACGAGTAATGCGATAGCAACAAGAAGTGCCACGCCTCGGACTTCAAAGTCGGGGCCGATTCTTCGGCAAAGTGTCCCTTTGGCGGGAAACTTCACGTCTGGAATCTGGAGATCTTCGAGCGTCCTCTTGCCGATACCTTCATTACCCGTTTTCCTTATCCACCGTCGACGACAATCTGACGCAAGCCATTCCAATACCTGTTTCGTTTCACTTTCAGAGCATCGGAAAATCAGCTACAGTCCGCACTGAATCCAGTTTTCTGCTTAAACGCATAACACTGTTTGATCGATTGGATTAGAGCGTTTGGATAGCTGTGCATGATTCTTCTTCGCATCTTTCACGATCCTTCTGTGTGACGTTGCGGCAGTGGTAAAGTATTTAGCAAGTCGAGACCGATCTCGCCTTGGACAGGTTCAACTTTCAGAAAGCGACCGAATCGACTCGAAACGGTCGACGCCGAGGCAAATGCAGCCGCATTGTCATGCTGGTAATGTATATTGATAAGATAGTCAACATGCGGGTTCCACCAGCATAATTTTCAACCGGATTCCTTTGTTCTATCGGCTGGAAGATGGTGAGCCGGCGAGGCAAGTCAAAAGCAGTGAGCACTATGCGCCGTGCATGTACGTAAACATATGTATGATTTGTATTGTATTTCAAAACCTTCACCTTTGGCTTCAAAGTCACACCACCTACGCCGTTACTAAAAGCTGTAATGCACAACTACTTTGTGCTTCGCCGAAGACGTTAATTTGGCGTTTAAGTGTACACGTTCTCTAGATAATGCATTATTAATAACGCGCAGTTACGCTCGATGCCAAAGAACCTAATTGAAGGGCATCGTTCATTCTCCGTCTTCTCGTCCCAATGAAAAATTCTTACAATTAGAAACAGTCGAAGGGTTGCCGGCTAAATTTCGTATCATTTTTTATGTCGCGGAAGGAACGATGCGAGAGAGAAGGCGAAAAGTGTCGTGAAGAGTAAGAAGGAGAGAAAGAGGGAGGGAGACGAGGAGACCGAGAGGAAGAGTTGCCGTTCGCTGGCATAACAGAGAGATATATACCGTGACCGGGAGCCAAGGAAGGAATTTATTAAATTAATTTGCCGCGGCGACGCATCTCGTAAACTTCGTAGATGACCTCACTTTATAATTGTCGAGAATTACTTGCTGCTTGTTCGAGCCTACGGCCGCTTCTCCCTCGTGCGCAAGAGACTCCTCGCTCCTTACGGGACTCCGCGCGCCTCATATATTTCCCGCTGGAGCGGCCAGTCGATTCGTGAAATCGATACAAAGTTCCGCCACCACTTCATTGAAGGTCGAATTATTCTTGCGTTTATTTTTTGCGCCGATCGAAAGAATATATCTTGCCGAGAAGGTGCGTTGTAGCGTGTCATACAAGCTCTTATAGCTCTGTCGGTGGAAGAATGATGGTCGGCGAGCACGTGTTCGTGTGACGTACATTCAAGATTCGACTCAGGATCGAATTCTGCATCACTGTTCTCTAAGTATCATTTATACAACGGCAACTCGTCATTCGGCAATAATTCGCGTTCAATTTTCTGTATATCACCATTTCTCGTCAACAATTCGTATAAATGTCTAAATAGTGGCATGTGATAGTTTTTTCTGAAGCTCCGAGAACGTGTTATGAAGAGTGACATCGTACAAAGTAAATGGATAATTTTTACCGACTTATGTCACTGTGTGCACCGATACGATTCCATTCTTGTGGGCAAGTTATGGGAGAGGAAGAAATAATGGATCGTCTTAAGTCAGCGACGATCTAAGATAGTGTTTTCGCGCTTCCCTTAGCGCCAAGTCCTTTCGAAAACTATCCAGCCGAGCATATGGTAGCCGTCCGGTGACTTTTCTCTATCGCAATGCTACCCATATGGCAGAGGCACACTACAGCTTCTGTCGCCTTTTGGTTGGCCAGAATGCCGATACCCATACACGCATGCGTCCGTATGCGTATATATTTGCCACATGTATAAAAGCATGAATGTGTATAGTCCATTGTATATCGTAAGTCACGTAAGGCACGTGGGTTACGCGCGTTTCTACGGAAACCACGATTTCTATTTGTGGCACTGCACCAGACGGAAAGCGCATTTTTTTTCCACATTAATTCTTTCGCTGCCATTCGACTCCTTCGTCTGTGCCAGCTTGGGGTACGGATTAAGCAAAGGGAATTATGCATAAGGAAAGTGACCTTTTCACACGATCTTCTAATTTAAAACTTGAATTTAGGTGAGAGTGCCCAATAAATGAAATGCAAGTTCCAAGATTCATCGAGAATCGAGTGTCACGAAACATTGTAAAACTCGAACGAATTTAATATTTACCCTCAACCAACGAAAACTATATTCATATCGCTTCGATATTAGAGAACTCCGAAGTTTCGCCGAGCGACCGAGCGCCCCACACCGTCTCTTCATCAATTTGTATGACTCACTGTGTACTCATTCATTACTCTAATAGAATCGTGGAACCGAACCGTTAGGCCGAGCTGGCTAGAACAGCCAAGAACGTCGTTCGTGTGCGTGAAACTACGAAATTTGTGAAACGTTCGAGTCACGAAGACGATACGGGCCACGCGATAGGATTCGAGGCCACAGTGGCGATCGATGACGAAGATGATCAGTGGTGGTCTGGATTGGCAAAGGTCTGGAGCGAAGAGATATTTCGAGGAGGATCCTCGACATATGGCTAGACAGTGGACCACCACTTCCGCTCGCTTTGCCGGACAGGTTTGTTAGACGACTCCCAGTTCGATCGGCCGAGCCATGTGCTCGCCAAATTGCACGCTTCATCCGTCTTTCAACATTGCACGCGACGGATAATGTGCCGATGATACAGTCTTTTGTGATTATTGTCCAACCGCAGTATCCCGTTTGTGCGTGTACAGTTGCCGGTTGCGTAATATGAGCGGAATCAGGCATTTGAAGATCGGAATTACGTGTGAGCGTCTAACTGTAATGTTCATTCAGGAATGTATTCGATTGGGGTGAAATCAATTCCGTGGGATTCGGTGAATCAAGGCGCTCCTATTAATTTCTTCTCTATCTATTGTTTGTTGATGTAGTAGGGTTACGTAACTATATCGTGTCCACTGTTGAATGTATTCAAGCGTGAAATTGGGAATGATAGTGAGTATTCCAATTACTTATACTAATGAATGCTATCGACTTGATTGCGTATTATATTTAGAATTGTTGACTGTCCGAAGTTTTGTCTGCTTCATATCGATGGACATTACCGATATCGATGGTCAAGACCTACAGTACCGTGTGTTTAGTGTTTACCGTGCAAACCCAAATTCATATTTAAACAGACAACAAATTCGTATGTATTGGAATCGCAATCGGAAAATTCGCGTTTAAATAAAATTGAGTAAACGTCAATTGAAACCGAAAATCGGACAGTTGTCATGAGAAGAAGAGAAAGAAGAAGTGTGGATATGGTGAGAGACCATGACACCCGACTGTCGCGTCGGCAGGCACTTCGCAAAGTGGTTTCGGTGCGTAAAGTTTATTTTCGGGGCTAGACGCAGTAGGCTAGCACGTGTTCGAGTCGCTCGGGGGGAGCGGCAAACACGAGTTTCCACTTGGCGAGGCTTCCTCGACAACCTCACGTGCGCATCCTGATCGGAAAGGCTGCTAGCCTCCGGCATGCACGAGGAAGAGGAGCCACTTGCGGTTTTTACCAATGAATGGACGCGCACGTGGACGAAACAATTCTAGTAGCACTCGGTCAAACGATGTTCGCATCCTGGACAGGGTTGTTGGGAAAGATGTGGGTGTATGCTGTATGCTGTATGCTTCAGGTGTACCGGCGATCGTAAATACCATGTTGTAATTTGTGAGTAAACTATGTGTTTTAGGCAAAAAGCGTTCGCGTTTGAGAAAAGTTGCTTTTGGATGAGTACCTTACGATATGAGACTGTGTTTCGTTAGTTGTAGATTGTGTATGACGAGATTCTATCAGGAATTCGGTGTCCAACATTCTTTTACAATGTCAGACTGAAAGCCATTCAACGCCGCATTCGATGCCAAGCAATAAACAGATCATTTCTCCTAGGTTCACCACCAATTTTTCCACCCCTCTGTCCGGCCAATATTTAATAAAACGTTTTTCCTCCATACATCTTTACGAAACCCTCGACCCTTGCAAACTTCTATTCTCCCGCGTCCGTACACCCCGTGCAACGTCTTTTGACGACGGAATATAAATCATAAGTGGACGAACCTTTTCGTTATACATGCGTGAGTCGTTGCGTTTGCTGTTGCGCATGATGCACCAGTCTGCCCTGTTCCTGTTCCCACCAGCTGACGACGTCCATGAATTCGCCGGAGTCGGGGATCTCCTGCTTGTAGTAGAGGGCGCCAGAGAATGCCTCCGGACTGGCAGCGTAAACGGTCGTCGCGCCCTCCTCGCTGTCTCCTGCCCCGCTGTAGGGTGACAAAATTTGCGGCTCAAGGTTCTCTTCGTTCTGCCCGTAATACTCCGAAGGGGGCGAGGCGACTGAGTTCGGCGAGAGTCGGGAAAAGTTCTGGCCATTGGGCACTGTCCGCGGCTCGAGATTTTCCTCGTCGCCCGCGGAAGACGCGTAGTAGTCCCGGGGTGAGACCATCGCAGTCCGACTCGGAGATAATCTGGAACGTCAGACGGGTCTTCATACAGACGGATGCAACCTCCGAGGGGAGCAAGAATGGGGAGCAGTTTTTGATACAGGATTTCTTACAGCCACTGTTAAATCGGAGGACAGTTGCGCAACCGTTACCCCCGTCAGAGGCGGTGCAGAAGACTGTGTTTTCCAAGACTCATGCTCGAGGATCAATTTTTCTCCACGTAAATCTATATACCATTTGCTTTTGCGATGAAATTATTATCATGCTAGTTGCAGAAAGAAGTAAGAGAAATGGATTTAATGAAATCTGGACGAGAATACGTTGCTCCGACGTAACAGATAGCTGCGGAGAATTAGCAGATGTCTACTGTTGAACACCCACCTGGACAAAATAAGTTTAGGTTTCGGGCCGTCTTCGTCGTCGTCCAACTGTTCCCCGGCATCGTCGTCCTCCGCCAGCACGTCGTCCTCCAGCACGAGTCTCTCCCCCGATCCATTGTGACTCGACGAGACGACACTGCTCGTCGGCGACGGCACACATTGATTGCCCATCGCCGCGTTCGTGTCGTACTCCAGCCCGTCAGCCTCCGCCAAGAGCCTCTGAAGACCTCTGATGTACTCCACCGCCATCCTCAGCGTCTCGACCTTCGACAACTTCTTCCCCCTATCACCGTACCCTGCCGCGATATGGCCCGGTATATGCTGACGCAACGTCGCGAATCCGTTGTTCACTTGTTTCACACGATTTCGCTCCCGCGCATTTCTCCTCGCAACCGCCACCGGCGGTGGTTGGCCGTTCTTGCCGTGCTTCTTGAGGCGCGACGGGTCGTAGGGTGGCAGAACTGACGCGGAGTTGGCACTCCCGTTGGCGCCACCCTTCGGCACTATCAAGTGCGGCTGGTTGCCCAAGATGTTGCTCTCGTTGTCCTGCAGCGTCCTGAGCAGCATCAATTGTTCCTGATCGTTGCCGTTTATCTGCACTCGATTGCAGTAGACCGTCACACCCATCGTCGTCATTTTCAAGCTCCCTTCTTCGGCGGCAGGTGGGGAACGACGGTCGACGGGTCCGATGTCTTATGGCTGGCCGACGATGCTTCTTACAGCTTCCTCATCCGATCAGTTTCTGCCTGCGATACAAATCGCCGATGCGAGGACGGCGGAGAGCGAGAAGACGAGTGGCAGCTTATCGGCTCTAATGCCTCTCGAGGACGAGGCTAATTGACGGGCTTATAAATAAAGAGCACTCGGTTGATGGGAGAGACAAAGACGATTATCGGCGTAGACGGCCAGAAGACTCCTTCGATTTCACGACGCTTTCGATCTGGGTCAGAATGGTTCACTTGGACGAGATTGTAGCTTGTCTCGAGTGCGACTCCTGGATCCGGTATCACTTGTTCACGTCTGCGTAATTTTGCGTAAGTTCCAGGATAACTTATATTCTTGTCTTCCTCCACGACCTGACGACCAGAAGTTTATCGGTGTCGTTAAAATTTCTAGCTTACCGAAAGCTTCAAGCTCCTGTCTCTCGACATTCCTCCGGAGTCGCGTTTCGAGTATCGTCACATCGGCTTCTCATCGATAAGAGAAGACGTCGCGCGTGTTTTCTCTCTCGCATCAAAGTGGCTCGTACATTTTTCGATAGGTCCAGAGTTCCTTCTGCTCGACGACGAAGCTGATGACCCGAACCGAGATCCAATTGTCTCGCTGCCGGTCGGCAGGGCTTAAGTAAAGCATGAGGTCACCGTCTATTCTTCTCCACGACGGTCGACGACTTCAGCGACATTGTTATACGTCAGATCTTCTCCGGATCCGAATTTTCACGTTGACGTCACTCCGAAAGTGAGACACAACTGACGAGCCAGGCTTTCCGGCAACTCCGAAGAGCAGAAATCTATACAGGCACTAAATTCTACTCACTCTCGATCGACAGCTCGCCCGTCTCTTAATCCCCAATCAAAAGGCACTCCGATACACGATCAATTAGAAGCACAAATAGACGTCACTGTAAATCTAACGACTACCGAGAACAGTCCCGACGAAAGCGACGTTAGCACAGACCGATATCTCGAGGCGAACGAAGATCAGGGATCGACGACGACGATCCGAGATCGTTCTTCCGCAAGCGCGCTACCGTGATCGATACAGCCCTGTTTCCGGATCAGACCTCCGTGCTTCGCACTGCATGGCGTCCGCGTTCAGAATGAGCGCGGACATCCGATAGATGGGTTAGGTTTCAGCATTTTGCCTCACCATAGAGAAAGAAGGACGGAGAGGGTCGCGGAAAGAAAGAAGGAGCGAGAGAGTTGGAGAGCATGAGAGAGGGGAAGAGCGAATGAACGAGAACGAGGGAGCACGTCGGAGAGAAGCAGGGGGGGAGAGAGAGATGGATAATAAAGGGAGAAAGAAAGAGAGGGAGAGTCTGACAAAGAGAACAAGAGCAGGACTGAGACAGAAGGATAGGCAGGCCGGCGTTATGGGAGAAAAGGAAGAGGTGGTGGGGATTTTGAGCACGCGCCGCAGCCCCCTCGTTTCTTCTCCCCCGGAACTGAAAAAGGGGGACCGTGCACACCATATGCCAGGGGAGAACTGAGCGTGTGCCAGTTGTGCGCCTGTGTGGCGTCACGTACGTGAGCTCACGCCGTGCGTACGAGATGCTGTACACGGCCTCGGGTGTGTGCGTGATAAGTGCGCGCTACGCACACACGCGTGGCCGGTGCCGCGCTTGCACCCTGCTACTGTGGGCCCTCACGTACTATGCCGGTACCATAAGCATGGCGAATGGTTTCGCCCGTAATGGAGCGGTTTTCCCGCTGTTTGTGGAATCCTCGACGAATGTGTCGCCGTGACTGGATATATTCTTTTTACCTCGCCAGCGAATCCCTTAGTTTCTCCCCGGGAAACAAAGTGTTTATGCGTTTCATTCTGTGACGATTCCGTCTTTGTTGTCGCTCTTGATAAAAACAACGTCTCTTGGAACACGTTTAATTTGCTTTAATACAAAACATGAGAATCTCGACCGTCTGGCCATCCGTCCAACCTGCACATTTCCTCCCTCAACCCTGTAGACTCGAACAGGAAATCTTTTGATGGTCCAATCGGCGAGCACGGATATGCGACTGGAGCATGTGTGGGTTGTACGTGCGCGCGAATACAAAGCGCGAGGTGCGTGTGCCAGCGTGCGTGAGAAAAGGATATTGGCGGCAACGTGCGTGCACGCTCACGCTCATGTTCAAGAACAACGCGGCGCACACCGGAAAGCAAACGTGCGCGTGTAACGTACCTGCACCACCGGTGCGCCGAAAGTACTCGCCATGGGATATCGTTCGATGCCGCGCCTCGATACTGCTGATCGCAGATTAGGAAGATCCGTGCGGTAGATAGTACAGCGTTCAACTTGAACGGTGTCAGTTTCGCGGCCGGACGATCGTGAGTAGGTGTTCTTTTTTGTCCGGCCACGGTGTACAGTGCGTGCTTGCATATGACGCAGGAACTGATTCCTCCCTATGATCAGGAAGTGTTCCTCAAAAATATCGTGTAAATGGAAACACGAATAAGGAAGGTTATTGGAAATGAGAAGAGACGAATAATGCATGGCTTTTCTTTATTTCGCAAAACGCAGCATAAGGATGATTGGTGAAAATTCAATGCCAAGAGACGTGTAAAAGTGACAAAGTGAAGTTATCGGTGCGATTATGTGGATTGAAGAAAATTACACGATAAGCGTATTGAGTATTCTATTAAGCACTATACAACTATTCGTAGAAGTGATCATTAAGTCATTCGGGCTGCGCAGGCAAAAATGATAACAGATAGACGTCCTAATTAACTCCTGACAAGACGTGACCGAAGTAGTTCTTCAATAGGGCAAGATTGTGTCACGAGCGTTCAATTTGCAATGCCTCCACAATGTTCTTAAAACGTCCGTATATGTGGCACATAACGCACCGACGCGACGCTGTACTTTATAGAATCGTAATGAGAATGACACCATTCTCGGCAGACATTAATCTGGTCCCGGGCAAATGTGTTTCATGATTTGCATTTTCGACACGGTCGGTGCGTCGAACCGCCGCACGTCGTCCATATTCTCTCCCCATATCTCCCGCGACTTCGCTAAAATGTTCCCCGCGCCGACTCTTTTACGACTTTCCGTAGTAAGACCAGACTTCGCCGCGTACATCAACGCGAGCGATGCTAAATGATAAGCTCGATCAGATAATTCTTAATTCAACGCAATCTGCCGGCGATCGGAGTGCCGCCGCGCGCGTCTTGAATAATTAACACGTGGCCCGCGCGCGCGCGCTCACGTTAATTAACGTTCGGAAGTTCGCGATCAACCAGGAGCAGTCGGTTTCGAGGTATGTAAAACGGCCGCGACGGCACTTCGTCTCTCATCTTAAACATACCGAGTCGACAGCGGGGCAGAAGATGAAGATCGCACGTACGACCGATCTCAAATCGACACTCACAATAGAGCGACTTTCTCTGAGAACGAGTTCCGACGGTGCCTACCATTTCGAGCAAATTGCCTTCCGCCGAACGGCAGCGCGCAGCCCCGCGGAGCAATATATCAGGCGGTGGCGCGCGATTAACGTTAACTACAATTAAAAGCGATAACTATCGGCGGTGATCGGCGGCGCGCCGTCGACGGTAATATATTCCTCGTATAAAAATAATTTATCGCTCCAGGTGCCTTCACGTCGCGCGCCTCCCCGTCCTCGTCCTCGTCGTTGTCGTCCGACTGAGAATAAGTGCGCGTCTGCCTCTTCATACAGGAATCGGGCCGATTCCGCGAGCGTTTCATGACTTTCACGACGAACATGCGTTCCGCGTACCTACATACATGCTACGCCGAATTTATCGTCAACGATTGGCGACCGGTTGTAAGCGGCGAGAGCGGTCCTCGTGTAGATATCGAAGATGATTTAAGCGAGGCGAAAAAAGTGCGCGCCGTGGAAAAAGGAGCAGGACGAGCGCCGCCGCCGCTTTCTGCGATCCTGCGGGAAGGATCGGAGTAAATGCAATTTCGGCGTCGTATATTTCGCGCGCCCCGGGAGGAGATCGTATTTGAATAGGTCACGGCGGAGGGAAAAAACCGCGCCGCAATACCCCATGTACAACTGGTTATGCGTATTGTCCGATTTCTGCAATTTGCTACGGACGCGTACGTGGGTATTTATTAATTCACGGCGGCCCTCCGACATGACAAAATATATCTGCTGATACCCGATCGTTTACGAGTACATTGACGTTAAATTACGCACTTGATGGGACCTTTGACTGTTACGGAATATAAAGTACATTTAAATCTTGTCGGGTGGGGCATAATGCTTGAATCGTATGAAATACATCGGATAATTACCTCCTTGTGAAATGCATAAACTAAAGTCCCACTAAAGAAGTATAATAATGACTTCGATTAAAGTACCGTAAATTTAGCGTCATTAATGTACGCATCAAGTTGAATAAAAAGAAACAATGTCGATTATGCACTTAATGCAAATTGGGCTGAAACTTACGGCGTTCGACGAAGATAATGCTTTAACATACATATTAAGCCCCGCTATCTTATTAAACACATAATAAGGAAAGACATCTGACCGCCCATCGGAGATCCCCATTCGATCCTGTATCGCAAGAAATGAGTCCACTGCACAAGCTTCCGAGCTGCGCACACGTACGTGCCCCTCGATTTTTTCGTTAGCAAGTTTACGAAAAAACCTGAAGCGCACGGCGAGCTTAATATTCATTTGTGCGCGATCAGCGACGAGAGGAGACAGGAAGGAGACGTAAAGTTTCTGCCCGACGCACGCGGAAGTTTCGTGTTTCGGGGCGGAGCAGCAACGCGCGCAGGAGAGCTGGCTCGTTCCGAACTGCGTCAGAAACGCGAAAGTATAATTTTTATCGATGCGAAAAAAGCGGCCGTCGGTATGCGATCGAACGGCGCTCATCTCGATTAAGGCGAGCCATATGAAGTCGGCCCTCTCGTTCGGTACTTTGTCGTAAGCCTGTCAAAACTCTGATTAAAGACCGCCGTGGCTGCTTCTTTTTTACGCGATATATTTTATCGCAACACCGGCCGAGGTGGGCCAACGCGTCAAGATGGTAAATGTACGATACATGCCTCGAGCATCTTGACGTCGACATTCACATGTACGTACATATTGTTCGTACAATTAAAGTATGCATACGCCTTATGAGACGGCGGTTGAGAAAGAAGCCGACGAGAGAGTCTTTGTGGGGCGTGCATCGACGATCTTCTGGTCTTTAGCGGCCGGCCCTATGTAAGATGCTTTTTTGTCGTGACGCAGGGGTTTGTTATTCGGTGTTGTTGAACTCTTGGAGAGTGCTTGAATAAAATCTTTTTTTTTTTTTTTGTAAAGTACACAGAAGAAGCTGTGAGCGATGAAAAATATCAAGGTATGGAATCAAGGTAGGAAGAAAGCTGCTGCCGTTGAATGGTTCGGGTGCACGATTACAACTCTAGGATTTTCAAATTCTTTTACGATCTTACATAACGTGATACCCTACCCTAACGCGCGGACGTTCGTGCGCGAAGTTGCGTCAATTATCGCACAACTCAAACTCGCCGGGAGATTTATCACGCGCGCGCGCATTCTCATGTTTAATTTACAATCAGCCTTAATTTGAATCGCGCATTAAATCTGCGACAACCCCCAGCGCGAACTACCCGAGCGAAGGATGCGTACGACGCGAATAAACCCTACGAGCGTGCACCGGTAAATCATAATCTAAAAACCAGCCCGATTAACATTTCTCCTTTCAATTCTTTCGAAGCGAGGGGTCGCCGCTCCGGCAAAAGGGTCCGTGGGTTCAGTAGGATTCGACCTAGATCTAGTCTGCACTCTATATTCCTAAGTCGTAAACGGAGCCCGACATAAGCCTGGCGAACAACCAAAGCGGAAGGGGAGGGAAGGGAAGAGGAGGGTGAAACGAGGGGGGGGGGGGCTTGACCGAATTTATAATACAAAATACATAGAGTGGGGCGAATGCAAGAGGGCGTGAGAGAAAAAGGAATAGGCAGAGAGAGAGAGAGAGAGAAGGAGCTTTAATCTCCGACCGGGAGCGGATAGGAGACCTGGCGAACAAACACCTAACGCGAGAGGAAGCGCGGCGCGGCGCGGTTCAATTTTTAGCATTATGTCGGGCCCCGAAGGATTCCCCTTCGATCGAAAAAAGAGCCTCTCCCGTGTGCGACTCGATAGACTGCAGCGGTGCAACGGAACGGGAGATTTGTATGGATGAGAATTTCGACAAATGCCGTGACAGACGTTCGAGGAAAGTTGTGCAGAATCATAAAATATTCCCTACCGTCGAATCTTGTTTTGCCCACGTAAACTTACGTGGTACGAGGGGCTATATGTATATGATCGTTTATCGTACTTACGCGGCCGTTCCATTTACTTTTTCCAACCAGCAAGCGTCTTTTTACTAAGCAATGAGCGCACCGGGACTGGTTGCGCGCTGTCCGGGATTATGTCCACAGGGGAGTTTTAAAAAGTACCCTTTGTCGAGTGTGTTACGAGTGAATGCCCCCGCGAGCCAGGAGCGTATCTCGTGGGATCCGGAGGTTATGCTCTCTGTATGTGTCGCAGTAAGATGCTGGCGAATAAAACGTCCGCGGGCTCGCGCATAAGTTGCTGAACGGAAACCGGTCAAATAATAATCGTATCGATACACTGCGGACGATAATACCGAAATTCCATAATATATGTATATACGTAGTGCAAACGAGGTTTTAGGAGAAACGAGCCGATCGAATGCCGAAATGTCGTTTTTATCTAGAAACGTAAATCCGGATCAGGGACGCTTCGTGCGATTCCCCCCTCCTCTTTTCTCTCTCTCTCACTCCGCCCTCTTTCCGTCTTTGTTAACGCGACGTTCCCGATAGTCGAACGCGATCATAAAAATTAGTGAGTTTCCTTTCGGTCCGACGCGTGCTTTCGCTTGTGCCCGGATTTTCGATCAATACGTTGCGCGTTTTTATGGCTGATACGGTTAAGGGTGGATTAGGCCGGTTTTAAATATGAAAGAGCAGCAGCGTGAGATCGTCCCAAGAAGTGCGTCACCGACAGGTATAATTTGTATGTGCATTAAATTATGGACAGTCTGTAAAGTACGGGCTTATTAATATTGACATAAATGGAAACAAACTTTCATGGGGCATGACGCATAAATAATTCAACACTCGCGTACAACAAGCGTAATAATAATAGAGCGTCGCGAAACGATGCTATTGTAATTGCATTTTGAAGGCAGCATCAACCTTTCACTTCCAGTTTTCCATCGCCATATGTAACCTCCCTCGTCAGCAGACATGTAACCGTAATGTTTTCCATCGACGACGGAGTCGGAGCCGTGGCGAAAGAAGACGATCTCGTTTTTCGTGAGAAATTATACGGAAGCGGGAAAAGGCACGTCCCACAGGGGGTTTTCATAAATCTCCACTTCCACGGCCATTAAGATGCCAAGTTAACTAATGCCACGTGCAGCGCATTCGTGCATAAGCTGCATCTATCCCGTGCCGGAACCTCGGACTTTTTTACTTATGCTCCATATCCCAACCGATGTACCCACACGTTGCGTCTGGTTTCAAGAAACGGACCCAGCTCGAATCGTCTCAAGGAGTCGCTCGAACGAAGGTCAATCCGTCCATCCATCCATTTTTTTTTTCTTCAGCATGTCGCATCACTGTTAGAGAAATAAACCGGTTGATCTCCGCGCATTAGCACCCTTGCGACCGTACTTTACGCCAAATGTAGGGTAACTCTTACTATACTACCCGATTAACATTATATTTTCTGACTGACAAAAATTCCTTATCTTACCGTCTTAGTTATTTACGTAAGAAACGCGCAGCTCCCGTTTTACATGATTTCACGAGCTAACATACTTTGCGAACCGAACGCTCCTAATACGTCTACAGCTACTTACTCGTGCCAATCAATCCTACGTCTCAGTGAGTAAACGTTTCCGACGTATTCGCTCATCGTGCGCTACAAGTCGAGGACCGACCAACACAATGCCCCCTAGCACCATGCCAAATCGCGATCATCGAGCCGCAGTCTCCGAATCACTGAATTTCAGTGGAGTCTCAGGACTGAAGTTCGTTCAAACACTGCTCTCAACCTCTCCCCTCTCCCACCCTTCGCCGTCCGCCCTCGATAAAGCCAATGGTCTCGAACTTTGTTCAACGAAGTAGCGAGCCTGGTCGGGAGTCAGCATATACGCTCGGCGCATAATCTGTTGCTTCTTTATTCGAGAAATTCACGTGGTGGAAAGCGCCGCGGGAGTTCGTGCGCTTAAAAAGCGCTAATAGCGCGACGAGTGTGCGCAGGGATACGTATGTACGTACACTACAGTTCATAAGTGTCGGGGCATCTAGGAAATTTTGAAAAATCCTGTACAGTAACATACTTATTTTTCAGGAAAAGTAATGTTGCTTGAACGATTCGTTATCGAGTGAGGTAAAGACATCAAGTTAAGTCTAATATCTGCAAGCACAGTATAACATTTGTAAAATTACATAATCAACCTCTGAAGAAAACTATATTTGTAATATATTTCACTGGCACATGGAAATATGTAAGTGTCGAGACACTTTTGGCCGATAGTGTAGGTCGTGTTAAGCGACGAAACACAGTACAGGGTAGACGGGGTCAAAGGTAGAAGTACGGGAGAGAGAAGGAGGGGAACTGTAAGGGTAACGGAAGAATAAGAGAGAGAGAGAGAGAGAGAGAATGATTGAAAGAAAAGGAGAGGTGAGTGAGGGGTACAAGAAAGAGAGGGAGATTGAATAGGAGGGAAGGAGAGAAAAGAAGAGGGGTGGAAGGGGCGGCGGAGGAAAAAAGAAGTTGAAAGGGGGTGGGTCGGTGCGGGCCCTTTGTTAGGACGCGTGCCCGTGCACGTGTGCACGACCAATGCCTACGCACTTCTGTTACGCACCATGCTCCGTTGCAGGGGCGGATTGGACCCATAAATTCGTACGAAATTGCTTTGGGGAAAAAAAAGGGAGAGGGTGGGAGGGAAAAAAGCGTTTCACTTCCGCGGATCGAGCAACAAGTAAACGGCGGGCGTTGCGCAGAGCCATTAGTGCCACCGATAAAATATTTGTCTGCGGACCACCTATAAGCTTCACCAGAGTTCGCGAGTGCGAGGAAGCGATTTTAGATTGCAGGGATTTAATAAGAAACAATAATAAACGCTGCAGATATCTAAGTGAAATGTCGTGTGATGTTTCAGTGACAAAATAACTTGATTATTATTCAAAATCCGTCTGTAAAACAAGTAATAATGACGCACCGTTCGAACGGAAAAAGATTGTTTTTCGTTCGATGCGTCGCAATCTCGTTCGATTGAAATCGTGCACATTCCCGCGTCCCATTGCGATCAGTCCGCTCCTGATTCGGCACGCACTTACGCACTTATTCTCTCGTTCGAACTCGTCCCTACGTGCCTACGTAGGTGCGTTCTATTCAACTGCGAAAGGTAATTCTACTCCACTCTCTTTCTGCCGGCCACACCCCTCGCGAACGGTGGGCCTTTACAATGTGCAAAATTATACGATCACCCCGCTCGACCCGCCGCCGCCCTGCCTTTCTCCCCCCCCCCCCCCAACCCACTTCCTCATCTCCCGTCCGGCCAACAACCCCTCAAACCTCGTCACCCTCTTCGAAATATTCAATTGTAAACGATACTCGCGCACTTCGCTCATGATCAAAGCGACGATTCCTTTGTCCACCCTCGATGTGTGACGGCATGAAGTTGCAAATTGCTACTCTGTTTCCCACTCTTTGACGCGATTTCGTCGGGCAACCCGGGCTTAGTTGAAAAAAAATAAAATGATAACCCTTCGCGTTTCAATGGCAACACGTGCGCGCGACGTTTTGCGAGGCTGTAACAATGTCTGACGAATCCAGATGTCAAGTGAAAGGCAAGTTTCTCGACAGTCAATTACGCTGGTGTTCAGTGGACTGGTACAGTTCTTGGGTGTGCTTTAATGAGTGTAACGCGGTCAAAGAGTACTATGATTTGATATTACAAGATTTTTCGAGTTGACGGGCGCGTACGTTACGTCGTCTTGAAAACAACTGAAAATTATATTTTGATTACCAGGTACCTGCTCTATAATCGTAGTAATTTTTTTATTGGCCAATCCAATACCGATGTCTATATGATCTATGCGATGGAAATCGATATAATCACGATTCAAAATAATATATAAAATAATGAACCATCCCAGAGAAACAGGCTGGCGCGTGAGCGTGTAAAAATTTGTGGTATTTCCCGTTGACCGCTTCCTAGTATCGGTACGAAAAAGTTCCGAGGGAAGTTCCATTAGCATTACGGCACGCTCTTTTTGTCGACTTTCGGGCCCAGTTCCGCGCGCAGAAAGGCTGATCCTCGCCGGCAACGGATCTTGCGCCTGTTTTTTGCCGCACCCGTTTAGATACCATCGCGACGCAGGAGCGTCGTTCGTCGAAAGAGGCGCATGACGCGCGCATATGCAGCAGAAAAAGGAATATAAATACACGTATACGACATGCAACCGTCGAGCCTTCCAAGGATACGCGAGTGGTGAGTGACGATGATAATCGAAAGCAGGCTGCCGCCAGGTCGGACGAAACGATCCGTGGTCTCTTTTGGATTCGGTCCAATAATTTCACTACGTCCGCGGCCTGTTCGGCCCGGGTGAAGAAATAGTTCGGATTACATTGCGTCATTTCATACATCTACTGTAAATTACCTATTTTCGAGATCGTTTTTCAATATGTTGATGAGTCTTGTATTAAATTACACAATGCTATCTGTTGAGCATACTGTGATCATCGTAGAGTTAACGAGTGTAAATGGTACATACTGCCTCAAATCATCTTCAACCGTTTATCTTCATACTCGTAGACAAATATCTACGTCTGACTTGCAACGATATTATCAGAAAGAATGGAGAATACGTTAAGCCGGCGTCAAACTGTTATCGAAGAGCACGTGTACCGTAGGGACCACTCACGCTCACGTACGCTCCACAGCGCTGCTGAACTCGTGCGCGAAGAGCCGCCGTATGCATGAGCATATACATGCATATACTCGTATATATAGTACGTAGTCGCGTGGCTGAAGCGTGGCTGGCTTGTTCCGTCCTTGTTTCACGTCGTCGGCTTTCCTGCGGAAGGAACGGGAACGGAGAGAGAGAGAGAGAGAGAGAGAGAGAGAGAGAGGGAGGGAGGCTGGCTGTGAAGGAAGAAGAGACACTGAAAGACTTGGTCGGAGAGACGGGAACAGCGGCACGGCACATGAGAAAGCGAGAAAGAGAGAGAGAAGCTTCGTCCGGTGAGGGAGGAAGAGCGGGATGGAGTGAAAGAGAGATAGAGAGGGTGAGAAGTAAAGGGTCAGCAATGTTGAGAAGGACAGTGGCGAAGGTGGAATAGGTTGACGGGGAAAAATGGACGAGTGAGAGAGAAGGAATGTTTGACGGAGGATGAGATAACGTAAGAGGGATAAAGAGAGAGGGTGGGAGGGGGTGAGAGAGGAAGTGGGAAGAGAGGAGCACACGTACGAAGTGTGCCCCGAGCGAGTGACGTGACGAAGAAGACCAGCTGCCCTTTTTGGAGCTGTTTCGAACCAAACGGAGAACCTCGTTTTCGGCCATGACAATGGTCGATGATCGTCGGCGTGTCGTCTCGGGTCCCTTTTTTTCGGACTTTAAAGGGAACGAGGCACTTCGATCGGAACGGCGGATCACGGAACCATTCAGGACGGGGACATCTGACAAGAGCGCGTGCTATATTTAAAGCGCCCTGGGTTGTCGATTGTCTAGGGGTCGAACGTCGACTTCGTTAACTGCCGATCGGGTGCGCATTTGTCACGTCTCAACTGCGGGAAGGTGTTTCCCGAATGTTCAGACGGCGTTCCCGTATTTTTAACGGACGAAAAGAAAGTCGAAACTGTTGCGAGGCATTAGGCTCGCTGACAAAATATACGTTTCGTAACCTGCGTAAAATAAATTAATCGTAAAATCTGTTAATAGTTTACTGATTAGTACGTGCACGCAGGTATGTACAAAAGTCATGCGTTATATGCTGTATTAATTAAAATTCCCGTAAATCTTAACGAATGCATGCCGGCAACTTTCTCTGAAAGCCTCACACTTCCCCACCTCCGAGCACCGAATCAGCACCGCATCAACGCATCAGCACACAAACGTCCTTATCCAATTACGATTTATCGATCACCGCCAACCAAAACAATTTCTTCTCGCACCGTCCACATCGTCCGACCCGCCCTCGTCGGTGGTGCATTCGTATGTCCAATAATTGGCCCACTTCTTACCAATTTCGCATTAACGGCGTGAAAAGAACGAAGAGGGGAGGAGAAAAAAAGCGGTACAGATCCCGCCAACACTTAGGGGCTTATTTATCCCCGCGTAATATATCACGACGCGACGTCACCGAATTGCGTTTCATTAATGGCCTCTCGTTTGTCAGAGGAGACTTGCGCAACGCGGCCTCGCGTTCGCGATTCGTCATCCGCTCTGATTTAGAGGCTGATTACTTGCGGGCCGTGATTCGAGGCTGATAATGAAACGCACTTACCGGCTGACTTGCAGCTTTTTCGCGCGCGATGCAGGTGAGAGCGGTGCGTGTCGCACCGTGGCACCTGGGCTCCGCGCAGTATTGAGCAACGTTGAATAATCCGCTGAATAATGCGAGCGTGCGGCGCGACGCACTGCCGAAAATCTGACCGAACGGTGAAATTAGCTGGCTGATTAAGCGGCCGCGGCCGGTTCGGTGCGTCGGAAAACTCGGCGCGGTCTCGTGCATTTGCATCTGCGTCAATTCGCCCTGTCGAGTGTCTGGATTTGGGAGTGTGACGGCGACGGGACCGCTGCGGAAACCGCGCTCACTTCCTCGCGCGGCGATCGAATAAATGTTTAACGTTTTGTTTCGTATTAACATTAACGACTTCCGGATGACGGAGTTGTTCCTCGTGTGCTGTATTGCATTTACGATGAAAGCTTATTAAAGAAGTACAATAATAATGAGTAAAAATAATGACGTAAGGATGTGGTGGCGTGCTGTGACAGGTGATGCAGCCGCACAAAGTCCAGAATATACGTTTTGTTACATCGCCAATTGAATAAGTAAAAAATTTACAAAGTACACGCGATCAATAAAACATGACATGTGCATAAACGCGATGCATAACAATATCTGTTCCATACTTTCCCGAATGCTCTCGGACATGCTGGAAACTCGCCAGTGACACGTACACGTGTGAACACCCTGTGCACCGTGTATCGCAGCCGAAGCGGCATTACGGCATAAGGTCCACAATCTGCGTGCACTCGATCCTGTCACGCACGCCCACTCGGAGAGGAAAAAAAATATCAAGTTTTCCTTCCCAGCGCGTTTCCTAATTACGAAAACACCCGTTTCCTCGGGGCCCATTGGGGGGCTGCTTCCGACATCCCCGGCTCATGGCCGGACACAGAGAGAGAGAGAGAGAGAGAGGAGTGCCGGTTCCTGGTTTTGGACGAGCGGTTCTCTCTTACGGCACACGTCGGACGTATTCGTGGGGCATAACATATGCGGGCAGATGGTTTCTGCTTCTCCCCTCATCGCTCTTTCGGCGCACGATTCTCTCTCCATCCCTCTCTGCCCTGTCTCTCGTTCCCGTTCCTGCACACTCTACGTCGCCTATTTCCTTCTCCGTCTAACTCATCGTACGAGCAGCGGCCCGATCCAAAAAAGCCCGAGGCACCCTCTGCGAGGAGAGTGCTCTTGCCTGTTGCCCACCCCAAAATATACCGAGACTCATCCAACCACCACCGTTCGGCCATGCGCACCCATCGGCCACGTGCACAGTGGTTCTCTCGTCATAGATTTTCAACCACTTGTGGAGCGCTGTATTTATAGATAGGGACATACCGTGCCGCTCGGTGTCTTCGTTGCTGTACTTAACTGATGCCACGTGAAGCTATCTAGATACCTAACGTACTGAGAGAGTGTTGCTTGGGACAGGACACAATATTTTGTCGGGATATCAATTTGGTGCATTATCATAATACGGCTCCTGGGTCTGGTTAGGAATCTTATCCCGCGTGCATCTCTTTCAAGTGCTTAATTCGTCGACGCTTTTTGAGAACTTTTAAGACGACAGAATTCTCGTACAGACGTCACGCACAGAAATCCGTTTAAATGTCCAACGTTGAGCTATCGCCATCCTTCCGCCACTCTTCACCGTCGCACACGGATCCTTCCATTCTGTCTCTCATTTTTCTTCCCCGCGCCTTTCATCCAGAAGGCTGCACCGTAAGGCTACGGCAACCTTGCACACGTGAGCGCGAGAGAGGCGCACGACAGCGAATTTTAGGGGTGGATCGGGTGCCGTGGCATGCGACGCTATTCTTTTGTGCCTTCGACCCCATAGTCGCACCAGCGAACGCTTATTCCTCTCTCTCTCTCTCTCTCTCCCTTCCTCCCTCCTAGTCACTCTCCTTTTCTGTCTGTCTCCCTCTTTGTCGGCCTCCGCTCCCTTGCCTCCCCTACGTGCAACACGCTCGTGCGTGAGGGGTGCCACGCAACAACCCTCCGTCTCACGGGGCGAGTGCCTGCACATGCGTGTTCGCACGAGACCGGTGGCTCTCAAATCGCGCCGAAATCACGTCGCACGTTAATCCCGAATACGCATATGGCACGATGTTCGGCTTCGATGTTAACGAATTCTATCGCCGCGCGCCGACCGACGGCGCGTTCATCTCCGGCATATAAAGGGCGCTACGTTTGTCTGCGGTTTTTTTCTAGATTAAGGTGAAGGACTGCGGGGCTGCGAACTATCGGAGAGCTTTAGCTTATCTTGCTTCGCTGTACAGTGCTGAATTATACATCATCACGTTATATGCAGAGTTAATTTAAACCGGGTGACAGGGAATATCGAATGTGTGTTCAGACAGCGAAAGGCTAAAGGTGAGATTTATTCACGTGCAGGTTCTGTGGGCACCGTCCGATGTGTATCCGACGATTACGAAAACGCAATTCAATAAATGCATAATTCCATGTTTTATTAGGTAAACAGAATTCAATCGGGGATACAGGGTGTAATTTTCTGATTCGGCAAAGACGCGCCCGTCCACGATTTACTCTGGCCAGATTACAGGTGTATGCGACATCATTCGCGGCAGTTGTCGCGAGGTGTCTTTTCGCATGTAAGCACGTCCGTATGGCGATGAAATTAGCATTCCTCATCCGAGATTTCGTCTCTGCCTGTCGGATGGGCGTGTTCGGCCGTACTGCGCGCACAGCGAAAAGTGATAATTTTCGTAAGCTCGCAATTTACCGGGAGATGGAATAAGAATTAATTCGCTATAATGTGCGCCGGGGTGGGTAATTTAAATTGACCGATCCAATTAAGTTAACCGCGGGCGTAGCCGGTGTCGAAACGACGACGATTTTTCAAGTTTGAGTTTGCCAATCGCAGAACTTAACCCGCTGTTCGCCGTCCCTACTGCTACCTGGCCTCATGTACGATTACGAAAATGAACTTTCACGAAATTACAGCGGCCGAAAGGTGTGTACGTGCGACGGTTTAACGAGTGGCCGCGATCGAGTTTGATGACGGTAATTAATCACCCACTTTGTGGATCGACGCGTAAATGTTGACCGCGTGGGAACGCGGACAATGGAAAACCAGAATTATTCCGAATATCGCGTGAGCGGTGACATAAACAATATTACATTGACCGCTGACCGGCTCATGCTCGTTAGTAACCGATCACTCCGCTCAGAATTCCACCGGTGAGTTATTGCGACCGGTAATAAATACGTAAATGAGGGAATAATGTTCGCGTGACATACAACGATCTCGTACACTTTTTTCGCGCTGCCTTCTCTCCGGGATTGATTTCGAAATTTATGCAAACATCGAAAATATCGGAGATAATTCACTAAGTAGTACTTACGTTCAATTGCAAAACACGTGTAAATTTATTCAATCTCGTCATAACGACATAAACGCTAGTTTATGAAATTCTATCCGTGATTCTGTAACTTCCAAGTGCACAACAGTCGAATCAGCATAATTGATATTTTTCACTTACAACTAAAGTCGTCGACAATACTCGATGAAAATAAATGATCGCATCGGATTGTCTTGTTGTCGTGCGACATACCTTAACCGCGGTTGAGAAACCCTGCGGTCACGAGATCAGTGCAGTTATGCCGGATCACGGTCCGCACTCATGGCGTACGTTCTGGCCGTAAGTTCTGGCGGGGCGACATATGCCACCTGAATGCCGAAAATCAGGGGAGAGCAGTCAGGTTTCTAGATCGAGTCGAAGTTCGGGGATGCAAATTGGGATTAGCCCTGGCCGGGCACCATGCCGGTTCCCCCCTCGCATCTCCCTCGTATTCCCACCCCTCTCAGGCTGCCCGGTACGTGCGTGCGTCTGCATTAGTCGCCTATCCCGTATGCATACATAATTTATCATCTCGCGCATCGATACGGAGAAAAGAGTTTCGCCGTTTATTATTGCCAAAGAATGCGGTGGCCGCTTCGGCTGCCGCGGTCGTTGTACAAACGTACGTATGTGCATAAATCACGTTCGAAAATGGTAAATATCGTGACGGTGCAGTCAACGCAAACCTCGGCAGCGTTTGTTACTTTCTGACTGTTATTAAGCCGATCAGTACAACAATTGCGCGCCAATGCTTGAATGGAAATGCGCCGAAGTGCGGTGCAATTATCGCCTTCTTTTTCTGTCATTTCTGCGCGATCGGTATTTTTGTCCAGCATCGTTGTCGCGAACGGTGGCGAACCAGTCGGTGTACCGTTTTAGTTCTTTTGACGGTTGTCGATCGTCTTCGTTGAATGTGGCGCGGCGCGCTGTTGTTGTACATTACGCTATTCGAAACCGCAGACGTTTTTTCATCAGCGAATGAAAAGAATGAGAAGAATGACCGGACGAAAGGGTGATGAAAGACGAAGGGAAGGAACGAGAATTTTTGGCTGCCTCCTGGCTCATCGTTTATACTCGACCTTTGACCGGCGCACAGACGACGCTGTATGCTCGGACAATTGTTTATTGAGAGGGGAACGGAGATCACGGCGGAATATGGACAATTGTGACATCACGTATTTACATGATTCAACGATTCCGACATAATGTTCAGTTTGATTCATATTATTACAGGATGCCTAAAGTGGAATCGAATGATTGGACATCTGTCCATACTTTTGCGTTCTGAACTGACATGAAACTAAAGCAATTTGCCTACTTTGTGTTGAACCGACGTTTATTAACCTCCGAAGGTGCAACTGTACACCAAATAAAGAAAGTCCCTCATTCAACGAACTCGTGCCAAAGACGAATGACACGCGCTTCTTCGTTGCGCCACGTCCGCGAGGACAAAGAAATTAATAGATCGATCCGGTGATCGATGGAGGACTCCTCCCTGAAGGACCCACGAGTCCCAGCTCGTTTTCACGCTGCCAGAATCCTCTCTATTTATCGAACAAAAATGCCCATCGGAGCGTCCTCGGAAACCGCAGACTTTCGTTGCGCAAAGAGCATTCGACGTGAAACGCTGAGGGGGGGAAGTACAAGAGAGCGACAAGGGAGGGCGGGGAGGGAAGGATAGAGGACGCGGCGAAGGAAGAAGAATCCTGATCCCGACTGGCCCATCCAGCGTCGATGAAAAGGGAGGGTTCCCTCGTAAGAAATGGGTATCGGCATGACACGATCGATTCCGCACAATAACGGTCGTGTCCCCCGACCTCGAGGAAAAGGCGAAGGCACGAGTGGGAAAGGGCAGCGAAGAAAGAGAAGAAGAGAGAAAAGACGAAGAGGAAGAAGGCGATACTCCAATCGGTGAAATAAATCTCCATATCTGACGCGCGGCGGAATAGTTTGGCGTTTTTCTATGAATGGGCCGAGTGAAAGAATACTTCTACGCTTTTTCGAGGGGGTGTAGGGGCGGAGGATGGATGAAGTGAGAGAGGGGAGGGTATCCGAGGGGAAAGAAAGGAACCCGATGATTTCGACGTTGGCAATGAAAGGAGACGCCGCGGATGCTAAAGGAGACGGGGCTGGGGGGAGGGTGGGAAGGGGGAATGGAAGAGTCTATCCTCCGTGGCACGGGGACCGTTTCCAATGCCTCTGTTCAAAGAGATCCCCCCGAGGTGAAAGGAGAAGAGGAGGAACCTTCTCTGTGCGCGAACCGTCTGTAGACATCAAATATCAAATCCATCGTAGGTACACAGAAGCGAGGAGAATGGCGGCCTGATATGTTCGGAAAATTGATTGATCGAAGTTTATCTACTCGAAAGGTGTGTACGGTGAGTCATAGGTTCTTAGGCTGTCGACGCTATTAATTAGGCGATTGTGTAAGTATTAACGTTACGGCGCTGTTTACGTTCTTTTTCGATATTGAAGAATCGTGTATCTACCGTGCGTGCATACATTTCTCCAGAGCCTTTCCGTAATCTCTAGGCAAATTCTCCCGTTGGCGTAGAAAACAAGTTTTGCTATGAAGTAAAGAAATTTCTATAGGTAACAGGTCGGCTTAATTATAACGATACGCGTCGCATTCGTATATTTGTCATCAGGATGTGTTTGCGCCTCGCTTTACCTTGCGTCAGAATGGGAACCTCGCTCAGTCAGACAGATTCCTTCAGGTCGCCCGGTACCTTTTGTCGAGTTAATCCGCGAGAATGCTGCTTGCATAGCTGTGCCAACTTCCGTCCGACGCGCATTTGTCAACTGACCGGCAAGACGCGGGGACATGCTGAATGGAAAGTCAGATTACGGAAATCAATTTTACTTTTTCTTGTCGAAGGTATTCTGCGCCGTTTACAGATACACGCGAATAACCGTTAGAAGAATCATTCACTGCGCGAGAAGAAGGAATGCAGGGAAAATCGGAAATGAACCGTTTAAAAGAGTGAGACGATGATAAAAGGAATGTATAACCATCTGTCTGAATATAACTGAGGTATTACCCTTTGCCCGACGGAAATGTGAAAAGTAATCCTGACCAAGCCGATAGCAGATATGGATATTTCTAATCACACATACATTTACATTTCATTCGCAAAGTCGGGTCAATTCATGCATCATACATGATCGCATGCGTTGAGCTGGTAAAGGTTTGGTCTACGTTTGTTTCTGCACCTACAATATCAAGTGCATTTGTTCCCTAGTAAATCTATAAAACTTCCGGTATTCGTGCCTTTACTCTAGCGTATCGCACACATTACTTCACGCACGATCTTACACGCGCACGCCTAAACGTCCGTAAGTTCGTTTATCAAATTCATTTGACACGTCGCGGCGGTCTCTCACTTCAGCGTTATCGCACATAAACTAGACAGAACCCAGCAGCCTTTAGGAGGGGTGTGGGGTGTGGGGTGTGGGGAATAAATTGCACGACCGATCGGTCGTTTGTGGGCCCGCGACACCACAACGGTCGGCGACGGATAGCGAAAGAAGTTAGCCGGAGGTTCGGATGCCGAGCGATTCGTTCGTAAATTCACAGAATGCGGCACGCGTCGTGGGATACGGGCTTGGCGGGGTCGGAATCGTGGAACGAGCAAGAAGTTACCCGCTCGTTCGTGCGTCGAACGGAGAGAGGGCGTCAGCGGGGACGGCCGGAGCACGGGAGAGGGTGAAAGAGAGAGAGAGGAAGAGAGGGAGAGACAGGTGCATCGCACCGCCAATTATATTTCGGAAGAGAAAAAACGAGCGGTGCGTAAAAACAGGAAAAAAGTCGGGAGGCGTGCGCGCGAGCGCGAGCGCGCGCACGCACGCTGGCCCGGGCTGGAGAGAAGAGGGTAGACGGTAGAGGGTGGAGGGATGGGGGAAGGATTGGAGGAGGAAGAGGAGAATGAGACAGATTGCTCCGGCAGACGAAGCGAGAGAGGGAAACGGAGGAGCCGAATGAGATACAGAGATGAAAAGTGCCAGCGGACGAATTTGTGCGTACCGCGATTTCGGCGTGTAATCTTCGCAAATTTATGGTAATCGAGCCGTGCCAATGGTAATAATAATCGTAATCTCGAAAGCGCGGACGTGATCCGATGGGTATATGGAAACTTTAACGAGCGTTCATGCGGGCTCATTAAGATCGTCCGGACGCGTATTACTCGCGTGGTTCGTTTCGCTACTAGGGAACAAAAAATTGCCGAGACGATGGTAGAATCGATTAACTCGAGGGGGTGGGGCCGAATAAATTTGGATGCGGGGGCGCGTTGGATTGAACCGGCAGGGTACGTTGAACGTCGATTTGTCGGGCCTCACTTTGGCATGCCGACGTTCACGTTCTAATTAGCCGTTTCTTATTGCCGGGTATCCTTCCTACGTTTACGGGAGTGCTTCAGTTCGATCGTTAATCTGCACGTTGCACACAGCTACTGTGCTTTTTCTCTGAACTCGGCACGGTAGCAACTTCGCTATACCGCCTTTCTTCTTGAGAATGATTTTCTGAACAAGGTAGCTGGGAACATGTTGCCTGTTGGTTGCATATGAATATTTTTAAATACGCTATAATACGTACGTAAACGAGTGAAATCAATTCTATATCCTTGGGAACCACCGTAGATTACGTGTCTTAAGAAAGAATTACACACCAGTTCTCTTTGAAAATTAGCTAACATGATCAATGAAAAAAGGAAACGTATTTTGTATGCATGCCGGGAAGAATGTAAATTTGGATTATATGATGAAGATATCAGACCTTTTGACAGCCAGTGTGGTGTCCCCCGTTGTGTAACGCAAATTGCACGTTTGGAGTTAACTTCGTTCGTGCACATCGATGCCACAATGTAGCATATTCGTGCACGAACAATGTTCCCTCAACCGAAGGCCATTACGAAAATTACTGCGGATTACGGAATTATCGAGGAAAGTCCATATTTCAGGTTGTGCAATTTTTTTGCAGTGACCTCTCGCAAATTTCGGGCGCGCGAAACCGTTTTGCATGCGATACGAGAATTACCCCTTTAATGCGCTGCGTAACGGTGGATTATTTGTGGTTACCGAATATTCGGTTCTGCTAATTCCAATGATTATCGGTGGGTCTCGAAATGATCTGATTTTCACGTTGCGAATTCTTGCGGTCTCATGACATTGTGTGTATGTGTGTGCGTGCGCAAGTTATTGGTTTAAACGTTTAAAGCATCGATGTACAATAACTGTTCATATTATCTCATATTCGATAAGTCGTTTTTACGATTAAGGAGGTGTCAAGTAATGTATGTCGTAAAGGTCGAAACTTGGAAAAGTTGATGTACAACTTAAATGCTAATTTTTTGCAGCCAAACCTATCGTACAGCTCATTTCATGCCACTTAATCGTTACGTCGCATAACGCATCGAAGTGTCCACGCCTAGCGTAGATGCGTACACTTTGCGCGCGCGCGCGCAAAGTGTGAAAAACTCGAGTCCGTCGAAGTTACGTATCGCTGAAAAGAGAGCCGCGTCGCGTCGGTCGGTTTGTGCGACTGGACGGCGTCCACCACCCTGCGTTTAATGCGAAAGCGCTGATAAAAGGAGATGAAGGAGCAAAAAGGCCGATATATAGCTACGTCGGAAGGTAGGGAAAAAAGAAGAAGTTAATAAGCACGGCACGCGCCCTGCCTCTCTCTTTCTCTTTCCCTCCCACACGTGCGCCACCGCTGCCTTTCCTCGTCACTCGCGATACTTCACTTTCCTTCTCACACTCTCCTCCCCGCCTCACCCTCCACCCCTCTCTGTCATCGTCTCCATAGGCGCGAAACTTGACGAACACAGGAACGCAAAGTGGCAAAGCGCACCGATTACCGAAATAAGTTCACTCGAAAGAATGTTCCTCGACGTTGCCTCGTACATTTTTAGCACTGTCGACATTCCATTAAGAACGTTTCATTATTTGCCAACAAATCGACGTATACCTACCATCCACTACACGCATCCTGCCGTTGAGATGTCTGACCTACGCCACTGATCTGGCATATACCTTCCTTCTCCTCTCATTTACTCACTCGAGCTGAGTGACATCGAAGATCGGTCCGGTCGTTGTCGCGGGAGGAACGGAGATGGGAACATTTCACCGGTAGCGCGTGCGTGTGCGTGCGAGTAGGAAGGCGAGCGAGGGAGAAAGAAGGAAGGAGAGAAGGACAGGTTTAGTGGCGTGCGAACAGCAGGTGCACGACCTCTTCATGAGCCGCTCCTCGAAAGTCTCTTCTCCCCCCCCCCCCCCTCAGTTCCTCCAACCCCTCTCACCGCTTCTCACTCTTTCTCACTGCCGAATCCCCTCTTCCGACCACCCTCTTTCCGTCCTTCCTCCTCGCTCACCGACTCTCACTGCTTCTCTCTCTCTCCCGCAACCCCTCCAGCCGGACACTTCCGAATTTCGTTGTAATTAAAGGCTGCCTCAAGGAGGCCTGCCAGCGGTGACATACACGCCGAGGATTTAATGCCCGGCCATTATTGTCGTTAAATCGTGCCACGTCCCTGCCACGTCCCTGCCACGCATCGTCCGGGTAAAATATGAAAATCGCCGCGGACGCGAGTCAACGTCGGGACGGTCTGTCAATTACGACCGATCGCGCTCAAGTGTATTCGCACGTATAGGTTCGCGCGTGTGTGTACACACATCTGCGGCCGGAGTGTGCGTGGATCGTGTGCGCAGTCCGTACGTGCTGGGAGAGGGGAGCCGGTAATTATTATTATAATCCAGATAAATTTGCGCACTTGCCCGGCCGCGCCGCCAAAATCGTTCGGAAATTTTATAAAAGGCTCGAACGTCGATGACTTCATTTTGCCGCCGGGGTGGTCGAAAGTTGCTGTAATTCGGACTCCGGCTCCGGGTGTTCCTTTATTATGCGCGCATGTTTCCTCGTATGTTCAGGTATGGGTTGCGACGTTTTTGCACGGCTGCCCGTGCTCGGTAACCTCAGGCGTGATAGCGAGTCGAGTGACAGATATTCGTCGGGTCTCGATTGAAGTGCCTTCTTTATCGCTGACGTGCGTGCGTAACGAGCTCTTCTCGTGAATATATTTCTCCTGGTTCTGGAATATCAATGCAGCTTAAAAGTTATTTTCTCTTCAGCGAATCACTTAGCATTGTTGCGTTCTTACGAGAGACATCGATATAGGTATACGTTTCTTCTAACGAACCGGACGAGTTTCATTCACGTGTAGTTGCAGTGACATTTCTAAAGTATGATTCTTGTCAGAATAGTACGCACCCGACATAATGATCGGCAACTGCACTATATTCTACCTACTTATTCCTATAAATGGCTCGAAATTTGAATTGACTGACAAACGTACAGCATTCCGATAACCGTTAGTGCATTCGCAACTGTCCTTTGAAGCTGGAATCGCAACAGCTCCAAGTCCATAATATAGAGGCAATTTGACTCTTAGCATTCAACATCCTTTGCGATGACTCCGTGTAGACGAGCGATACAACGCTTAACGATGACGCTCTCCATTCACAAAGAGAGTGATATCTGAAAGGGGCAAATAACCAGTCGAAAGCGGCATGAATGCTTCCCGACAATTGCACATCCTTCCTGCCAGTGCGCGGCGAGAGTCGACCAAACTGTTAGCCTGGTATAATTTTCTTGTCACGCTGAAAATTGTAACGACTCCCTGACGCCGCGGCCGTTGAAATACTTAGGCTTGGGCTTCACGCGAGAAAAATTCCTGCTCGCACCTAGCGGCGCGCACGGCGTCCCTTTATTCAAAGAGCGTCGCGGTAATTGCGAGAAGAAGTGCTCGTTATTATGCGAGAGAGACACAGCGAGCGATGCAATTACGCGAAAATGCAGCGCTCGCTGTCGTTTTTCGGTGAGCTCGTCCTTATCCTTATTTAACGGCTTATGTGCCCGCTGACTTTTTCTGTACACTCACGCACGCACGCACGAACGCACTTTAGGCACTCATTGTTCGTAGACTTATTGTCAATCTCGCGCGGAACACCTTGTCAGTCATATTTCGATGGATATTGTTTGGCGGTCTTGCCAGAAGGAAGTTTCGTGGGCTTCCGTGCATCCTGCGTAATTGTCTTTCTTCATAAGTATAAGGGTGGTTGAGTAATTTCGGAAAGTTTTATGGAAGATTAAAAAATCACACATGTACAGAATGAAGAACACGTGGCACCGGGATTTATAAATTCTATAGCAAATCTGAAATTATAGGAAACTAAGCAATCTAGTCGACGGAGTTTTGTTTCAGGTGGCTTTACTTCGAAGTCTCTTTAGCTGATTCCGAGGTGTGTCGAAAACAGAGCATCGGGAGAGCTCGATACTTTAGTAGCTATTGTCTAGGAAACAAGTAATGCGGTTGCACGTGGGGTGTGTTGGCAAAGTACATTTTGCCGCACCTGTGTAAGAGGACAGACATAAAATGCGTGGTTCGTATAGAAACAAAAATACGGGTTCATTGTTGCGATAGATTGTTTGTCCGTCACATCGTTAATTGCGATTTGCCCACGTACACATAAACACCTTGACATAGATACTTTCTTTCTTTGCGAGACAGTCCGATTTGACAAACGTCAGACGAACAAATTAATACTAAAGAGTCACATTACTAAAATCTTTGGTATGTAAAAAACGTAATAAACTGCACCGTCGCGCGCCGTCAAGGCTAAAGCAAAGCGAGCTATCGACTATGAGCGCGGAGCAGTGAGCACGCAGCGTGGATGCGTATTGGTAACGAACCAGATACCATCGAAACCGGACACAATGTGCGACGTAAGGAGCGACATAAAGTACGATTAGCGAGATAAGGTTGAAAAAATACGCGTGCGCATATTTTCGCGCGAGCCATACGTCCTATCGTCGCGCACATCCCCATGCATACGCACGCATGGCGGTGCGCACGGCGCGTACGTACACGTGCCGTGGTAGGTAGACGGAAAAATATATATAGCGGTTTTCGCCGTGGCTCATTAGCTGGCTATCGCGGTTGGCGCGAGCAAGTGTTGCCTTCGGCCCGGCACCTTGCCTTCGCGACAGACAGGTGCATCTCAGTACCTTCGTCCTTATTCAGCCCGTCCGCGCGACGTTGCTTTCGTCCCTCTCGACTCGTCCGATAACGAGAACGAGGCGGGACGAGAGACGTCGGCGAGAGAAACGCATTCGGGGGGTGTACGAAGGAAGAGAAGGGAAATCGAAAGAGACGATCGGAGGTAGAGAGAAAGGGAGAGAGAGAGAGTTGACAGAGGCACGTGGCACCGAAATAATCGTCCAAATTGCTTCTGCGACTTGCAGAGTGCGCGCGCCGTGCATGCGTGTAAAAGTAATGTAAGCATGGACGTACTCATGCATGTCGGGTAAGTATATATGGGCGTGCGAACGTGCACGAATATACTCCGCGACTCGCCTATTCGCACTCGCGCATGTCCCTGTAGAAGGTCGTCCTACCGGCGATTGTCGCCTTATGAACTCCCACTACGCTGACATACGTCCTGTTTTACATCCGAAAGTGTTCGCGGTAATGAAGTTGGTCATCGATGCAAATGACGGCGTATTTAGATACGGTCTCGCGAGTACGCTCCGCAGATAGATTGTAATATGCATCCGGATGCTGATGCGCCTGCAGGAAGATTGCACCGGGGCGCAGCCGTGAAGAAGTCATTCCGTCGCACAGGCGTGAATAGACCGTACGTATTCACACGTATTCGCGACGTCCTTGTCAAACGTCGTAATTCAGACGCGCGGAAAGAAATTCAATCCAACTTAATTACTGGGGTAGCTAATTGAAATCCAGGCAATTAGTCTTCCGGCGTCTCGTAGGTGCGCGCTTGGCGTTTCGTGAGATTACGACGTGCAGACTACTTCGTCGGCGGACATTGCATTTCGCGCGACACGCGTTTATATCAAGCTATGCGTCAGGGGGGTCGATAAAGTATGAAGAGTGCGTTTCATTTTTAGGAAATCGCGTTTATGACGATTTTTCGCGCGAGAATTGCTTCATTGAGAAGTTGCTTTTGAAAGCTAATGGAAATCCAGGCAATTAGTCTCCCAACTCCTGTCTTGCGCGCCTGCCCGTCCGGCCGGCGGCGGTTGCGGCGGCGGCCCGAGAAAATATCCTGCCGATCGCATTATGGCGCACTGTCGGCATTATTTTGCCGTACGCCGCGTCGTACGCAAATGACGGTGCTGACTTCGACTCGTTAACACACATTCCTGCCTTCGTCGCCTCTTTTTCCGCAGCGCTCCAGAAGCGAGACAGGCTCGCCGCGAGTTTCGACAGTTACCCAGATACCGACAGACTTGTTTTTGATTTTGCTTCGTTTTATCAGATTACGGGGACGAGTTCGAACTCGCGACGAGAGTCGATAATTGATGCTAATTCCGACGATTCGCATTTGGGTATCGGCAATTCGAATGTCGCAGCTAATACTTTGTACGGCTGTAAGTATTTCGACTTAGGAGGCTTAATGCTGCTGATCAATTATTTCTTAGAGAGTGCTGCGTCTACGATCGCGAAGGCCATCGAACTATTCAAGGATTCTTTATCAGTGTACAGCATCTTAACGCGGTTAATATGCAATTACAGATGCGAGTTTGATCTTACTTAATATTCGAACGTCACCCGATACTGACAATGGACTATCTCATTGTTAGGTGCTCGTCGAGTCCAGTTTCTCTCGTAAACAGCAATGTCTGATTCATATTCGACGCGGCCGTGGACGGTTCGTCGTCCTTTCTCAAAAGTAATCACCTAAAAGGTTTCAACGTAAGGCGCCTAAGGGTCCTGATCAATTATTCCCCGAAAAAGCCCTATGCGTATGATCGTGATGACCGTAAAACTTTCTCTCTTCACCCGATCATCATTCCACAAAATCTTATGAGCAGTAAGATGCGTGCCGTAAAAGAAAGGCCAAGTACGAATTTCACCTCGTTGAGAATTCGAACGTTTGAGAATACATACTGACAATGGACAATCTCGTTGAGACGTGAAATCACAAATAAGGTACGAGCTCCGGCTTCTTTCTTAAACGCCGATACCCAGCTCCATTGAGATTCAACGCGGCCCCGAGCGATATATCTTTCTTCCTTGAAAATCATCGGTCGATTTGGTGCATGAAAGAGCTTCCATCGTCAGTTAACTTCAATAGAAGCGCGTGGAGAAGAGGAGCGCTCGCGGCGTCGGAAGACGAATTCGTTGTCAAATTGTCTAACAGCGGGGTGTTATTATCAAGATAGCGTTTGACCGTGCTCATCTTTTTCCTCGCGCACATACTGTGCCGTGCGCTCGCCCGTATCTGCCAAAACGATCTCGATACCGTGCTAGTGCGCCGTACATTTCGTCGGATTCCTAGCGCCAAGGGTTGTCAGCTGTAGACGGAGAAAAAGGGTGCCGCGCGTCCGGTTTCGTCGATGCCACTGTTCGTGCTCATTCATGTGTCCATCATGTCTTAATGATTCGGATCGAATCTGTAAGTGCATAGATTTATCGATATATGCACCCAGTATTCACGATCTATGACTACAAGCACTCTACTATCATCGATATCAACGACGTTCTCCTAGAACGAGCACTCATGACGCAATTTAACTTATAATACGACACATCTTCGATTACAGTCAGCAAGGAAAGGATGGCGTATCGTTTTTACTTTCCGGCTCAACACTGTCGCATTAACGACGGTAATTAAACTAACGATCGTTCACGCCACATCGATCTCGCTCGGATCTCCAGGATTAATCCTCGAATCAACGGTAGATAGCGGTGCGACCCTGCGAGCAAGATCAACGACTGTCCGGCTAGCGATGAGAATTTATCGGCGGCAAGGATCTGGGGTGACAAGGATAGTCGATCTATTGCCGTTGTCCTCGTCCTCGAGCTTCGATAAACCCAGGAGGAGTGGGCCGGTGAATTTAACAAATAGGCTACACAAAGGAACGCAACGGGCTGGCATTATTTTCTATCCAAACGGATCTTTCGAGCCTCGCCGCGGCGTCTCGCGTTCGTTGTTTCGTTCTTCTCTTCGTTCAACGATTCTCTCTTCTTCACTTTCTCTCCTCTCGCCCTGGCCATGTATGTACCTCTATCCTCTTCCGTTCTTGCAATGTTTCTCTCTCTCTTTCTCTCTCTTTCTCTACTTCACCACTATCCAACCAGACCGACCCTTCATGAACGACCTGACGGAGCCCGACTAACCTATTATTCGCGGTCGCAGATAAAATCTGCTTACTGCAGATACGCTCCCGCGCTTCTTTGCCGGCCCTCGGGTCCCTCGGGGCCCTCGAATCGGTCCGATATTTTCAATAATTGACCTACGGTGCACGGAGTTTATTGTTTCGCGGGACGGAGGCTTCAACAGGTAGTATGGAGGTGATCGATTTTTAGGGATCTCGAATGGACGAAATCGTGTTTGGTAATCCGGTGGGGCGAGCGAACGCAGGTCGATTGAGTCTTGGGTTCTGGAAATCAAACAAAGTATTCCATTTAAACAGGCGAACGTGATAATGATTTCGTGTAAAAAATGACGATAGATGAGAATTGTTTCAATTGTCGAGAATAGAATGCAATGTGGGTGTACAACTTACACATGTGAATCACTGTGTAGTCTGTAGCAGAAGTATCAGCCAAGTAATGCGAGGACATCAACCACTACTAAAGGTGCGCAAATTAAAATTGTTCACCATGATCGCAAAATATATACTTTTTTGCGATCGCATCTTACAAAGTCGTAATTTGTAGCGACTGAGATGTTATCTGATAGCATCGAACTAAGAAAGCAATTTTCTCATTGACGCCTGATGGTCTGAGGGAGGAGCGTATACGTAAAACTGCGGCAATTATTGTCATTATTCTAAGCCAAATAAGTCGTGCTTTGCGAGCATGGTACGTCCGGCGAATATTTATTTCATATTATAGAGCTGCCACGGGTTATTGCGGCCAGTATTTTATGACTTTGAGATTAACATCATAGGGTTGTGTCACGTTTGCGACACATCGAGCACGTGTTGGACCAAGGCGAAACTGGAGAAGTAGGTAATTTTCGCAATCTATTGTCAGATAGTTCAATTAGCGGACGCGAGCGCCAAGTGAACGTATAATATTAATATGCAGATCATTAAACGTATAAAATTACGCGAGAAGAATGAAAATGATCTGGTAGAGAGTCCTGTAATTTAAGAAGTCTATTATATAATATAGTGTTAGATATAGTCAACTTTTTTCAGTAAATAGACTCATGGACTTGGGCAGTTATATGATTAGTACAGCCGCGAGTCGATTTTCGAAAGGGTATATAAAGAAGCGTTTACAGACTCGCGAGGAGAAGATCGATCGATACGCTGAGCTGATTGTTCGATCATCCAATGTTTGATACTCGGTTGGGCTTGCCAGATCGTCGACTGATGCCGGACCCACTCGCCATGGGTGTCGAACAAACTTCGTCACGTACAGTATCAGGCTTAGATGGTGCCAGGCCTACTTGAAAACTGTTTTTAGAACAAATTTGCCCTTTATCTCTCACATTTATCTATCGCATTTGCGTCATTCTACTTATTAATATTGATACCATGTACCCTCGCATTCTCAATTATAGAATAGGGTAGTAGTTCCAATAGAAATCCGCGCGAAAAATCTCGCGCGTCTCTATAACCGCAGGTGCGCGCATTTCCATTGAAAAGTGTTCACTTACGCGCCTAAATAATCGCACGGCACGAAATCCATGCAGAGACATAAATAAAGTGTACAAATTTGTTAAATTCGTAAAGAAGCCGTATATTTACTTACACTCGCGCATTTCGTTTGCCAGGCCGACGCGACGCCATCGAAATTGATCATTGTACGCGGTTACGCACACTCTCGTGTTCCGCTCGCTCTCCCACTGCGGGAGAGAAGGAGGCTGCTCGAGATGAGACGAGCATGGCCGGGGGCAGCGCACGCGAGTCCATAATGATACACTGCCGGCTGAGGGGCAGATCAGGCCCGACGCGATGGAAAAAGAGAGTGGACACTCTCGCGCCGGCCGGGCCAGCTTGCAACGAAATTTCGCACGGAATTGCGCTCGCGTTCCTCGACGCCACGCCACGCTGCCGCGATGTCGCGGATCGAAGCACGTGACGTCACTCTTTCTCGAAGAAAGTAACCGCCGCTAGCTTGAACGGGCGAGTGTGCGGCTTTTCGGCGTATTGATTTATGAGAATTTCTTTCACGGCGCTGGACTATCGTTCACATCGTTCAGATCATAGGTGTTCTATGCGACGATGTCAGTATACATGTGCTCCCGCCGCCACAGTTAATCGGTTCTTCTAATGCAGCACGTTATAGCGTCGAATTTCATCGTTCTCAGACACAGAGTGCGCTCGAATCAGCCTTGTTTTGGGCACAGCCGGTAATTTTGTTACGGGGGACACAAAGTCCCATAAAATGAGCGGTCTATGGTATACCTCGAGGTGATTCGGCGGATCGGCCCTGCCGCAAGAACCGCAACGATTATCGTTGACAGGCGTAGAGAGTGGGACCGCAGAACTTCTCGATTCTGCTCCCGTCCGTCGATCGCGATCATTCGATAGGCATCGATCTTCTCGTCGCGAAAGGCCCTCCCTTCGTCCCACCTCTTTTCTCTGGCGAAGTGTCGGGGAAATCGGCCGGTCGCGTCGGCAGGACCCGTTTTATCCTTTCGCCGAAACTTTCTGTTCGGCCGTATATGAGGACACGCACCGCATTTCTTTCGATGCGTCGTCGTCCAAAGCGACGAACACGAATTTGGCCCGGCGTTCGGCCGGCCAGGCCAGAGAAGAAGAGGAACGAATGGGCGAGCGACGGAACAAACGAACTGACGGACGGACGAACGTCGACTATATAGGCTCCATGAAATTACCTCGCTAGTTTACTGGCCTCTAACGAATGCTGGGGCTTTAATAATTTTTAATGGCTACTCGAAATCCGTTGAACGCGGACGAGAGTTATGCCGCGTTTGGTCTGTGGACATATAGATTAACGAGCGTGTGAGACTATGAATGTAGATCAATTAGAGCGGAAATATATGGGGGCCGTTTTATAGGCATATACGGAACTGTCAACGTATTGATATATGCTTCTATTAGATTGAGGACCCACAGATGTATAAAAGGCTTACGAGCGTAGAACGTTGAAAAGATGTTATAAAAATGTATGCATGACGTACGTCTTTATAAATGCGTAATTATATCGACGATATTTCGACGATCGTACAGATCTGTGGAAATATAGTGATGAGCGCGTACACAAATTTATGCATCCACTAATGGATCCAGACGCAGCAATTCTACGGCTAACGCACACCTCGGCGTGCAGGAAATTATGGGCATACAAATTACAACGCGCAATCCGACCTACACACGCTCCCAAACGGTCTGTCCCATGAATTAACCGGCCTCTGTCAGGTGGCGGGACTTTAGTAACTTTTAATGGAACCACGAATTTCACGTACACGTATAAGGGCAAGATACAGCGTGCGCCCCGCGCGACTCTAATTATCGCACCACCTCTTACCGCAGGCCTCCGTGGGGGATAGCCATAAGAATCCGAGTTAACAGAAAGCGCCGAGTGAACGGCGGGGCAGCAGTGTTGCGAGCGGGCGAACATTTGGTCGGCGGCTCCAGGGGCGGGCGCGAAAATGGCCTCGCGTGTAATTACGCCGAGGATTCGTCGAAACTCGCGCGCCAACAGTGCCAGCTCCGCGTCCGGTAATCGCGCCGTAATTCACCATCTATACGAGATTACCGTCGACTCTCGAAAACTAAGTACGCCATCGCGGCGTACTGCGTTGGTGGATAATCCAGTGGGGGCTGGCCAGAAGCGAGAGTCTCGTTCGCCGTGCCCGTCGTCCAGCGCCCGAAATCGCTCGAAATAACGTGCCTCGACGGCAAAAGGGAGTCGCTGGGTTCGCGCGCGAAAGGGAATGAAACGTACGAGGCTGCCTCGCGGACACATTTTCGCTAATTCATGGCTCGCGTTACAATTGCGTAATTCGCGGAACGCATCAGGATCGGTCGTAACGTGCGATTACCGGGCGTGCATCGAAGTCGAGAAATCGAAGGGGGAGCGAGGGGCCAGAGAAATTCCGTCGGTCTTTTTCAGTCGACCGTGCACTTTTTGCTCCTCCTCGCTCTCCTCTTTTTCTTCCTCCCCCCCCCTCTCTCTCTCTCTCTCTCTCTCTCTCTCTCTCTCTCTCTCTCTATGTCCCACTGTCGTTTCCGCTTTCTTCCTCTACTCTGGCCATCCTCCCGTCGCTTCATCCTCAGTCGCCGATGATTTTGTGCACGAGGCTACGCCGGACACAGAGGATTAGGCTCGTAGCGTTACATTAGCGACGTTTCTCTGAAACTTGTATGGGACTTTGAAATTGAGCCCAATTTGCAGCGGTAGAGCCTGCGAATCGTCGCTAATAGGGGGCTAAAAATTGTTCGTACGCTCGAAATGAAAGAATGCATCGGGACGGGCTCGAGTGTGCGTGCCGAGGCAACACGCGCGCGGCGACATAATGCAAACGCGCGCTCACATTGTATGCGTTCGTGGAAGAGTGCGGTAATGGGGAATGTCGAGGGATGTTAAATTATCGCGATTCCCTCGTCCTTTTTTCCCCACTCGATTATCGAGCTAATTTACCGTTGGCAGGTATATGCGTCCGTTCATTCTCCCCGCGTTACGATACCCTTATCTATACGCGCCGGCTCGTTTCGGCAAATTTCATAATTCGGTGATTATAATAATTACTCGTCGTTAGTATTTATGAAAAAAAAAAAAAAAAAAAAAAAAAAAGAATATGGTTACCACCTCGTGAGTCGCCAGACGGCCGGGCGCATCCGCATTTTTCGAAACCCAGCGCGAACGCTCTCCGCCGATCCCGTCTCTTTTTCTTCATTCAGCCGCCGCGGGTCCGTCGTTACGCGCGGAGCATTCCGAATATTCTGTCCCGCTTCTCTCCGGGCTCCCAGACTTTATGACTTCATTGCCTCGATTTTTTACCCGTGCATCGACCCGGATAATCGGTGGCTCGTAAGAAGGACTCCGTGCCTCGCACGACGTACGTCGGCGCGGTGCGGCGACATCGGACGAATACCTAGGTGGTGCGCGCTAACAGTGAGCTAAGCGGTCGGCTCTCGCATTTGCAGCCGGTCTAATCACAAGCTCGCCGCCTAAATTCCTCGGCTAGGCGCTATACATGTAGAGGAGCGAGAGCCTCGTTGTTGGCCGAAGGTGCCGATGGTCAGTCGCTCTCGTTTACCCACTTTCGTCTCACTCACCCTCCTCGAACGCCCGGCACGTTGTTCTTTGCATCTTTGCCTCTTTGCCGAGAGTGCAACAGTGTTTCAGAGTCAGCGGGGGCCGGTGTGGAGTGGAGGGGTGAAGGAGCGAAGGATGCATAGGAAGACGGGAAGGACGAGAAGGAGGTGGGAGAAGGAGTATACAAGCACGCTCTTGGAGAAAATAAAAGTGGCTGCCGCTACCACCGCCGTCGCTACGACCGCCGCCGCCGCCGCCGCCGCCGCCGCCGCCGCCTCCGGAGCGAACGTTTCGCGATATCGGCGTGTATGGGTTCGAGAAAGGGATCGGCCCCACGGCAGGTCCGACAGAGACGAAGAACCCGGGCTCGGTGGGAACTCGAGAAGTTGCCGCTGCCGTTGGCCAGAGCAGAGCAACAGAAGTAAGAGAAGACGATCGTCGTGTACAATGTCAGGCCTGGATGGTGTCGGCGCAATTGCGGCTTACACGTTTCACGGTTTGATCACATGTGCTTTAGTCTGTAGTCTGTATTCGAGGTTTTGAAATGAGTATGAGTGGCTGGTCGGAATATTAATGTTCCAGCGGCTGGATTTTGCGTGACATTCGGTCTCATGATTTACCGATTGTATGTTAAAAAGTTATGTTGGTCGAATTGAAAATGTGAAGCGACGATGACAGACTTGTAAACCGCACGGGCCGACCACTATCCAACTGGCACATTGTACTCAGATACTTGGCGTACGGCATGTGTGTTCCTTCTTCGTCGATTTTTTCCCTCTACTTAAATACGAAGAGGGCCAAAAGGGGGCAGAGTGTCGGTGGGCGCCGAACGAAGGTTTGGGGCGAGTACGCAAGAAGAGAGAGAGACAGAAAATCAACGAGCACGAGGGTGAACAGGAAGGAGAGAGAAGTTCCAAAATACGTACGTGCACGGTTCATATCCGCGCGAAGGAAGAGGAGAGTGCGATAAACAAAGGAGGGTGAGTGAAAAACAGACGGAGAGAAGACATGTGTACGCTAAGAAGGAAGAGAACATTGAAGCGAAACGTTGATGTGGAAGCAAAGGTGGGAGGAGTGAGAGGTGAGCAGAGAGTAGAAGGAAGAAGGGCGAGTAAGAAAGCAGAGGGTGGAGGTGGAGAGAGATACCATCGGCATTCCTCAGCGGCGAGGAAGAGGAGGAAGAAGAAGGACAGACGGAGAAAGATGGTACGGGGGAGAGCGAGAGATAAAGTTTCGAGATAGCGAGCGTGGCGGTCGCGTGGCTGATGCGCTGTTGCGCATGCGCCAGTGTGCGCTCGGGCACACGCTCTTTCGAACGCCGCACCGCTTCGATCTAGGATCGTCCGCAGATCGCCGTTAGGATCGTTTATTAGAACGTCGAAGGAGACCGATTGCGACGTGACATGCAGTTATGCTATTCGTCCTCGAATCCAATCGGATCGAAACATGTTTCCTACGAATTCTGTGACTTTTCGACACGTTAAAATTGATGATAACGACTAATATCTGGAAATTATACTTTGATGTTTGCAAGGATTCGGTAAAAAACAATGGAATTCCTAGTTCGTGATTAGCCTTGACTATGTGAAATGACCCGCGAGATGTAGTAAATTTCGATGGTTAATGATGGACGACGATATGCAGCGCTTTAACCTGTGCGACAAGTGTTATTACATGATAAAGGTATGATAAATACGTGCTCTGATTGCACGCTCGTGCCGTAGTTCCGGTTCATGTAACAGCTGCTTCATACACGTATTTATCATGAATCTAGAGACCGAGCGAAACGGATATTTACTGTATCGCTTAATACATTTTACTCGACGCACATACAATGAATAATTAGACGCTTATCTATTTACATACTCATAAGTAACGTTCATTGCAAAGCATACGCTGTCGAGACATTGCATACTGTTCAAAACGTCTGCGCGTTCTACATTAAAAGATTCCAATCTAAAAACATCACTAGGCACTCTATCCCATTCATCCATTATCTACAAATTGACCGTACTCATCATAATTTCTGCTACCTCCAGATAAATTCGAAAGAGAAAGTAGTCGAAAATGGTCACCCCGACACCGATTGAGGCGGGCGCGAAGCACGAGTACGTCTCATCCACCGACGCTCGTTCCGTTGAAACTAGAGCGGCGTACATTAGCGCTGACACAATTGTCCGGCGAGCAAGAAGTCGCCGTGGCCGTCGCCGGTTATGACGTTATTCCACAAAAGGCCTCCTCTCGAGTGGCGTGCCACGTGGTAACGGTTACCGAACACGAACCTGCACACCGGTTCTTCCTCTCTTCGGTTTCACCGGGCACGATCGGCGTTCGCCGCTTCTTAATGCGGCCCGTGTCGAGTATTGGCGCACGAGCGCGCGCCGCCCGTAGTACTCTCGGTACCGTTGTAATCGTTGTAAGTACGAGAGTAAAGCGACTCGTTTCGGGGCCTCCGTCGCCGCCCAAGTACGGTAGCGTTCGCGCAGGTACTTTTTTGCCAAGCCACCGGAGAATGCCGTAAAGCGCGTGCCACCGTCTTTCCTCCTCGGCACGGCAGCTCGCGCGCGCGTTAAGTCGTACGTGCGCGCTTCTGGGTCGGCAAGGTCTTTTCGCTCTTCCTCCCACCCCCCTGCCCGCCTCACTCCCTTACTCATGACGCACACGCCTTGCCCGAGACGTCCGTCGCGCGCAAATTATTGCCGTACTTGAAGTGTTTCTTGCCGTCGACGGAGGCCGAAAACCTTCTTTACGGCCCACCGACCGATTGTTTGCCGACGCTCGTTGCGTCGTATTTACGGCCCTTCTTGTCGGGGGATGAGTTTCGTAATGAGAGACGCAGGTTGGACGGATAGTGAAAAGGAGAATGCCGCTGGATGGCGGGCGTGTATTTCGATGATGTTATTGGCTTCGTTCGTGTCGACGGTTTCTTGTGTGGGCGAGACGAGAGAATTTCTCTTTGCGATCATTGTCGAGTTGGGTAGTGAGTTCGTTTAGTCGGGACTATGTGTTGTTGTACGTTGTACGGGGTTCGGCGTGGTGACTGGATTTTTTGGTAGCATGTTTCGGTGTGTGTCTCTGTCGTCACTTGAGGGACGTCGCGGAAATCCGGAATTCTTGGCGAGGAGGTAATTAGGATGCTGGTTTTGGGCGTCTTCAACCGGGAACAAGTGCTCGATATCGTGGATGGAGAGCACGCGGAACTTGGTCACTGATCTTATTCGCATGCGCACTTTCCCAACCTGTCGACCGCTTTCTTAGCCACTAACGGACGCCGCTGACATTAATGTCGATTCGCTGAAATAATCGACAAATGCTGTCAATCTTCCTCTTAAGTCTGCATTTGACCTCGAAGGTAATTCTGCTATAAAGTTCGTTTTTATCGTCATTATATATCGTCGGCTTGAAGTCGGACTTTCGTGAGCGATGCCTGAATAATCTACATGTAAATACGCACATCGTAAGTTTCTAGAAGATTCTTACAGCCAGGTAACATCGTGGTATTATCGGAATGATCCGGAACAGAGCCTCCACACTCGGGCTCCAGATTATTCGATACCGACAATATAAATACGGCCAGGTGCGACCGCGGAGTCAGTTTGAAAAGAGATAAGCGAAAAGTTAATGCAGAAGAGTGTATAGCGGGACGATAAAAATATTAATATTCAAAAATTGTCCTCGTACGTAATGTCGTCAACGCTTTGTATCGCATTACCCGACGCTCAGGTGATCATTGTCGGTCGAAGGTCAGACTGAGCCGGGCAGATTTAGTTTCGACCTGGAGAGACTTTTATTGCCCGTGAGCGCAGTCTAATGTCCAAAGGAGTCTCGTTACATTCATACGGCCCTCCGGCCGGCTGACTGACCCATTGTTTATTCGCGCTCCAGCACGCACACTAGCCTGCATGCGGGGACATATACACTCCGTTGCATACGCATTGCCGACCGGGGCGAAAAAGGGAACTGCCTCTTGAGCGTTTGTTCCGCTCCGGTCCGAAACGATCGAGAGCACGCGGGTTCTGTTTGTAGGTCCGTGTGCCACGGGGCCAGTGGGCTTTTACGTGAAACGCGCACGCGCACGCGCCGGTAAGTGTGCGTGCGCGCCCGAGAGAGCGCGTGCACTTACGCGCGCGTCTTGCTCTTTCGTTTTTAATGCACATCCAGCCTGTGTTGGGCTGGGGAACGTGTTTTCTTTTAGCCGTAAGGATGGATCATGTCGATTAATTTGTTGAATGAAGGAGGGTGTGGATGTTTGAGGAAATGCGTCCTAAACGTGTGAGGCTGGTTAATACGCTGTATTAAATACAGAAAATTGCGATCTATGAGAAACAAATGATCTATGAAACGTTTAAAGAAGGGTGGAAAGATATGTTTTGCATAAATAGAATAGGGACGTATTATATTAAAAAAGAGAGTAATTTTGCCTTTACGGAGCAATTCAACAAATAGAGTTGACCCAGATACATAATTAATATATGTACCAATTATGTATCAATTAAAGTATCTCGATCCATGTGTCGCGATACTGAAGAATGCCATTCCAAAATCTGTTAATTTGATCCGGTTCAGATACTGTACGCAGATTTTGTCCCGCGCTACCTGTCCATGCTCCAACCTTCTTGTTTTATTTTATATTGAGTTCGATGAAACAGGATCACTCTCAATGCGGGCTCGATAATAATGATGCAAAGCATCGCGATGCGCGGTGCAGGGTACGGGGCACACTGCTGAATTATAACGAGAACTTATAGAGATGTCGTTGTCAGGCGAAGACTCGATCTGGAATAAGTTTGGGCGGCACGAAGGTATTTTAACGACCTCGAACAAGAAGACGCCTCTTCGTGCGAGCAATATAAAACGCAGCGCGGTGGTCTACAGACTCTGCAAATTTCCGGATTGCCCGAATCCTCCCGGAGGTCCGGCATAAAAAAGACGCGTTGCCTTGTCCGACTCTTTTCCCTCTCGCGGAAAAAGTTTGACAAATCGTCGCCCAGCAGAACTGCGACGTTATCAAAGGGTAACTGTGACTTTTCGCCTCATGAACTTCTTCCCGATGAAGACATTAGCTTCTCTATCGGCGCGTCACGTTTCGCTATTGTGATCTAAATTAAGAGATCCAGATCTCGCGTACAATCTCACTTGACATCCGCGACGCTAATTGGTACAGAGATTCTCCGTAATTAATCTCTCGGCAACCGGCTCGTACGTCGGCCTGCACGGCAGTTACCGCGACAAAGTACAAAAATCAGCCCCGTACTCCGTATCACCTGCGAAGACCAAACACAACCACCGACCACTGCCGTCCGCGTCGGCCGCGAAAATTGACAAATTGACGGCGAGCGAAAGGTGCGCAACGAGAAAAGCGACGATTCCTGCCTCGATTAGTTCTCCCGCCGGCGTACTCTCCTTCATTCGCGCACGAACTCACGCTGCCGCTCGCGCGCGCGCGCGCGCGCCTACACCGACGCGTGTCCGCTCGCGCATGCCCACGAAACACACTCGCTCAACTCACCTACGAACGATACAGAGTGGACGGTCGGGCGTACGGGGGAAAAAAGCTGCCCCGTGCTCTTCCAGCAGCGGGACCACCTTGAGCATCTTCTCTCTCTCATATTAATAATTGCGCCGCCGAAACCTGTCCGGTTTATATTCGCGCGGTGCAGCCAACGGCAGAGTGCACCAGCACCAGCACCAGCACCAGCACCAGCACCAGCACCAGCTCCAGCTCCAGCTCCGGGAGCAGTAACAGGCAGCGAAGCGGAGCATCAGAGGCCCCTCGTTGCTGCTCGTCGGCCCGCTCGTAATTGTCGGGCCCTCTCCTCGGATACTCTCCTCGGATCCTCGCCAGAGATCCACCGCACGCTCGTCGATCCACGCACTCCCCGGATCCCACGTTTCTTCTCCCGCTCCGCCACTCGTCTTCTTCTTTTCGGCTCGCCTGCGCCTGCTCGTTCCCCGTTCTCGTCACTCGACGGCATGGCGCGAGCTGCAACCGAAAATCGAGCACGTGCTTTCTACGGAGACGACGCCGGAGATGCATTGGCGTAGGCTTTGCTGGAAGTCCTGGAATTTTCTTTATTTTACTAGCCGCAAGTTTGCCGCACGATTGAAGCCTCATTCTCATCTCGTTCTAAAAGTCTTACTTTTTGTTTCCGATTTTATTATAGGTTGTATCGTTTGCGAAAACGGTGAAATTTCACGAGGATGTGCGATGCGTTGACGGAAGTCTTTGCTTATAAACGCAAACAAGAATGGTGATTATTCGAACCGCAGCTATATTTTAAGAAAGTTTAATAGATGCATGTCGTGGTATTAATTGCCTTCCGATACCGCTTGAAAATCAGGCGCCGCTTTGGGCTGTTGACGCAAGGTGCATATCAGAGGGCGCGTTTCTCGGAAAAATCGTATCGGGCCAGCTGCTAACAATAATGACGAGTACCGTATCAGCATGAATATGTATAAAGGTTCGAGGCCGACGATAACGCGATGAAATATTGTACGATCGGTTGAGAACGCATCGTCGGTCATTTCGATCGTCGAATTTCGTCTGTCATCCGTCTCGCGTGCCCTGCGCACCCATTGATTGGCGAAAACACAATCTCGCCGTGTCGATCTTTTAATAAGAATAACTAATTGCCGGCAGCGGCAGATTTAATTGCCGCTCCCGATACTGTTATACTTTCGCATTGATACGATGACTCTCGTTATTCCCCGTTCCGACGCACACAGCGTTTGACGATAACTCACCACGAATCGGTGCACGAGACATTCCTTAATATCACAGCGCGTTCCAACGAAAATCCTGCCCGAGAGCGCACTAATGAACATTGCACAACCGCGCGACCATCTTTTTTTCGACGATTAATTGCACGCAGTGCGCGGCTCCAGATGCGGCGTTAATTATGCCGCGAGCGACATTAAAGAAGTACAATTTTGGGCTCATTGCGCGAAGCCTACCGCTCGCCCGTGACGCCGGAGAAAGTCTTTGCCCTCAGCGAAACGTTATTTAAGCGAACATTCCGATGAATACGGCAAAATCCGGTGCGCGCACGCTAAGTAGGCTGCGTGCCAGCGGACAACATTTTGTTCGGTAACACTTGTGTTGCGTTGCCGTACGCGATAAACGGAAACACGTGTCTTGTAGGGAGATTAAGCGTTATGGAGGTTTCAGTGAACACTAATAAATTGGACCCATGTACACGCGCCCCGAACGAAGTCTTTTCACATTTAGGTACTGTAAGTGATATTACAACAAACGCGTATGCATAAGTGAAACTACAGTGTTGGGGGTCATAACTTTTAATTGCAATGAATGATACGTAATGTCGAATTGATTAAAACTAAACAAATTCTATGTATATGCTAGTGATTATGAAAGTGACTTGATTGTGATTAAATCAAAGACCTAAGGAAATTGCATTTGTTACGTACATCGTAACGTAAATCGACGCAACATAAATTAAGTGAAAAATCTCTTCCTCTATGATTTCGACAAGCAAGTACAGTTTCTAATAACCCGAGTACCTACTCAGCACGTCAAATAGTCCTCACAATACGCTTCCGGACAAAAACCTCGATTCCACGTAAATAGTCGCGTGGACGAAAAAATCCGTCCCGGACCGCGTGTCCAGGAAGAATTCCTAATTCAATCTGTGCGGTTCCCGGCGGGAGAATTCATCTTCGCGTTACAATAAGTTCATTGTGCCTCACAAGGAGGGGCGTGATTTTGCCAAAGTAGCCGGCCCATCGACGCCGTCGTCGAATTGTACAAATCGCAATAATGCTCTGAACGAGGACTATTGACGGTCCCCGTGACCAGAACCATTCTACGATTCCACGACTCGAGGTATCTCTGATTTTCCCCTGCTCCTTTTACCTTTCCTCTTCTCCTCTCTTTGTCTTCTTCGCGTGTCTCTCTCTCTCTCTCTCTCTTTCTTTCTGAACAGTGCTGACAAAAGTGTTTTTCGTCGAGGGCTGAAATTAGATCGGCCGATCGGACGAGATCTGATCCCGATCGCTGATAATACAATCTTCGCAAAGACGGTAATCGCTTCTTTGCCGTAGGACAATCGGGACTGTAGATTTCGAGATGCGACAGTCTGTACTCTTGTTTGCGTAAGAAAATTCTATTCTGCTCTTGCTTTTTCGGTGTTGTAAAGTTTGAATCGTGAGGTAGTATAATAGAACAAGATAAGAAATCACCACACAAACATAGCCGTTTGACCATATTTCATCATTGTAAAATCTCGGGCCATATCGTTCCATAATTCTTAATCGAACGTCACGTACTCAACGATCGATCAAGACCAAATTCGACGCACAGCCTAATGGTAAAAGTTTGCCCGGCGAACAAAAAGAAAGCATGAATTGAACCGTTAAGAAAGTCCGTGCGTCGTTTGGCGCGCGCCCCCTTTTAGAATACGTAGGGGCGTGATTTTGTCAAAGTGGCCATACCATCGACACCGACCCATTGATACACACGGACCACAAGCGGTCCGTAATTCCGCGACTCCGAGCCATCTCTCATCTCCGGCATTGCCACCTACCTCCCTCCTATCTTCCATTCTCACTTCCTCTGTCTCGTGGTTTTCTCCTCCGCAAAACTCCAGCCAGCTCCTCTTTCCCTCTATGTCTCTGAGGGGGGTGACAAAGAGAGTTGGCTGCCGAAGGAAGAGAATGCTCCGTTGAATGGTAGCGGTCAATGCCAAGGCGTGAGACCCCGGGGTACCGTGGATTGTGTGCGAGAGAAAACTGAACGCGAGTACTGAATGGGAAAGAATGGGCCCAAACGAGGCAAAGTTAGTTGAGGCCGTGGGCCAGGCAGGAGGGAGAGGGGCAATGGTTCATGAAGGAAAGGAAAGACGAAGCGACGAGAACGAAAACTCACTTCTCTGTCTTTCCCCGTCCCTCTCTTTCCGTCGGTCTCTCGTTTTCCCGTTCATACGATCGTTCTTCCTCTCTCTCTCTCTCGTTCTGGCCACGGAGAATCGCACAGCCTCCCATCTCCCCGCGGCTATGCGATAATATTTTCCTAGGAGCCTAGAAAAACTCGATACTCTGGCCGACGACAGGATATCTCGTTCGAGGATTACTCCTGGGACGCTCCCGTGAAGGGATCTGTCGATTTGCTCCTTTCACGGCCCAGCGTGGACGGCGCAGTTTCTGAATGAGGCTATTCTCTCGGTGAAAACGTGAGCTGTTTTTCGGTCCCGTATGAATCGTCGAGCGTCGCGACGCTTGGAATAATACCGTGCGGCCGCGGCCGTCTGGAAAAAGTTAGAGAGGGTTAACGGATTGGGTGTGCTCGCTGCTTCTTATTGGATAACGTGAGTCCCGCCGAACTTCACGTCGATTGTTCACTAACTTGAACGGTTCCGTAACAATAAAACGCTACCGACGAATTAAAATGGTTTGTTTGACAGTTTGCCAGTCTTTTACACGCCGACAGTCTACACAAATACAAAACGAGAAGGAGTGAAGACAAATTTCCGAAAATAAGATGATTGAAAAATGAGTGATCATTACAGCAAAATATCAACCCAGTGATTTTGGTCCCGCGGTAGTTCGAGTGTTGAATATTCACTAATAATCGCCGGCAAGCCTGTTGGTCCGCAGTTTTAATAGGCGCGCATCGCTGTCGCTAGAACAAAACTTTGGATAATAATCAATGCACAACGCATCAGCCTGAAACACGAGACACGGGACGAGCTTAACAGTTCATATTTTCGCCGCATTATGCAGACTCGCATCTTCGTGGATCCTCAACAGACCCCATCCTCGTGCATTCGTCGCGTGCTATCGTCTCCCGACGCACATTAGACATTCGTTATGTCGCACATCGGCTCGTGCCGACATCTGAGAAACGAGACAGGGTCGAAGGTCCTCCACATGTTTTCCAGCGAATCCGAATCATCGAGCGCGCCAACATCTGAGAGCGGCCGAATATTTGGCCCGCCACTGTCGAGTGATCGGACGGCCTAACCACTCTAACCAGTTCGGACTAATCGTTGCGATCGTTTCGCGGCGCATGAGCATGCGGAGGGCTGCCAGGTACCGACGGCAGCCTAATGAATAATTTAAGCGTCCGCGCAGGGCAGATCGACCGAAAAAAGAGTTCCGATTCCTCTAATCAAGTCGTTACGGCGGTGCGCACACGACGCATGCATGGGAGATGAGAGACGAGAGATCGACCGATCGGCTCCTCGGCGCGTGTCTATGCGTGATCAGAGGATCCACGGCTTCGCCGGAGATCGAACTAATGGCGAAAACGGTGGTCGGGCACGAACGAGTTGCGCCGCTCACGAACGCGCGCTTCCTTTTTCTACTTTTTCACCAACGGATGCTATAGATTATGATTTGGGAAGTTCGCTCGTTAACTTGCGAACATAACTGTCGAACTGCTGAGGAATCGCTTGTTATTAGCCTGCTTCAAAGAAACAATGTTATCGTGTGTTTCATTATGTTGCGATATACCGATATACCGGCCCTCCAAGGCAACAAATCGTAACATACAGAACGTTTTAATAATCTGTCACCTGCAAAATCGTACCAACAGCTGAAACGTGCAGAAAGTGCAAAAATCAGCTGTCCTTTGTACTGTCGATCGCGAGATCTTAACTGCACCCATTGCACGCGGATTTGTACGCAGCTTTGCAACACGTGTGATCCCCTGTACGCATCGGCATTTTGTTGCTCTCGTTTCAGGCCAATCTGGCTTTTTTAAGGGCTCCCGATCTGTCTAAGATACGCGCGCCAGTCTTGCGAAGCTGCGGATCTGGACGATCGACGTGTATATTTAGGTTGGCATTAGGCTGGCCCAACGTGTACCCGACTGCTTATTAGCTCTGCCCAAGCATATCGCCCTCGTAATGTTCCGACAACTGCATCTCGGGCGCCTTCGATCCTCATACTACTTCCTTCGAATTACCAAACTTGCGACGCAGTTGCACTGCCATGCCAGTCGGTGTTCTTCGGGTTCAGTGGCGGTGTGCGCGACCGGGTGAACAATTTGCCGAGCGAAACAAGTATACACAGAGTTACAAGTACGATGCAACTAAATGTGTGACTAATTGCAAGAGGATCTAAGATGTACGGGGGCATAAATATGTAATGTTCAATTTACGGGCTCTTAGATGTAAAGATGTAAAATTTATGTTTTTTGATTTATAGCGGCGGCAGCTTTGTTACGGGTATCTGCCTTCAGATTGCATAAAGCGTGTGGATGTGCCAGTTTGTGAATGTACAGATTGTTATGGTTGCGATACAGTTCAAGTGCAGGCTGATTTTAAAAAGCTGTCACAAGGTTCAATATCATATTTTACAGATAAAAGGTGTACATGTAGGTTTAATAATAATAAATTTTAATGACTTATGTCACGGAGTCAGGTAGGTTCGTAGCATGGCTTCAAAATGATTGTCTACAATGTTCTACAATTCGTAAAGATTCTATACAATGCGCACATTATGGTCTTAAAACAATTTTTCCTACCATAAGTACATTACGATTAATTTTAAAATCGTCGTATCAGGCAACATTCCATCTATCATTGTATATCTCCAAATTTAGCATAGCTTAATCTGCCTTTATCTAAAAAACAAGAGTCTTGCAGTTCCACGTTTATCAGACCGATCTTATTGTTAGGCCCAGTCTCAGCATCGCCGAGTCCGCGTATAAATTTTACGACACCCTTTGAGCAACATCCTACATAAAGATCTGCGGAATATACGCAGCAACGGAAATAGAAGTATGCGGGCATATTCGTCCCTGAAGCGGCAACAACACGAACTTTATTACACTTTGCTCGCCACCGCGAGGCGCAATTTTGCTCGGAGACTTCGTTCGCATTACGTCACGCGGACACAATCGAGCTCCAGTCAGGACAGATCGAGGCGCAATCGTAAAACGACAGCAAACTCGGCAAATATTTGTATTCACTTCCTGTCTCGGCCGGACACGAACCGTTTCCATGTACATCATAAGTCTCATTTCCTAATAATCATCATCCTTCTTAAACCGTTTATGACCGTTTTTTCAGCTGATTCTTCGATATCATTATTTTTTCAGATTTCTCAACCCACCAGGTGGTCCCGAAGGCGCTCTTCACTTTTGTTCGAATTCTTACTCCAGATCGCTCGTTAACGATCTTCCTATTGTTTTTCTCGTTTTATTAGGGTGCAGTGATCGGTATCGGCCGGCACGCAGGAACAATGTGCATATGGGGGAAGTATTGTTTTCAGCAAAGTCACATCCTACCCATTGGCTCTCTGTCGGACGGTGAATCGATCGATCTATTAGAAAGTAATTAGCGGAGCCCTTCTCTCTCTCGAAGAGAAAGCTGCTTTGGATCTTGAACGGACCCCCTGCGGCCGCCATTCAGAATCGACCGGATACTCAGTGTCTCGAGGGAGATCCTTTTCAAAAGCAGCTGAACTCTGCTGCTAAACGTTCTGCGCACGGTAGTGATGCTATCGATATTGTAATCGTTACCCGGTACTAGGTTTCAATGTTTTACATCGGCGACCGATTTGATGTTGATTGTACCTGTGAGAGCGATGATAAATAATGACATAGATAACAAGAAATGACCAGTGTATGTACATAAATTATTTTATTATTTAACTGTTACAATAATGTTGCTTAATATTTCCATTTTCTCACCACACTAGCTCAACTACATTTCGGCACAACCGATGCTTTACGACACCATATCGGCTTAAAAGCATTGTCCAATACGTCCAGATTTAAAGTTGCAACAAGATAATGCCGGCCAGTGAAACGAAGGTTGACACACCGCTAATTAGTCCTCAACAACCGACTGACTTTATAAATTGACTTTTTATCGCAACAATATTGATACAGGTAACGATGATGCATTGCCATATCTTCCGACATGGACGCAGCTCATTACGTCTACGACATGCGGACGCATTTGGGCCACACGTCGCTCGGAGGAAATTTTAACGAAGCCTCAAATTGCTCCGGCACGCGAGACGCGATACTACTCGGGCAGAGTCCGCGACTCCTTAATGGACTACATTTTAATCGACGCGCAATTAAGATGGAATCAGGAAACATTATCGGGTCCGATCGAACAGCACATCGTCGCCGATTCCTTTCACTCGTCGATGGGCCAGCCCAGCAGACAGAATTGCGCCAAAGTTTCTCGGTTGCGTCATTCGCTATCGATCGGCAATAAAAACGGTCGGCAGTACATACGGGGGTTATCGATCATGTCGTCCGCGTCGGTCGTCGTAAAAACGAGTCGCGGCCAGAGGCAACGCTCGCCGCGATCGATTACAATGAGCCGCATAGAGAATCTCTGACAAGTAGATCGCCGGGACGGACGATTTCTCTCCCTTCTTCTCCCCCTCTCGAAACGCAAGAAACGGAAGGAAAGGCAGGAACGCGGCAAGAAACGCCGGAGAGCGCAGTCCTTGGCGACACGGTCGAGCCCGGGTCCAGTCGAAAGGAGAATTTAACGAGGGCAGGTAATGCGGCGCGTAAGAGATGGCTTTTCCGCGACAAAAGAGGGGCGACGGCATCGGCATCGGCATCGGCGACGGGGTGTTGAGAAAAGAGTCGAGGAGAACGGAGGAGAGAAAAGAGGAGTGGGAAGAGACGGCGAGCGGAGGGGGAGGAAGAAGAGCACTCTCCATGCAGTCTCTTCTACTGTCATACTACTACCGAACGGGATGAAAGGGAAGGTACGGTAATTGAAGTTAAACGAGATAGCCGGCCATTCATGGGTTACGGGATCGTGACAATGAAGAGCCGGGCTCTTGGCTTGAACGAACCAACGAACGAGCCTCGGGCGACAGACAATGGCTCCGCTGGAGTTATACCATGTCAGGGAGTTATGCCGTAACGCCAAGGTTGCACTGGTAGTCCCTTACTGTCGTTGTCGTTGTCGTTGTCGTTGTCGTTGCCGACGTCAGCCCCGACGAGTTTTTCGTTACGCCCGGCATCGAGACGTCCGTACGATTTATTCATTCGCCGATTCGAGACCGCTACCCCCGACGAATCCTCTCCCGCATTTCACTTCTCGTCGACCCGGGACTTCTGGCTGCTTTGTGGACGGCCTGCGCTGTGCCACTCGGCCGTCTCGTTTTTGGGAGCAAGAAGAGATCTGCTGCAACGTTTCACGTATTTTCATACCAGCTTTCATGATGCGACAATGGCTAGTTGACGAAACAAATGTAGCGATTATTCTTATAGCTGCCTTTGTAACGCGTGCATCGGTATAGTCGAAGCTCAATTGCGTCCCACAAAGTCGAGGTTCTGAATCAGTGGCGAAATGACGCCAATCTCGGCGAAGTCTTACATCGATTGGAGCCCGTTCCCTCGGCCGTCACTCGTGACGGCTTAAGCACGGAAGTCAGAAAAATGAGTCGAAGCCCTCTCTGATCGACGGTACTTAAGACGTTTTGCGAAACACGCGTCCTCACCGGCGTCGCGAGGAATTCGTCCGGTCAATTTTTCGTTTCTTTTTATTTCTTCCCGTTCATTGCAAGGAGGTGTTCAGAAATTGCCCCGGTCGCGGTAATTTTGCTACATTTTGTTGCATCCCTCGGCATGAGACGCTTTTCTCAATCCAATAGCGGTAATAACAGCCGTCCTGTATCGGAGGACATCCGAGCGTGTCTTCTTTAATCATACTGTCTTATCTCGTCATACGTGATGGCTTAATAATATTATTTAAGGAAGATGCACACGGATTACGGAGAGGCTTTTTATTAAGAGATTTCTGCGATGCGGTGAACAAGGTGTCTCGTTTGGATCGAACCGAACACTGTCGGGCGGAAACCGAAAACGACGTTTACGTGAGGCGACGAATATGTCGGAGATTCGTACATTCAAATTGTGATGTCGTATGTGGAAGCATCCGATGCAGGCACTTGCGATCAAGGTCGACGAGAACAGTCTTGGTACATCAATGAAATAAAAAAATACTTCTTCCGTATGTCATATACGTGCAAGATGTATAACACATACGAGTACGATTACAATGAAAAATTATTCTTATGATTCGTGGGAATAGTGAACGGTGACTTTACTTATTAAATAAATTAGATAACATTTTGAATACCAACACTGAACGCCACTACGTGTACGACAATAGTTATTTTCGGAGCACTTTGCAAATGACCCAATTACAGCGCTCTACGTCGAAATGGGTTGCATACGCAGTATGCAAACCCACAAATTATCGTGCATGTCTGTTCTTACTCACTGTACTTTATCCATAATGCATCGATAGCAAGGAACATGTTCGCCAGATTGCAGTAAGGATCCATGCAATCACGTCGACGATCCTCGATGTCGCCTGCGCTCAAGGTTCTCGAAACAAGGATCAAAATGTCTGACGACAAGGTCGCAAGTACCCGCCAACAAAGCACCCGCTTTTGACACTGACTTCTTTGTGCGATCTAATTTTTCCGGAATAGCAATGATCCAGCGTTCAACTTGATCCATTATGCATCGAGATCACGTGATTTCAACCGCCAGTGGCACTTGACGATTGTTCCAGTACAGGAGACGATCTGCAAATTTCGATTTGTCAGAAACCATTCGGTGCCTGCTTGCATTCGCGTTCGTCCTCTATCCATTATGCATCGATGTATTCGATGTTCGTGACGATCGACAGGATTGGCTGATCCTGTTAAGGGAATGGCGGGGCAGGAGATTTCTTCCTCGTTAATTCTGCCGCGTGTGTGTCGTTATAAGCTACGTTACAGCATTGCTGGTATTGATTATTTCAAAAATTAAAACATGACAGGGTTGGCGATCTTTAATAATTGTGCCATCAAGTGTCATCTAACTTGTGACTTTGGACAAATGAGAGATTGAAGACCGAAGTATCGTAAGTTTGCCCCCGGCTCACCTCAAATTTTCAAGCAATTTCAATTCTATTCCATACCTCTTTTGCTCTTTTAATCTCACGTTCTTTGTCTTCTAGTTCGTTCATTACGTACCGTTGCTTTAAAACTTGATTGCACTCGTATTGCGCGTCGAAGCAATACACCGGAAGTATCCCTTACATCACCTCGCCCTCTTACACGACCGTTCGACCGATCATAAAATATTTTTCGTCTTCAGCAGCGATTTCAAGTTCCCAAAGGCATTCTTGCGGTTCAACCTTAAAGGGAATAACGCCGGCCCGAGTAAGTGCCGTCGATCATTGGCGTCGACTCGCTGGAGTGCCCGATGGGCTCGCATCCCGAGTGTGGGAGTAAACGCAGTGGCGTATGCGAAGAGCGTGCGGCTAATTAATCACGCGCATCAAAATCGTAAAAGGTAAATTACGGCGGTCGGTAATTGCGCGCGCCATTCGCAACGGAACCGAGCGTGCTCGCGCGCAACCTTTTACTTTTACGGTTAACTAAATTTCAAGAGCGGGCAAATCGAACCTCGCCCGGCCACGACGTGCAATCGAAGTGGCCGATAAGTAATTATAGCCCTCGGCCACTTATAGCCTTCCGCGGCGGTTAGTGCGCGTTAATTATGCATCGCGTTAATTCGCATTGTCGATACGACGTAATTGGCCGCGACCGCGTTAATGTACTCGAGTCGCGATGAGATATTTGACACATCCGCGTCCGGTGAATCGGCAGGAGTGCTCGGGGACTCGCGTGGGCGCTGAGTGTGGAATTTTACTACTCGTTAAAAATGAAGCACAATCGTAGAACAAACTTTCGTAAACAAAATTTCGGAATTATTTCATATGACTTTCCAATCGATCGAAGAAGCCATATCAATTTGGTGACAACAGCACACTTGATTCCACTAGACGACATGTCACGTTATATTTTACGCTACGTGTTTTTACAATTCACCGACAGCGCCATTCCTTCCGATAGATTCCTAAAAAACATCGAGGTCTGTCATCATGAAAACCACCACTCTCGCAAGCCCCCACTGTTTAGCATAGATCTGAAGCGCAACGACATCAATCCCATTGTCAACCCCCCGAGCACGATCCATAATCCGGCTCGAAACTAAGATTCATCGGGTATAATTGAGACATCACGCTCGCCGCGGCACAGTTTCGTCGAACGTGTCCTTCCTCCGAGATGAATGTGATTCTCGGATCTCCCGCGGCGATCAACCCTCGCAGCTTCGAAAGCGTCAACTTTGTTGTAATTCAAGCTTCTCCCAACACCCCTCGGCATTAGATTTGCCATGCGCTCGCCTCGTCCCGCTCTCATTAATTTTCCCCAACTCTTTCTCCAACAGTCGTGCTAGGTAAAAATGCTGATATTCGTCAGGGGTCGATCGCGATACAACACCTCCCGCGCAGTTGGAAAACGTTCTCGCGCGAGAAGAAGAACGAGAGAGACAGAGATGACGGGGTCGATACTCCAGTTTCAAGACGGTAGACGTATGATCTCCCGCGGCGAAGAAACGTGCCTCTCGAGGCTGGGGACACACGTCGGTTCTCGACAGTCCCGATAAAGACGCTCCCGTGGTAGATCGGCATCTCGTAGAAATTTTCTTCTCTCTCTCTCTCTTTTTTTTTTTTTTTTTTTTTTTCGGTACCCGCCGACTGTTCTCTCACGGCAAAGAAACAAAGCGTGGAACTTTAGCGCGGCGTGGGCCGCACCACGGTGGCCGATCGAGTTTCACGAGATGACCGATGACCGGCCGGTTGACATTGGTCGCGACGCTCTCGTGTGCCGGTAGGCAGATAAGATCGTACCGGGAAATCTTCATCCCACGGAGAGCGATGCATTTTCTCGGCTACCATCGGGACCATTGTTTCTTTGCGCTTCTTCCGTGAAGAAGGATAGTAGGTATTCGCGGGAAAATGGGAATTTATGAGCAAAGCGTATTTGTTAATGGTTTCATGAATTTCATTAAGGAAGTAGTTATATTGAGAAATAGTCCGTGCCGTTGCTAGAATTATTAATATTATTACAGAAAAGTGTTCTGTTTGGTTGCAAATTAATTAGTATTAAGTTGAAAGTTTTCGGCCCTAGGCTTCACTAAGCAATGAAAACCAAAAGTACATTACTAACAGAAAAGTTACGGTAGTATCATAATTCGGCAGCGTTTATGCACAATTCGAGGAACTTACTCACTTTTAATGATCCACAAAAGTATGAAGAATTAGTACATCGGACCCGAAGCGTCGCCAAGCCCGTAATCAAAAGTAAAACGAATACGCAGAAACGAGAGCAGGGGAGATAACACTGTCCGTAAAATATCGATCTTTAAACTGTGAAACGGAGACCTTAATAAAGCATAACCCGATCTCCCTGATCACCGACAGCCCGTTGTTAAAGTCGTGGACGACGTCGGATCGTAAACGTCCGGCATGTTTCGCCAAAGGCGACTCCTGATGATCATCGGGAACCCTGTTGTATCTCACTCCCGCATCTTCTGCGGTCGCACGACGAATTCTTCTCCTTTCGAGAAGAATTCGAACGCGTTCCCCGGGGGTTGCTATTGGGTCCTGCGACCACCCACGACACTCGTGGCGAATTTGTTAAATTTGGGGGCACGAGATCCTCTCTCTCTCTCTCTCTCTCTCTCTTTTTTTCTCTCTCGATCTTCTTCGTTTCCTCTTCCTCCCGCGGCTCATTCTTCGGCCAGCGCCTTTTTTCTCGCGCTTTTCCCTCCCTCTTGAGGGAAGTTGCGGTCGACGCGCTAAATAGAATCGAAATGGAACGAAACGACCGCCCGCGAGGAGAGTCGGTCCATTGGCGATGGACGATGTTCAATGGCGTGTCGCGCGTCACGTCCATTTTCGTCCGGACGACGCGGTGACCTTTCAAAAGCGACTTCCGGCGTGGAAGATGACGATTTCATTATCGCGGAAACGGGCCCAGCGGGCGAGGCGACGCTTCTGCGAAATATTCCGCTGCCAACGTCCGTATTGTCGGGCGTCAAAATTGAGCTGAAACGCGGACGGCTGTGAATGACGATTCAACTCCTTCGAATTGTAAGAGATTTCGTGCGTCATTGTGAATAATATGAGCATTCAGTTTCGAACAGATCAATCGGTATGCTAGGGGCAACGAAGCAGAAGTGGCCGAGTGGACGTAGGTATGTTCTGCGTGAAACAGTGCTAGAAATCTTGAAAGATTTATAAAATGGTAGTACGCTTGATGCAATCTAACGTCAATTGCACACATGTAACATTACTCATATCAGCGACACCCTTCGTCCACTATATTACTATATTATGGCAAACAGTCTTAATCGCCGACGTTATTGAGTTTGCAAGTGCAGTAATAACACGAGCGCATTTACTTTATCAAATGTGCACGCATTTCACATGTATCAGTACGCGACAGGACGCTTCCTTCTTACGCTCTAATTATCCCGCATTGCTCTATAACACCCATACTCTCCGCGTGCGATCTTTCTTAATATCGCTGTTTAACATGCATTTTACGTCCTCTCGCCCGACTGCCTTTTTCAAGCCCAGCCGTCCAGCACACGATCACAGTCGAAGCCTCGTGTTTACCCCGAGTACCCGGCGCGCTAATTGGCCGCGAATCCGCCAGCAAGGTCGATAATTAACATTGTAATAATTTCATTATCTTAGACTCGTGTGGCGAGGACAAGCTTTATCCAACGCAGCCTCTGCTTGCACAGTGTCCGGGCGAATGCAATAACGTGCAATGGGACACGTATAAAGTAATTTCAAATAACTAATAAATTTAAATATATATGATATATACAAACATAAAGCTATATCAAATAAAATTTAACACAAACTGCAGAGTATAATGCATGAGCATAGGGCGTCCTCCTGGCTAAAATGTTCAGGTTTAAATGTTCAAATCAGTGAAAAAGGTATGACATGCTTATGATATATTTCACATATTAATAATCGGATTAGTTGCATTATGAAGCATAGAGGCAGATGCATTTTCTAACTGTTTGATAAGGCGGCGTTTCGCACGATCGCCTGAGAGAAGGCACGACTGGCCGAAAGGCGCAGATCAATTCGATAACGCAACCCTCATCCCGCGCAAAATTGATATTTTACCATACATTGGCGGTATCTCGATGATTCTACGCTTAACTCGAGGCGGAGGCATCAAGCCTCATAACGGAATACATTGTGAACAGGTTCCACGGACCAGTTCGCATTCGACCGAAACGTTGAAAATAACACTGTGTCGGCTAAGTGATTTCTAGCGGTTAATACGAGACGATAGGGAGAGTAACTTACATGAAAAAAGTCCAACTTTGAGTGCAAATGACACGGTTGCATTAAGGGAGTCCGATAGGAATGCTAAACATCCGTGGTATCGGTCCAACAACCGGCGATAACGTAAAGGGAAATATCGCGATGCCCCACTAGTCATGCCCACTCCTAACCCAGAAAGAGAGTCGCGCCTTTGATCCTTACGCTTATCAGTTGTACTTTACAATTGTAAGCACCAGGTGATACTACGCAATTGTGTGTCGTCGCCAACTATAGAAAAAAGTATGATGACTATTATGGAAATGCGCGAAAGATCTTACAAGTCCAAATTTGGAGTGCATCCTCTTATGGACCTAGCAATATTTAAGTAAGTCTGTTATCTACAGGAGTATACTTCTACATATACTCATATACATGAATTTCCCTATAACCAGTCCTACATATACCGTATATACGGAGTTATACGAAGGTGCATGCCTACATCTAAAACCATTGTATCTATGATCCAGCTTAACCATATCCAATGATTCAATTCAAACACTCGTCGCGACCGTCGACTTCAAGTTTTCATCAATAAATACGGTACCGCAATAATAGAAATCCTCGCCCCTCTTTACACGCTCGAATTAGTCCCAGACGCCGAAGCAGGGAAGGCACTCGACAGTACCAGTTTCGTCGATCCTGAAGCTGAAATTCGATTTAATGACAGTGCGCACACGGTAAGTGAGGAGGAGGAGGTGGAGGCAAAACGGGTGCAGCGTAAGAATACGCGAGAAGAGAGGGTCGTTCCCCGGTGTTCGCGAAAAGATCCTTACCGGCTAGACGGATCTGCATTCGTCCACGCTTAATGCACCCTCGTGGAGACCTCGTTCATTTAACTCGTTGCACCGGTAAGACAGGTCCACGCCGATCGGATCGCTCGGCCACGGGTATGCGCTCCTTTTCGTCCGCGTTCTCTCTCTCTCTCTCTCTCACTCCTCGCCGTCTTCTTTTACTTCCTCTCACGTCCCCGTTTCGTATTCTTCACACTCATCCGTTTCTCTTTACCCTCATTCGCATCTTTCGCCTCTTTCCTTTCGTCCTCGTTCTCTCCTCTTCGCCCTCGTTCTTCTGCTTCTCCTTCTGCTTCGCACGGTTTACTTTGAGACGGCCTTATTCGGATCCTCTTAACTTTCTTCCGTCTTCTGTTCGCTCGCAGTTCTACGTTCTTGTTTGCTTGTCTAGTTACGTTTGGAGGTGTCCGGCCCCGTGCGCGCTAGTATTGAGTGGGTCAATGTAATGATATCTCTATGGTATTTTTTGTACAAATAATGCCTTGTAATCTAACCTAATTCGTTGCGGTACTCTGCGCTCTGCGTAAATATTATCCTAACACTAACAATATGCGATGCAACTTAATCGATGAAAATCAAGTCCTAAAGAAATGCAAATACCTGCAGGTATTATAATCGAATGGTGACTGAAGCACACGATACGTCCTGGAAACGTCAATTACGTATCCTAATCTAGCAGCGTCGCATTCTTTCGTCAAGTATCGTGTCGACTTTACGGCGCACCAAACGAGAACTTAGTCCGCAATTTGTTCCGTCGGAGGCGGAAGGAGTGGCGTCGTTTCAGAAAAACCGCAGGCAGTTTCTCGAAAGTGGGTAATTTTCCGACGTACATATATACCAACAAAGACTAACGATCGCAGCACGTTCCTTGGACGAGCGACGGCCGATGAACGACGGACACGGACGTACGCCCCTGAAAATGTTCTCTTTCGCGGTCGATATTCGGTAACGACACGATGCAGAAGGGCGGAGTTGCTTGCCATTATCCCTGTCAGTGTCCTTGCGGTTTTCGAGTAAATACCCCCCTCGGCGGAATCACAGTAATCTCTCTGTCGAACGTCCCCTTTCGTTATTTCTCAGTTTTCGGAACCGCAAACGACGTGTAAGGTGGCTGGAGCACGACATAAGTATTTACGTAATATCCGATAAATGTATATGTGCATGTGTATCGTTGATTGACACGAAAGGATTGCTACTGAGAATTATGATTGGTAATGGTCGTTGGCTATCGACGCATCAAAGTCGGTTGGTCGGGACGAAGTAAACTGTCAAAGGATTTTCATCGAGGTACAACGTGCAATGCAAATGGATATGTATATGAGTCGACACATTTTTCCTCTGAAATAAGGAATTTCGTTAATATTAAGACATTTAAACGTGCTAACGACCTACCTTACTTTTGCAACTATAGACTGTCTTAATAAATTGGTCAGAAGATTGAAGAGCTAATACTATGAGCCGAACGGTTCTAAGCAGTTATTTCCTCTCCTTCTCACCTTGACTTCCGGCGCCCGGTAGAATCTCGCCTTCCTCGCTCGTCAATGCCTTCATTCTCACTATCCTCAACACTGTGATCTCGACTTCCTCCGATTTTCCTGCTTCTCAGAACGATGATCTTGTCCTACGGGTCGACATCCTGATGATGGACCTTGTGTGTCCACATGATGGTATGCGCCAACGTTTTTCACTTGCGTTGATGAATACTTCATCAAAGTTGAGTGTTACTTGTCTTATGGGTATAAAAAGAATATTCTCAAAGTTAATCAGCAGTTCCGTGATCCCAACATAACTCTTGAAATATGTGTACGTAGATATAAAAATTCTATCATTAACATCGTTCCCACACGGCAGCCCGTTTCGCCGAAATCTCCACTCTGACAACTCCGTCAACTTCTCCACTTTAAAAGACGCACTATTTGCAGACGAAGAGCCGTCCCGTCGGACCTAGAATCGTTCGATCGTCGTGTACCTGTGCGCATCGGATTTGTGCCGAAAAGTAGTGACCCGTTAGGACAGGTTACTAACCCGAATCTACCTGACAGGTATGCGAAACAACACCAGCCAAGTGCAATTCGTTTATTGGCGACAAGGGTGTATCGATCGGTCGATCGTGATGCATTACTGCCACGGTCGTCAGTGTTAATGGGTACCGTTACACCAACTCGACAATGAGCAGTATCCTTGGAGGATTTCATGCGCACGGTACGTCCGCAGTGTCAGGTACGCGTAATTGTACCTGACTCTACCGCGAAGTCAGGTGCACCGCCACCTTCTCGATGCACTGCCACCCTACGCCCTGCGCATAAATAACTTACGATCGCATAAAGCCGGCCTTAACGGCGGTTCGTAATGAAATTACGGTTCATCCTGCAGCTCGGGTTAAGGTATATGCGGCGTGCGTACGCGAGATTGCTTTGTTCTAATTTTATAAACAATCCGACGCTTCGTGCTTTGACCTACTTCCCTTGAGAATGAAGCTTTCAGAAGCATTGCTTTCGAGGCATATTTGTTGGGCGAGAGAAAAATGGTGTGGAAGTGCTAAAGCAAGGCGTGGGAGGATTTATTGTTTTAGACTGTAAGAGGAATATTTTAGTTTGGATTCTTGGACGGGTGTAGACATTGGCGTGAGGCAAGTGGGGGGAGATAAATTCTTAGACACAGGTATGCATAACGTTTTCTAATATATTTAACGAATTATTAATCTATGTTTATTTACAAAAGGCACTGGCGATACGGAACATCGTCGAACATTTCGTTTCCAGCGAAGCACAAGACACATTCGGTTTTAACCTATGCCTGATGACGATATCGTTTCGTGTACACGATCTTACGAATGTCTTATATACAGGATGTTTTACATATCAGTTCTCGCTTCGAGGAAACGCGATCGTCGCGAGTCTATTCCGCGACTTCATTTGAATACAATAACATTTAAGGGACGTAAGGCACTATGGAATGCCGCATCCTTCGAGGATGTCCATTTCTCATCGGCGTCTTTCATTGTCTTTATCTCTCTCTATCGATACAATACAAATATGACATGCTCCTTTTCTCTATGTACAGGCGATCAAACGCAACTTGTCTCCGAGGGTTTTCATAAACTATCCTCAGTCGCTCGTGGATAAAGCAACTGCGAAACTCTAACGAACGAGAGAGATACTCCTTCTCCCTCTCGTCTTCTTCACTCTCGTCACCGAGCGAGAACTAATTACAACGTGTGTACGAGAGGTATATGACTAGATCACAGTAAGTGGAACAGCCGCTTTTTTCTTATCCCCCTTTGGTCCTTCGTCCGCTCGTTCACTTTCATAGTAGGATCGTTCGAGTGCCTCTGCACGCGGTCGTTTCTGTAACAAAGAGAATAACATATTCGGTTAGATTCGATCGTCACTTATCCGCCGCATACTTATTTTAATTCTTTCCCATTAGCCGGATATCGGGTATATCTTTCGCGCGATCGATTCTGTTCGTGTCGGAAGGTTGAGAAAAAGAGACCTCGCAGGTATACGGTTAGATGAGGCAGGGGATGATTTCAGGTAAGGGCAGTTTCACCGAGCGGGATTCTACTTTCGATGGGCAGGATGAGGAGTGGAAGTGAAACAGAGAGATGGTAGACGGGAGTGTAAGTGAGAAAGAGAGAGGGAGAGAGAGAGGGAAATGAAACGAAAGAGAAAGAGACATAAGAATGGCGTACCGGTTGAAAAACTGACAAAAGGGGACTGGAATATCCTGAAAGATGCATTCAAGTTAAACGCAGCGCGCGAAACGAAATCGTCCCCGTGAAAAAGAGAAGCGGGATAAACCAGACGAGGAAGGTAAAAGTGGAGACAAGCGCGGGAGAAAGAGAGAGTGAGAGAGAATCGAAATCGTTAGAGGGATGTGGTTGAAAGAACGTTAGAGGATTCGGGGTGATTCGGGGAAAAGTTACGTCCATCAAGATTAGCGGTACTATTCGTATCGGCAATGTGAGATCGATCTCTGGTCTTCCGATCTTGCACGTCTACAATTGAGCGAGGCAACATTTCTTTTCTTTACAGACCGCGCAAAATAATTACGTTATCGAAATAGTTACGAGAATACGCTTACATAGAGAAAAAAAAACGCAATTCCAATCCTTCCAGAGAAGATTACTCGGGAGAATGATCGTGGACGAATTTTGCTGGATTGAAAAAAAAAATTGTTACGAGCTAACGTCGTTCATTGTCGTCGAATGCCGAAAACGATGAATTCCTTGACTTCTTAAGGAGTCGCGCGTAGGAACGTCAAAGGAAGCAAGGCAAAGATTTCACGCAGGACGAATCGTGCGACATAGAGAGACGAGTAAGCACAAAGCCGAAGGGTGAAGAGGAACGGAAAAAACGTAGGCCGGCAGGAGGAGGACCCAACGAGCACAACTACACACACACACACACACAGGCACGCACGCACGCGCACATAACACGCGCGCATACGCAACGCGTTCGCGTATAAATGCGCACGTACACACAAAACGGGACTCATACACGTTGAAAGAAATCCGCGCACAAAAGCGTCGCTTCTCGGATGTATACTCGATGCCCCTCTGAATGGAGTCTGCGATTTGAATGGACGGAGGTTTCAGCAAGGGGTCGCGCGCGCCATTGTGAACGGGCAAGGTCACAAATCTAGTCGGAAATTTCTTTGAAGCTTCCTCGGTTAGCGCGGATACTGGCTCCTTCTTCCCTCGAAGAAAATTTACGGTCGCGGCGGAACGAGGGAAGAAGAGAAGGAGGAGGAGAAGGAGGAGGAGGAGGAGGAAACCCTGTGACAGGAGGGCGAGAATGAACGAGCAGACCGGCTGTGTGACGTAACGTCGACTGTGTGAGAGAATAAGGCCGGACGAGATACGAATGTGAGTGAGCGCATTGATCGAGAATTCGATCGAACGTAACTATTGGTGTGCGAATGCCTGGTTGTACGAGCGAAACGTAAAGAATTGCACGATTGTCTTGTTGACGAGCTAATAAAGCAGGAAGTTACGGAGTACGCGTGGTACCTTCTTATGTATCAATACTACTACTGTCTTATCAATCAACGCACAGAATTCCAATGATCACCAGCTCTTGCTACACGACAGATTAACGCGAAAATCGATATGCAGATCTCAACACACTAAAGTATTAAATGTGAATGATAATGCAGCTGAACGCTTGTTCCAGATTAATCTGAGCATGTAGCTCGTCGCTTGTAATATGACAGAACTTCACCAACTTTACGCACTCGACGTGTGAAATTAAAGTATAAGAATGGAGCACGACGGAATCACGACACTAACCTTGAGCATGACGTAAGGAGTAGTCAGGAGGCACGACATGGTGGACATCAACGCTCGACCCGGTCGTTATTCGTCCACGTCCAGCTCTCACTGACTCTGCTGCCACCAGGATATGACGTCGAGGAGCTCCTCGTCCTCAGGGCTCATCGGCTCGTAGTTGTCGTAATTGTCCGAATGCGTCCCATAGAGTGTTCCCGACGACGTTCCGTAGCCTTGGCTTCCCGCCGACGATGCTTCGGAAACGAAGCTCGGCGTTGGCGAGCTGGAGGCTTCGGAACACGGAGCGGGCACGAACGACGGGCTTGGATTCTGCCGGAGATGCTGATGTCGGTGAAGATCTGTCGGCGAGCTGCTGTGCGGCGAAGCCCCGTGATGTCTAATCTCGCCGCTGCCTCGAAGTCTCAGTTCGGCCGCGTGCAGGGCCGATTCCTGGCCGATTCCGTTGCCAGGACTACAGGACGCGGGCGACGCCGACGTGGAGGAAGACGTAGAACTCGTGGACGATGCCCCGCTCACGTCACAGCCGCCGTCGTGGTCGTCTAAAAGACGTTGAAGACTTCTGATGTACTCCACCGCCATCCTCAGTGTCTCGACTTTGGAGAGCTTTTTACTACCCGCCCTGGAGCCTCCGTGGGTACCCGCGGTACTGCCACCGAGAGCCTGAGCCACGCTCTGCGGTATGTGCTGTCTCAAGGTTGCGAAACCGTTGTTCACCTGTTTCACGCGATTCCTCTCGCGGGCGTTTCTTCTCGCCACGGAGGCCGGCTGATGAGGAACGGTTCCGTAAGGTCCCGTGGTCTGTCCGTAGATCTTTGACCGCTTGCAGCCGTGCTGCTGCTGCTGCTGCTGCTGCTGCTGTTGGTGGTGCTGCTGCTGCTGCTGCTGCTGTTGTTGCTGGTGCTGAAGACTCTTCATCTCGCTCGCCGGCACGCTACTGGTCGAGACTATAACGTTGCCCCGATGATGAAGGCTCTGCCCGTTTCCTGTACCGGACCCGTGCAGTCCGTGATGATGATGATGATGATGATGGTGCTGCTGCTGTACGCTCAGCATCATGGGCAGTACGTTCGCGTTCTCTTCCTTCGAACCCACTAAGGTCATATCACTGATCCGATTTCCCCTCCCCACTACCTCGCAGCGAGAGGAGCAGGATCGTACGCGGCCGCGCGTGCCCGGCGACCTTGAGAAATCGGCTCTCCCCCGGTTGCACTCTCGATGGCGTGTAGCGCCGGCCTGACGAGAGATGCGCAACACTCTGCCGTCTTACCCTCTGCTAGTCAATGTTCTCTTTGTCTCTCTCTCTCTCTCTTACTCTTACTCTTACTATCGCTCGTCCTCCCTTTCTTCGTTCTTTTTACACCTCGAGCTGCGCGGACGTACAAGAACTTAACTACTGACTGCAACTACGTTTCCGTTCGTATCGTGTGTGCGTGATATCGTGTACGGTGGCGTGGGAAAGTGGCAAAAGAGAAACCGCACCCTCGATGCTCGCGGTACGGTCCTGGCTCCCGAAATGCCTTGCCAAGGAGGGTTCGGAGGCTTATATAGCCGGGGCGGGCACGCGACTATCCCCTCCATCGGGCCCCATACTCGATCTCGGGCCCTAAACCCCCGGCCCTCCCTCCGTGCCTCTCCGTACCCCTCTCCGTCGTACTGGCAGCCCGCAGCTCCTCATACCCCTGCGCATCCCCACCACGGGAGCCCCAAAGGCCCTACGACGCCCGAGATTCTCATCTCCCTGGATCATCCTCTCTCGCTCTCTCCTCCTCGCTCCTCCTCTCGCCCGGCTCGTTTACTCGCTCGCTTCCTCGGACGTAGCGACTCGGTGCTGCGTACCTACGCACGTCTCTGTTTACAGATTTCGCTATCGCTTCCACGGCACCTACGTCAACGGTATCGATGCGATAACGATTACCGCTTGTAACAAGGATGACATCGTCGTGTCTCGTTGTGCCGCGGACATATTTGGAGCTCGCTACTAACGTCGCGGTCGGGCTTGTTAACTCGGCCTTTCGTGCCCTCTGTTGCTAGGTGGTTGCGGTTGTAATTGAGGGGCTGTTTTGGCTCTGTTTAAGCGTTCCTTTAGAAAGGACTCGGAATAGGTGTGCGGACAAAAGAGTTGCGGCGAATTAAATGTTATCGACGGGGAGCATGACGTAATGGGATTGTGGATTTCGAGGCCTTCAGCGCGAGGGCTGGCTGGCTCTGGTGAGCGTGACACTTGATAGACTGCGCTAGTCGCGGCAACCGCGACAGAGCGCGCTCTCTTGAGATGCTCGCGCGGAGAGACGGATTGAAATATCAGAGCGAGCGCATAGAAATACATGTATTCATGTCCATGCGGCGGTAATGCAAAGTGCGGTCTCTCGATCAGTCATCGTTAGACGTCCGACAGACACGAGGCGGCAACGAATTATTTTACTCATTCAGTTGCATCCAGCGTAACTCCCTCGGTGCCGGTGAACTAAAACAAACGCAACCGACTCCTTCCCGCTGGCTATTACTGCAGTATTCTCCACCCGCTGATTAGACGAGGAGGAAGAAGAGAGAAGGCCGGCTAGCCGGAGGACAGGAAATAAGGACTGAGAAGGCGAGCTTATCCTGTCAGTCTGAGAAGGAAGGTGGCTCCGTCTGAGAGTCACTGGCCGTCGCACGTACGAAGGGTCCACATCCCCACGCGGCGGGTCCGTGTCGGGGATCGAAATTTGAACAGTTACCGGGAGAAAGAAAAGCTGGTCCAGAGAGGCCTACGGTTGAGGAGGAGGTAGCGGAGGAGGAGAGGGGGAGGGAGTGCGGAATGGTCTGCGGCCGAAGCAGAGAGGAAGACCGACAGTCGATGAAGAGGAGGAAAGATGGAAGGAGATAAGAGGGACGCGCGCCGGACGAGGAGAGACGATGTGAGGGAACGAAGAAAGGACGACGGAGAGGGAGGAAGATAAGCTCGCGCGCGCGCCGCCCAGACAAAGATAGCGTGCGAGACGGAAAAAGAGAAGAAGAGTCGGCGCGCGCTCGTTCGAGAGAGAAGTTTTCGAGAGAGCGGGAGATAAGGAAAACACGAGGGAGAAAGAGAGAGAGAGAGATCGGGAGAAAAAAAGAGTAAAAAGCGGCCCTCGGAGGTGAGGGAGAAGAGGGAAGGCCCTGTGGCGGCAGTCGTAGAGCGCGCGCGCGCTCTTGCGAGGGGAGGCAGCAGGTGAGGGGCGCGGGGCCCGAGGAAGAAGTGGGGGCTGCGAGACGCGAGCCGTCCTCCCCTCTTCGCCTCATGGCGCGCGCCGACCCCCATCCACCGACTCTTTTCCCCCCACCAGCACACTCGCCAAGGGCCCCATCCTACCCTCGCCGAAGCGTGCGCGTGCATGCGTGCATGCGTGCGTGCGTGCGTGCGTGTACGAGGGCGCACGCGTGCTTGCTGGGCCGCGTGCTTGCGTGAGAATGTGTTGCGTGAAAGACGAACGGTGAGTACGAGGGAGACGGAAGATGTACAACATGTCCCGGAGAAGTGTGTGAGAGCGTACGCTGTATTGCCTGTGCTCGCGCATGGGGAACAGGTATAAGCCTCGTACTGTTACCTCTCCTCGTTCATCTCGTCCTCGCGCGTTCTCTCGCCCGCTTACTCTACTCCACTCACGAAAAAGCGGTTCGTAGGGGGCACGGGAAGGGCCACCGGTCTTTCTCTTTCTCTCCTTCAAGACGACCCCCCCCCCCCCCTCTCTCTCTCTCTTTCTCTCACCACTTCGCCCTTTTTCTCAACGAGACGCTGCCTTCTGCCCTCTGATAAATACGTTTCTTACCGACGACCTAATGCCGAAACTTCTCCGACGGCGTTCCGAATTTATGCGGAATGTACGCGTACGCCTGTTTCGGGGCTTGCTCTCGGTTGTGCTGGTATCCTTTGATGCTGCTGGCGCGAACGGTTTTTGAGGAGTTCTCGCTGATGATACCAGTTACGTTTGAAGGTATAATTAAAGGAACCAGCGGGCGGAACAAATCGAACTCGGGCCCACTACCTTCCTGCGCGTACAGTTGTTTACTGGAAGCGATTCGTCTCGACGGTCTTAAAGCCGAAAATCACTCTCGCTTAATCCGATTGGTTTAACGGTATTGCGAATAGTGTTGCGTTGACAAGGAACGGACACGTAGTATTCCGTGAAACAGGTTGTATCGTAGTATCAAGTTTACTTTTAAAATTATTACATTGATGTGCAACAGATAACGAACAAAAAGGAAAGACAAACGGAATAACTCCGAAAACGTGAAACATGGCAAAGTAAGTTGTGGAGGACGAAGGAGAAGAAAGGGGAGAGAAAAGCGAACCCATATTCACTGGCGCCTTCGTAATAATGGCAGTACCTGCAACTCTGCGGTTGAAAATTTGTCTCGCATTGAGAATTAGCTACTTTGGGTTCCGGCGAAGAATCGCTCGACAGACTCGTAAATCTTTCGAAAGACTCGATCCTTCTATCGAGAGTCCGAGACAGTTCGAAGGAACGCTGGTGCGATCACAGGGTACCTGCCCGTAGTTGACCTCGTCGTAAGAATGTGTCTTTCAAAGCGCATTTTATTTACCCTTTCGATTTATCAATTCACTAGCCATAGCAAGAACATTCGCCAAAAACTCACGATTTTTAGATGTCAGTCACTATACCATCTTTCACTACATATTCATCTGTCGGTACAATATATTGCATTATATGTTGCAATATACTGCATACGTTAATTTAAACATGTTTCCCTAATTGCGCCATTAATCATACATATTAGGCCGCTTCATGTCAGTTTGGCAATATATGCAATATTTATGTCACGCTTTACTAGTTTTTACAACAGATCGTCATACTATACGCATTGTTTCACGGTCGCAGTGTAGCGATACGATATTTCCCGTTAAAACGTTAAAATGTTACTACATTTTCCTCTCGTCACCCCATGCACCTGTGTCAGGCCGATCACAAATTACACTTTAGCACTTGTCGCGTTGAGCCAGTCGTCGCCTTTGCGCTGCGAGTGGCGAGCTTTATGGCTAAATATTGGCTATTTCCGCCGCACACCGGGGGTACGCTCGCTAAACAATGATTTCAGTCTTTCCTTTCGTCCCTAATCGGCCGTATTTGGTTGTCGGGCTCGATCGTAAACTCACGCTAAGTCTACGGGTCTGCCGATTTGTCTCCAATCAGGTACTCGCAACTACCGGTAGACCAGCCGTACCAAGAAAGAGCAGGTCGAGTGCCATTCCAAGCAGAAAATAACAAAGGCCGCTAACTGTACGCTAATTAAATAAGCGGCGTTCCAATTAAGTCTGATTGTGAGTAGAAATGTTGGTTGCCGTCTGACTGACGAATTATTATAGCAACCGCCACGTCGACTCAATGAGTACAGCATGAACAGAAGTGTTCGCGGGCGTGAGTATGGTGAGTCTGTGTGTGTGTGTCGACGCGACGTTGAAACATGCGCGGTTCAACACCGATGGAGGAGAAAAACTGATCGTCATCAATGTCGTCGATTCGACCGGCAATCACGAGAGGCACAATCCCCGTAGGATATAATTACCGACTAAATCATCTGTCGAAAATTGCGCCTCGACCCCCTTTTCCGCCGGCAATTTTTCCCAATACCCATCGGGGCTGCGGAACGTGCGCGCGCGCGTGCACGTTTGCAATATAATCGGCTGCAAAATGGAGATAATTTTAATACATGTGATGCGGGAGCAAAACGACCCACGCGAGCGTGGATCCTTGGCGCGCGAAGGGGACGAGTTCTGGACAAGACAAAGAGGAAGAAGAACGTGATGACGAAGAAGAAAACGGGCTAAAGCGGATGGAGAGACTGAGAGAAAGCGTTTCGAGGGACGGAAAGATGCAAGCGTAATACTGAAAGAGAGAGGGAGAGAGAGAGAGAGAGGGAGAAGATGGAAAAGGAAGAGGAAGAGAGTTGGAGGAAGCAGAAGTTTTCCTGGCCGATCGTAATAGCCTTATTACCTTGAACCTTTGACTTTGGAATTCATTCCGTAATTATATTCTCCGTCGCTGGACGGCGGACCGGCAACGCGCGCCGCTAATTATCGTGAAATTAATTACCGTCTTGAGTGGCGAGATGAGCGATGCACCTTGGTCTGGCCATATAAAATTTTCTGTTTTACTCTTCTCGTACTAATATACGGCCATCCTTAACGCTCTCCTTCTCTGTCACTCCTTGCCTAGTTCTCTCTCCATCTATCTGCTTCGTCCTCCCTTTCCTGGACGTTCAAGAAGGAGGAACTCCTTGCCTCGGGGCGCAACTAGATCCACGGATCATTGTTGCGCGTGATCATAGAGATTAGGATCCTCCTAGTTGGTCGAATGAGGTATGAAGCCCGCTGGCTCGCGTTTCTTCCTCTTCCCCCTTCATATTCACCCTTGTATTGCTCTTCCTGTTCCCGTTAACGTTTCGGTAGTTTGCGGGGCTCAGTCAGTGCATTTGGATATTGGTAGGTTGTTTCATGCACGGGGTAGTTACCATTTTTTCGGTACGACGAAAAATTGGAGCAATGTTATTTGTTTCGTGTTGTACTTGTGTTATTATTCATATTACATGACTGAATTTTGTAGAAGCCTGATGAGGGGACGAGTGAGTTCCAATACATGATAATAAAATAAATACCATTATCCCGATTCAGTACAATCCTAACAGCGTATTTTATTTAACTTTGTAACTGAAAGAATATTGCCCACTAATTTTCTGTAAGTTGGCAATGGGCACATTCACGTGCGTAATTCAGACACTTTTCATACTCGTGGAATCTGTAATCTATCTTGATCTTATCGAAAGCACTTTCCGAGTCCTTTAATTAACCGCTGATTCTCCGATGAATGGCGACTATGATGTTGAGTCTCATCGTCCTTCGAGGACCAAAGTGCATTGTCAGAGGGACCGCCCCCAATAATAACCGCGATGTCCAGCATGATCCTGCGGATCCTTTCGCTTTTACTGAGTCACTTGGTTGATAAATAAATAACATTCTTCGATATAATTTTCCGATTTTTGAAACTGCAAGTTGCACTTGAATTTTCACAAAATTTATGCCGCAAACCGCACGTCATTTCTACAATTACCCAAAAGTGTAATACTATACAGCACCCGTGCATACCCCATACGACCCCTCCAACATGAAAACCATCGACATATGCAATTGGCACATTAGTAAAAGGCGAATATGAAATTCGAACCTGTCGCAATATTGCCTTGAACCTTGCGAGGGTCACATACATAGTGCAGGTCCACCTCGAAAATATCGATTTCCACGTGTCGGCGCGTCAGCACCGGCTGCTATACGTCGTTTGTAATGCACAGGTACCTCTGGAGCGTATCACAGAGGGGGTGAGAGAGGGAGCGAGACGGTGCGAGATGGAGAGGGGTAGTGGCGTATAGTGGCATATAGTGGCGCGTAGCGGCGACACAACGGGGGAGAGGAAGTTCGAGGGAGAGAATTCACGGTCCGCATGCACCTATTTCGGTATCGGGCCATGTGGGGTTGCCGGTCTGTCTGCCGTGGCCCTAATCGGCAACGCATATGGTGCGTGCGTGAATGCACGCGCTCCGGAGAACGCTGTGGCGGTAGGTATGCGTATCGGTGCCACGGTAGTCAACGTATCTAGCATATGTCGTTTGCAGGTTCGCTGAATGCCGACGGTCCTGGCAAATTTCAGCAAGTTTTCGGGCGAACTTTGAGAAATTTGTTCGAACACATTCTCCCGCCTCGTTTCAATATCGATGGAAAGTAAGACGTGTGTGCTGGGTTGGAAATCAAAGTCGCCAGGTAGTTGCATGAGAAATATGTAACGCTCTAACCTACATCGACTGTGTGAGCGACATAATCAGTAGAATGTATACTGATGTGACAGGCAACGCGTGTAGCACATGTAGTTAACAGGATTGATTAAACACTGTGAAGTCTTGTTGAATTTATCATAGACAAGGTATTAAGTAAGTATGCGATGAATGTTAACTGTCGCTGAAATATAATCCAACATCGCGTTACATATAATAAAATGATAAACAGGCTGTGAAACACTGTGACAGTGTGGAGAATTTTACAAAATTAACGGATCAATAACAACTTGTAAGCGATTCTATTAATAGTCACACGGAATGATTGACAAATCTAATTACCAACGACGCTCCGTGCGCTTCGATGACGTTACCTTAAGAATCTCTGATTCAGCACTTATTACGTCTGCGATCGTAATGCGACAGCAGACGGGACAAGCGCGAGAGCATAATTTCGACTGGAATTCGCCGGTACGACGAAGCTACAGATTTTCAGTTCTTTTTCTGCCCCTCTCGAGAGCTGACGTTCGGGAAGTCGAGAGGGTATGGATTCCGATAGGCAGGTGTATCGTGTTAAAAATGTCTGCCTCCCGTTCGCGACACAAAACGCATGTATTAACGGTACGCAGATACGTGTTGCAACCGTGTATACGATCAGCTTTACGTCAACCCCTCGTGCGGTCAATTTGCGTGCCATAGACTTTACACTATATGGACCTTCGTCATATTATAAGCATCGTGTTCTGTATGCCATTTAGCATACAGGATCTACACGAACGCACTCTGTATCGAGGGAAACGATTTTCGCGCCTGTTCGGCACAGTGATTCGCGTTGGATTACACCTAATATGATTGGTATACCGTTCGAACGAGACAGTGTATGCTGGCGGTCATTTGTGTGCGTATTAGGAAAGGTAGCCCATCTCCGATGGCCCTCTAAAGACACACTGGCTGCTTGAACTTAGAAATAAAGTAGCACGATTTTCAATCAAATATCACGCGATGAAACAACTTACCATTGATATTTATTATTGTCAAAAGTAAGTAATTATTATCAGAGAATCAATGTCAGGTACATGATTCATAGTCCAAGTTTCTTAATCTCCAAAAGAACGGGAACATTTAATGCAAATTCATAATTTCTCATTACTCGGATCGGTACCTATTAAAGTAACCGTCGCGTTGAGCAGGTGCGATTATGCTCGCAGTTGCGTGGAAGCACGGAAGAAAATAAGTCAAAACATTCCCACGATCAGGGGTAATACGATGATCCAAGCTGGATGCTGGTTCAGCACCGGCTACCTTCACATACATCTGACGCACGTTAACACCTTGACTGTACAAAGTATTTCGGCAAAGTGCATTATGAAACCGTTGCCGCTTACCGCCGTGGGCGACGGTCTCCGGTGGAAATATATTTTGTCACCCGTATCTGGGGGACGTAGCAGTCAAAGTGTTGAAAGCGTGGCGATGAAAGTCGGACGGTCGCGATTGAGCGCAGAGGGTGGAGCGAGCCTGCCAACAGCTTTTTTCCTCGCGTGACATCGGCCGTTCGCCAAGTGGAGTTGACAGATTCCAATAAGCGAGCGGTGTCCCCTTAAAAATTGCCTACCGTGCATGTCAGTGAAGAAGGGAGACGGAGATAACGTACATGTGATAAACACACGCTTGCCTTCCGACTGTATTTATGTGCATATGCATGTATGGGTATATACGTATATCGCGAGGATATCTAATTAACCACGTGTGCCTGTTTTCGTGCACTGCGTGTAGTAGTTTTATTTGCTCAATCGTTCTGCCCGCCAATCGTAATTACACATTACGGTCGTCCGCCAGAAGCTATCGGGATCATAAAAATGGGTCGTGCCGACACGTCAAGTGCATTTTGTGCGGAGCTGATCGGAATTTCGGAGGATTTCACTTGGGTTTGAAAGCGCCCGGTTTCTGTACGGTAAGTAACAGGCAGACAAGCATATTTCGGACAAATTACCAAGATGTCAATGCCGAAGAAACATAAACGTAGACGTGCTTAATTGTGCTTTACTGCACGGAACGCGATAAATTTCAGGGTACGACCGCGTTTAAACTAAATTGAAGTTACGACCACTTGACGCCTTTTCCGATCGAGTAACGACAAGCTGCAGAAAAATGTTGCTTATACGACAGAGGACATTACCAAACAAGCTACTTAGGCTGTAATAACGATTCCCATTAACATCGAGCGCTTTTGATTTCCGTGCACTTAAGCGCGGCGCCGTAAGTCTTGTCGCAGATTGGAGAAAATGCAGATTCCCTGCGGGGCAATAAACGGACACCTTAAATGGGTCGGGTCATGCACGCGTCGCCCTATAATAGATTCCGATAATCCGAGGCGGGCACGTTCTCGCGTTATTATAAAACACGATCGGGGGAATTGTAAGCTGAAAGTCTGACGTGGCAGAGGGCTGCCGGCCAATAATTGCGTCCGGCCAGGAGCGACCACACGTGCTGAGCCCGCGAACGTTCGGAATCTGGCGATTCCATGAGATTCCATTCCGCCGACGGTCGTGGGCGTGCCTCCATATTTAATCGGCCGTTCGATAGCCGCGCGAAACGACGGTGCGTGCAACGACGCAATTGAAGCCGCGGTAGCTGATCCCCTAGCTTGGATATGTAATTGCCGGCGCATCTTTATTGCCGAGCCGTCCGGAATTTCAGGATCCGTTTTGGTCCTTTCATGTTCATAGGCGTGCCCCTGACGAACGGCATGGCATTTGTGAACGGACGAAAGGGACTGCCGACTCTGCCTACGGCACTCGAGCACTCACTATGGAATCCGTCAACTTCGTCGAATTTACGATACCAGAATGAGCGCACCAATTTCGGTGCGACATCGTCGGACGCTCCGTGTCGTAGAGCTGATCGCGTTTAATCAGCTAATTTTCTGTGGATTGACCTACGGATTTGTTTTGGGAATTGATTTTAATGACACGCTCTCAGCGGGTGCCTGCGTACACTGGATTGTTACGAATTTATGCGATTCAAACGAAGAGGCACTGGGGGGGTATTTGGAGCTGCGGGGCGTTCTGTGGAATGAAAATCGTTATATGTATCATCGCCGTCGATTATTTGCTTATTCCGCTATCGTATACCGCTTTTTATCCGTGGGACAATTTATTAGTCTGTGCCCAGCGGACTGGGCAACTGACATAAATATCGCACAATAACCAGGTTACTCTGCCGTTATGCTGACTTTTAGTTTAATGTAGCAGGTGGAGACCAAGGTTATAGCAAACAAGCTAACAATAACATGTTGGTACCGATATTCTGTTTGGAATTACACCTTACTACAATCTACTTACGTTGATTGGCAACTCAAACGGACTTCGTATACCGCAAAATATCCACCCTCAACGAAAGATTGAGAAACCGATCCTATTCGAATACCACCGTCTGGGCAGTAAACTCGCTCGCGAGAGACAGGAGCGCGTGCTACGTCGCAGACGAGCGCCAAGGTAAATATTGAATAAGGTAAAAATCGGAATAATGGACGGTTGAACCAATTTTCGTTCCCACATGATATTCCGTCGTGACATGCCTACGGCGCGACGGCGGTTGGCAATTCGAATACGTACGAGAATGGCGAAAAAATTTTTCCTTCAACAAACAACCCCGGAGGACGATCTTTCGGAAGGAATCGAGACTGCGTTTAAACGTCCACGCGAAGCTAGCAGCGCGTGCGGCGACGCAATTATGGTGCAGCAGTACATGTGTACGCGGGGTATGCAGAACCGGGCGTTTTAAATGGAAGCACTTAAGTATCGCCCTTAGTCATGGGCGTATGAAATGCAACATCACAGGGAATGGTCACACTATTGTTGACTGGGTCAACCCAGTGACGGGACAAATTTCTCTTCGCAATCTCAACATCTAGGTTTGGGTTAGGGTATTTTGGCCAAATCCACATTTTACTATTGCGTTCGTTCATTTTCAAATTATACGATAACACACATGTCTCAATAAAAATCCTACGAAATTCCCGAAAAAAATAGGACTCACAAAAAATGAGCGAGCATTAGAAGAGAATTCCTTGCACTGAATTGTTTAATAATCTATCGTTGACGGTGGGGCCGTCGCGTCAATGTGAAATTCGCGCGTATCCCTCGCGCTTCATTAACGTTCCCGGACACGTAGTCCGGCCAGTACCGTGGGTCCGATTTCCATGCTTAGCGCGCGCGACCTTGCCGGGTTTATCACTGGCCGCCAATTCCACGAACCGACCGGGACGGGCAATTGCGTGCTCTCGCGTATCTGCCCGCTGTGCCAGGGGGAGAGAAACGACCGTGACGTCCGACGTCCGACGTCGCGGCGACGTGTTAATCGCGATGGACGGCCGTGTAGCACTACTGTCAATTGCCCCATGCTGCATTGTAATTCTTACCTACGTTCTTTTGCGTTTGCCATACCGCTGATGCGACACGCGGGACGCGCGGAAATGTTTCTTCGCGTAGACCAGTGGTTTTCAAACTGCCGCTTATTCATTGTGCACCGTAGGGTAGAGTGTGCGGGACGTGCAATTGTTTTTCATAGAATATGACGTTGAAAGGATTTACTCCTTTTTTGTTGGTTTCGCCGATGTTATTATTACGTTGCAATTTACTGCGGTAGTCTGTCATGATGTATTGCTTCTTTGAATCCATCACCAGAGACGGACGGTATGAAGGGCAGAAATATGGGTGGGTAGAGAGAAGTAAGTAGATAAATATTTAATAATGTTTTAGGGTTTGACATCGGGGTGAGAAAAAAGGTTTGTGTCTCGGTGTGTTGCATGCTCGATTATAATACCTGCCCAGCATCCAGACTTTACGTTCACTAGTCAGATGGAGTTCGGAAAGACTCCGGGAACTTTTTGCATGAATTGGATAATGTGCATCTTTTTTCACTGCATCGTATATCTCATATTAGCTCTTTGTTTGTCTCTCAAGTGTAACGCCGTAATGTCTGAATCTTTTACCTGGAGTTACTATTCATTCGAGTCCCTGGTCCGAAGTTAATGGCCTGTGACAGTAACCGGTGACAGTATCGGGGGTGAATTGATTTATAACCCAGACAAAAGAGACAAACTTATAAAATTAGCGTTCATTGATCAGGCAGAATGTGTCACTGATCAGTGCCCCACCAACATATCGAGTGTCACTTAATTGCAAGAACACACGTAGCGCCGAAGCTAAGTAAATCTTCGCGGATCTTCCAGTAGAATATCGTCCTCAACATTAATTCCATGCGATATTGGCTGGCACGTGGTGTTGAGCAATTTTTTCAACAAGCCAGTAAGCTCTGTACCACACGCTCGCACGCCTGTCAGCCGTGGACTTGCTGCAGTAATCACGGCGATACGATGAATAATGTCCGCCGGCCGCGGTGTCTGTCGAAACGAGAGAACGTGTTTAAGTAATATATTAAGGAGGCGCATTAAAAACTGGATTTTTAACGACGGGATCGAAATCGACCTCTTCACGGGCACACACACAGACAGCCATCTTAAGCGGCATACTTAAAGAAGCCCTGCCTCCTATCGTTCCCGCGCACGACGAATGACGTATAAAAATGTTACGATCGAATTACGCTTTATGCGAATTCGAACGGAAGAACAAATCTCGCTAATCAGACGGCGGATCGGTCGTAAACATTGTCTAAAACGAGCGGCACTTCCAATAGGATACGCACTCCGTAAAGGTTCGCAATACTTACGGATCGATTTTTAATGAACACATTCGCGCATGATTTACGGAACAATTAAATTCCGATACGCGAATTATTGTAAATTGTGGTCGCGTTATGGGCGCGCTTAAACGGCGAATCGCTCGTTAAACGTCACGCGGAGAATTTCTTCGCCCGGCAGGAGAGGACGACGACGACGACGTTCCGTGGCTGGCAGTAACGCGAGGCGCATGCGTTTACCAGGAGTTGTACGACGACGTTGACGCGGGAAGATCTCCTTGGAAGCGTCGTAAATGAGCCGGTGTGCAAACTCACGCTCTCGCGCTCTCTCTCTCTTTCTATCCAAATGTTTATCCTCTTCGAACCTCGCACCCTAGCTTACCCGCGCATACATCCGATGCATGGAGTCGCGCGCGTCGTTTCATTAAATTTTCCTTCCGCCACTCAATTATATATTTTATCTCGTTACGCGACGTCCGTTTCGAACGGAATCGTTTTACGCGCTTTTGGCAGATGAGCTGCGAGCCCGACGTGGACGCCCTTTGCCGCTGACGTCTCACGTCGGTCCCTTTGATGAGCGCGAGCACGCTTTCCGCTCGGCCCTCGGACAGGACGCTGTCACGGCGATTGACCGTTACGTCGACATTCCGATGAAAGTGCGTCAAATTAAAGTGCCGTCATTAGCGATTCAATAAAACGCGAATGGACGGGCGTTATGAGAACTATCAGCGCGTTGGTATCTTGGCTATTGAGGCGGCCTTACGTCTTACGGCTACGTAAATCGTAGCTCGGTCGTAGAATCCAACGCTGGGGAAAACAAAAAGAATGTATGAAACGAGGTGAAAATTGATAAGCGCGCACAACAAGAATTTTGAGAAGCGGCAATAGAATCAGGAGTACACTCGATCGTGAAGAGTCGTCTTTTATTTTATAGAAACTGTGTCAACTTTATTAGGCATGGTTTCTATTTCTGTTGGAGCGTCGGTCGTCGATCAGTATACTTAATTAAATTATGAGATAAGTGAACCGTTAACTGCATCTTACATCGTTTGTACTGACTCCGACAAATTTCCGATTCATTACAGCGGAATCTGTGATCATCAAGTGAACAGTGTCTTTTAATCTACCGCAGGCGAACGATACCGCGCATCGATTGACGCGATCAATTTTATCGCGGTCCTCTGCATCCATCGTCGGTCAGCTCAACGGCACCGTTATTACTCACGTTAACGAGATCATTTGATTCATCAAGATATTTACTTATGCCAGGAGATAGCCTCGCGTGTGACGATTAATCATTCGATCAGCCGGCCTCTTCCCCAAGTGCCCGAGACGTGTTCGTGTCTGGGCTCGATAGAGAAGATAATGCAAATCTCGGAGTGGAAACTCTCAATCTTATCCCTCAAATTACTTCAATCCAGCTTCGCAAGTGGAACGAATGTTAATATTGAATGGGACGAGCGAAAAGTAATACGTGATTGAGTTTGTATGACCAGTCACATGACGAAGGAGCGTACCAGAATAATGAAAATGCAATTGGTAAGACGTATAAAAGAAGGAATAAGAAAGATCTGAATTTCGAACTAGTTCGAAGTGCTCCCGTATATTCACCATAAAATATCTTTTCCATAAAACTGTCCCAAATTGTATTACCAGCACAGGATACTCCTATTAACACTCGATAAATGATGAATCGGTCACACGATTTGATAAAAGCACGTCCACCTCTCATCAACACCCGCTCCCCCACATCTCGTTCCATTGTTCTGGAAAATGTCAGAAACAAAAGCCTCGCACCCCCGGCTATCGGACCATAAGAACAATCGCCACGAACGCTCTCGTCTCGTGGGAATCGATCAGCAGCGATCGCCATCTTCGTTCAGGCCCCTTCGCACATCGGTACGCAAGATTTATCGAACGACTCACCGTGACTCTCGTCGTCTGGATCGTCGTACGTCGTACCGTACGACGGCGACGTGCGTTCACGACGCGACGTATTCCTTCGCTCGGGCGAACAAAGAGAATAACGTCAGGCCGAACGGCACGCGCTTCGGAACGACGCATTTATCCGCCGTAACGGACCGAAACGCGATGGGTATTCTCCGCGAGCGCACAATGAAGCAATCGAGCGCTTGAACACGCACGTTTTCGCGGGGAAACAGGAGTGAGCGCTTTACGACGGTGTTATACGACGTCTCGCTCCTCGATTCTCAACGGTCGGTACTTTTTTCCAGCCACATTCCTTCGAATATGTTTTACGCGAGTAGCGGGGTGGGGGGAGGGATGGGTGTTACAGATTTGACGGTACAGAAGCTGTTTACGGGCTGTCAGCTTTTACTGGAGGATTTGTTCGGATTTTTTCTTCTTTTTCCTTTATCTTCTTTTCGGTATACGATATGCTATACGGCATCGTTCCACTTTCGCTGATTATTGCAGTATGTGTTTGCGTCTTGAAATTCGAATTAATAACGACCATTAAGAATCTGCAATTCGTTATATCGAATGTGACAAGCGTTCGTGTTTTCGAAGCTGTAATGAAACTTACAAATGTGCATTGTGATTTGCAATTAAACCCGCGAACGGTTGGTCGTATGCACCTACGCTAATGAAGACCTGCTACGATCATTTTTAAAGTGCAAACGTTCGGCGAAATCAATATACATTTGTAAACAGAACTTGTTTACAAAAATATCTGACAATTATGCGAGATATTTCAGTAATTCATTTCGGCTCGCGCTTGCAGCGTGGTTTCAATTCATCCGAGAACAAATCGATATACGTTGTCGGTTACAAAGTGCTACTGCTCACGCGGAACTGTGGTAGTTGCACGACTTAATCGTGGTCCATGCGTGCATACGCGCATTCTGCACGAATCTCGTTTACGACCAACCCGTGACAACCGTTTATCTTATTCGCTGATTTGCGTACAAGACAGGGCAACATTTTCACGTTTTCGTACGTACTACTAGTAATTTAAGGTTGTTTATCAGATTAAGGCGTGACTGCAATCAATTATTATAAATATTCGCTTTGTCTCGCCGACAAGTCGCGATTTCCAGACGTTCGTGTTAATCAATGCTACATTATGGAACGCATTTTGCATAAGCAGCGTTAATTGTCGCAAATTGTTCCTCCACCATGATCAAAAAAACATCCTGAGCTCCTTTAAAAAACCTGCCTTGTAACCTGCGAACGCCGAAAAGCGACGGTCACTTGTTGAATATCGTACTATCCGAATCTCCCTTCTACCGTGGCGTCTATTTTAGTGCGACATAGAGGGTCTTTCTGTGCTTTCGTACATTATAGGTCCCCGACAATGAGTCCCATTCATGGTGACAGTGCATCCCGTCGCTCGCCTCCTTATCATCGACTAAGTCTCGGTACATGAAGTTAGAAATGGGTAGATACGGTGTAAGTGATAAAAAATGCGGATGAAAGAGAGTACGTTTATATTGTTGGCGCGATGGAGTCAGGTCTGCTGATTATATTGAAGGAATAAAAAATGTTTTTTGCGTTTGCGCAGTTAAGGATAGAAAATTCAGTGAACCACCGTCAACTGTAGAGATGAATTAAATTCAGTTGAACATTGAACAGTGCTTGGAACAAAGCTCTACTACTACGACGTACTCGAATGTACTATCGTTGCACGTCGCTGCCTTATTAAATAACAACTACACCGTCACTTTTTCCACACATCCGTAGCATCACTTTTGAAATTCGAATAGAACGTGTATCATTAAATGCGTAACAATTAAATCCTGTTGCTTTACTGGTTTCATTATTGCCGTCGTTATACAGTGCTACATTCGGAGACTCCTATTCATCCGGCATTAAGTTCAAGGTAGTTTAACACGTAAACACATTCTGACCCAAAGGCTAGTTTCATCGGTGCGCCAGACTTTGACAGCTAGTTTCATAAAGCAGCCTGTTACGCCGACATACGTTACACCTTTGGAACCAGTTTTCTAAAAGAACTACCCGATGTTTCCTTCGGCTAAAGTGTCTTCAGCAGCGACTGAAATATGGTTAGTAGCGTTATAATTGGGGGCTACCTCCGCGACGTACTTTAATCGAAAGACACAGCACGTTCAAGTGACGATTTCATTATGAACGTCGTTATTACACCTTTGGCGGGGCCGAAATAAATGATTACCCAGAGCCAGATCGTAAAGACGTCCTGAATCACGGGAATCGACATTTGTGAAAAGACCTGTGCACTTACGTCGGGTCATTATTTCACATGAATATGAAATGGAGGTCAGTGGGACCACAGAGATGAGCATTGGTACGTATCTTCCTGGTATCGTGTCTGGAACTACTGCGATACGCTTTTGGCACTATATTATACCAGTTTTTATAAGGGCGTAATAATTAGGTTTTCTTATAATTTATGATTGAGTTCTTTACAAGGTAGCAAATAAATTGTTATTAAGCTTTACTATAATCGCATTGTTATTTTACAGCGATGCAACGTGCTGAAATTGTTGACAAAACGAAGTTTAACTAGACTGTAAATATCAAAGCGGATGTTTGTGCCATATCATACCTTCATAGATATCAACGTAAAAGTCTCAGCTACGTTATCATTTCCGATTAAACTTTCACTACAATGGCAACTGACTACATCATACAAAGGGTCACTCGAAACTTGTCTTTTTCGAGAATGTTCATAGTTGATATAATCCATTATTAGTGAACGTAATATATACCGTCATTGATCATGACTTTACAACAACTGAAACATTCACCATGTTCTCTCCACAATGCATACATAGACCGCATACAACGACGTACTGGCCAAAAACCGTCCTCTCGTGTTTTATTATTAATAAACAACGCTTCCTATTATTACCCGCGAGTAGGACTCGCGAAACTTTTACCGCGATCAAACGCGGCTTTCACGGTTGAACAATAGGCGAGACCGTGGTGTTTGTTCACTTTACGACTTCCCGGATTTGGGGTCCTCCGCATTAGGTGGGGGTAGAGGGGGTAGATGAGACCCTTTACGAAATATCTCTGACGAGGTTGTATACCTAGCGGGCTAGCTGGAAGCGTATACCAGCGAAGGCTAGAAAGAGATGAAGATCGGAAGAGAAGAGGAGGAGCGAGGTGGTGCGGTTTTTGACGGCGTTATCTAAATTGTCACTGGCCACGAGCGGCCGTAGCTGGGTCCGACGAAAAAATCTCAGATATCCGAGATAAACTTAATTACAGGCATCGAGATTAAGCCCGCCGGCTCACGCCGCTGCTACCTTGGTGGCACTTTTTTCGAAAAATCTATTGGCGAGAACCGATCTGGTCGACCGACTGTGCAACGTTGAAAAATCGCAACGTGTTTATACGCTCACGGCACGAGTCCTTGCTGAGTAAATCCTTGCGGACCTTGAATACATTATTCGAACCCTGGTCGCGAGCGACGACAAAGGTGATGAGGGGGGGTGGTGGGAGGAAAATAAGAGGAGGCAGAGAGAGAGAGAGAGAGAGAGAGAGAGAGAGAATGGGTGAGTGAGTGAGAGAAAGATAGGACCCAAACAGAAAAGTGCGTAATCAGTGATCCTTTCTTCTTCACACTCGATGTTGACGATAAAATATCGCCGGCGGGTAAGCTGGCGATGAATTATTATCATCGTTATCGCACGCCGTTACACGCTTTTATATATATACCCGTTCGTGTATGTCACCTCACTCACCCACTTCCCCTTTCGCTTCCTCGCTCCCGCAAACCTTCGGACGGATGATGATCGTCGAAAAAGGTGTACGCGCAGAACCGCGTGCGAGCGTAATTATCACTGTCGATCCGTTGATCGGTGGCAGTTATGGGCCGCTAATGATCGGATTCGATCGGAGAGACGTCACGTGCTGTATCGAGCCGCTGTAGGTTAATCTTATGAATATTCGACGGGGGGGATTTTTTTCCCCATGACGTCGTCCGAGGAGGTTGCTGCAAATTACCTTCGTCGATCTCTTCATCGTGTAGAACACTGATGTCTGGGCTTGGTCGTCATGTACGACGAACGTGTTGTATGTCACATGCTTTCGTGCTGCACGGAATTATCGAGCTTACAATAGCCACCTTGCACGAACGTAAACTATCGAGATACAGTGGCTTCGACGACAAGATTTGGCCGAGAAATTTGTAATGTATTGGTAAGTCACGTGCGTCGTAAATGCGTTAGTAATAATGTGATATAATTAATGTTTGCGTTAATCGTGTTCGTATTTGTTTTTACAGATTCTGACCTCTACAAAATATCCCATACTTTCGGCACACGTCTGACAATACGTAGTGGCAGTTTTGCAATCGAAGCAATAAAGCGATCGATCGCGGGGACACATCGCGCGAAATGCACATTATGCATTTACCGCGTCGGCGTCCATTGGGAAGAGAAATTTGCAAGAGCCGGGACGTAACGACGTGTGTGGCTGAGGGGCTTAAACCGATCGTTCATATTAACTCCGACACTATCGAAAGTGTAGATTGTACCGAGGGGATCGAATGATTGCGGGTCCGGCCGAAGGTCCGCATAGTGTCAAGGGCATAAGTGCAAAGCAATCTCGAACATATCTCTCGATTTAACCCCGGAAAAAAAAAGCGGCGCACGTGCGCTCGGGCTCTTTTGATTCCCATTTTTATCCGACCGGCATTATCGACGTTTCATTATTAACGGGAGGTATCGCTTTATGCGGGAGAGCGTCTCTCGTGCGAGCGAATTTTTGTGCGGCCAAGAGACGTTGTAGCCGCGGCATTTACGTACGCATACGTTATTGGTGCAAAATGATGCGGGAGGACTTTCGGCTCGCGATGCTGAGGCCGCACCAAGGACGTATATCTGTAATGGGAAATATTTCGCTGGATGGGACTTCACTTCCTCGAGTGCCGTGCGGCAATTTATGACACCGGCTAACAATGTATAGTGGACACATTGAATAAACGCTAACATGCGTATGAGACCTGGCAACGGGTAAATTATCGCGGGCTATGACGTACAGTTCGAGGAGAAGAATGCGACATGGTACATGGATTCGTGAAATGTACCAGCGTCGCACTTTGATAAACTTCGCTGTATCATCTTCTTTACACACCTGTCTAGGTCTCACCATCCATCGACTTTAGTTACTTTTTTGTCTCTCTTTGTTCTCTCTCATCTATCTTCAGCTTCTTCTCTCCGGCTGTATCTAGGATTCTAACCGACCTCGGATTACGCGGAGAATCTTCACGGATTTAAAAAGATGACTAAAATGATTCCGCAATTTAGTATACTGTACCGTTTGTCTTGAATTCAGACCCATTATGTGTATTTCCGCGATTTTATTGTGGTATTTGCAATAACGTTTTCTAAATTACGAACTAAGTGCTTTTTTATGTAGCTCAATTTGATGAAGTATGTCATTGTAATGTTAGGCTTTCCTCTCTCAAAAATAAAGACGGTCGTGGGTAGTCGCGCATTGAGTCGTTAAAATATTGGCAGCGTCAGTCTACACCCGCCGCTCTCCCACTTTGTCAATCCCTGTTATTTCGACGATATTCTATACCAAGTAATGAAGTACTCGAATGAATTATCCGAAACACAAGTCACGAAGTCACGGCCCGACCTTCGGTGCAACTTCTCAGCGCAGGTGAAGTGCTGCGCATCGAGTAAGCATCGCAGTCTTATGATTATACGTTCGCAAAATTATCCTCTCGGCCATATTTGTATTGATAACTCGGAAGATCATATACCGCGACGAGAGATCCTGAGAAGTGGTGTATATATATGTGACTCGATGAATTACGTGTGTCAATAATGCGCGAAAGGGGACTTTCAAGTGAAGGTTTTCGTAAGTCCCGTGACGGTTAGCCTCATTCCTGCAGAAACCGAGAAACGTTCGTATACAATACAATTTGCACAACGTCTCCGTTTCGATTTTACAGCAGTTGCGGTCCAAAATTGAGTGATTAAAATAGGAATAAAATAAGAACAATATTGGTCAAAGGTGAATCGACGCAAATAACGACCGACGAAATTGAAGTTTGAAAACTGCTCTATATGTTATGCCGATTTATTACCATTCGTTAAAATATTTTTCTGAGCACTAGTATGCTTCATTAGCATATAATACGCAGCAGTTCGCCTCCTATCCGAAATCAATACGTGATTTTCACGAAATTCACATTAACGGGTACCGTAATAAGAAAAGCACGCTCCTCGCGGTTAATTACTAAGGTGGAAGGTGCTCGCCTGCGAAGACGCGACATAATCTTGAGAAACGATCAGCGGCGGAGTGTCGGATCGCGTAAAGGATTACTTTATGCACTTTCCTTAATCACGATTGACCACCGTCGCGTTCCGTCTTCGGCCAAATGCCGACGACGCAATGAGGCATCCGACTAAATTAGCCGAAGGACTATTTCGAGAGAGAGAGAGAGAGAGAAGAGAGAGGGGGAGAGGATGAGAGTCAAGAGCGCGGGCGATAAAGTGTGCAGATGCAACAAGGGGGATGTAAGTTTGTAAGTATACGCGTCCCGTACGATCCTCCTTTCACAAAATGATGCGGACTACCCTGAGAGGTCGGCTGATCGCTCGATGTCAAGGTCCTGCCGGTGGTCAAGGACGCGCGTGCGCGCTCGTTGTTTTTCTCCTGACCCCTGACCCCGGCCTCTGCAGTCTGCCACGACGTCACAAGGGTCCGCGCGCTGATCGAGGATAATAAAACACTTAAACCTCTTTCTCCACTCTATCTCCGCGCAAGTTCGCCCGCGTCTCGTTCGACAAACCTCGCTTTGTTTCTCATTCTCGCCTGAGCGTACCTATCGGCGCGCGCGCGCACGTAAGCGCACGCGCAGAACGCATTCGCAGACGATCGAGGTGTCTTCTCTCGCTGACCCGACGCGATGCGCCGAGAATGCGAGAGCTGACGATTATAAAAATGCCGCCTCCCCTACGGCTGCTGATTGGCGTCTCCAACGAGAGGTACCAGCACCTGTTGCAAGTGCAGAGAAAAACGTCGGAGAATTTGAGGGAAAGAGTGGCGAGAGTAGCGAGACGCGAGAAAAGGGGAGAGGCGGGGAGGATGTAGATAGAAGTCAGAAACGTTACGAGGAGGGAAGCTTTCTAAATTCCAGAAATCGGCCCGAGCCCTTCTGGAGCCGGACGAGGTCCCCGGCATTGTAAATATAATTTATTTCACGCTATCGAGACGCGCGCCACTGGAAGCGTCTCCGGTGGAAAGAAAAAGGGGCCCGATAAATTCTCCGAAATAATTGCCCAGTCGCCACCTACTGCGAAGTCGCCGTTGATTGATGCCGCGGAATAATTGGCAATTACGATTTTAAAAGATCCAACAAATAAAGCCTCGCGCGCTATCCCCTGCGCGCATTATAGCGCGCGCGCACGCGCGTTCGCGTCGTCTTATATTACCATGGGCCGTTTGTAACTACCCGAGCACGCGCTCTTAGCAGCACAGCCGCGCCGCGGTTGCTATTTTCGGATTTTATCGTTATTAATTAGGAGCCCGCATTCGCATGCCGGCGTTTGTACCTCATTAGGCACCTTGACGCTCGCCGAGTTCTCCGACAACTACCTGCAGGTCAGATAAAGCTGGGAGGGAGCGAGACGGAGAGAGAAGGTGAGTGGTAGGGTGTCGACGATACGCCCGCGAAATCAGCTGGGCTAATAGTATATCCTCGATTCTCATCGGTCACGATTATTCGTCCGATGATGAGTACTGTCGAAAGACATCGCAAACGTCGGCCCTCACGCGAGATTCATACGAGTATTCACTCATCATTCTACTGTAACAGACTTCATCTCTGTCCGTTTCAGTGAGCAGTCCACACAACCGACTCGATGCCAAACATGTAGATACCTAATTAAGCATTGACCTAGGACTAATGAGCAGTAATCCATTCTACTTTATTGTGACTTGAAACGGATAGTCGTCAGTCGATGTGAGAAGTACACGTAACCAAAATGAAGAGATGCGTGATGTTTGTTTGTTTGCATGCGACCAATTCGATCTATGTTCCGTGTGGACGACAATGAACCACGAGCCAATGAGGTTACGTATCTCTCCCGTTCTCTTGCGCGACTTCTTTTTTTTTGCGAGGAACGAAGCTGAAGCGTTGCTTTCAAGGAATCGAGCCAGTCGGTGAATGGTAGCCACTTCGCGTCTGAATGGAGAGTAAACTCGATCCGCGCGCGTATACGAGACGAAACAGCAGCCTCCGTCTCGTTCCGTCTCGAATGGTACAGCACTTTGTAACGGGGGATCGTTTCGCGGAGGAAACTGGATCTGCCTCCTTCGCGGACGACTGCCTTGCCAAGGAATTCGGATCCCTCCCTCGTGGCTGGTTCTTGCTTCCTCGTCCTTCTCCGACTCCTTTCTTCGCCTGATGTCCATCCCCCATTTACGTTTGTTCACTTACTTTTTTCGGACACTACCTGATTTTCAAGTAAATTGGTCTTCCGTTCTTATGCAATCTGCACGTGATTGAAGAATTACATTCAAGCTATTTCCTCATAACCGACGTAATTGGGTCACAAGATGCAATATATGTTAGATAACGAAGAAACACAAGCTTCGTTGAACTAACTCTCCAAATTCACTTAAGCACTGTCCGAACCATCGCAATTCAATGCCCGAGACATTTCATGAATGGGAAGAAAACTCCAGACGCAAAGATGCACAGTCTTCGACGAGCACGAAATTACAATTTCACACAAGTTTCCATGCCGCCAGCGTGTAAGTGCGAAATTATCCACTCGAATGGCGGTCGAATGAAATCGACTTCGAGACCTCGTCACCTTACGCGCACGGCCGACGCAATTTCGTCGAAGCATCAGAGAATTAGGAGAAAGAAAAGAGAGGAGAGAGAGAGAGAGAGAGAGAGAAGGGGCGTCGAGGATGAAAGGAGTCGAAAGGGACAAGGGTACAACGGCCGAGACGAGCCGAACGAGCAGAACGTGCACGATGATAGGACTACCAGAACGACAAAGCTCGCCGTCGTCCCGTTCTGGGTGGCTCGATTTCACGGCGCATCGCGACAAGTTCCTTTATTCAATATGCCGATTTCTCACGGGAGCCGGGCCCTGACCGCGTCGGGCCTATGGCAAGGATTTCGAGGTAGGCGTGATCCGGCGATTTCTTTTCTACCCTTTTTCCATTCCGAGCGGACGCGATAAAGGAGGCCCGTAAAACGGCAGCGTAGAAGCGCCGCTCGGAAAAAGTAATAGCCGGCGGCGGGAGTTTCACCGACTGCCGCGCAGACGGCGAATTTTCGATAACGAGCGCCTGTAAAATTTGAATACGCATGTTCGATCGCAGATAGGCCCGGATACTAATATATTAACGGCCTTGTAACGGCGGTATAATTAGAAACGCTATTGTTGCCGGTGTTAAGAAGGTCCATAGTAATACGGCGGCTGAGTTTATAGTGTATAAGTTCGGTGGTGGTGGCGATAGTCGATGGAAAAATATCAAGATCATTCTTTCATGCGCTCGTCGCAAGATTATGGACATGACATAAGAAGACATTATCCGTAGAGAGCGTAGATTAAGTGCCTGCAACACAGTGGCTGCAAGAGACCTTTTTAGTATGATGCGGTTAGCATTAACATAATTATCGTGGGACGATACGCGTAGCATAATTTTCAGTAATGCGTCTCGTTATAAGACAAACGACGCACAGAATGCGTATACTTAAGCGTCCTACGAAAAACATGCCCGCCTCAATTATAACTATCCAAGAATTTTAACAGCGCACATATATTCCGTGCTCGACATCTACTTTATCGGAGCGTTGCTCCAAAAACGTAAGGACCCCCGACCTGACAGTATAAAACCCGTCCCAGCTAGACGATCAGTTTCTCGTGACGCCCGACATTCGAACATGCGGCACTGAAACTTTCAGATATACTCGCCTTGATAAAAACGTTCAATACCATCTTATGAACGTCGACTTTCGTACAAATGATCTAAATAATAATACATACACGGCATTCAATCTACGAAAAAACCAAGACTCATAAGACTTGAATAAATCTGCTAATAGCGTAGAATATCGTAATCCGACTAGACAATTTGAACGACGCGGAGCTAGTGGCCCGCTGCAAAGTCATCCAGATTTTTAGACGGCCACGATTATCGCGGCGCCGATAAAGGATCGAACGGCGCGCCGCGCTCGTGGAGCACGCATGATCGATGGAAAAACGAGAGTTCCGAGCGGAATGGCGCGCGATCCTGAATAATCGGATGCAGCGATGATTAAGTGATAGCGGCGACGCAAAGTCGTCGGTCGCCGGTCGCCCGCCGAAGTCATTGTCGTCTTTGGTAATCGACTCATTATCTTGCCGAGGGGGATAATTACGCTCGGTCCTGGAGTAATTAACGGGGTCCCGGCGCGAAGATGCCAAGAGGAGAAGGCTCGCTACTCTCGCGCGCTGTGCATTATCTTCGAAATCTTTTTCCTCCGTCCGTCTCGACCCTCTTCTTGCCTCTCCTTTTCTTCCTCTCTCATTCTCACACGGTCTCGAGATCTCGCCCGGTCGCTTCTTCTTTTTCATCCCGCATTCATTCTCGTACTGTCTCTCTCGTTTTTTCTCCCGCGATCCTACTGCTACTTTGTTCCCTTCTCTTCGCTGCGTGTCCCTCTTTGGCACGGTTCTCTTTGTACGATGGTCCTTTTTGGTCCCGACCCTCTCGCTGATTATTACTTGCGGAGATTATCGGCGTTTTTAGCACCTAGGTACAGCGGTCGGCAGAATCTTTCGGCGTCCTCTCGTACATCTTGCTACGCAGGCACTGATTATAATCTCGCGGTAAAAACCGGGAGAAGGGCCCCCTATAAATTTCGATAATTACACGATCTTAATAGTCGCTGAATATCGACATGACGTCGCAACGCTTATCGCGCGATTTAATTTTTTCTGTCAACATCATGCAGGGTAATGCCCGTTTTCCCTATTACCTCTCCCGCCGCAATCTTCACGCATGTTTCCTCTATCTACAAGATGCTGGATGCATGTACATCCGACAGTTTCAATTTACGTGTGTACGGGCCGGTGATTATCAAAGTGGTATAAGCAAACACAGTGGTACATGTGGTACATTGTGAACGGTCACAACACAAAAAAAGTGGCAGCAGAACGTTCAGTAAAAGAAAAAAAAAAAAAAAAAAAATTTGCGCATAGATCCCATGACGCGAAGTAGTTAACATTGACTAGGGGTGGTCTCTCGCTGTTTCGCATTTCAGCCTCTCAAACACTAATGCACTGCCGCATTATTATTCTACCGAAAGAAAGAAGCAAGTTGGCAGCTGGCCACTTATCTGCGCCTCTTCCTGACCAATTAATTACAAATTCCCAAATCTGTCCGGGCAATGATTTACTCGAACGCTTGCTCGTATCTCCGCTATCATGGGACTTTCGTCGTTCGGCTGTTTAACGCGATACGAAGACGTGGCACGTTCTCCACGTGCGTGCACGCGCGCGATTTGCTCCTGACACGCGAGTGAATAGAAAATGAGCGGAGGAAGCTGGGAGCGAGTTCGAAAGAGACGGCCGAGAGGGTAGAGAGGGCCACGCGCGAGGGAGCAAGAAGTGATGTCTGAAAACGAAACGGCAGGTGGATCCCGCTCGAAATTTACTCGCAGCATCGGCCGCGGATTGGATCTTCGCGCAATTCATCTGACGGGCTGCAGACTTTTTGGCAGAAGTATCATCGGTTACTGACAATTTTTGTACAAACACAGTAAACGGCTATCTCTCGGGTTTCACGGATGTTCTCATCAGTGGCCACAATTTAATGAGTTGATAAGGATATGGGCTATAAACAGTTCTTTCAATCTTTATAACGTGTCAGTCTCTGCACGACACTTAGTTAGAAGAAATCTGTCAATCAGAATTTCGCGGAACTCACCTGACTCGCTGTCGACTGTTTTGGCGAGCAAATCGTCGGATGGCGAAAATTCTCGCACAAACGCGACAGACCGTTCCTCGAACGTTTCTGACGCTGTTTACCCGACATGAAACGGAGCGGCAGGTGGATCTGGCCTGAAATCAACTCGCGGCGAACTAAAGTATCGTTCACAATTCGCTCAATCAGCGTCAGTTAATGTCTTCAGCAAGAAAATCATTAAACCTCAATCGAGGCCCCGAAAATAGGGAGCTTCGCGAGACGCCGAGATGATTCCAGGAATATTCGAAATCGCTGGCTCGCTGACGTTGATCGAACTACCCGCGGTAATTAAATTTGCTTTATCGATCGCCGCGCACGTCGTAAAATGCGCAAAAATCGTAAGTGCCCGAGGACACGGAGCACGCGGCAGCGCGGTTACATCTTTCGCCCGCTGATTGGCTTCTGGCATTGGTGCAGAATGCAGGGCGACACTTAGAAGATGCGGGCTTCGGAGGCTACCAATTACGACGGCCGGCAGCTGCCTTCCTTCTCGAATCGCCTCCTGGCTCCGGTTGAACGCTGCTCGATCTCGATACGTCGAAACGTGCGGGTATCAGTTTTATTTGACTATGATAAATCGATCGCGCGCCCATTAATAAACATTCGCGGCGTCGCAGCTAACTGCGACAGTCTACGACACCTGCGAGACGCCGTACGCACTGGAACGAGCTTGAGCAATGTCGTGCGTGATTGGTACATCGAAAAATCCGGTTGCATCTCTTCTCGGGCGATCGTAACGTCCTTGATTTATCGTCGGCTCGATATTTGCCAGTGCGGGCGCGTAGACGCGATAAGGAGCGAGCGGACATATTAATCGATTGTATATTGTCACCTTCAGCCTTCGGTTTTCATGATGTCCTTAGGACGCTCGCAGCCTCGTTCGCTGGCGCCAGTATCATGCAAGTGGTAGTCGACGGCCGGGTGGCAGGCATCGACGCCGTGCTCAGCTAAATCGAATCTCCGGACGGTAGGAGAACGAGGAGAAGGAATATCGTGGGTGGACCGGCAGATATGAACACGATCGGACAGATCGGTGGCGTGGCTTGACTTACGCGCACACTTCTTATTAACTATTTACACGTGTCCGTTTCGCTTGTCGATCTATCTCCGTCTCTACCTCTTCTACCTCCTTCTTCGTGTTTCTTCCCTTTCTGTCTCCACAGACATCCCCCACTCACTCTCTCTCTCTCTCTCTCTCTCTCTCTCTCTCTCTCCTTCTCTCGTCCTTTCTCTCTCATCGACGAGGACCTCGCTCAAAGTCGAGCTCTGACGTAACGCGCGACATTAAACGAGCTCCTGGCCCACGGGCAGGTGCAGGTGCATCGAGCAAAGATGAATCCTGATGGTCGAAGTTTCTTTCGCGCGTGCGTGCGCGCGTGTGCGAGCGGAGCCGCGGAGCGGAGGAGCGCACCGGGTATCGAGCGACCCAGCAGAGTGCGTGATCTCGATCGAGCACGCGCGTCTCCTCGGAGATCTCTCCCGGCGAAAATTCGCGCCCGGTCAATATGTGTTGCAATTCTTTCGCGCCACTGCTATCTCCCATCTCTACTAACTTGTTCAACATTCGGGATATACTTAAATTGCAGGAATGTCGCAATTCCTTTTACCCGCTCTATCTGCGATCTCGTTTGTGCGCGCTCGCCATTTGTTTGTCTCCCCCCCGTCGTCTTATCTTCGCCATCGGGCGTTGCCGAAAAACGTTGCGCGAAAATTTATGCCGCCCGTTAACAACGTTATCTGCCGGCGCTGCAGTATCGTCGGCCCGAGGTACATATGTACACCTCACCGGCCAGTTCGAGCGCGAGCATCGACGTTGAAGTTCGATGCTCGTTTCGTGCGTGTCTGGTAGCTTGGGAAGGCAATGTCGCGCCTTTATATTTTCGGAGAAAGCGCGTTTCGACCCTGTCAACGCGATCGGGTTTCGCGCGCTATCGAATCATCCACACTTTCTATACGAAATGAGTGAGCGAGGCGCGACGTGACCGTCTATTATTGTCGCGAAATTATTATCGGCTGTAGGAGTCGGCCGGGTCAATGAACCTGTTTTAATGCGTCGCGCTCCGGCAATAATATGATCGTCTAATATTAACCGATCGAGCGCGATCGTGTCTTTAGTACTGAGAAGGTCGGGTCGGTTCTTCTAAACGTCGTTCGCTAGAAGCATGTACTGTGCTATTAAAAACCGAATAATTTTAATACAGAAATCTGTTTTCAATGTCAGGGCAATATAATGCAGTAATTGCGGTACACATTACGAGCTTATAGATTCCGTATTGGGTACAGTTCAACTGTGAAACAACCCGTTGGGAAAACATCAATTGAGGAACATAATGATCAGTTTATGCGTGGTAATTCATCGATACAGTCCGTCCAGTCGTAAATACATAAGAGTGTCAATCGAGTACGCGAAAGTGATAGCTCCTATCGCAAACTCATCAAGAAGCCCCGATACAGATTTCGTCGAGATTCTAACGAGCGATTTCAATTCCGCTGAATTTCACTCTCCCTCCTCGATGGCCGGAGGAGTTAGGCAAGGTGTCGACGGTGGCCGTAGGACCGTTGGGAGTCTGCCAAGGTGCAGGTGACGAGTCCGGTGGTCCTCTTCGGCGCACAACCCTGCGAAAGTATGCGTGCGTGCGTGTCACTGCGTTCGAGAATCAAGAGAGAGAGAGAGAGAGAGAGAGAGAGAAAGAGGAGAGAAAGGGAGACGACGTAAGACAGAGAAGGTGGGCACGAGAGGGACAGGGAAAATAAAGAAAAACGAATGAGAGAGAGAAAGCGAATGTAGACGAAGAAGGTGGCCGAACGAGGAAGATGGAAAGTGGAAAGAGGGAGAGGGAGAGGGAGAGAGCAAGATCGTGGCGCGGACCTGTAAAATGGTATCCGAACGAAGAACCGGGCGGCGGAGGGCGCGTGGCAGCGTGCCGTCGCGCAGCTGCAGCTGCCGATTCGTCGTCTGCATGTGCGTGTGAGCCAAGTAGTATACGCACTCCCTCTCGCTCCCTCCTCCTGCCCCCCTTCACTTTTTGGTTCTTTGTCACCTTCCTTCTTCCTCTCTTTCACTCTCTCTCCGTCTCGGCCCCGTCCTTCCTCTCTTCCTCCACGGTAGGCTACATTTTCATTCCCCATCACCTTCGCCCTTTCCGTTTTCTCTCCTTCTTCCCCATTTCGGTACCCCGCAATCGTGTCTTGCTCACCTTCTTCTCGACGACGAATGAATCGCTCTTTCGCTCCCTAAGTCTCATTGTTTCCGATCCACCCTTTCATCCGAGATCCTGTCGTTTCCGTTTCGCTCCTGTCTTCTCGTCCCTTCCTTCTTCACACCCCCCTGTCGTTGGGCACCGTGTCTTTTTCTTATCCGCGTCTCTCCTTTCCTCACGCCGATTTCTGTCCTCCTGTCGTCGCCAAATATCTTGTAGGCCTCGTTAATATAAAAGTCCGTAAATGCAACGACGTCTTCATTCGGACGTTCGCGGTTTGGTGTACCTGTACGTGCCCTGTCCCGCGTTTCGAGTATATAGAACGGTGCACCGGCTGGTCGGTCTGGCATCGCGGGGCCAACGGTTTTTCACTCGCGGCTGCGCTTAATTAAGACGACGCACCATCCGTCCAGGCCCGCGTCGCTCGATACGTTTTGTAATGGGCAAAAAAATATTCACCCAAGTATTCCGGCCCGGAGTCGCGTGTTACGTCTTCGAGCAGGTGACTTAACGAGGTCTTGAAGCCTGACGTCACCTCAAGGTCCTTCCTTTATGCCTCGGCAGAAAATTTGTGAATCGAAACGGGCGTCGTTTACGCGCACTCCTTAAAATCCGCGAAAACGAACGAGGTCTCGATCGTCGCTCATCCTCTCTTTTACGACTTTCGCGAATCGCAACTCTGAGAGCAAACCGGAGAACGGGGGATGAAGAGTGAATTGCGTTCTCCCGCTGTTTCATCAAGTCTCGCTTCACGTGAACTCTCGTAAAGCGAGTTAATAAGACGGACTCCAATGGCGTTAAAGGCTTTAAAGACCTTAACCGTGTCGATGTGAAATGCAAAGTAACCGTAACTCGGAGTCGCGCGACGGTCATTTGAATCTTCAGAATATTCCCTCGTTGCCGAGAAAGTTTCTACCGTGATCGGCGCGCCGCTCGGTGCACCGTTCGTCGGCGTGGCACTTTTGATCTTCCTTAAGCTACTATTTACGCCGCGCGGGCTGACGATATTTCAAAATGTTCCCCGCAGGAGAGATCTCGACTGGCTGCGCGCTGGAAGCGTCGTTTCGTCGCCATCGGACCACCTAGTAACTTCTCGCAGGCACGGCTTAATTAGTACGAAGTGGACGAAGTGCCACCTAAGAAATACGATAGCGCGTTCTAGTCGGTAGTCCTATGAATGACGCAACGTGTGTCAGTCTGAGGAGGGCAGTGCATAAACGGGTTTCAATGGGAATATCAAGGAAGACTTCAACGTCGCGCATATACGTACGGGCGTCTTACAATGGATAAGAGTTTATGGACGATGGTGTATAAAAACGTTCTAAGCGTTACGACTGAGGTACAATGGTTCAGCCTGCTTCGACATCCGGGACAATGCTGAATTGTATTGAACTTTGATTTTATTTTACCTCGTGCCAATGGTATAATACTATTGGGTTTACCATAAAGATCGACGATGCCATGATTTCCATTCGTTCCCACGTTGACTTGTTCGCACGGCGAGCCCTACTGTCATCTGTAATTCTGCTTTCGCCACTGATTCTCCTGTGACTCACTGCGAGGCGATAAGTCCATCGGGTAATCGGATCGGAGAACTAATTCCGCGTTCCGTATCCGAGGAGACGTCACTCCGATTTAATGCCATCGCCGACCTTGGTCCATCGGAGTTTTACGATACGCGCCAAGGTTAATGACGCCAAAATACCAGCGGAGTGTTGGCCTTGTTTGCTATGCCGTCGAGCACCTTGCGTAGCTCGTGCCATTTTTCGATCCGGACAGATAAGTTCCCTTATTTACACCGTGAATCCGGCACCCGATCAACTCCTTCGTGTTGCCTCGCTCGAAGCGAAAGCCGTGAGAACGAGCGACCACCGTCCAGACTCCCGTGGTGAGCAGTCGAAATTTCGGCTAATTTAACTAATGAGAAGAGAGCGTTTTATGCTCTCCGTAACGACATTAACGCTGTCCATCGGTAGTTTGCCAAATGACCACTCTCCCAAGTGCCTCCCTTTTTTTTGCCATACGTGTTACCGTCCAGCTTATCCGCGGGACATCGACTGCGCTCGACCTTTTCACTTATCGCGTTAGAAACTAACGGAGATTAACGTGAAACTGCGAATACGACGGCGCTCTGTCCTGTCAGTAGTAAGCATGATGTACACAGGTACAGACAGCCTTATACATTATACGTGTAATATGTGCGCATTCTAATGAAAACAAGTACACATAACGATTCTATCGTTACGGCGACAACCAACTCAATAAATGAGCACTTGATTAAATTTCTGTGGTACACCCGATACAATTTACCAATGAACATTGCGCGTGTCAATCCGACCGTATCTCGGGCGAGATGATGATCGATCCTTCGCATCGAAAAAATCACGGAGCGAGCGCGCGCGTGCGTCTCGTCGTCATCGAGCGTCACGTGCTTCATTATATAGACCGGGGCGAACTGACGTGCCTCGGGACCGCGCCTCGCCTCGCCTCGCCTCGCCTCGCGTTCGCAAGAAGCAAAAAGGAGACGAGTGAAGATCAGCACCTGTGATACGAGAGAGTCGTGTATCGGCGGTATTTATATCTGCGCCTTCAGCGCGAGCCGTGTGTAGGTTACTAAGGCAATGGTTACGTGGCTGGTGCCACGTCCTGCCATGCGACCGGCAGGAGGAGCTTACTTAGGACGGTATAGGTAGCTAACTGCGTGCCCTTGTCAATGCCGGGACCAGGACCTTGCGCCTCCTGCGACTCCCTACGACGAAGGAGCATGTCTTGAATTTTAAGGAGCGATTCGTTCGCTCGTAAACTCCGTCGTTCCTTCTCGTCCTCCTCATCTTTCTCCTCCTTTTCCTCCCTTCCGCCGCATTCTGCGTCCCTCTCTGGACAGCGCCGCCAAGCTCATCTACCGCGGTCAAAAGTGTACTAGCTAGTATGTACGATGCATATTATCACGTTTCCAGCCAACTTCCTCTCTTCTTTTCCCCTCTTTTCCAGGCGCGCAAAAGCTGGTCGTAAAGCTCCGCGAGCACCTGGATCGGCCGCGCGAGGAGTTGGGTCACGAATAATTGCGTCATATTTCATAAGGAGCGCGTGCGCGCAAGGACAAGTTGGTCCGGCGGGAAAACTTGTACACCCGATAACTATCGCCTGATGACCCTTCACTGCTCACGATCGTAATGAAAAAGTGTATTTAGTTGTCACTCACCGTAAACGGGATGCGTATGGGGAGGCTGGTTCGGTGTCGGGATGTGTCGGTAAGATGTATGTCAGTGTCGGCGTACGAAAGGAAGAGTTGTGTCAGACCTTTCGATCACTGGTGGAAGCCGAGTTTAGGTATATGGCAGATTGACGAGGACCATGCGACGTAACTTTCATTGTGCCTCGCGTCTATGATCGTGCTCACTCGGAGCAGGAGGATTTTCAAGAGCCTTGCATACTTGTCGATTTCGCGGCATTGTTCGAATTTATGCGTCAGCGTCGGTGGACAATACCTTCAAGGGCTGCACTTCTGTAAATAAACTGACTTTTTCAAGATCACAAATCCACGATTACGTACCTATCGAAGTACTTGCTATGTCCGTGTACGTGTGCAACTCAATAAACATACTTTTTTCACACATAAACTGACTGAATAGCAACGTTGATTAAAACACTACAATCGATAAGTTCATATTTACTCACACACATCATGGAATGCGATTTCCAACTCAAAAAGCAATCAGCCGTGCGGGGGAGTCTTGACGGAGAACGCTGAAAAGAATTGTGCCGGGCGAAAGCAGCAAATACAGCGTACGCGCACAAAGTTGATCCACGAAGGACCGGTATTGTTCGCTCATGACGCGGCAAACGATCGTTTATCAATGCGCAGAATGACGACGGGACTTTTGGGCCGGCGCACGCCTCTGCGTCTACTCGTGAAGCGATAATAAAAATAATGACAATAATAATAATTATGAAAAGCCGGTCGGCGGTAGCGGCAATAACGATCCGGAGGCTAGGTTCAATGCCTTGAATGCGGCGAATTGAAAATAATGGTCGAGTGGGTGGGCATTGTGCTCGGTGCCTGGGCCTTTTTGTCAGTTCCCCCAACGATTTTGACGTGGCCGGCTACCAGACGTTGCTCTCTCCTTTTCTGTCTCTTGCACTCCGTCTGGTTCTCTCGTAGGCCCGTGTGTGCGTGCGCGTACGCGTACGCGCGCCTCTCGTTCTGTCCCCGGAGAGATTCTAGAAAGAACCGCCGCGAAGGTGGAGGGAGGGGTCCACGGAAACGGAAATTTGCGACTAGACGGCGATTCCGTCCTTTTGAGTCGACCGGTCCATTGGATCCGTTCCGGATGCTCTGGACGATGCTGTGTATGCTCCTGGTTTCGTGCCGTTCGAGTACTGTGTGAGTAAACGTTGCCGACAAAGAGTTGTGGATGTTTTTTTCTTACGGTGTCTATTGTCACACACATGCTTGCATGTTGCCAGTACTATGCTGATAGCGCTACATGCGAACGTGGAATTTGGTGCCGTGTTGCCGAGCTATGAAGAGTTTCGCGGGACAAAGGCAATGTTTTCTTCTTTCTGTTTAACTTTAAAGACGCGCACGTTTTCTCTGACGCCAGTACTATCTCCTCGTCAAGTTGACAACGCTGTACAAACGGAATACGAGCATCTCGAGATAGGCACTCAGGGATAAGCCTAATTCCGAAGGGCAGTATTCAATCGCCCGGCAAGGCCGAATACCGTATGTCCGTGGGAAAATTCGCCGAGCGAGGCTTATCAACGACAACAACGCCATCACTAGAATCCCCTCAATTTCGCGCCTCTGCTCGACGACAATGCGCTACTCGTCATACGTTAACACCGCTCGGATCGGGATACATATCTCATTGGCGAGCTAAAATGCTTACAGTCCCCGTAAATAATAACGGCCAACGCGAACGAGCCAGCACCTGCATACTGCATTCGATAGTGCGCCACTGTCTGACGTCGCAATAAATCGAACAATTGAGAGGCACGGCCGATTTCGCACGTCCACCCTTCACGATCGAAATGTCGCGGGCTCCGGTTCCGCTCGATGCAGAAATCCGGGCAAATCGGCTTAAGTGGCCTCCGCGGCCACTAAAGCGCGAACGACCGGGCATCGATCCTTTACGTCTGCAATTTTCATTCCCTCACACCGAGCGCGAGTACAATGTTGCAGTAAACGCCCCCGAAATTGACATTGTCGATCCGCCACCAGGCATTACGCGCATTCGCGTTTTGGCCGGGATTACACGGTAGCTGGTAATACGTCGGCTTTACAATACGCGTGCATATACTCACCCCGTGCACAGGGTGAGTCGGGAAGAATCGGCCGACGGAGCCGCAGTCGTACTGGGAGAATTGCGCGATATAAAATGGTTTGAGAGGAAATTTCTCGCGCTGCGCGCTTATATGTCGACGCGATGTTTTGCGCGGGACACGAGTATTGGTAGGCAGGAACGGGTAATGACGCGCCGGGATTACACCGGATCGGCGCCCGACGGCGTTCAAAGGATCGCCACGAATTACGCTTTGACGCTCGAATTAAACGGAAGACGGACGACGTCTTCGTTCTTACCGAATCACCCTGTATACAAACAGAGAGTCGGGCTACTTACTCTCGCGTGAGCGGCAAAAGTACAATTACCCCAAATTACGTGCTTCTTATGCGCGAAAGCCTCTCGGCCGATTCGCGGTAAGCGAGTCGCAGGAGGAAAGAGATCTTCTGCGACGCGAGTGTGCGCGTGAGAGAAAGAGAGAGAGAGAGAGAGAGAGAGAGCGAGCTCCTCGAAGAAGCTTCCTCCGGTCGTCTGCTGCCGGCGCTGCTGGAAAGGAGGAAAGAGGATCCGGAGGCATAAGAGGTGGAAACCAGCGGCGATCGTGAAGAAGAAGAAGAAGAAGAAGAAGAAGTAGAGGGGATTGGCGCGTGGCTCGGTGCCCTCTCTTCTTGCTCTCTCTCCTCTTTCTCTGCGTCGTCAAAGACGTAAACGTAAGGTCTCGCACACGCTCCGCTCGTCGCGTTACCGAGCGAGGGAAAGAGAGAGAGAAAGCAGATGTAGAGGCACTTCTTTTGGCTCTCCGGCTCTTACCGGAGAGGCGGCATTAAAGGTACGAGAGAGGAGAGCCTCGACACCAGCGAGAAAGGCCGTAAGAGGCAAGCACCTGCCGTTGGCACACGGTGTCGGGACGCACGAACACGATCGCCCATAGCGCCTGGCTTTTGCTCTTAGCTTTGCCCTCACTCGCCTCGCCTCTTCTCTCTGCCCGGACTTCTACCCAGACTTCTCGGAGCGGACTGCCCGCCTGCCTGCCCCTATGCCCACATCTAACCGCGACGAAAAATTGTCGGCTGAGAAATCCTGGGTACCTGTCGCATAAAGTAGCCGAGTCATTATGTGCTCCCTCCCCGCGACCGTCTTCCTTGTTTCTTCACATCCCTTGGCAACAACCCTTCTTGCGCGAAACATCGCGATTTGTCCGGCAGCGTGCCCCGAGGGAATGATCTGGGACGATGTGATCACGGAATGGACGTGCTTATTTTCAGCCGGAAAATGGGTATGTGTGGGAGATATAGCGAACGGAAGCGTTGCTGGTGAGTCAAGGTAGTTGTCATGAGAGGCGTGGATACGGATTGACTTCGGTACTTCGGGATATGTGCAAAGACTGGTGGACTGGCAGGATCGTAGGTACATTCATGTCCAGATGACATTTACGAAATTTCTTCGTTTATAGATTTGCATGCGGAATGGTACGTTTCTGTCTCTTTTCATCCATTTGTCGTCAGCTGGAGTGCGGGAGAGTTTGTGTGCTCGTGCTAGTGCACGAGCAGGCGTCTACACTCGTAAAAGAAGCCGAAGAAGATTGTACGCGGTGAAGGAAGAAATCGAAGGACAACGTTTTTGAAAATTGCGAGACGCACTTATCGCCCATACCATGCGATCCCTCTCGACATCAAACGTAACGAGAGTCACCTGGTAAGGAGTGGATGAAAAAGGACGAGTCGAAGCAGGTTGGCAAGCAGCGGGTCTTTGATCGTTGCTGTCGTAGGCCAATCGATGCCCGGAGGCATGTAAGTATACAGCGCACACTGTTTACGGTACGAGTCTGCACATGCCGTACGAAACGTTTCGCACAATCAAGTATATAGACATGTTATCTATTTTATATTACCCTTGCACTGGGTTACGAACTTTTCGCGTCACGTCAAATTTCATCGCTTTCAAATATATCGTCCGACACCGCATTTCAATCCGAACAAGTCGACCGTCGTATCCATGAGAGCTGAAACGATTTATATGCAACTTCCGTAGATAGTAAGATTTTAAATGTTCGCCAAAGACACTATTTAGCATCCGTCCGAACTTTTCGTAAAAACTTTCCACCGACAATTTCTCTTTCAGACCGTACAAAAAGTATGACGCGCGAAGAAGAGCGTCGCCGCCGTCTAAGCCGTTTACGATACGCACGCAACGTGCATATAGTCACGGTAAAGTGAACGACTCGGGACCCGCATGATCAAAATGAAGAAATAGTGAGGACTGGGTGGCGGCATAGGGTAGGGAGAAGAGAATGGAAAGACGTTGGCGGAGAGTAACGCTCGTACTGCAAGGCAGCACTAACCCAGTGAACGTCGCACCGGACAAGGCAAGAGGCAAGGCTACGGGCAGTCGAGTGTCTGCCGGCTTTTTTCTCGGGGACCGGTCTAGCGGCGTCTAGCTCTAGTCTGCCGGTTCCGTGGATCCCCCCCTTTTCTCGCGCCGCGAATAGCATGAACGAGAGAGCGGCCGAGGTGCGAACGGAAGGAAATTCCCCCTAGTTCATTCCACGCTCGGTCTACTTTGTTTCTCTCCTCGATTCACCGAAGTATGGCCCTGAGTTATGGGCCCGTTTCGGTGCAGTGACAAGGGTGCGTTTGATTGCTTCGAGGCGGGTCGTGAAATTAGGGAAATTTGAGTGGACGAATTGGAGTGTTTAATGTATATGAACGAAACAGTATAATATGTCGATTTTTTTGACATATGACGCGGTCTTAAATCGAGAAAGGAGAAGAAATTAGAACGGACGAATAATCGTACGTGTACTGTAAAAATACCCTTCTTAACACCCAAAGCGGTCACTTTTACTTCCGTTCCAGCCACTGTCCGTTCGCAGACACATGAGTCACTAAGTGCACGCATTGCGACGTACAGAAGAACAAATGGTCACCGCAAAGGGTGCGAGTGCAGAGAGAGGGGTGGACGGGGGTGGCGCAGATTGGCGCCCCGTTCTGATTACGCACGACATCACCTGCCCCTTGCAGGTGGTTGCTTGTCCCACGATGCCTATGGGGGAATTTATCCCCGTGCCTGATCGATAGCAAAGCACCACCAACCGACCGTTGCTGTCCACCCTGTACGAGATAATGTCAACTCCGGCACACCCCCATAATCACTAACGACACCCCCTTCGTGTCCATACCGATAGTCGTGCCACGTACGCAAACATATCCACCCCCCTTCTCCTATCCCTTCCCTATCTCGCTTCACTACTTTTCTCTTTCTCTCTCTCTCTCTCTATTTCGAACTCTCCCTCTCTCTCTCTTTCCTCGCTTTTACCTCTGCACCAAATGTGCCAGGAAAAGAAGCATAAGATTAGGTTTGTACGTTTGCATGCATCAGTAGGCACTTTACGTGCAACTCTGCTTGCGGAACAAATTTCTTCTTATCCTGCAATCTTCCAATAAATATGCCGTAAATCTGTAATAGTTCATAAACCGGTGTACGCAGGGTGAAAAGCGTAGCCAGGCCGATGCCGAGACTTTGATAAACAGCGCTTCTTCTTTCAATATTTTCTCCCATTAGGTATTAGAGTGTGTTTTCACGCAGTTTTGGGTTTAGCCGACGTTCGCCAGCGGCGAGCGGACACACGGTTCCTGGAAGTCCAGTATCTCAGCTTACCTTGTTTGATCTACTTTTATCATTGACCGCGGGTATGCCAACGTTCGTCTGCACGCCGAGGCGCATTTTTTCCTTCCAACGCTCCCCCGTTTTTCCGACAATCACTCATGCGGGAGTATGCACCTGGCCACCCCCGCACGCGCTCTTATCCCTTTGACCACTTACCTGGCTCTATGCGTACTTAAATTCCGCGCACGCGTCCTGCCTGCTTGTAACCGTTGCCCGATGTCGTTCCTTCCAATAGGCGGACCGTATACACGAGAGAGCACGCTGGCCACTTATTGTTACTGGAATCGGTAGTAAAGGTTCATTAGATGTCTAATAAACGTAGCCATATTACGACTGCTACACTTGTGACCTCTTTCGAATGGACTGAAGAACAGAACATTTATTTTTTTACGGTCGGTCACTACGCTTGGACGGCTTAACGTGGCGGCAGGTTTAATTAAACAAAGGTAACTTAACGATTGCGTTTGTTAATATATTACAATCAACCGATCGATAAATTGGCTTTATCAGCGCAGTTTAATTGAAACCGTTCTCAGTGTGCAATCGGTGTGGGATGACATTTCTTCGCCCGCATGTACTTACTTTTGTTTTTTTTCTCTCTTCAATCGGAATAATAATTTATGTGGAGCTCCTTTGATACGGTAAAAAATAACGTTTTCAAGCTCGCTTCTCTGCCAAGCAATTTCATTCGATCAGCACAATGTCCCGATCGGACGCCTCATATAGCACGGCAAGAATCATGAGCGTTTCGCCGATTTTTGCCCAATTATCCGTGCAACGGTGAGAGTTCACACGTCGGCACTGACAATAGACAATCATTTGCTCTTATACAGTCGATTGATCGATACAACCCGATATAGGTATATTGCGCCCAGCACCGCTAAGACGCCAATAGATCGTTCACAGGTCGGTTAAACGGAGCAAGAAGAATCGTGCGAAACGAGGCTCCATTGAGCGGAAACTGCTGAGCTCGCCAGGACTGACACATCCGGAGAGGTCACGGGCAAACAAATCATGGGGCGTCGCGAGGCCTCGATACGCGTCTGCGTGCATGCTGGTACCAGAACAAGAGGAGGAGTAACGACGTAAGTAAGAGAGAAGGAACGGTCTGCCACCACAATCGTTCGCTCGTCCGCCTCGCGGAGGAAGAAAAAATCCGAAGTAACGATCGCACGCGTCCCACGGCAGATGCGCGCACCCATACGTCCGTTTTGCGTTTTGTGCCGGCGCGGCGCGGCGCGCGAATAATGCACCAGCCGATCATAATGGTCCCAACTCTTTTTTCCGCCGGACGAAAGCCGTTTCGGCGCAGCGAGTTTACCGGAAAAACATGGAAACGTGCCCGGCTGACGATCCCTCGTCAATATCTTATTTGAATAAGACATCGACGGAGATCGACGCCGTGTCTCTGCGGCGGCGTCCAGCTGCCCGAACCGCTTTCCCCGTGTCCTTTTCCACGGATTTTCGCGTGCAGCAGGTGATGCGGGCACGCGCCCTCGCCGCGCTCGTCCTTCTTCCTCCCTTTGTCGAGTCACTCTCATTCTCGTTCCTGGTATTTGTCTACGGCGCCTACTCTTCAACGGCGAGACCCTTTCGAGGAGCGTCCACTGTGAATTACGAGGATCTCGATCCCTCGAACGGAAGGACGAAAGGCTTCGGCGAGGTGGCAGATGCTGCATTTTTCTCGGATCGCGCCCGCGCGCGCTACCACCAACCGAGTACGTGTCAAAACATCGATGTCTACCCTTTTTTCGCGGTACGTCAAGCGAGCCGGTAATCGCTGCTTCCGTTCGCTCGATGTATTTATCATTGAAAAGACGAAGCTACGCTTCAAAGATCCTCGACGATATCGAAATCTCCGCAACATGATTCCTCAATGTCCAATTTTCTGTAATTATGAACAATGTTTCTCTGTTTAGTTGACGCTTCTATATACACGAAAGTAAGGGCGCTTTTTGAATGCGACGATTTTTGATCGTACTCCCTGTGACCAACGAGCGCTCGCGCGCACGCAAACAATAGAACAACTCCCAAACAAAACATCACACCCAGCCAATAATACCCACGAACCAGCAGCAAGATCGATTCTCACGATCGTCGCCGATGTCATTAAGCGATAATGCAACTTAATCGATATTCGGAGTCCGGCACAGGGCGTTCGTTTTCCATCGAACAACGACGGCCACCACGAGGACGATGACGACAAGCGTACATGGTACGATGTAATGATAAGCTTCCTCCGTTCCCACGCATTTTTGGTTAGGTGGTACGGCCGGGCACGCATAAAAATCCACCCCTCGCTCGCCACCGCGAGCACCACCGCCTGCCCTCTTCGTACGAAGTAAAAAGGTGGGCCCCGTGCATCGGCTTCGCGTGGGGGCCGACGTCGACGCGACGTCCCGTAATTACCGGCCGGGTCGATCCGACCGACGCAATAGCAGTGCCGGCGACGACAATAACAACAACGAAACGGCCGCTTTCGGCCGGGAGGACGACGATGACGGACTGGGAGGCCTCGACGCCCACACGCCATATGGCGCTTTCTCGCGAAACAGACCAACGGTTCCTCCACGTGACGCCCGTTCAGGTTACGCAGGGCGTGCGTTTTGTTGGTATTTCGGTGAGAATTACGCTCCCGGACCTGATTCGCTTCCGATGAATTATAATTGCGGGAAACATGTGCGCCGTCTGGATATTCAGGCACTGTCGTCGTATAAACTTTCACAGGTTGATTTACATGGGAATGCCGCCGGTGAGTGAGTAATGCTAACGTATTCGTTTGCCAGGATACTGGCTTTTCATGCAGTGAGCAGTGGTTGGATTTTGGGCGCGGAAGATTGTTGAGAATTATTGATGACGTACTATAGGCTATAGGTAACAAACGTTTATAGAGCGATGAGAGTTTACGCGATTGAACAGTGAATTTTATCTCGATACAATAGCAATTTATGTCACTTCGAGCAGGACACAAATTCGTAATTCAATTTTGCCATAATCTACACAACAAGGATGATACCCAAATTACATTATATACTCAATAACAATTAATTCGACACATAGAAAACAAATCGCAATAGGTCCCAGCCAATCCGTTCCACTGCGCAAACTTCGCGAGGTCGTAAACCCTTGCGTCAACAACAGCTCTAGCACCACACAGTCTCGCACTACACAACATTGCGATCGGCCGTAAAATTCCATCCGGAAACCGTGAGGCGCCGAACCATACTCTTGAGCCAGGCAGAAAATGCCGTTGCCACGGAGACCGATTACATTGGCAACAAACGCGTTATCATGCGTCGTCGAGGGTTCGCGCAAGAAGGATCGACAATGAGCGTGGAAGATCACTGCGGAAGGTTCGTTGCCCCGGAAGCCACGACTTCGCGGTGAGACCATTCACCATACACAGTGTGGCCGGGTTCAGTGGCGCAGAGAAGCAGTGGGCAGAGAGAGAGAACGAAAGGATAAACAATCTGCCGACCGCCGACCACATGTCATCGAGCGCGCTCATACGTACACGCACGAAGATCCGGCGACGTTAATGCGAGTCTCGCGCGCGAGCCAAGAGCAATAGCGGCCGATCGAAACTGAGAGTGGAGACTGGAGCAGGGTCTGCGTCGAGGACTTGTTCAGGAGACGAAGAGGTGGGTGAAGAAACGTAAATACGTGATTCGGTACTTTCCGAGGATGCCTGGATATGATGGTAGAGGATAATATGTTTACATGCGTCGAGATTATTATGAAGCGAATCGTCGTACGTCGAAAGGCGGTGAATTAGGTGCGTCTGGAAATAGAATTTCGGGGAGAAAAGGAAGAGATTGTTACGGAATAATCAACGTGAATTCTACAATATCGTTCGATACTGTTGTAAAATACATGGCACGAATAAATGTGTTCATGCAGTTGATTCTGTAAATTAGCAAAAATCGCTCAGGTTTGCGTACGCAAGATCTCGATCCATAGTGAAGGGGGTGACGGGTTGAAGAAGAGGTATAAAGATGAAAATAGAAATGGCGCATCAGACGCGGGATCAATAGACGGAGAAGAAAATGACGAGGCGAAGGGATGGTGGAAGAAGGTGAGCAAGGTGTAAGTGCCTATCCGGTAACATTTATACCGTTTACGATCTTCCTGGGCGTGAGTGAGCGACGCGTCGGCAAGGTTCAGGACGAAAAAACAAAAGGAGAAGGTGGACGCCGGGGCACGAGTGTAAAACCATTGCGGTTTACGGGTGAATTTTACGGCGTAACCCATAGACTACGCGGCTGTTATTATCTATCCTGACGATAGAAATTGGCTGCTTTTTAATAGACTACCCGTTCGGCGCTTATACCCCGTCTTTCTCTCGTTCTTGGCTAAACTTCTCGTTCCGTTTCACTCTCTCTTTCTCTTTCTCTTGCCACACAAAATGATGGCCTAATGATAGACGACCGGTCGCGGTTTGCGGGAGCTGGAAGCCCTGGACAATGAAAATGTTACCATGGCTGCCCAGGACGAAACTGGCAATGAATGGAATTAGCACGTACACGTGTTACAACCTTCGCGTACATTTATTTTTGTTCGGACACGATTCACACGGCCTTCGAGTTCTAACGGGATTACCAAAAATACCGTAGTTTTCGATTCGACTATTTTTCACCACTCATCGTGATATGTTTTGTTGAATGTCTTCTAAACTATGGCGCTCGAGTGAGTGTCAGGGAATCGTTTGACCGAATAAAATGGAATTATCCCGTATCTATTCTCGATACGATATCCAACCGCGCGTGCAAGCAACGTCCGATAAGAGTGAGCACCGGATGCGGCGCAAATACCACCGACGCCTCAATAATATGGATATAGCAGGATTTCGCGGAATCGTCCGTTTCCGGCAAACAGATTTGACGATCGAAGGCGAGGCAAAGGCACAGTCGTCGTTCGGAAGGACGAACGAATTAATTCCACCCCGTTCGGCCGGCGCTCTTCTTCATTTTGTTTCTCGGTCGATTCGTGCCCCGTAGAAACAATGCGAAAGTTCGGCATCAGATGGTAGAGCCAGGCCAAGCCAAGCCAGACGATCGTGGACCATCTGGTGGTCCACCCCTGGCATACGGCGAGCATCCGACCAAGTAACCGTACGAAAAAAGTCCAAAACTCGATACCCCGCACGTAAGCCCCGCAACAGTCGAGAGATAAGTAAGAAGAGAGTCGAGACCGTGGGAGTGAGAGGAGTGGCAGGTATGGGATAATCTCTCCTTAACGTTGCAAACGATATCGTGCATTCGTGCGTTGCGCTGCTGATGCTTCGCAAGTGTTTCGCGATGCTTTGGAAGCGGCATAAGGAGGAGTAGCCAACGGTGAACTATTACTTGGGAGGACGGAATTTGCGGGTAATGTAATACTGCGATCGTTAGTATTATTTAAGATGTTACCGCAAAATAATAAGCCATCACCGCGGTAAGTAAAGCAGCAATGCGAAATCATTTATTCACACTCGTAAACGCGCAAACGTATGGCCACCGATGGCAACCGTCTACGAATTACGGAGTGCGCCTCTCGTGGCCTGTTGAAAGTTGAAAGTTGAAAGTTAAATCGGATTTTTAGGTCACACACACCGTTCGACGCACGGCGTCGCAATTTCAAGCTCCTGAGGCCGGTGCGTGGCGTGTTTTGCACGGCGCGAGCGACGGCAAAATAAGACGGTTAGCGCAATATAAGGCGCAATACCGGACCGAGTCACGTCCGCGGCGGGGCACGTGCAGCACGCGTGCTTCGGCTTCGCGCACCGACAAAAGAATCCCGCGGGAATAACCGGGCGTGCTCCTTCGCGCCGCGCCGTTCGCCAACTCGACGAGACACGTCCACGTTACGAAAATACGATTCCATCCTTCGCGACCTCAAGGTCGTCGGCTCCGAGGCGAGCGAACTTATGCAGGCGCACCGGTTCACCAGTCCCTTATCTAATGTTTATGAAAATTTCTACATATAGGAGAGGAGGAGGAAACGAAATTAGAAAACGAATCTAGAAAAGAATCGTTATTTCGGACAGATTATTTGCAACAGCGTGACGTTTGACCCCGCGGACATGACGTGCAAAGGAATACGCCGAGGATCGTCGTAAGTCGTAAGGAAAGAAATGACAACGAAGAGAATCATCTCGTTCTCCTCGATCGACGTTGTTTTGCCCCGATTAAGTCTCGTTTCCTTTTTTTCCAGCGCTGCCCCTCGACCAGGTCCGATCTCCCCCTTTGTCTTCGCTAGCGACACGTACCCCAGTTTCGGTGGAGTGATTTACAAGTCACTCCAGCGTGAAGGCAGGTGACCGTGCCCGGTCGAGTGCTACTTAAGCCGCTTATGCACGAATCATGAGCGCACGGAGAGCAACGCCGGCACCACCAGGAAGCGCGTGCCACGGATAATGATAATAATTCAGCGTCGCGATTGCCCATCTACACCCTCCTGATTCGGGCGGTTTGCAAATTTATGGAAATTCCCCTTAACCGGGAGACGGAAAATATTTCCTGATCAACGACGTCGCGTGCTGTCTCGCCTGCGATTCGACGCGCTTACGAGCGATTCTCGATATAATTTGGCCCGGGAAACGTTGCGGCGCGCGATCGGGACGGTAATATACGCTGCGTGCGACGACAGACGAAAGGAACGAGAGCTGATTGTACGTTTCGCCAGCGTCAGGTAAGAATTTTTTTGGACGCCCAAATCTTGCCGATATGTAATCCGCGTACTGATCGGTGTTAATTATAATCGCCCTTGGCAACGGCACGGTGTAGTTATGAGATAAAGTAACGCGAGGGCGCTCTTACCGATCGTCGCCGATGCTTTTCAGTAGTAATTGGGCTTTGCTGACGAAATATTTCGATCCATGTTAAGGAGAGTTGTTTCATTTCCTATGATTTAACAGTTAACAAGATGCACATGTACATGATAAATCCCTTAAATAAATACTTTCATATCGTCTGACACGTTTATAAACTTTCATGATGTCTACCTTATGACTGATTGAATTACCAACGATGTCGCGGCACGATCACAGAGAAATAAAATGCTCGGACGCCGAAGGAAATCTTCAGCAAAGCGAACGGCTTCCTTTTCCTTTTCTCTCCGCCGGCAAAGGTCGAAATCAGAAGCGCGACGGGTATCGTACGGTCCTCGAAGCGTAAAATCATCGTCTGCGGGGGTCCGGAATTTGCCCCACGCAGACGCGTTACGAACCGACCATGATCGCTCTTGGAATCGTTCGAACGGATCGAGAGAAGGCTTCGGGTAAAAAAGATCCGGGAGTAAAAAAGAGGCGCGCGCGCGGATTCGCCGATCGACGGAAGTCTCGGCAAGGATCGATCGACCGTCACGGGATCTACTGTCGTCATTTCTTCTCCTTTTTTTTTGCCAAGGAGTCCTCTTACGTTCCAAAAGCAATCCTGCTTTTTCTTCGCTCAAACCGATGGAAAAAGGCCCTTGCCGCCGTTGCGTTGATTAATGGAGGAACGTGGATGTGAATAATCATTGGGTGATGACGGGGGATATTTCGAGTGACAATGAGGTAAATTATATCGATAGAGGGAAATATGTTGTAAATTATAGAGTGATCGATCATCGGTAAAGTATTGTAAGTTATGCACGTGAGTTTGCCACGTGGATGGAGTCTGATGCGTCCGCGTGGTTACCAAAAATGAGCATCTCTGCACACCTTTGTGTACGGGAATCGATTTGGTAATGAAATATTTTCAAACGTGAATAATGAAACGTCACAGGCAACGGACACACGAATAGATCATTAAGAGCTGAAGAAGAATAAATACTTATTTGCGTAATTACACAAACGTTAAAAACCACGAACAATCGTGACACTCTTTGAACATGATACGTTATTGCTCCATACGACTATTGAAACACGTTTATTGTTGACCACTTCAATAAACTACTTTCCCATAAATGCCAAAACGCGCATTACCGCGGACAAAAAGAGATGATTCCTCCGAAAGCACATCACTACCAAACGCTAACTACTTCTCATCTCGTCCCGCCACCCCAGTCTGTTCTCTTCTTGCGTACCGTGTATTTAACTCTCCTGCGAGGCTTCACGCGTACAAATGCGCGCGTAAATAACCGCAACCCTCTGTTCGGACGAACGTGATTTCGGTAGTCGATCCGCTAAAGTTGACGACGAACGTTCCGCGTTCCGCCGCCCTTTTTCCACGCCTCGCGCGTTAAGCTCCTCGAACGATCCCTAATATCGTACGCGGCGGCTGATGTTGGCACACTTGACCCGAGCTGCGCGGACGCGCAACCCTTCAATTACATCTCGCGCGCGAAAGCCCCTCCGAAGCCGCGAAACGATACGCGGCGTTATGGTTTTCGCGCACGCACGCTCCTCCCGAACGGCCATAGTTGTTTTACTTCTTTAAAATCATTAATGACCGTACGAGCGGCTCGGAGCGGTGTGGAACTCGTCAATTTTCTCATTCCGATGCAAGCAGCGAGAGTACTGTGCTTCGTGCATGAACTAATTGTGACCTAACGCCGATGTGATTCTTTCGTAAAGAAAAGTAAGAAAGAAACTCTATACTCTACTAATCATTTTACTAAAGCAAATTACTCGGCAAATTGTACATTTTTCTCCGCTTCTGAGTCTATTGATTGTTATCTTCGCCGGTTCAACTGAGTGCTTCTTGTTAATGATTTTTCTCTAGATACGTCAAAGCGCTTATCCCGTTTGGCGGACATATAAGACTGAGTTAATCCGCGAAATAATGAACGATGCCGTGATGGTCGAGAGCCGTAAATATCGGTTGAAGCGGGTGCATGCGATCCTCTCCTCCCGAGCCCTCATTTTCCACCTTCCAAGAGACGCGTTCTCTTAAAACGAACGAACTCGCCCGCCCTCGACCTCACTCGGCAACAGATCCTTTTTACGCTCGTCCTCGAAATCGGCCGGCGAGCTCGCGGAACGATAATGACGCGTTTAAATGAATTTCAAGTGCCCGCCGCCGAACGGCGCACTGACGCTGCTGGCTATTAGCGAAATGCACGAAGGTGGTGATGCGAATGGTAATCGCACGCCAATTAAGCGGCTGAGTAGAGGCAATGCGGTGGGCCTTATACGTGGCCGCGGTTTTAAAGACCGCTCGTTCAATTGCCGTGCGTTACCCGATAGGACGGTGTTTATGTGGAACGAATAACACCGCTGGAAATGGGTGAAAATTGCCGGCGGCTACATTGTTGGCCGGTTACGCGGAACCGACAGTAGTGGAGCCGGTGAATACTTGAATGCGACCGAATTTTCTACCATCATTTGACGACTCCGAGCCGTTGGAAATATTTCATGAATCGACTCTCATCGAGCATATAAATCGATTAAGTACTCGCCCATTGTCAAAGGCCATCAAAAGCAGACAAGCGCTTGCATCATGAACGCAATGTGTGCGCTTCGATTAATTCACGAAATGCAAACATTTGGCTTGCATTCGAATTTTGTCAAGTACTCCCAAGTCTCAGCCCCCCCGCGCAAACACTAGACCATCACTCGGCACGCTTCACGACGAGCGTAAACCGTCATTACGACAGAAAACTTACGAGCCTCCTAGCCGGAGGTTGTTTGCTCTCCCAGTAACGTTCCGTTGATAGCTGCAGTCGAGTGCATTGGTGCAACGTAAGACCGGTGCACAAGGGACGGGTACCTACGGCTGGCACGTGCCTATCGTTTCTACCCCTCCCCCCGGAACCTCTCGCAATTTGCCGCCTCGACCGCCTCGACCGCCTCGGCCGCGCGGGTGTAGATAAGGATGATATTTGTCGACGCAAAGGACGAGGATAAAAAAAGGCGCTCGTCGTAAGGACGACGACGGGGAGGGGAGGTGTAAAAGACAGGGCTCTCTGCGGTCGTTGAATCGCCTCGTTGTTGGCGCTTCCCTTTCCAACGCCGCCGCCACGCTTTCGTCCCTGTCGCATGCGCTCGCCTTTCGTTCGCCCATTTTCGTTTCTTTCTTCTTATTGACGCACGCTGCGTGTCGCGTGGGTCAACAGTGCCACCACGTCTACGACCACTCTCTGTTTAGGAACTTGCAGATTTTTATTGCACGCTAAAGTCTCTGTTCTCGCCAAGTATTGTATGACGTCGTTCATTCGTAAGTGTTGTATGTCTTACGCACAAGGCGTGGAAGAGATCGTTATTTCGAATGTAGGACGACCGTTTACTGCTTGCCTCAATAATTGTCATTTACACTGTGTCCACTCCGAATATTTGTATGGGCACTGTGCACAGCGTAAACAAAAGGAAACAGTTGTCGAATTCACATGCAGCACAACGCACATCGCTTCGTATGTCGATCTTGCAATTTCTCGATTATTATCAGTGTGTCACCTGGTGAAAATAGAAAGTCACGTGCAAATTTTCCAGCACTAAATACGTAAAAAAGTCTGTCAGTTTAACTCCCCATGATCGTTTTCTTCCAATTTGTACGCGACCAGGAAATATCTCGTACACGTAAACGTAGAGCACAGTACCTCAACACAAACTTTTAAATCCAAACAGTGATTACTCGTCGCGAAAAATTTGCTGCACCTTACATCTCGCCATTAATCGACTCTCTCAACGTATAATACGCAACTGGAACGAAATACGCATTTTCGTGCCTTCGACGACGTTTACGACAGTGACTCCTAATTTAATTTGACGTCGAATATACGGCGGGCAGGACAACGTTTATTTCGCTTCGTATCGTTCCCACAAGCTTTTCGCGTAAATTAACGCATGCATAAGTCGGGGATTTATCGATATGCGTAGGTAGTTTTGATAAATGTTATTGCAGTGGATTTTTTGGTCGTCAACGATACTGGTTCAACGTGGAAATGAGAGGTGGTTTCGATTTCAATTGGGAGACACTGGTCGACGATGTCAAGCCACTTGCTGGCGCGTGGAATTTCCCTCGCAAATGGCTCATTGTCGACAGGAGTTTGTATATATACGCGAGTAAAGCTGCACGCGCCTCGGAAATCAGATATTTCATTCGACTGAAAGCTGAATCCGAAATTCCGTACGTTCCACGTTGCCTGCGGCAATGCAATTCGATTCTTCTGACTCCCTTCATCTTAAAATTGCTCATTCCAGTGATAATGTCGTGTACCAGACACAATGCCTATTATGCAGGGTAGATATACGACTGTCGTCGCCAAGTGGTGGACAATCCTATTTCTTTGGCTTCTATTTATTGATAGTATGTATGTAATGTCTGGTACGTATTCAGGTACATCTGGTACATGATCTATGACATCTATGTGGTATGGTGAACAGTTGATACTATATTATTTGCTGTACACGCAAACGCTAACTATATAGCATCCGATAATGGATAACTTACGATTTTTAATTTGATCTATAACAAAGAATAGCGCTGCGTCATTATCTTATTTCGTTTCATTCTCATAACACGTCAACCTTGAAATAACAGTAAAGTCAGAATGATCAGGACATTGCAATCTTTATTCATGATACTATAATCATATTTTATATGAAATTTGCGCTATAAACGCGTATCCCACTACTTCTCAAAGTCCGTATCTGACCCGGTCTAAATTTAGAGCATCTGCATGAATCAGTAGTTAAGCTTTGAAGACAGGGTAATAAAGAGGGTAACATCTCACCACGTTCATAATGGGACAGCATCGAAACTGGACGTTGTACACCTGCGCGTGCATTGAGAATTCCGATATTTCACTAGCCCCGCAGTGAAACTCGATGTCGCGCGCCTTGGCGAACATTATCCGTGACCACGTAAGTTACCTCCCGCGTTTTCATGACTTCTCGCCTTTTCGTTCATCTGTTTGGCACAGGGAACCGGGTTACAGCTGCTAGCAAGGAATCTCTTCGACCGGCCGATACAACGGAAAGTCGAAATTTGTTTTGGTGCTTAACACCTTGAGCACCAGAGACCGATATTTTCGAGTCCCGAGACTTGGAATGAATATCATTAATAGGATGACACGCGTAGACATGGGTTTTTCTGTTTATGGTAATTGTCTATACATACTTGTACAGGCGTTATCTATGGTCGAGTATCGAATTCTGTGTAGGTGGATCTGCGATTATCTAGGATATGTATTTACTTATATGGTGAAACATGTTGGAACGAAGAAAAAGGCACGGGCCTGCAAGGCGTTAAGTGCTTCTGCGGTAAAGCAAAGGCAATCACTTTGCGTTCATTACAGTCGAGCTGGCGGGAAACCTGAGACGATATAAGATTTCGAATACGTGCAGTTGACAAAACGAGAATGGCGCGAAGTATGGCTGGCCGAGAAAAGAGATTCAATAATTTTGGGCTTACGCAAGGTGTACATATATTGTGTGTCTTAATGGGAGTTTTACTGCTAAATGTTTGACGCAATTGGGTGTGAATGAGCGAATTAGTGCTTAATCGTTTTATGTCTGTTTGCGTAAACATACGTTTCAGAACGTCGCTTTGAAAGTGTTTCATATAATATTATTACCTTTTTTATGCATCATATGCACGTTATTGGAAATCACCAAAAACATCAAATTACTCGATTGACAAACACAAAAAGGACACACATCGAGCATAAATCCAGGACATCGTTCGGTAATAAGGAGGCAGTAAATGGAACGTCCGTAAATCAGATTCGAAGTTACGAGGAATGGCAGCTGGTGAAGAAGCAGACCGAGAGAAGCATTGACAAAGAAACAGAAAGTGAAGGGGGAAGAAAGTACATGGTACGAACTACGAGCATCTATCGATGGTTTCGTCGATATGCATGAGCAAGCGCCAATTCTGCTGGCACGCACTCTTGACTTCGTGTTCGCTGTGCATTGAACGAAAGTGCATCTTATAAGCGACACCGAAAGGTCCCCGATCTCATATTTTTTATCTAAATAATAATAAACAATTTTTTTTCGACGATAAATAACGTGCTTGACGAAAAGGACTCTAATTACATAAATTACTCTAATCTACTTACAACGGAAAGTATATTTCTGTAACTCCCGTAAAGACAAAATAATAAATGAAACAATGAGTATCTCTACTTTTTCATTACAACTTTCGCGAATATAAGCTTTGCATTACGCGTGCCGTCTGATATATAGCCTGTTTATTATAGACTTCGCGAGATGGAGATCTTTCTTTATGAATCCCATGATATGTGGACTGTCCAGATATTTACCGTGTCTACACATATTGGGAGGCAAAAGTTATTCGTAGCGGTACCGACATCGTCGACACTGAACATTGGACCCAATAATTCGTTGAAACATTCGTCATTAATCGGGGCCGCAGTTGCGCGCAGTACAGTTGCATCGACTGGGTGGGTATCAGCGATACATATCGGGATACATTACGCATGAATTATCGCGCGAAGATGGCTACACGAGAGTTTCCAATTGGCAAGAACCGGTGTGGGAGCAAATGTTATGGAACAAGGAAGTTCTGGGCGAGTTCGTTCGTTCAGTGATGCAAAGTTAATTGACGCACGATACCACCGTTTAAATGAACTCATGTTTATTAATTACATTGTTATATAAATAGATATAGGATCCGTTCAATAGGTAGCTGACTCGTACAAGCGGTAAATCTAGCTGCGAAAAATGCGTAACACTGTTACAAGTGAACATCATTTTCTTCAAGCGCGTGTACATTCGCGGAACGAACAAAATAACATAATTGTCTTCTATCCATAATGATCCGATTTCACGAAACTATTCTGGAATACCGATTAATAGAACTTAGAGAACATACGATGCGCGTCATAATAAGCTGACCACTACGCCTGTCTCATTAACGCGACATTGACAGTTTGATTTCTTTCAAGATATAATTACGATCAGTTGTATTGCTGGTAACGATCTACCACTGTGTATACATGGATTATCTCCATTTCCCTTCAGGCACCGGAAACATGCCTCACAACCCTTTTAATCAGGATTACCCAGCAAACAAGCTAATACAATACCTCGATCGAGCACCGACTGTTAGAAAGAGGGGAGGGAGGGAGGGGGGGGGGCGGCAAGCACTACGATTACCTTGTTAGCGCTACCTGCAATTATACCATGATGTTCAACGCCGATTAGCCGGAGAGTTACGTGACGTATCGACGTTTGCACGCGATTATGTTCTTGTCGAGTAATGAATAATTAGCATCGTGACGCTGTTGTTGGTAAGTCAGACGACCAACCGGTCACGCCCTATCCTATACGAACGCACAACATGAAGTGTGCATGCGATTCGGTTGAATATTCGTGACGGGACCGCCTTCGATTGTGGTTTCACGGCATTGCGGTTCTGCGTAATTGCAATGCTGACAGACGAACTCAATGTGTCAAGCAAAGCTTCCCGCAGAATTGACGAATTAAACATACGGTGGACGCTTCATATTCCCCAATAAGTTGGCCTTTATGCGGAGAGTATGTCAACCGTTGTACTTGTTAAAGTTTAACTGTATGGCTGTATGGGCAATCTAAGATTCAATCATGACATATCACCTGGAAGAATATATGTATATACGCATGCATCACTTGATTTATAACAGTTAAAAAAACTAAAAATTTCGTTGCACAAAGGGAAGCACCAAAGTTAAAAATTTGTAATTGTACCCCGCGGCACGCAGCCAATAATTCTACATATTTTGGTTTAAGTGGCATGACTAAACACAGGTTTTCTTGTAAGCGCGCGATAGTTTATTGAAGAAAATGATTACGCTGCAGAACTCATATTACATTCAAGGTGAATACCAGCATCCGAACTGGCTACATCTGCGGAGTTAATTCGAGGCATTCATAAATTACTGTCTCCATATCTAGTCTCATCGTTCGACAAACGTACGAGCGGGATGTAAACGTCGGATGTAGCTTTAAATGAACACGTTAACGGTCGATTAAGTTATCCTATCTACCGTTTCATAAGTCACGCTGCCGGCGAGTTGTAATTAATCCTGCTGTTTGTGACCCGCCGACGTTGTGTCACGCGCTGCATGCACAAAGCAGGTAATACCAAAAACATACTACCTTGTACACACATCGAACAAAACGCCGTTCTGTCATACGGAGCTCTGTTTTCGATCAAAATACCTACGATTATTGATCATATTTAATGACACAATTGCCTTATATACTTGCAATTTACTTATTCATACAGAATGAACTTTAGTATTCCATGTTTTTCTTGCAAAATCTGCGACAAGGAGTGCTTCATGTCAGAAAGCTGTACTAGTCGCTTTCGTATGGACGTCTTCATACGAAACCGCCCGGTTATACCCACAAGTGACGTTTCATCTTGTGTAACGAGAAGCGTACGGACGCTCGGCAACTATCGAATATTCCCGTCGCGTCCCCGTGCCGTTTCGAACGAACGGTTACCATATAATAGCGAATCTGGAAATATCGCGCCGCAAGATGCGGCGGCGGTTACCATAAACGGATCGTTGAATTTCAATCGGGCTGTAACGTTGCAACTTCATTCGGCCGAGCTCTCTTCTCGGAAAGTGATTCGTTGCCTGAATACAATCCGCTACAGCAAATTTGACGCGCGACGAATGGAACATGTCCCGTGTAACAACCTGACGTACGGGACCTTATGTCGATCAAGCACTTCCAATGATTCTTGTTGCTCTAAGCAGTTGGTAGTCGACTGCCGATACATGTCTACCTTGTATGGCGATGTACAACACGATTCTGCAGTGCGTTTTCAGTACGAATAACAAATTTATCTTACACGCGTACCTTTCAAGCAATTACAATATAAAACCTAAAAAGTAAGTCTCTGGAATACGACGTGGTGCTGAAAAATGGACGACACACGACACCTGTCCTCTTTCTGTGGCAACAACATAATTCTGCAATGTATTTTTAGAAGGAATAACATATGTACGTTGCAGGTGTGAGTTATAAATGAATGCAATACGAAACCTACAAACTGAATCTTTTGTTTTTAACGGTTATTTACGTGTAAAATAAAAACATATGATAGCTCTTATGAATATATACACATAGTTCTGAATGTATATACTTTGACACATACCATACTAGCAGAACTCACAAGTGTCTGTGAGGCATAAAGCCGAAACGAGAAGACGCGAAAAATCGATCCTGTTATTTATTCATTTCACTAGAGGACACTCGCTTGCGCGTAAAGCAGTTTCAGTAACCATACGGTGGCATAGATCGAATTGATTGAGTGATAAATATGCAAATGTAATTACCACTTATAGGCATTGTCCTTGGAAGGTCTTAATCAATAAATCCAAATCAAGGACCGCGTTGGCAAAAAGGCTTGAATGTCTCTTTGGCATTCTGCGACTTGACTATATGCAGGCATATCCATACGCTTAATAATGTCACCTCACATCCTGCTAATCGTCCTCTGATTATATGTAAGCGTCTACCACTACCTGCGCACAATTACCTCGAGTGCAAAAGTGAACACAAACAGAATCATCGAATTGCGGCAATCACGCTGATGAGAGACTTAAATGCACGAGCAATCTATGTGTCTGGGTTCTCCGAAAAAGAAAGATCTCGAATATGAGGCAAGATTGCGCGCAAAACCGCGGCGCATCGGCATTCCGTAATTTGACGAGTGCGCAGGGCTGCCATTGGCATGTCGCGGCGGTGATGTTTACGACTAAGCGTTTGTTTTAATGCCGTCCCCCCCGTTTATTTCTCCTTATCCAGGGAGTCGATAATTAAGTCGCGACTCGTTCGTCCGCAAGCACCACCCGATCGTCAGTCGTCGAGTCACGCCCTGAGCGAGCGTATAATAACAGGCGCACGATGCCACTGTGCATGCCATTCCATCGGATATTCGTGACAGGATCCCCCGATAGTGGTCTCGTGCCATTTCGGTCCTTCCAGATATTAGTAAATCCCACACGCAGCGTGCGCATGCCTGTCGTCGCCGCCGCTGGCGCTTCGTCTGTCAGCCTGTGTCCTCCCTGCTGGAGATGCATCGAGAATAAGAAAGACGCCGTACGACTACTAGCAGCCGCTTCGCTACTATTTTCCCTTCTCCCGACGCCGGGCACATGTATGCTTACTGCGGTAGCGCGTTAGAAACGTTTTCACGGCTGCTTCCGACGTGACGAAGCGGACGGAAGGTGAACTGGAGATGATGAGATAACGCTTGCCTTGCATTTTTTCCACTCACTCACAGCCTTCTTATTCGTATCTTTCCGCTTTCCACCTCGACGCGACGACTCCAAGGCGTCGCCACCTTGCCACGCGCCGTCATACTTTTTTCCTCCTCCTCCTCTTTATCCCTTTCACCGTTACTCTCCTTTGTGCGAACGCTTCGCTTTCACGCTTCCACGATTTCCGACCATGTCTCGGATTCACTCGCCAGATTCGATTTTAACCCGGCAGAACTCGCGCCTTGGACACTCTGTGCTGCACCTCTTTTACTGTATTTTCATATTTGTTTCATTTGTGTATCATATATTCTTATCAAACAAACTCACCTACGTGAGACGTGTAAAATAACTAAATATAGGTCTTCCAATCTTATCTACCGTTTAAGAAATCCTCGATTCTCGTCAGCGGCAGAATATAGTTCGCCTAACAGTCCACCGTAACAATGTGCATTCTCAACCAGCCCGCTGACGGGGTAGAAACGAACGGTCTCGTAGACTAAGAACCGACACGGTCGCCGCATCGAATACCCTGGCACGCGCAATATCTCGGCTAGACCGTTAACGATCTCGCCGTCCGTCGTGTTCCACGAGAAACTCCGCCCTCGGCGGAAAAAAATCAGTCTCATTTATCCGGGGGCCGAGGACGACGGTGCTCCATAACGGGAGCGTTACGTATTCCGGTCACGCGTTAAGCTTAAATAAAGAAGTTAATGCGGCGCCGGGATAAAATCGCTTCGTTATTCGAGGAGGTCCTCGGAGTTATTCCACGACGGCCCCTACCACGCGCTCGCTCCCTCTTCAGAGCCCCTTGGGGCCCACGACGCGCGCGTCCCGGAGTCCAGACGCAAATAAATAATTTCTCGCGCGTGCCTACCGTCCTCTCCTTGTCCCTCGCGCCGGCGAAAGCGAGCAGAGAAGAAGGGAAGCACGGAGGCGAGATTAGACGATTAACGTCGGAGCCTGTCGAGCACTGACGTCGTGCGTCGAGCCACGCAAAACAAGAGTCCCTCGTGTTGCAGCACGAGGAAGAGAACGGCATCCACCCCTCGGCCGGCGCCCGGCGGTCGCGGCTTGAATACAGAAGAGTCCGCGAGTCGCAGTTTTGCCGAGGAAAGGCCGGAAAATGGGAGACGGCTGCCGTGGGAAAATATGGAAATTTCTCGGACCGTCCGGGTCGGCCTCTCTTTCGACCGCGCTTGAAATTCTTAAACGCTACTCGTGTTTTTCGTTCAGGAAGCGCCCGCTCGTTTCCCACGCGGCACGTCTGGACCCCGTCGATCTGCCCGGTGCGAGTTCCTTTTTTGTTTCGAAGATACGACAAACCGAAGCCGCTTTTTCGTCATCTCGCATTTACGCGAAGCCGGGAGTGGGAGTCGTAAATTTGAGGCTGCGCGCACGGTGCATGGGATCTGCGGGGTTGATTTACGGAAACGATGCGTTATTTGCATGTTGGGACGTGTAGGGTTCACACATTGTTCGTTCGTACGTTAAAAATACGCCTACGACGCGTATCTTCGTATACATTCATACGCGAACATCACCTGACACGTCGAACAAGATATCTGTTTTCGAAAGCAGACAATTAGTGCAGAATCGGCTCATTGTCAGATTTCATGACATCTTCACTTCCGCCGGCAATCAACGTCAACCATCGAGTTCGAACGATCATAAAACTCCCGTTCTGCACAAAATAAGCCTCTTTTTATTACACCGCCGTGTGCCTTCATCGCGAAATGCGCGCGTGACAAACTCTCGTAATTCCTGAGACTGGCAAAGACACATAAACGTCCGCAAAACGTGCTACTCAATGTCTCCCTTTACGACGGACTCTTTAATGCATGCCGATGAGACTTCAGAGGTAACGAGTCGATCGGTATCATCGAATATTCGAAGGTTTGGCTAACGGGTTCGCTGGGACACGGTGAGAAAAACAAAGATCGATCTGTCTCCCGGTCTCAGCTGCCGTTAACGGAAACGTATTAAGTTTTCTACCTTCCTGTTCCTCCTTCAAATACATTTTTTCTTTCGCACGCCTTCGACGATCCTATACTCTTCTTCTCCTCCATTCCTCCCTCCCGACCTTTCTCTCTTGGCTTCTTTTTTTGCTCTTTTCGCTTCACCGGTAAATCGTTGCGTCACCGTCTCGTCAAATCTGATTCTTCGAGGACGTGTGTTTCTTTCTATTTTTTGTTGTCAAACGTAATCTTTCGAGATTCCGATCGCGATGCGTCTTTTGAGAAGCCCACGAAAAAACGCCGATGGGGATCTCGGTGTTTTTCGACCGCCCCGACGGGATGCGTTTTATCTATCCCTTTTTGAAATTCTATATTCTGCCGTCGCATCGACGCTGACGAAGCACAGAGGCGCCGGAACTGCCGCCCGCTTCTTCCTCGGGTTATCTTTCCTTTTTTCAATCAGTTGCCCACCAAATATCGTATTCTTCTTCATTCGTGCTTATGCGAAAAATCCAAGTACACGGTTCGCAGCGCGGGCGAGCTCACTAACGAACGTATGTATACGATATAGACATTTAGATTGGACATTTCCATTTGCTCGAGAGATTAAGTTCGGAAGCGAGCGAAATTGCGGACGACAGCGGCGTTCCAGACGGCAATAGTCTGCGAAGGGCGAGGGACCTATAGGGCCACCGACCAAAGGATACGAAATCCTGCGCGGGAAGAGCGAGTCTCGACGGGGTGTCCACCGTCGGCGAGTGAAAATAATTAATGCGCCTCGTTAACCTACGATCGCGGCAATATGTACACAAACTTGGCGGGGAGCGTGTAATGGATACTAACGAATGGCTCCATCTTCGGCCTCCCTCTCTCCCTGCTCCCTCGTAATCCACTTTCCAGGCAGGAAATGAATAGTCGGTAAATAATTAGGTGCGTTCACCCTGGGCGCCGGGGCCCGAAATAATCGCGGTCCGAAGGTTGCGTTTTATTCCGCCGGCCAGGATACGCAGCTGATCGCACGGATCTTTTTACGCTCGCTTTCAAAGCTGATTGAAAATACAGGTATATACGTAGGTAAGCGAGACGATTGAAATTTAATTATTCAAGCCAAAAAGTCATTACCACACCAATCGTGATATATCGAAAGCGAAGGTGGATTTTAATTATAAATGTGTACGCGTATAATGAACTCATTTTGACTTCACCGTCGACTTCGTACCGATCTTCCCGTTGGTACACGGTGTGCTTTGAAGCGACGGCGTTACGTAAACTATATAGTTGTTCTGCCTCGTCTTTTACGACGCCATATAATTGATCATATTCGGCGAACTTAAGGTTGCACAGGCAGCGTCGTACGTAATCGCGCCGATTTCCCTTCGCCGCCGATCCAGTTTGTTCGTCGGAAATTTTCACGTCGTCGTCGTCGTCGTCGTCTTCGCGGCGCGGCGCGGCGCGGCGCGAATTTTATGCGCCTCGGCCCCGGAGTGAAAGCGGACGGCCGCGTCTCGCGTAGCGTGCAATCGAATTCGCCACGTTCGATGGCTTTTCACGCACGACGCTTTCCTTCTGCCTTCCCGATCGCCTCGTGTCTTCTCACCCCCACTCCCTTCCTCGCGGCTGCACCTCGCTCATTTCCTTACCAATGGTCCATTGAGCTGTCCGCCGAATCTCCGTTTCGGCCGGAGTGTCCTTTCTCAGGTCAACGAGAAAAAAGGGTTCTGCGGCCTCGGCCAGGTGTACACACCCACGAAACGAAATTCGCCGAACGATAAATGGACTCGTTCGACGAAATTGACATTCTCGAGACTCGCTGTCAATGGCGGTCGGGGCTCTCACGCTCGAGGATGACTGTCATCTTTCGGCCGGCCTGGTGTGTTACTCCGCTTCCTTTCGCACTCGTCGCTCGTTTCAATGTACGCTGCTTCGATGCGAGGCTATCTTTCGGCCGCTGATAGTCATTAATCCTTTCGGAACGCCGAGGCCCGAAGGATGCTGTGTTTAAAGTTGGGTACATAGAGATGCGCGCGCGAATGGCGCTATAAATATGCAGGTCTATTGATATGCAAAGATGTGCGGCGCTTTAAATGTGCACGCCGGCAGATATGATGTACGTATACACGAATATACGGGGTGTCGTTTAAAGGATAATATGCTGTTTACCATGTCTGGGTAAGGGATTCGCTTCTCAAACTAGGTAGTTCAAGGTGCGAATGAATAGTGCAGTACTGGAATCGAGATAGACATAATAGGAAGACGTATATAGAATATGATATACGTGTCAATGATTATTGAAAGTGGCGTTCATTGTCAAAAGTGGTTCCTTCGTCATAAACTAAAACCACAAGTAACACGCACTATCTATGTGCCACGTACAATGCTCCTAAGCGAAGATTGTAAATGACGATTGCACGAAACCGGAACAGCAGTCGATCTCTTATCCCCAGACGTCAATGTAACATTGCAACCCAATTCGGCTCTCTGGCTAATTCGTCCGTGCCGAGTCTCTTAATGTTCGCCGATCGAATTTCGGGAAGGAAAGTCGACCTCGATATCTCGCGTACGATTCTCCTCGGCGAATCGTGAGAAGAGCGAAGAGCGGAGCGTGAAGCTGGAGGAAGAGGACAAGAGGGACGCTCTCGTTCCGAGTTCCGACACACCTTCCGCGATCGGGCCCGAAAGGGGGAGAGAAAAAAAAGGAGGATCGCCGGACGAGGGAAAGAAAAGAGCGCACGGTGAAATCAATTGATAATTACCCGAGACGGGCGGAATCCGGTAATTAATCTCGTGGCGATTTCGCATGCGGGGCGCGTGGCCTGCAAAACGTGCGTCCACTTTTTTCCACCGTCGCCCGTCGCAGTCGTTCGTTCAGGGCCTCGCCCCCATCCGACTCGCTCGTTCCTCGTCTTTTGTTTTTCGGACCGCGGAAATTATTTGGCCGGTCATCGTGCCACGTCCCGGACGACGATCGCGACGGGTTGTCTCTCTTGAATTCGGAATCGCGGGTGTATTTTGAGTTCGTCTTAAATTTAAGTCTTAAGCGTATTCGGGCCGATTAAAATGTGCACGTTTTTGCTCCGCCATTAAGCGCGCTGCGCTGTATGCATGCCAATTTCACATTTGGCGGCAAGCGCGCACAGCGTCGGTGGAAATTCGTGTTGGTGTAAGTGGTCTTTCAGGAGAGGCAAATTAAAATGTAGTACGATCCAATTACTTTTATAAATCACCTCCGGCTATCTTCTCGTGACGTCTGCGTGGAGTTCTTACCGTGATCGTTCGTAGAGTATAGTAGACGCGAGCTTTTACGTAAACGTATACGTTTTTGGACTTGCGAACGAATAATGAAAAAAGAACCCATTTTTTTTGTATATCTAAACTTTAAGTTTCCCTTCGATTTGAAGCGTTGTAACTCGGAGCAATTCTGAAAATTTCTCCCCGATAACTTAGCAAACATTAATAAATGTAAAACCACACCTCCTTCTCGTCCGACTAAGATTACACGTATTATTACTAAAACGTTTGAAGTCTTTGTGCCAATAATACCGTGCACTGAAAGTCCCTCCCAATTACGGCCGCGAAGTTTCCGTCTCATCGTGCGCTGCCGCGTACGCAACAGTGTACCTGACGTATTTCAGAGCGGGATGATCGATTCTTGTAATTTCACGTCGGCCCGTGGAGGCCCCGTCGATGGGGACGAGAGGGGGGGCGAAAAGATATTGCATCCTTCATTATCGCATGCGGGGCACGTGGCCCGATGCACGACAACTTTCTCGTTCTTGCGTTTTTCATCCTGGCAATTATCTCGATCCCCCCGTGGCTCCCGATGCAGATTAAGTTCCGCAAAAACGTTCAACCACCTTCGGCGCGGCGCGGCGCAAGGCTGTCGAGAAAAAGTGGCCTGTACATCGCTCCTTTTGAAAGCGTGTGCTCGACAATGCACCGCGTCACGAAAGAAGGTGCCGAGCGGGAACGGGAGGCGGCGAGGAAATACTTTTTCCGATTGTACGCGCGTTCTTTGCACGAAAGTTGACATGTTTTTTTTTTCGCCGTCCGTAAATATTGGCACAAGTATAATCGCATTTATATCGTGCAATTTCATATCGCCCGCGCCGTCGCATTTCAGAGGATACTGCAGCTATTTTGACAGCGGGATTTAAATGGCTGCTGTATGCCAATATATCGGAGCAAGCCATACTTATGCATACAGATACATGGAAATGAAAGCGAATATTCGGCGAAGATTTCTGTTGCACACGGCCATCAAGTGTTTTCACGCCGCCAGTATCTTTAGTACGCAAGAACGACAAAGCTACTATTGTAATGGTGTCGGTGCCATTCGGTGCGTCCATGAAAGTAACATCACTCCTCACATTACGCGCGAGAAGTCTCGTTATTGGCGACTATCTGGCTGAAATTGAGTTAACGATTCCCTTATCGGGACGAAAAGCGAGGTGCAAGGGGCTCTTTAGTTTGGTGAGCTCTCCTTAACGCCGGTCTTCGTCATCGTCTTGGTTAACAAACCGACTAACGTAAGGAAAGGAGGGGCAGCGGCTCTTGAATATTTTACGCGTAAGGCAGGCAGCTGCCGGGGAAGATCGGATCGCTTTCAAATTATCCGGGCGACTTGCTTCGAGTGCCCCCGCGCCTTCCTTGCGCACACGCTTTATGCACACACGAGTGTCCAGTGTACGAGATCGACGACGTTCGTGAGGGAGCGAGGCACGCACGCACGCCGCTCGCATAATACACGCGCGACACTCGAATCGTACACGCTGAGAATTGGAGTGAGTGAGAGAACGTGTGTGCGATAGAGAAAGAGAGAGTAAAGCTAGCAAAAATATACGCACGGTATAGGATTATACGCGTTGGAAGTGAGAGTGAGAAAGAAAATGTGTATGTATGCGTGCGTGGGAGATACAGAGGAAGAGAGAGAGAGAGAGAGAGAGGGAGAGAGGGAAAAGCTCGCTTAATGTACGCTTGACACGCGGATCGTACACATTGAGAAGAGAATGAGTGAGAAAATGCATAAAGGAGAGTAAGAGCACACGTATACGAGAAAAAGATAGACAGAGAGAGGGAGAGAGCGCGCGTAAAACGAGTAAGAGGAGAAGGCAGAGTAAATGTGCAACTTGAGAAGAGCATGGGGCTCCCTTTCATTATTTTCGCCACGGGATCGTGGTGGAAGGCCGCAAGAAATGTTTTTTCGGCGGACGGGATGCCCGCCGCCAACGTTCATCGACGTTCGTCTTTCGCGCACTTTGTCCGTTCGCGCCTCTCCCTCTTACTTTGTCGCTAGTCGTCCTCCCGTACGTACGTATGTATGTACCTACTTACGTGCCGTTCGCCGCCATGCAACCGTCTTTGCCTCCTTTTGCCCCCTTTTTACCCTCTTTTTGCCCACTTTTCGTCCTCTTTTCTGTCCCGCCCCTCTCGGGGATGCTCATGAAGACACTATACACGTGTACCGACGTGTACAGTTACACAAGGCCGTGTTCTCTTTTTTTTTTTAGACAGAGTAACGTTTGTAGAGAATATGATTGTTCTTGTCGTGCCAATATGTTTTTAACAGTCAACGCTAACACAATGATTTTTCCGTAACAGATGTATCATACTTAATGCATTCTTTCTACGGTTCGCTTATACGCAAGTTGTATAAAAAATATATAAAAAATGCTATCGATTACATTCTTTGTCAGAACTGATTTTTCGCTGAATGCGGAGACGTAGGCGGCATTTTCGAAAGTACAACAAACAAGTATCGCGTTACGAAACGAGAGGACGCGCAGATGCCGCGATCTACGAGGGATTACGCAAATTAGGAAAACGACCCGGAAGAGTCCGCTGTTGGCCTGAACATCAGCGCATTTTGCCCTTGCGAGACAACTGGGCGCAAAACCACGTGGATAAATGCGCAACGTATCGTTGCTAAAGTGAAACCGATACTCGAGAGGAGGTGCAAAGACGGGCTCCTTTGAAAATTAGAAATCTATTTTGGGGATTTGCCTGACGGCCGTGCAGGATTTGCACGGATCCTGCGATGCGTCGTTGAGCACGGACGCTTTGTCTTCCTGTAAAACGATACTGTTGAGACTATGATTCTACGCTTAATTGAAATGCGCCGATATATTAAAAGAATTAGAAGATTCATATTTTTGTCTCCTCTTATGTTCTTTAACATACTTAGGCAAAATAAGTATATAAATAATAGGTCTGAGAATTAGTTATTTTCGTCACATAGAGCACAGCATCATTGGAACTTCGTGTGATCACTCGATAACGCAACGCCACGGGTAGATAGTCATCACCAGTCCCGGTCTCATAATTAAATAAAGACGATTTTTATCTTAAAAACGTGCAAAAATGCGACCACTACTTAAAGCTTTACGGAAGTGGCTCTATTTAAGGACCCGCTTGTCAAAGAAGTGCCGACATTACAAGTCTGCTGGTCGGTTTTCACGTAATCTACATCCTGAATCGTCGTCCTGTGTTTAGTGGCTTTCGCAGGATTGCCTCGGCAATTATCCTAAGAAGTTGGACGGCAGAGAGCTCTCCTTGACTTTCTTCCGAAAGCCTCGTGAACCCATGATTAACTCGAGAGAAATGGACAAGACGGACCGTCGGTTTTTGTTGATCCAGGATTTCCGACGTTTCGACGCGATCACTTTGTATCTCCTGCATTTTAGAGAAACGGGAGTTAAAAAGGAAAATTGGACGCGCCGTCAATCTATTGCATCGTGCAAGGAATTACGGGAAGCCGACTATATAATATATAACTTTTGTTTCCTGTTGTGGCATTTTACAGTCCCTGACAAGTCGCGTAGTCAATATTTTGTATAAATTAACATTTTATTTCAATGATCTGTTTACACTCTAACTTCCGTTTTACAAGACCAAACCCCGGCCCACGAGAACGACTGCTGAGAACTGATGTGTGCCTAATTAACCCGTGGAAACGCATGCACCCCTCGCAATCCTTTAACCCATACTGTTCGTGCACCTCATTACTTTTGTCATCCTCCGAAAAATATTGCCGCTCTTTGTCCTCCGCAAATTCCAGCATCCCCGGACATTAATAAAGTCGATCCCCGTTCGCGCGACGCCAGTTCTTCACGCACGTCTAACGTCCAGAGCACTCGCTCACCCCTGGATACGCTGAATTTCCCACGGTCGCCATTATTCAGCACGTAAGCAACGAGGTATACGCGGCGTAATTAATGACGTACAAATTACACGGCGAATTTGGAGGAGCGAATGGCGCGCGCTCGCTTTCTTACGGCACCACTTCATGCCTTCAGGATCCTCCGCAGGACCTCTCCCCAATCCACTTTGCCCCCTCTCTCTCTCTCTCTCTCTCTCTCGCCCCCTTGTCACCGTTCTATCGCCAGTATGCAAATCCCGGGAACGTCGCTCGTTTCGCAGCGACGAAAAAATGGAAACGGGACGACGACGGAAGGGAGGGAAAAAAGTGATTGCCGACTAATTATGCATTCCACGATCAGTAGCTCCCCTCCTGGCCGGTTTTTTCGCCGTCGCCCCCTTTCTCCACCTCCTCATCTCTTTCTTCCATCCTCGCTTTTTCCGTGTGCCGACCCCGAGTCGGTCGGTCCTTTAAAAATAAGGGTCACGGAATTTTCAGTTCGCAGGTAGAGCGCGCACATCGTGGCGGAAGGTTGTCGGGAGGGATGAGCTTTGGGTCGGCACCGAACGGGGGGAGGGGAGGGACGATTGTTGTCGGTCATAGTTCACGTGCGTCGGGCCCTCGGCAGAATGGCATTAGGCCTTGATTCTAACTCCGAAATGATTTCGTCGGATGACGAGGGGGGGAGAGAGAGGCGCGATGTCTCGAGCGTACGTTTTCTCCTCCATTTTCTCTTGTCTCTGTCCTTCCCCCGAGACGTCTTCCTCTCTCCAACGATCTCGATCCGCTGTTGGCATAGAAGCGGCAAAGGCACCGAGAAAAGGGTCTTCGAAATGTGGGTTATGCGTGCCGAACGTCGGTAGCTACATGTACGGGGTGACCGAATTTCACCCGGGACTCAACAGTGTTCCACACTCTTTCGCATCGGTAACGTATCCTTCAAACACGTTCAATACGAAATTTACTCGAAATATGTGCTAACGATTAGTCTATACAAATTTGCATGCTATTAAACGTATATTTCGGGCCCGTAACGTCCGAAAATTGCGCGCGAAGAGTTGTCATAAAGTGTGCGTCAGTTCAGTAAGCGCGATGTCAGAAAAATCGTTTCTACCGTACGCCGTTCGAGCGCGAACTTTGTTGAAATCCCTCGGCAACAAGGTCGCCTCTACTTCCGCGTCACCCGTTGTATCTGGATCGAGTTTTTCACATTCCCACCCCTTGAACGGACGAGAGCGGAGGCAGGTAGAAAAGTCGTTGAATGATATCGCGGCGAAAAAGAGTCCTGGCCCAAATATCCGTGATCGACGAGCGGACCGGGTCGGGCACCCGAAAACTGGCGCGCAGGTAAAACCGTTATATCCTTCGTGGCGAGCCACCTCGCCATTACGAAGTGCGTGTCTCGCTGATGGTTTATGGGACACTTCTCGGGGCGTAAGCCTCGAATCGTATCGTCTATCATCCTGCTGGAAGCGATCAGGGCACTAATTTAACGGAGCCCCCCCCCCCCCTTCGCTTTTCGCGTACGCAAAGGTTCATCGATCTATAAATATGTAAAGTTAGCGTAAATCAATTTTTTTCCCCGTCGCCCGAGCGAGCTCTCGCGCGAAAGTTGCAAGTTCGGAGCGCGTCGAGAAAGGAAAGGGAGAGGCTTTATGCGACCGTTTATCTCGCGCCGGACGCTCGCCGCTCTCGGGGCGGCAAAAAGTTGTATCCGGAAATTTTTGCGCGATCGCGCACATCGGTCATTACGATTGGAAAGTTAAAAGCGCGATATTACGTATTTGGATTGAAGATCGTCTCGCGGCGATCACTCATGCATTTTGCTGCTTCGTCGGGAGGCCGCCTGCGATCGCGCGAACGACATTCGCAGATCGGCCGCTTGGCTCATGGTAGTCGCGACGGATGTAATTACGCAGCACCAAGGGCCCGCATACAATGTGTTAATACGAGTAGCTCGCCGCCGTGTAATCGCAGCTTAGACATGCGAGGTGGTCAAAACGATCGCGGGCAAGAAAAGTCTGCTCTACATTATGCGTGCATGAAGTTTTTCGACGGCGCCAAGGAAAGGACGCATATCGTGAAGGCTGACGGCCGAAAAAGGCCCCTCTTCCGTAATTTCTCAGCCATCAGGTAGCGGCCGCTTATGCCGCGGCAACATTTTTGCGCTCGTAAATCGACTCGATCGTTTCGCGAAGATCTCATTAGTGTGACCGATGCAGGCGGACTTCCAACAAGAGTAACGAGACGTTTGATTACGAGGAGTTACGAACGAGAACGGTCTTTCGGGCCCGATCGGGTAAGATCTCATAACCTGGGGTAATGAATTGCTAGAGCCGCGGCTTCAGAGCGATTCTTTTATTTTGATGGATCTACCCGATGTCGGCTTTCTATATTATGATCCAAATTAGCCCTTCAAGGTGAATAGTCGACGGGCGAGCGAAGACCGAGCGGCTAGTAGACGTCGACGCGCCATCGCGATTTTTCGCCGTGCAAAAAGTGTCTTCCAGCTACTTTGGCCCGCTGTACCGCGCGGGCCGACTCGACAGGCAATTATTGCCACCTCTCGGCCGACAAACGATCTATTTACCGATAAAGGCAACGCTGCAGAGCTAACATTAACGTCAACCGCCGCTGACAATTATTCACGGGTAATCAATTGGCCGAAGATCATCCACGATAAACAGACCGTAACAATACTATCAGGCGATATCGTGCTGGGTATCTGAAAGTCCGCGCTCATTAACCGGGAGATAAATAAAGGAAGAGGGAAGGGAGAGGGGGCGGCTACTCTATCAAGGATGGGTTAGCAGAACGAGATCGGCAACGAGCTGCCTCGAGGCGTCCAAGAGCTTTCGAAGCTCTCCTTCTTTATTTTAAAAGACGATCCCATAATGGTGGCCTCTCGGGATATCGTGATCTCTAAATTCGGCCCCGAAGGCTAAGCGTCGCGCAGGGTAGTAGTGTACGAGGCCGCCCTCGGATTTACGAGCGGCATCGGCAGCTCGCCCAGAAGGAGAAGAGGCGATGTTTCGTCGCGTGGCCCTTCGACGTCTCTTTCTTTCTTTAACCTCTCATTGTCCGTACCCTCCTCTCTCTCTCTCTCACGCAGCGTTTCCCAATGTAAGGGTTACGGAGCACCACATTTCGAAATTGTGAACATTTGATACTTATTTTATGATGCTATATCATGTAAAGATGTGAATGTCACAGAAGGAGAAAGAGTGAAAGGTCCCAGGAAGTTGGATAGTAGCGATGAGAAACAGGGATTCGCTTTAGAAAGAAATATTCTTGAAAGAAAGTTTGGATCAGGAATGTTTTGTGGTCGAAGAATTGGGCTGTTTCGCGAAAAAGTTTGGGAAACACTGCGCCCGAACGTTCTCCTTCCGTTCACCGTTCCCATCGTTCGCCTTTGTACCCTCGCGCGTCCGCTTCCACTCCGCGTGCGCACCTAATTCAAATGATCAGACGTCTCTCTTTCGCGTTCTCTACTACTTTACCGCCGTGCTCCACCCCGCATATGCTTCGTATGCCTTCTCCGTTGTACTCGTTGCAACGCTCGCGCGCCTCTTATTCGTCGAACCCATTCGTATCCGCCCCCGGGAGACGGCGCGGAGAAAATAACACGATAATCTATGGACACTCTCGCCGATGCCTTCGAGGGTGGATGGATGCGTTTCGAGGGCTCCTCCCGAAGCGGCCGAATTGAAAATTTGTAAATGAGCCGCGGCGCGATGCGAGCAGCCCCGACACACCACCGGACCTTATCCCCTTTTCACGCTTTCCGCCGAGCCGGTGAGTTAAGGAGCGCGGACGTTATGCGAGCCGAGCCGTTGATAGATTTTTATGACACCGATGGCGAACCGCTCCGCCTATGTTTCCCTTTTGCCATCGCCGCCTCCTCAGTCCTTCGCTCGCCGTCGGAAGGAGACGAGTTTCCGACGCACGTAACTATATTCACGTGCTCTAACGTGGAACAGACTTTGCCGATTCTACATGTGTTTGTCCGGTTCTAATCTATGTTTGCTTATGCTCGATTTTTGAAAATCGCCGCACTGCTCGTGCGAGTGTAGCGAAATAATATGCACGTACGCGGACCGTGCAGGTATGGTCTGTGAGGCATAACAACAAAATACATTTGACATGCAATAAAAGAAATTCCGCGTGATGAATAAAAACAGTATAACAAGTACCTAGACATACCCTGCGTAGGACACGTACGAAGTGAACTCTCGCTACTCTCACCGCCGCGTCCGACCGTTAATCCAGCGGAGCCGAATTTCTCCCCCGGAAAAGACACTGGGCTTACGCTTTCCAGTTTACACGCGTCCCCAGTTGTCAAACACATCCCGGCTACCTCCGAAACGGTTGCTGTTCGCCGTGCGTTCATTGTGCCGCGACAAAGTAGGAATATATGTACACACGGCCCCGTACCCGGCGTCCTAAATAAATCGGCCAACTTTTAGTCGGTACAAATATTGTCGCTTCAATTAAAGCGCCGGAGTCCCTGTGCATTTGCGGGCGCGCACGATCTCTGACGGCAGTATGGGAATGTGGGACGGGGTGCACGGAAACGTGGCGCCTCTGTACCGTTCGTGAAACGACCAAATCTGTTTTTCGTCTCATGCCCAGCCTCCAATTTCATCGTGTCCTCCACCTCTTCCTCTCGCTCTCTCTCTTCCTACTCACCCCCGTTTGTCGTGTCATTTATGTACACAACGAGTGTCCACTTTCCGGGACTTCCGACGGAAAGGACACTCCTTACCGACTTTTAATGGCCACTCCAGGAGTCGTGGGAGTCTCGATCGTACGCATTCTGTCGCTGTCCTCCTCCCGCTGTGTACGTAAACTTTTCCTCTCGAGTGTCGCTTTTTCGTTCGAGTGACTTTCGGTACGCGGCGGTGCTTCGTTACAAAGTACCGCGTTAAAACGGGGTCGAGTGAGCGAGCGAGCGAGCTTCCGACTACGACACTGTCAACACATCCGAGTGCTGTGATAAATCACAGATCTACTCTTCGCGGGGGACTGCTTTCGTCGGGGAACCGGGCGTTGCAGTTTAGAGAGCGGGATGTTCTTAAAGCTTTGTAACGTGAGCTGGTATGCGGTGACACGATTCCTGTTCCGCGATGCACGTTAAGTGCGACTGGACAGTCGGAATTTCACATGTACCGAGCTTAAAACCCCGTTAAAATTGCTATTAGTAAATAGTAATTGCAAATTATGTCCAGTCTATACCGTGCATTTGTAAGTATTTACGATATTTTCCGTCGAAATTTACTTTCTATCCGTACCTCAATCTATTCAAGAACGTTGAAAGAATCTTTCCTTAAGTCACCATCGGGCCGAGTCGGAATTTCTTCCCTCGGTTGAAACGATTCGGCCAAAATAGCTGCCACTCTCCAATGGAGTCTACCTTTGTGACGGTCGACCGCCCGATCGTTCATTAATGCAATTAACTCGTAATTAACGTCGACGCCGATAATTTGAGGCTGAAGACGTGCTGGGCTACCTGTCTTCAAAAGAGAACGATCGTAATAATCGTTAATTTCGTCCCAATTTCAACTAGTCCTTTGATCAAAGGATCGTTCGAAAGCCACATATTTTGTATTTTATTTTTCGAGTAGAGATTTTTTCAATTTTTTACTTAATATCCCGAGTAACTCGTTCCGTTAACGATTACGATTGATAATTTCTTGATTCTTAATGAAACAAGGGTAAAAACAATATTTTGGAATAAAAAAGAACATATACTCTTCATCCCCCATAAAAGCATTTTTTTTGTAGTACGATATCATTACATGTTTCTATCATGCCATCCCCGTCGTAAACAGACATATAGAATAGTTTCATTAGTCTATCGTCTTCGTATTGATTTTGCCGTAAGAATATTTCGCCTCAATGAAACATTCAACGGAGCGAAAGAATACTTTTCGTTGAAGACGAAATTCCTTACTTTGGAACAGAACGTTTTCACCGCCACGTTAATAGTTGTTTAGATAAAAGAAAACAGCGAGGTGTGAACTATACCGTGCAGTATGCACAGCCATCGAGGAAGCAGAAGTGGCCGCTGCCAATTTGAAGAGCCGCAAACGGAAACAATATCGAACGAGCGAAACTTGAGATGATGCAGCAAGCAGGCCTCTCAAGCACGCGCTACTACTCGCGCTTTGGCGAAAGGGCTGAGAACAGACGAGTGTTATCCATCTTTTTCAAAGCGCGGCAACAGCTCCGCGAGTGAATGGGTTATATAACCCTCGACAAACGAAATATTTTTGTAGCTGAGCAATTCGAGGGAAAAGATCGTATTTCAGATCATACCATTCATACCACGAGCCACGCAAAGACAAACGTTTGTACAACGATGACTGATCAAGTGATGAGATGTTCGAATTTTTGGAATACCTCTTGCCTTTTTAAAATGGACTCGTCGATTTTGGCCAACCGAGCAGATTCCAGTACTCTAATCGGCTCGTGCAATCTCGGCTCGAAATTCGCGTGTTTCAATTTTTCTCACATACTCACCCACCCTGACCCCCGGCGCCCCAGGGGCAATTTCCGACAAGGTCGCGAGAGCGTGGATGATCGACATAAATATCGCGTGTTAGCCCCGCCACAGTCAGAGGCCGCCAATCATATTTCTATTTAGGCGATCGGGCGAGCGTCAAAGGGTCAGCAAATTGTTAAATATTAACGTCAATCCGCCGGTTTCAGGGCAGTGTTGGCGAAGTCAGGAGCGTCTGGGACGCGGACAAATGCAAGAGTACAAAACGGGGACGCTAATTGGGGTGTATCGTTGCACGTTACTCTCGGTAAATGGATCACCCTCGAGGAGGGCCTTGTGCCACGGACTAACCGTGATTATTACGGATAGCCGGGAGGGCCAGATGTTTCAGCTATGATGACGGCTGGAAGATTCTCAATCAATTTTTATTACGTTTCGACTTGTCCGTGCCCGGGCAGTCGCGTGGCACCGCCGGGATCTGCCTTTTTATTAACCCTCCCAACGCCTCTGCCTCTCATTCTTTCGGCAGCATGCGTTATCGGAGCATTATGACGAAATGAGTAATGAGTCTGTGATTTAAATGACAGAATCATCTTTCAACGGTCAAACCTTATGCTTTGCGGCGTATTTTGTGTCTGCATATTATTTATCTTCTCTTTAGCGTACATCGTATCTTTGTGTTTCTTTCCTCTGTTCTTTCACGTAACGACCCGACGAAGCGTGTCGCGCGCCAGTGATTTAAATGACACTATCATCTTTGGACACTCAACGTTGTGCCTTACTCTGTACTTTTCATCTGCATTTATATCTTTTTTCCTTAATCTACATTCTTTTTTTGTCCCTCTTGCTTATATTATTTTCTATTTATTCACCCTTCTGTAGTTAGTTGCGTGCGTAAATAGACATTTACATCTTCTTCAGCCTTACTCTCTTCTTCCTTTTTCATCTCACTCCAACCACCGCCTATGTTGTCTATCGGTGTATCTTTATCGGGCCTACTGTTTTTTTCGTCTATCCTCCTTCGACGTCGATCCTTCGATTCTTATCCACGTATCTTTCGGGGGCCCATCGTTTCGGAAATGAACGAGTGGACGTGGAAACGAAATGGACAATCGTACAGCTGTTCGCTTGCGGGGGCGCATCTGCCTTGCATCCACAGCGTGCAGTTAAAAAAAAAGAGTGGGAGATAGAGAGGGAAGGAGGCCAGAAGAGAGGAGCCGCCGGATTTGAGATTTCAAATCACGGCGTAACGAACGTTAACTGATGCGTACGGGAGCGCGTGCTTTCACAAAACTTGCACTGCAGGACTTTGGCAATTTAAGATTATCTGGCTATCGAAATGGCTACGTCACTATTACCCTGTATTACGGCGTCTGCCATTACATTGATTCTGGCACTAAGTTCTGCACGGACCCATATACATAATGTTTATCGCGCCGACCGACCAGAGCCGATAATAAATCCGTTACTTATACTACAATCACAATAATTATCAGTGTGTCTCTGAAACTCTTAACAAACACTAGCGCGTATCCGAGTATACTTTGACTCTTAAATCACCGTACTTTATGAGCGGCCTAACGATTCGGAACGTTCAATAGGCAGGTGCTAACGCGTCTGCCCGAAAGCTCGTTATTAAACTTTATTTCCGCCTCCCAGAAATCGTCTTGACAAACGATAGGTGCCACGCGTGCGCGTCCCAGGACGATCCAACACGATCCCGTGCGATCGAGAACGATCTACCGGACGGCAGCTGGTCGGCAGTCTCCTCCGTCGAGCGAAATCCTATTAAAAGCCGTAAAAATTCCGTGGAACGTGGACTGGGTACGAGGTGAACCGCGATGGACACGAGTCGCGCTAAAATCGACCCTCTCAAGACTCAGCCTCCGCACGCGAGCACAGATGTCACCGACCGCCCGCGCCACCGGCCGAGCGAGCAAATCGCAAAACCCGATCGGACGCGGAAATCGATTTCACGGCCCCTGGACTTTCCACTTTGCCTTTCATGCCGCGCCGCGTTTTCCTCGCTCCGTCGGTCAAACCGTCGCAATGCTCCAGAATCGTGCACGTAAGAATCGTGGAGGCGGGTGTCGGTGTATGCACCGTGCATGTCAGTGGGCACGATGTAGCGGGCGTGCGCGTCTGTTTCAATTCTTGTTTTAGATACCAATATGTTTGTCGTAGGACTTTGTTCTTCCTAAGGATAAGGTTTTGGATAATTTAATTTTGTTGGTGATGTTGCTAAGACGATCGAAATAGTCACATAAAATAGTCAGTTAGGTATAGCAAATTGTGGAAAATCTGACGTACTTAACAGCCTAATTGATTCTGCTTCTAATTCGTAGCATACAATCTCCTATGACGTGTACGCCAAGCTACAAAAACGTACTTTCTACTATACAGCCTGTCATATTGAGATTTCGTATTGACAACGTCCACTGAGTTTCCCAAAGCACTCATCCGACTATGGATTGATGGAGAAAAGTCGTTGAGGGTCTGGACAATCGGTGGACACCGCATTCACGTAAGAACGCTCCATTCTGTGGCGGTCTTTCGCCGCTCACCACTAATGGATTTATACTTTGCGACAGTGCGACGTATTGACCGCCGAGAAAGAGCGCAGTAGGACCGTGAAAATTGCCGTAGTCGGATTATCCGTCGATCGCGGCTTGCTTCGAGTGGTTTTCGGACAACAGAATTCGTGGTCAGATACGATCCTGGGAACGATGCCTTTCTTACGTCGCCTTTGCGCAACGTAAGAAATGTAAATTCTTTCTCCTGCATCGCATCTCGACGCTTTCCATTTCCATGCTATCTATTCTTTCGTTCTTTGTCCGGCAACGTGAGTAAATAAATGAAAATTGGGGTACCATTAAAGTTAACGGCTTGTTCTCCGTAATTAAGTCTATAACCCCTATGGAGAATCGTGATTTAGGGTAAGGGAGGTCTTGACATTTCGAATGAGGAATCTTGAGAAATGCCTGTTGGATGATTCTTTGTAATGCGGAGGTAGAGTTGTATGTTTTATCACGTATACGTTTGGACAATTACGAACAATACGACGGACGCGTACATAGGACTTAATAATTGCGTTAGATCTCATATTTGAAAACAGAACATTATACGACACCATAGTAAACTTTTTAATTTTACGATCTCGCGAAACTGAAGTATCAACATTTTAACGCAAGTTTTATAATTATCGACATTCGCTATGCCATATATAACACAATCCCATCAAAACTTGCATCAGACACTATTACTCCGTCCATGAAAAAGATTCAACCAACGAGCAATCCCTCAACGTCCACCCCTCTTGACCTCGACAACACTGCAACTCCTAAACTCTTCCGCTTCTTTAGGCCCGAATTCAAGCGAATTATGCGCTCCTCCGTATTCCTAAAGCTCTATCAACCAAAACGAAGACGCGTTCTTCCCCTTTGACCATCAGTCGGCTATTCATGAAGCGAGCCCCGCGTTTGCCGAGTTCCACTCTCGTATTTCCCTAACGACAGGCCAGAGCCGCGGCATTGTTGACGCAACCCTTTGGATCCTGACCGATCCTCGCAGAAGATGGGCGGAGTATTTTCGACTCGCGGCCGGCCAGAAAGGAACGCGCCGTCGACGATGACTCGCGATTTTTCCGCAGTCCTTGGCCCGTGGCTCGGCAACAGGCGAGCCAAGGAAATTAGCCGTCATCCCAGCCATATACCGGCCAGACCAGTCCGAAACTCACGGATCACTCGCGGTGCTGACAGCGATCCCGCGGCGAGGGAACGTCACGAAGGACGATAGGCGCATTCGGACAATCGGAATTCGTAGCCTCGGATGCGGGACTTCTTGGAAGCCCGGTGATATTTCCCTTCACGACGATTCTACTAACGAGGGTTGGCCAGTCATCGTTGTTGCCGGTGACACTAATTGACCGATTACACGCTCAATTATGGACGGAGACAAGCTTTTATACGATGCGCTACCTTATCTATAACTGATCGCTCCACGGCCACGACGCGTATGCACGAATCTGGGAACGCGGGGACGCACACGACACTGCATTCGTTGACTGTAGAAAATTCCGCGAGCGAATGTCCTCGGGGTGCCAGCCTCGCTCATTTTGGCTACCGGATTTTCCCTTCGGCCTGCCCAACGACGCATGCAATTAACGCTTCTCGCATAGTTCGCAGCGAAGCTTCTCATAAATTAGCTGGGAGAGTAATCGTTTATCATCACGCACACTGAAGCACATACCTTGTCGCGCGTGTCCTTATAAAGTCGACCTCGTATCGTCGAGCCTTGAACCTGAAACGAAAGAAATTTGCTTTCACTTTGTTCGCGTACGTAGGTATGTTCGATGATAAATATATTTACTTTAAATCATTCGCTTCTCACATTCGCTATTATTAACGCGACCGAAGGAGAGTCATTGTTATATTATTTAGTTACATGTTATGGTCATCAGAAAATATATGTCCTGCATTGTGCCGCCAATTTATAATCCTGCAGTAAGGAATAGGTTATGGACAAGTTCTTCTCAGCTCGCAATTATTAACGTGCCCGAAGGAATTTAGCCGGATATCGCAATACGGGCGTAGCACGCAGATAGATCTGCGTCGATGGCAGATATGCCGCGGTAAACATGGTGGCCCTTTAATCGCACCTTCCACAGTGGAACATTCGTTGCCGAAGGCAGGGGGTTGCCGCAGGAACCAGAGCTGCCAGCCATGTCGCATTGTCCGGGCCGAGGTGGCAATTTGTATGCCTTTGTGTAGAAACTAAGAGGACAACGTTAGCCGTGCTATCTGATGAGTGAGAAACTTTGCATCGCGACTCCCCGACCAGCTGGTTTTTCAACATTACGATGCAGCGAGAGTGTCTCCTTTTTTGTTCCGCAACTTATTTCTTTCGAGGGAAGACGCTCTTTCTGGTGATTATTTAAGCGCGCAGGATTGTAAGGTAATTTGAACGGGCCGAATCTGCAGCGCGTGTCAGATCTTTGTGCGTGAAATTGTTGTTCTTACGTAAGTAATTTCGCCAAAGACGAAAAAGGGAGTGAACCGATGAGCAGAGAATGGGAAGCAGCTGCTAGAAACTTTGACACAGGCTCCCCCTTCTTGTCGACAGGAAGAAGTAAAATGTCTTCTTCACTTGCTGGAAGCGAATTAATGCATAATCGAAAGCGACCGAAATGTTGTACGAGCTCTTGAAGTCTTTACGATATTATGCAGGCCCCCGATGTTTGAACGAGACACTTCCGAATTGAGAGTGTCAGCCTGATGCATAATGGCCGGTTCCTAGACAGTAGATTGTGGGTAATGTCGTAATTGGAGCATGCAGCCGGGGATGATAGGGTTTGACTACTTTCACTAAATTGACTACCGCTTTCGACGATAATGCTGGCTTGAAAATTGTGGGGTTGCTCCGTTCTCGAAATGGTCCTCCCTCTCTCTGTCCTGCACTCTCCTGCGCACTTCCTCTCTCGAGCGATGAGTGCAGACTGCACGTGCGACTATTCTGCCTCCGTTCGCATCATGAGGGGTTTCAACTAAATCAACTTTCCAACTTCCGACCACCGTTCGAACGCTAAAGTCTCACTCGCCGTTCCTTTGCCAGGATTCGACACTCTATATTTATTGAAAATTAAACATTGCAATAACTTGGATTTTCCGATGCCTCAGTTGATCGTTGCCTCGTTTGGAAGATACGGAGTATGTATCATAATTTGCGGTACGACAGAACGAAAGGTACTTTATATCTCAAATTTTGGGCTGCATAAACGTTACAGTGTCTGTGCCTTCAACACTGCCACATACTGCTAACGCCAATGTACTGAACATTTACCCCTTTCACAGCGAAAACCGTTGAATGCATTATTTACAAAGCATCGACTGTCCTCATAGATCGACGTCGATCGTGGATCATCGAATATATCGATTCATTCAGGAAGTTCGAGGCAGCGAAAAGGGTCGACGAAGAGTGTGAAGACAGGCTGAAAGAGGTCCTTGATCCTTCGCTCGATCGGCAGCAACCCGATCCGTCCTCCCACTCTTCAACCCTTTTTTCCGGCTTTATTGAAAGAGGCAAACTTTTCTACCTACGTGTCACGAGCCACATCCATATACATACACATAAGTCCCGGTCTATCCGATGTTCAAATAGCAAATAGCGATCCACCGTTTCCGACCACCTTCATCTACACTACGCGTCCTCTTTGAGATTTCCAGGAAGCCGACCCGTTCCCAAAGGGTTACACGGCCGTATACCTGACGCTCTTCTGATTTTTATCCGTTGCCATTGTGTCGCCATATGAAAATTCACGCCTCGATGGATCGATGAAATGTCCAAAGCGCGTCGGACATAAATCTCCTGCGCTATACGTGGATATCAGGACTTCTTATGAGAGAAAGTGCTGAACGCTAACATAGGAATATGCATAGGAGCTGGATCAAGCGTTTGTCACAAGTAAGACACGGTAGTGTGTTTGATGCGTCATGAGTTCGGTGGTCGTGTTACTGTGAAACGTATAATTTACAGTCTCGACTATCGAAGAGCAAGACTATCCATGTGCTAATTGCATTGATTCATCAGACACGGTAAATACGAATAATTGGAAAGAACATTATAATGTCGGGAATATGATTAGTTTACAAAGTTTACGACTTGGCAAAGGAACGCCGAATAAGAATAAGAGCAAGGTGAATATTAGTAGTTACAAGAGTGCAATCACGTATCTCGGCTGATCGATCGATCGGGTGTACTTACATCGAAGGTGAGAGTGTCCGGGAGAGTGAGGACAAACAACGCGTTCGAAGGAGGAGAGGATCGAAACGAAGCAACAGAGACGGATCTCAACTGGTCTGGCCGATCGAAGCGTCGAGAGCGAAGGTGCCAGAAGCGGGTTAGTGGGCGCCGTTAATAGAACGCGGAGAAAAGTGTTGGAAGCAAACGCAAGGAGTCGGCACTGAGAGGGCACTTATTTACTTTTCTAGATCGCAGCCGATATTCGCTCTTATCCCATCGCCGCCGATACGATCGTCTAATAGATAGGCGGCCGGTTACGAGCAAAGCTCGCCCTGCCCGCCCGACGGAACCGTCCAAACGGACGAGTAATTAAAAAATTATCGCGTAAATAAAGGGCAAGGAATGGCCGCGAGCAGCGATCGGAGATTCAAAGAGTTTCCACGATCGCTGTGGGAAGAATGCGACCCGACGCTGTCGGGGAACCAGTTTCCATTTAATGATAATAATTAAACTATACCCGGGGTGCGATGCGTTTCGAGAGAAGAGGAACCCTCGGGTGGAGTCAAAAGTTCGTGTAGCAGCGGAAAGCGCGATCCATTTACGACGAGGCCCATAAACGGGCTCGGTATCGATACGATAAGACGTTTCGTTAGTGAATTCAAACTCACGGCAGCCTGAGTTTTCCTGTCGCTAATGGCTCGTAAACTGTGCGTGTCGCGCCCGTAAAGACGTGCGCGCTGGAAGTGTGATTTATCGCACGACGATTCTCGCCCAATAAGCATTTCGGGACGGAGCGCGCGCGGCCGTGAGGAAAGCGACTTTTATCTAGGCGGCCCGAAATATTGCCCATTCCGTTAGCGCCGTGGAAACGCGCTCGGCCGTATTCATGAGCTGGAAGGGAATGAGTAATGGCCGTCGATGATGACGACGAGCGGCGAAGACACAATTAGGCCGCGCGTGGAAATGCCTCCCTGCTACCTTCGAGATGAGCTTTTCCTCGGAGGGGGTGGACGCTATCTCGTTAGCTACGCTGTATTCGAAACTGCCCTCATTATGTACCGTGAGAAATCTTCGAATGGCTTTTCGGGAAATTTGTGCGAGGGTCATCTTCTGGAAGCGCGATTCGGGTTAGAGGATCGGTTCGTGAAGATTGATTCGTGTGCGTGTGCCGCTTCTGTGATTTCACAGTTTCTCTCCTTTCTTACGGTTCAAAAAGCTGCTATCGATATTGAATAAGTTTATCTAATCAAATTCGGCCGACATCGAGTGTTAGGTATGGCTGAATTTACATGTAATTCTACTCTGCCGTCTTGTATTCTTTTTCATGATGCATGACGAGGAATGATGAAGAAGTGTGCAATAATTGTGAAATCAAGTGGCACGAACAGGATGAGACAAACAAATCTCTGGTATCTCAGATCTCACTTCGACAAACCTGCACCGCTTAAATTCTTCAGCCCTTCATATATTAAGCTTGCCAGCGTTACTGATACACACAATGTTACACGGCATTAAGATAATTTCGAAATCGGCTTTGCATATTAATCGAACTCCCTCTTATGAAGTTCCGCTGCGATACAGCGCGTGAGATTATAAAGTATCGGTCATTTAATAGATCAGGAATAAGACGGCGTACTACGAGCGCTCGACGCCGAACGGCAAAGTTCGAAACACGAGGGCGCACGCTAATGCACTCCGCAGTGATACATCTCGTCTGGCAATTCGCCGGAATTACACGGCGTCTACGTTGCTCGGAGCGACGAGGGGAAGAAGTTGAGCGCCGAAGTCGAGGCACCTACGATCAAGTCCGAGCCGGAGGTCGGACCGTTTGTATTTATATAAGTGATTTTTTATTCATGCAGGTTTTTTGTTCGAGCCTTCGAGAGAGCACCGTACGTGCTAGTCGATCGACGGTGTGCATTTTCTCTCTCTCTCTCCCTCTCCTCTTCTCATATCGCGTCCTTTCCCCTCTCACGCTTTTGCTCTTATCTCGAAAACGTGTGCGCGCGTCTGCACGCGCCGGCGATCGTGTGCGTGCGAGGCACCTGTGTTTTTCATATACACCTGCTCCTCCGGCGGAGTGTCTTTCTGGTATAGTTTCGGTGTTTCTTCTCGCCGTGGAGATATATACGGCGAGGAAGAAGTCGGTTATGGGACGCGTGCCCGGTGCAAGCTGATTGGTCGACCCGTCAAAACGCCAAAGAACCGGCCGCGCGCGCCGATGATATATTTTTGTTCGTTCTTCTTTTCGCTCTCTCGCTCATTGTCGCTCCCTGTCTGACTCTTTGCCAGCGACGCCGCGCGCCGACTTCGTTTCTCGCCGTCCGTCCTCATCTGCCTTCGATTAAGCGCAATGCTTATCCATCGATACCCTCGCCGGCCGATGTCGACTCGTTAACGGTTTTAACGCACCCCTCGCGAGTGTGCGTGAAACGTTCGTCGGTTGGGAAAAAGTGACGCTGCTACGCCGCTGCGTTAGCATCGCTGCGACGACGATTATGTACTTGAATTTCTCGAGCCGCGCGATCGCCGACCGATCCGTTCCCGTGGATGTCATCTTGATCGATTCGCCGTCGCAGCGAAATGCCGAGCGAAAGTGGCCGTGCAAAACATCCTCCGTCCGCCGGCGCCCGCTCCGTTCTTCTCGCCGCAATTGTGTCACGGCGGCGCGCGATTAAAGTCGGATTAAAAAAGCGCGGCTCGTTGTCGGACGACGAGTCGCGGTTAAAATCGTATAGGAGGCCTCGTGTCGCGCCAAGAATAATTACCGGCATTTCTTCTTCCTCTGCGCTCCCCCTGGGTGATTAAAGTCGCCCGCGCACGAAACTTCGTCGTCCTCCTCCTCCTTCTCCTTGCGTTTCATAAAATGTTGCCGGTTCGCTTGTAAATTAAGAAAAAAGCCCTCCTCGCGGGTGACATGCCCGCTTGCGAAACTCGCCGTGCGCGCACGCCAGCCGCTTGGCCACGGTTTGCCGATGTTATTGCATAAAATGTCCGGTAATGGTCGGCGCGGGATCGTTCGTTACATTATCGTAGCCCGACGCGACGCGCACTCTCCCGCGATGAATTTGGCAACCAGGTGGCCGCTGCATATAATTAATAAAATTTCTGAAGATACGACCGTTGCCCCGTCGAAATGGAGCAGGGAGACGAGGAGTCGTGTCGGTGCTCGGCTCGGTCGGGGCGTAAAAATAAATTGGCGCGAAAATGTTGAAACCGTTCGTCGTTCGCTGTTACGGCGAGCGAACGAACGATGTGCGAGTTGAATGAGAAGTTCCGTCGTTGATTGGAAGACGGACGCTGTTGATCTGTGCATCGGTCGTCACGCTTCTGAATAAACGCCGTTAAGGCGACACGGGTCCCGGGATCGTCACGTCGTTTGTGGCTTTCATAAATCGCTCGAATTACGCGTGTCCACTTTGATCGCTCGACAAGCTGCGATCTGTCCAAGACGCGGTCAAAATTACGTTAGCGATGTCACATTTAAGTGGTCGTTGGCAAGTTTCTGGACCGCCGACATAAATCCCATTTATGCCTGTTGAGAGAAAATTGTGGTGCGCTGAAAATTCGAGAAATCTGCTGAAGGAACGGATTATTGCCGGACAGTGGGCGTTCTTTTTACTCGACGGTGCTGCGAACTCGCTTTTTTTTCCTGATCCTGAACGAATCAGATCGATATCGTGGGGTCCCTAACTTGGGTTGCGCATTGCACCTACGTATCAGCGAATACGTGTATCCACTTTGATCGTTCAAGAAGGTGGAAGTTGCTGGAGACCTGATTCGAATTATCGTCCCGGGCTTACCTTTTTTTGCGGTACAGTTTTTTGTGCATGAAATCACCACTTTACTGGTCGCAACGAAAAAGAACCTTTCGCCGAATTCCACACTTGCGATGTCAGGAGCACGTTAAATAAATCAACGTATGTATGCTTCCGGATTAATCGTTCGGCAAGACGAAAGCTGTCGGAAACGTGCGCGTGGCATTACGATGCCGAAGTTACGATTAAATCGTCACGTTCTACGCCGATGCTTCCTGTTCGAATTCGATCTTCGGTCGGGACCAATACGGACGGTCATTCTGCGAATGTGCGAAACAAACCGTCCCATGGGAAGTGTCGTTTCTCGATCAACATTTTTCCCTCGATACTTTCCGAACGACCATGACCAAAAGCAAGCATCTGGCCGAGCAATCGCAGTGGCGGCTCGGATAAATCGGCAAGAACACGTACGCGCCGTAATCGCTCGACAAGGTGGAAGCTGTCGAAAACGTGTTCCGAATTATGTTCGCGATGATACCACTAAACGATCTCGGAGCCGAGATTTCTTCCTGGTCGGATTGAACATTTATTGGCTCGGCGAGAAGGGAGGCCTCCTGAAGTATGAGGCGCGTGTGGATGGGCGAGGGCAATAAAAACTTCAACCGTCGGAGCAACCCGGGGAGGGCAGCTGCCGTCGATCGGTACTTCAATTCTGATAATGTCTCTGAATAAATGCAGTCGAAGCCGGCGGGAGATTCATATCGTCGGGCGCACGATAAAAGTACCGGACAAAGTTGCGGGGCAACGTCGAGTCGCGAGAGCGGCAGAAATGACGTCGAGGAAGTCGCTCTTAAGTGGCCGATCGATTCGCTTTCCCCGGAGTCCTGGCGCGCAACTCTCCGTTCCTCGGGAGACGATGGCTTCACCGAAAATTCTAAGAAGCGCCCCGAGGGCGGAGTAGCGGCCGTCGTTTCGCCGAGATAAGAGTCGAGAGAAGAATCGCCTTCGACCCGTAGATCTTGCCGGTGCGCTCGAGCGGCCACTTCCTCACGACACCCTCCGCTATCAGCGAGGATCTAGCTTGTTAGAAGTTCGAACGAGCGAATCCGTAAGTGTCGCAGGACGCACGACCCAGGGAACCCCTTTCGCGAGCAGCCTAATCCAACGATTTTATCAGCCAACACCCGCCGAACATTCGACGCTTATCCGTGAAACTGTACCGACTACAAGGGTCGCCTCTTATTACCGTCGAGAACGAGAACTTTTCCCGAAGTCAGCCACTTTCGTTAACGATAACGCGGCGGCCGCCTCGTTCTCCGAACCGATCCGACACCTGAGAGTCAATTACCCTCACGTCCCCGATATGACATACATTCCCCAATAACGCGTCGTAAATACCACGACAATTTCGTCCATCCCCATCTCACCCTTTCCCCCCTGACCCCGCTCGTCCAGCACGAGACACCGAAATGACGCAGTTAATGGCGGCCAATAAAGTTCTCCAGGGGCCGCTCAGGAATATCACTGTTACGAACTTCGGAAAAGAATGGCCAGTTCGAGGAGTTACGAGGCTCCCTGCGTGCCACTTAATATAATAAGCGCCACTTTTTGTCGAGTAGGTGATAAATTCCGAGCTTGAATTCGCGAAACTTTCGAGCAGTCCTCGGACCTCGCGTACGTTGCTCGGGGTCGTTGCTGTGAATGAAGATCGGCGGAGACGACGCGTACGGCTCTTTTTCCCACGAACACGTCTCTCTCTCTCTTTCCCTCTCTCTTTTCCACATGCCCTCGCGGGAGAGCCAGGACCATTCGTCCTTCCGCGCTGAATGAGAAGGAAGGAGGCGCTGCTAAAGGATAAACTCCGGCCTCGAAGTGAATCTCTACCGAGAGACTGAGCTGCTCACTCCGCGGGGGAATTTATCAACGTCCGGATACGAATCAGCGAGGCTTCATTTACAAGACAAAGCTTCGCCGTGTGGTCAGCGAGCGAGACGGGCAGAGTGTGCAGGGGCGGGCAGAGGGAGAGAGAGTCGGGATGGAGTCCATGTAAAGAGTAGACGGATGCGCACACACGTCGGCCTCATAGGCGCCGACTTTTCGTTCGACTCTGCCGCGTCCACTTCGGAATCGGCCTGTCTGTCAGGCGGACGTTTTTTTTCGCCATCCCAGTGCGCGACAGTGAGAAGCATCGACTTTCGTCCAATTTCACAATCGCGAAAAACAAATAATTTTCAACCCGGGGCAGATTTGTGGGATCGCTCGATTCCATTATACTCGCGGTCCGACTTTTGTTCGGTCAATCTTGTGTCTCGGGGGGGAAGTGATTTTTTAACTCAATAAATTTTCTCCCGATCGGACGCGAGCCGGTGAGACGCGTATCGATATCCGTTCAGTCGTAAAGTGCTGGAGCAGATCATTTTTATCCCGGCCGGACTCGCGACGTCCAGTATTTACGGTGACGACAGTTTACTGTCATGCGAGTAAATTCGAATCTCATTCAACGTTGCGTCTCAGTTCGATTCTTCTTTACGTGATTCAAACGACACGCTGCCGTCATGTCGTCGGAACCTTTAACATCATGCCGACTGAAATGTTCTTTTGAAATTATTAATCCTAGTCATTCAAAAATTAAAACATTTCACCCACGTATTCGCGAACGTCATACGATCTACAAAGAACAGGCGTAACCTATCAAGCGAACAAAAAAGAAAACAAAAAAAAACGCCAACTCACTGCCGACCTTCATTCATTCCATCATTTCTCATCTTTCCCTCTCGATCCCAATAATTACGAACAATATCTGAAGACGTCGCTCGCTGAAGACGTTCGTCGAAAAAGTCAGAATTTCGCGCAAGAGAGTCTGCACAAAATCCGCGAGCACGAAGCACCATTCCGTCCGGCAGTATTTACGCGTGTGCGAGGTATGTAGTTCGGCGAGAGTCGGCGAGGATTCCCATCCTCCTCGATCCTTCTCTTCTCAGGTCGGGTCCACCCACGCGGAGGACTTAATTCGCTCGATCGGACGCGCTGATTTAATCGTGGACACCCGAGCGAGGGAAGAAAAGGGATCGAGCGAGAGAACGATAGGCGGTCGAGTAAGGGAAACGGAGAGCTATTTGGTTTCCAAGACAATCGCGGATCCGCCGGCGTCTTAATTAGTAACTCGAGATACGTGGGCCTCCGTGGTTGAAACGACGGATCCCTCTTCCCTCGTCAAATCTTCAATTCTCCGATTTCGAGCCTCGGCAGGAGAGGCAGAGCTCGAGGTAGGCGCGCGGGAGTCCTTTCGCTTCAGTCCCCACTTTATGCGCAACGTTTTAACTAATTAATGGCCGGTGGCGACGAGAGACGGATGTATCTGAGACGAAGGATCCGTCGATGTCTTAATTAGTACGCCGACTGTTTGCGCCCGTCAGTTTAAATGCGAGCCACGTATGCTATTTCGATACGTTTGGCGAAGATGTTTGTTGTTATACCTCGGATGGAAAATTTCGTGTAATATTGTATGATTCGACGTGTTACGAGGATGACCTATTGTGGAAATATACAAAATCTAATCGTGACGTGTAGTCCCTGAAACTTCGTCGCCAGTTATAATAATGACTAAATTTAATTTTTGCCGATAATATGTAAAGTAAATGCAATCATCGTTTTTTGTCGCTTTTCTTGTATTATCTCCACAGTTTAGCCTCTTTAAGCTTCATCGGGTCTGGTTATCGAATCTGCCTTAATTCAAGCGCATTGAATCTTAAAGACGAATCCGTTTGCGGAAAGATGACAGCGGTGACGAATTGTCGCGCGGCACGGTCCGATAAGTGCCTATTAGGTGATATAATTAACATCCGCGGTCAGACCCAGGATTGGCCCGAGATAGGCTCGTGGAGCTTTAATTGCTTCATTACCGGCACAATTTCGAGAAGTCGGATAAGTCTTTCTTTCTCCTCACCGCGTTCGGCATTCGGTCCTTCGGATCGGCACGGAGATTCTCGCCGGAATTTATTGCTGCCTTGTCTCGCAGGGACGTCTCTCGTTTCTTTCTCCCCGTTTCGTGAGTTACGAAGGATGAGCGAGAGTAGGAAGACGGAGAAAGCGAGTTGGACCAAAAGGAAGGATGGTACGAACGAAACAGCGCCATTCTCGCATTCCGACACTGCGTTACTCGGTTAATCTACCGTGTGATCTGTGTATCTGACAATCAGCAGGATCCGCGCCTAATTCCTGCCGATACGGACTTCGAGATCGTTCGAACGGAAATTATTGCGTACATCTTGGAGGATCGCGCGAACGAAGTAGTCGATTTCGGTCATTTGAGAGAAATCATTTTGGCTTTGCAAGATATGTGACTGATTAAAAGGGGTTTTGGTCAATGGGAAAATTGAGCGAGGTTTCTTGGAGGTTCTCCACGATTCTATGAGTCTATCGGACGCCTCGTTGTAGTAGGTGCACGTGTGCAACGGTGTCGGCCGGGTTGCTAGGGTATAGGCGCTAGAATATTTTTCAAGAGCCTGGAGCGTGGATCGTGTTCCTTTCAACTGAATAAACTGACAAGATTACGTGGTTGTTTAAATAATTTTGAAAATGCTGCAGTGTCGTTGCCCAGATACTACTGCTTATTTTCCTGGATAATTACCTGTCTTAGAATGTGTAAAGATGTCGTTCATTTTTTACATAATACATAGCACAGGTATAGATATACATACTGTAGGATTGATGGAATGAACGTGTGTGTAGTGAGTGCATGTGGCCTGAGTACAACTGTGCGTGCGTGTGTGTGTGACTGTCGGGAACGTAGGAGGCGATGCTTGGCGTGCGTGCTGAATGCGGGAAGCGGGGAAGGGAACACGATGCGCGACGCGGAGGAAAAAAAGAAGGCAGTCTGAGAAAAGATGCGAGTGAGAAGAGAGGAATGAAAGAAAGAACGAACGGACGAAGGAACGAGAAAACGTGTATACGAAACGACTGTGTAATTTTTATTTGTCATCAATATATTTTCATTTGTGTGTTAAACTCATTTTCGCGAAAACCGCGGAGTTGTCCACTTCTCTAAACTGAATCCCACAACTTTTGGGGGCTCGTCCGGGATTCAATTGAGTGGATAGCGCGATCGCGGTGAACCGGGAAGGTGAGTGCGCGGCATCATGAGTGCAACCGAAGGCGATCTCAACGAGACCATACGCGCTCGGCAACCAGCGAAGCCGATGAGCAAGACCGACTTGCAGAACAAATTGAAGGAGATGAGTCTAAAAGTAACAGGAAATAAAGCGGAGTTGCAACAGCGTCTCGAGGAGGCTACGGCGACGACGAGAGACAACGAGGGTGATGAGGACGAAGGCTCCGGCTTCGAGAGTATCGACGACAACACCGAAAGCGAGGAATCCGAGCAGGAACCCCGCAGGAGAAATGGAAACACGTCGCGACAGACACAGCATTTGCCCACATTCAAGGACGTTGCGGAATCGCTCAGCACGTTCAGCGGGGATGAGAAGAAGTGCGTTAAGAGGTGGATCGACGACTTCGAAGACGTTGCGGAATTGTGTCAGTGGTCGGACGTGCAGCGAATGATTTACGCTAAAAGTTTGTTGCGAGGATCGGCGAAAATTTATGTAAGCTATGAACGGTGCGCTAAAACGTGGTCCAAATTAAAAAAGGCGTTAAAAGCGGAATTCGCGGAAAATGTGAACAGTCACGATGTGCATGTGCGGCTGTGTGAAAGGAAAAAGGGGCCCAACGAACCTTTCCACGAGTACATTTACGCGATGTTGGAGATTGCGGCGCAAGCGGATTTGAGCAAAGCGTCGGTGATTGACTATATTGTCGACGGGGTAGAAGACGAGGAAGTCTATAAGACAGTTTTATACGGCGCGCGGTCGATTAGGGAATTGAAGGACAAATTTAAAACGTACGAGAAACTGCGAGCGAACCTACAAAGTAAGTGCAAGCGCAAAATTACAGACGAAAGGGGTGGGACGGCCGCGGGGAGCGGGAGGGGACGCATAGAGGCGCAACCGAAGCGTTGTTTTTACTGCGGCGCGAGGGGTCACGAAAGTAACGCGTGCCCGACGAAAGACAAAGGAGTAAAGTGTTTTCGATGTGGTCAGCATGGTCATTTCGCGTCAAAATGTACCGAAAACGCAGCGGCGGCGGAGACGACCCAAGTCAGCATGACCAGCGCGAGTACCGAGAAGTATTGTAAGGATGTTTTTATAGGCGGCAGTAAGATAAAGGCATTGATCGACACCGGTAGCGATCTCACATTGCTAAGTGAGCGACAATACAGTAAGATAGGAGCGCCTCCGCTTAGTGCTAAGAAACGGAATTTTAGCGGCGTAGGTTCTGTGAACCACACTACTTTAGGGCAAGCGCAAACAATCGTTGAGATTGACGGGGAGAAACACGACATGGTCGTGCACGTTGTATCGGACGCGGTATTGCCACACGACATGCTGATAGGGACGGATCTCCTGCGAAATACAGAACTACGAATTGTAAAAGGGAACATAACGATTACTAAGGTCCTAGACGATAAGTGCGATGTACCCGAGGTTTTTCGAATAAACGCGATAGACGATACCACGCTCGACCTGTCTCATATCGAGAATACAGTTTATCGGGCAGAGGTGGGTGAAATGATCGAAGCTTACAAACCGGGAGAAATAAAAGACATTGGGGTTAAAATGAGCATAGTTTTGAAGGATGATATTCCGGTTTACCACCGCGCCAGACGATTATCGGTTAAAGAAAAGGAGGAAGTGGATTCCCAAATCTGCGAGTGGTTAGAGGAGGGCATTATTAGACCATCCAATTCGGACTACGCTAGCGCTATTGTTTTAGTGAAGAAGAAAGATGGTACGAACCGAATATGCGTAGATTATAGGAAGCTGAACGAGAAAATTGTTAAGATGCGATTCCCGTTGCCGCTAATCGAAGAGCAAGTAGACAAGTTACAGGAGGCGAAAGTGTATACGACTCTGGATTTAAAACAAGGATTCTTTCATGTGCCGGTAGAGGAGGACTCGGTAAAGTACACCGCTTTTATAGTGCCGGATGGCCACTTCGAGTTTCTCCGCGTGCCCTTCGGCCTGTGTACGTCACCTTCGGTATTCCAGAAATATATCATATCGGTATTTAGAAATCTCATCGCGGCCAAAATTCTCTTAGTATATATGGACGACTTAGTAATACCGGCCGCGAATTTTGAGGAGGCGCTGAATCGACTGAAGGCGGTGTTAGAAGTGTCGCTCGACCATGGGTTGATTATAAATTGGAAGAAATGTAGGTTTCTACAAACGCGAGTAAATTACTTGGGGTATATCATTGAGAACGGTCTTGTGAAACCCTCGACGGAGAAAACCAATGCGGTGAGACATTTCCCTGCCCCATCGAACGTGTCGGCAGTACGGAGTTTTCTAGGTCTTACAACCTATTTTCGGAAATTCATACCTCGGTACGCTTATATTGCAAAGCCTTTATCGGACTTACTGAGGGACGGGGTAGAATTTAAATTCGGGAAAGAACAACGAGAAGCGTTCGAAAGGCTAAAAGTAGCACTAAGCAATGAGCCGGTTCTACATTTATATAGGATCAATGCCGACACTGAGCTACATACGGACGCCTCTTCTTTGGGCTACGGGGCCATACTACTCCAGAGGGACAGTGAGGACTGGAGGTACCATCCGGTATATTTCGCGAGCGGCAGAACGACTCCGGCTGAGGAAAAGTACGCCAGCTACGAGCTGGAAGTGTTAGCCGTGGTGAAAGCGGTAAAAAAATTTAGGGCATATCTTATCGGAATTCCATTCAAAATTGTCACCGATTGCAAAGCCTTTGCTTTGACCATGAATAAAAAGGACATATGCCCGCGCGTGGCCCGATGGGCGTTATTGCTACAAGATTTTGATTATTCGGTAGTACACAGGTCGGGAAGTGGTATGAAACACGCCGACGCGTTGAGTCGTCATCCTCTTCCCGCCGCTATGTTAATAGACGAGCACGATACGGTGCTTTTGAAATTGAAAAGAGCTCAGATAGAAGACGCGGAGCTGTCGCGTAGGAGAGAACTGTTGGAAGAAGGGAAGGCGGACGGATACGCGATAGAAAATGACATTCTCTGTAAAGAATTGGGGGGCGAACGTCTAATTGTAGTCCCGAGGCTCATGCAAAACACTATTGTTCGACGCATGCACGAGCAGGGGCACTTTGGTGTGGCGAAAACCGAGGCGCTAGTCAAGCGGGAATATTGGTTCGACAATATGCGCGACCGAATCGTCGAGGTCATCCAGAATTGTATTGATTGTATTTTAGCGGAGCGAAAGTCGGGAAAACAGGAAGGATTACTCCACCCAATAGATAAAGGGGAAGTACCGATCGACACCTACCATATAGATCATCTGGGGCCTATGGCGTCGACCAAGAAATCATATGCGCACATTCTTGTTATCGTAGACTCTTTTTCTAAATTCGTCTGGTTGTATCCCGCGAAATCGACAACCACGTCCGAAACGTTGAGTCACCTGAGGAAACAAGCCCTAGTATTCGGAAACCCGAGGAGGATCGTATCCGACCGCGGAACCGCTTTTACTTCCCATGAATTCGAGGAGTATTGCGTAGATGAAGAGATCCAACACGTCAAGATATCTACTGGGATCCCCAGAGGAAACGGCCAAGTAGAGCGTGTCAACCGCATATTAATCCCGATTCTGTCCAAGTTGGCCGCCCCGAATCCGAATGAATGGCATAAGCACGTGGGTGCTGCTCAGAGGTACTTGAATCATGTGCCCAGCCGGAGTACCGGGATGTCACCGTTCTACCTATTGTTTGGAACGCACATGCGAAACAAGGACGACCCGCAGATGAAAGAGATTATCGAAAAGGAGGCAGCGACACGATTTCAGGAAGAACGTCAAGATGTACGACATCGGGCGAGGGTGGCTATCCAGAAGGTCCAGGAAGAGAACCGACGAAGCTACAACAAGAAGCGGAAGGAGCCGAGGGTGTACGGAGAGGGTGATATCGTGGCTATACGTCGCACGCAATTTGGTCCCGGTCTGAAATTTGCGTCGAAATTCTTGGGTCCTTATCGGGTAGCAAGAGTCTTACGATACGATCGTTATATTGTAGAGAAAGTCGGTGAGCACGAGGGCCCTCGCCGGACATCCACTTCGGCGGACCACATGAAAGGGTGGGCGGATGCAGGCGTAGAAAATAGCGGAATAGATTAAGTTTAGATTATGTTTGTGAGATCATCTGGGGTCAGATGAGAGTCAGGACGGCCGATTGTAGGATTGATGGAATGAACGTGTGTGTAGTGAGTGCATGTGGCCTGAGTACAACTGTGCGTGCGTGTGTGTGTGACTGTCGGGAACGTAGGAGGCGATGCTTGGCGTGCGTGCTGAATGCGGGAAGCGGGGAAGGGAACACGATGCGCGACGCGGAGGAAAAAAAGAAGGCAGTCTGAGAAAAGATGCGAGTGAGAAGAGAGGAATGAAAGAAAGAACGAACGGACGAAGGAACGAGAAAACGTGTATACGAAACGACTGTGTAATTTTTATTTGTCATCAATATATTTTCATTTGTGTGTTAAACTCATTTTCGCGAAAACCGCGGAGTTGTCCACTTCTCTAAACTGAATCCCACAATACTAAACGCGATGAAGCTTACATACCTAGAACATATTCGGATACTGGCACAAAAAATGTATGAACTGAAACTATGCGCATGCCACCCACCACTTCGATCATAAATATATTCATAAAGCCGTCCGACGAGACTTCGAAAATCCATCGCGTCAACGATCCACCGCGGTCCGAAGCAGAGCATCGTAGGTGAAAACAAATTGTACGGCCAAAAACTATGTCGATGCCACCCACGGCACTCGTCATAAACGTCCGACCGCAGGAATATACGAGTAAAAGTAAATAATCATGCGTGTCCCCTCGATTGCCGGGCGACGTTACACGAGCCGTCCGCTCGTTCGGATTTCTCGTCGAAACGAGCTGGCGGCCGACCGGCCGAGAGAAGACGGTCTAGCGTGAAATCTCGCGAAAGAGGAGAGAGCTTTCATCAAACGTGGAAGCGCGGGGGTGTGGCGCGGTACATCGTTACGTTCGCTCCCGTGGCCGTGGCACGATGGAAGATGGCTCGAGGGGAGAAGAGAAAAGAAGGATCGAGAGTTTCGAATATCCTCGAAAAACGAGCGAGCCCGATAGATCGAGGTGCCGGAAGAAGGGTGTGGCTCTTGCGCACTGGGTACACCGGTATACAGTGGGAACTCCGCTCGTGATAAATGGTCAGCAGCGTCTAACGTCTCGGCTCCTTTTTCCTCCTCTTCTTCTTCTTCTTCTTCTCTTGCCCCCCTCCTCATTCTCGCTATCCTCCACCTTCGGCGGGACAAACGCTCTTTTAATGGCCATCATCTTTTCTCCTGCGCGCCGCTTCCTCTCTGCCGCCCCGATTTCTGTTTCGAAACGAGCGAGTCTACGGCTCTCGACGTGTCTCGACGGAAAACGGAAAAAGGTGTGGAACGACGACCCTTTTGTTTGGCAAATTTCTGATACCTGTACGGGACGCTTCTTGATCAGCCGCGGAACAAGACGTTCCGGCGAAGACAGGAAGCTTTTTGATGCTCGAGTGCGTATTGGGAGGATCGGATGACAGCTGTTGAGAAAGTTCCACCGATTCCGTGGAAAATCGTGCGAATAGATTGTGCTGACTAGCCGCGCAGCTCGTTTGCAGAGACTGTGGGAGAAAGGCGGAGAATGAAAGGGGAAATTAGACATAGTCTCGTGGGCTGACGCCCCTTTCACTCGCTCGTAAAGCCAGAGCAATGATGCGGTTACTTTCGTGGCTCGCGCATACAGCAGTTAACGATATCCTTTACGGTGCTGGAGTTTGTTTAACGAAGTGGCGCGATTAGTCGCGGCTGCTTTTAGGCGTGATTTTTTTCAACCTTCGACTCTTCGCTAACCATTTAATTGGGAAAAAGGCGAGTCTCATCGTACCGAATTTTTGCTTTCTCAGAAAACGATTCGGATCGTTAGCAAAATACTTTTACTCTCTGCGCTTGAGGTGTTGGTACGTTTGTGAGAGGTCGCGTGTTGATGACAGGTATTCATTCAAGAAGTCACGACTCACGACCGACATGTTTGAGATGCAGGTAGAACCTCGATATAATGTTTGTAATTATAAATTCGTTTTCAAAATTATTATTGATAACTGTGCTCTATACAGAAATATAGGTAATTTGAAGAGAAAAAAAAACGAAAGAAAGTAAAAATCTGCGCATTGACACGTTGTAATACCCATACAATCTTCGCAAGGAAAGTACGAAGTATCGTGCAATAATAGTATGAATACAACGCATAACAGCGGCACGCTTGATCGCGCGACAATAACCGTCGTTTCTTTAACACACGAACCGTCGTGAATACGTGTCGTTTGGCTGAAAGCGCGACAAATAATGAAAATTTGTCGAACACCGTTCCGTGCCTGTCCAGGAAAAAAGTCATTGACAGACTCGGCGCACGCGTCGGCGGCGTTTCGATGAATGCCGAGAAAGGACGAGACTCCTCCATTGACAGTCCGCC